>JAYJMM010000121.1:639218-1268436 GCA_037349105.1 Limnomonas spitsbergensis
TTGGGCTTCTCTGGGTAAGGCAAGGCAACTTGGAAGATGGTGCTGATTTTATCTAATTAGACGCAACCAATGTGGGCGCACCTGCCATCCTAATAGATAGCACTGAAAGATTGTGCTAAGTGGAGTACTCTGTACCGCAGCCATTAGGAGGCCTCCCCGCGGCCACCAATGGGCAAAGGCCTGACCTAAAGCGGCCTCCGGCCGAACGGCCTCCGGCCGGAGCCTGGCCACATATGAGACTCCGGCCGGAGTGTAGCTGACAACAGCTGAATGCCCCGTCATGCCTCGGGCAAGGCTTAGACTTATGCCATGCTTGCGTATGGGAGGAGGCCATGCCAGGTTGCAGGACAATCGACACCCTTGAGCACCCCCATGCAGGTCATGTGTCATGCGCCCCCCCTTCACGGTAGTTGCTGTCACATGCCCCCCCTGCAAGGCAGGTGCTGACACGCCTGTCCCCGGGGTGGGTGGGACTGCCCAATCAGTCCCCGCATGGTCTCCCAAGAGCCCCGGAATGGGCGAAATTAAAAAAACTCTATGAATGAGCAGCCATCCAGTGTGGCTGGCAGCGCTTGCACGAGGCCTGCAGAAGGGTAGCTGAACTGTAGCCGAGGGTAGCTGGACTGTAGCTGAACTGTAGCCCATCTGAACTAGCACCATGGGCCTGACAGGTAGTGGCCAGCATCCTACAGTGGTGCGCCCCGCTGTCGCGCCACTCTCCCCTGCTGTTTTCCTTTTTTTCTTCCACAAGGCCATATTCGGCAGTCTGCCCCGCGTGTTGACCGGCCTAAGGAGCGTGGCCGGCAAGAAGGGTACAGGCAGTAAACCCCACTGCCACCCTGGTGGATGCGGTGGGGCAGTGCATTGTGGATGGTGTTTCAGCGCATGGCAGATGGTGGGGAAAAGCATGGTGGGGCTGCACACTAGCACGCTAGCCCTGTCCATGGGTTGTGAAACGCACCTGTGTTTCTCCCATTGCTGCCCTCATGCATGTTGTGCCCCAATGCACCCCCATGCGCCCCCTCCAAAGCTGCCGCCGGGCCCACATGCCCTGGAGCATGACACTGTTAGGTAGTGGCCAACAACAGGTCTGCAGGAAGGCGGCTGCATGCCGCCTTGGAGCTTGCATGACTCTGCATGGTACATCCCTCCCAGCCCCCTAGCAGTTCTCCAGCCCCTCCTTGCCCTCAGAGGAGTGCAAGGTGGGGCTGCGCACAGACGCGTGGCCCAATCGCCGGGGTGGGGTAGCGCACTTGTGGTTCCCCCATTGTTGCCCTCTCTCATGCTGCAGCCCCCCCACGCTAGTCCCCTGCCGTGGCCAAGACACACCTCCCTACATTGCTATGGAGCCCCCCCCCCTGCCCCGGAGCGCAGTGCCTGCTGCCCATGAGGTGTCTGCTACACCACTTTTCGATATTTGCTCATTTCCTGACGAATCATCTGGTGCTTGTTGCCTGCAGCGGCGGCGGCGGGAGCAGCAGCGGGGACATCGGGGACAGGTGCGGAGGAACGGGTGCATCCTGAACCATGTGTGACCCATCGAGACCGGGACTGGGACCTGGCGCACATACCGTAGTCCCTTGCCTGGCCGATCCTCAATCTGTGCGCACTTAGATTTCATTGAAGCCCGCGTGCCCCGCTCGCGCTTGTTTCGGTGCAAATGAGGCTAGGGTAGGGGGCCCAAGGTCCCTTGAACAGGGCTTCTGGCTTGTGAGCTGCTCTACATCTACACTGTGGCCCCCGGCCAGAGGCCCCATGTGCGGCAAGGCATGCTGTCTGGCCTCCAGCCTGTGCTCTTGGGGTACTTGCTGCTAGTCAGCAGCCCTGGCCATGAACGGCTGCGTGCGCCCTGCGCTCCCTATGCTCATTCAGAGGCCTATGTTAGGGGAGGTAGGATGTTGAGTGGGTAGCCCCTCGCCGTAGGCCCAAGCAGCATGCCTGGTCACATTTGGGGGCTCCGGGCCCTGCACTTTGCATCAGCCAGCGCCCCTCTTTCTGTGGCCGGCCGCGCCTGACCGCCCTCAGCCCTCCTACCCCCTGGCTGCCCTGCTGCCTATACGTATACGCCTGATACCTGTCTGCACATGAGGCCCGCCTTTGCTCCATTGTCCACTCCTGCCCCTCTTCTCAGTGGTGCCCTGGCTGCAGGAAAAGGAGAAGGCTGCAGGTCAGTGACGCGCGGTGCCTCCATGCATGTGCCATGTGCTGCCCCCCTCGCTGCGCTGAAGCTGGGGCGTGCACCCCCTTGCTGTTGTTACTACTGTATGGCGCGTGCATGGCTTTCCTAGTTTAAAACCTTTCCTAACATGTATATGTTGTGCAGTGGAAGGCGGGGCCAAGTGCTCAGCCAGTGCCACCATATGGCCATGCGCGCATGCTCCTCGCGTTCCCATGTAGTGCTTCTTCTATCGACCTTAAGCTAAATTTTAGCTACGCTCTGGCCTTCATCTGGAGGTCCCGGGACATGCTGCCTGGACCACCGGCCGGAGGCCGCATTCACTCCCTTTCCGTGCTCTGTAATGTTGCTGACCTGTGCGCTCCCCGAACCCTACTCCTTTTGGGAGAGGGGCATTGCATTTTGCCTTCCGTTGGTAGAGCAGGTGTGGCGCAACATATGCTTGATTCCTCTCTGCCTCCGAATACATTTCTCACTTCTCCCCCCCCAAAATGAGATTTCTGACCCTCACGCCCTGCCCCGCCCCCACCAGACACTTGTGCAGCTGGGATTCTTCACTCCCACCAATCTGGGAAGGCAACGGTTGGATGTGGGGTTGAATGTGGGCAGGGATTCCTCACTCCCCCCTTTATTCCATCACCATGCTATCAAATGGTGCATAGCGCCACATGCTGCGGCAGGCTGAGGTGGTGCCTGTGCATAGCGCCAGCGTGCCATACAGGCCTGGAGGAGAGGGCATGACAAGCAGGGTATAGGGAAGGGCCGGGCCCCTCGCATCACCATACAGACGTGTGGACTGCATGGGGCCGCATGGCCATCCATGTGGCTCCATTGGCAGAGAGCTGCACCCTGCTTCAATTATTTCCCTGCATGGGCTCCCAAGATCCCCAACACTCCCCCTGACCTCTCGCCCTCCACTGCCGCTACCCTCCCCCCCTGCCTGCTGACATGGTATTCTCCGAGAGGTGTGTGTCATGCCCTTATGCCATGCGGGGGGGGCGCATAATAACCTTCCAGGGGAAGGCACTGGTTCTCACATAGTCCCCACCGGAGCCCACGCTCGGGCTCCATGCATGCATGTGGGACTCCTTGCATCGACTCCCTCATGCATGCATGGTCTCCCTGCATGGACGCCGCATGCATGGGCTCCATCATCATGCATGCGTGGAGCCTCTTGACATGTAGCTGCCATGGGCTATCCATTGTGGCTGACCGCACGTGTACGGAGCCTGCCAAAGGTAGCTGAATTGTACATGAACTGTAGCCCATCCATGCGCCTGCCAAGTAGTGGCATTGGGGGTCAACCTTGAGGCCCTGCATGGACATGGGGTTTAACCCTGAGGCCTTGCATGGACCAGGGGGTCAACCCGGAGGCCCTGCATAGACCTGGGAATGAACCGTGAGGCCCTGGCCGCCCCGTGGCCGCCAATGATTGGGCCATACCCGGGCTGGCTACCAGGCACAGGCCCATGCAGCATGCCTGGCCGTGCATGGGCCTTGGTCCGGAAGCCGGAAGGTAGCTGAACTATTGAACCTTAATTGATCCACACACACAATTGAAATACTCACCTCCTTCTGGCATCGTGCCCTGCTGCACGCCCGCCTCTCCCATCTGCATTCGCATGTTGCAGGTTGAGCTGGCAGGGTCGACATCCGTCTTACATTTCTCTTCTGGGTACCGCCGCCGCCGTCCTTCCCGATTTCTTGCATTTTTGGGACATTGGGCTGGTCGTTAGGCGGTCAGGGAAGGAGGGTGTCCCCAGGTTGTAGCCTACCTGCCTGGTCGTTTGTTTCTATCTCCACGGTGAAGCCTGCCCGCCTGGTGTGCGCCACGCATGGCCACGCGCTGGCTCCCTTAAATGCTGTCCCCCCTGCCCCCCGGCTCGCAATGCAACGCACTGTGCACCCAACAAGCCATGCGTACATAGGTGCATTTCCACACGTGGGACCTCCGGACAGAGGCCGGGGTGTAGCAGAGATGTACCTAAAGTGTAGCTGTTCCTCAATAAAATAAACTGATGAACATGGGCCTCTCTTGACCGGCCCAAGCAGCATGGCCGGCAAGAAGGATACAGGCAGTGAACCCCACTGCCACCCCGGTGAATGTGGTGGGACAGCGCAATGGCGGATGGTGGGGAAGGCATGGTGGGGCTGCGCACTATCGCGCTAGCCCTGTCCCTGGGGTGGGGCAGCGCACTTGTGGTTCCACCATTGCTGCCCTCACGCCTGTCACTCCCGTGCCGCCCCCCTCCCACCCTAATGCACTGCATGCAGAATGCATCACCCCCCCCTTCCCACCCTTCTGCACTTCCTGCAGAATGCATCACCGCTCCTCTCCCACCCTAATGCACTGCCTGCAGAATGTTTCACCGCCCCCCTCCCACCCTAATGCACTACCTGCAGAATGCATCACCGCTCCTCTCCCACCCTAATGCACTGCCTGCATGCTTCTGGCGGAAAAAAGTAGAGTACCATACGATGATCAGTCGACGGAAGTCCGGCGTACCGTAAAACCACTTTAACTCCGCGCACCCCCCAAAAAAAGAATTTAATTTTCGGCCGCGCACCCTAAAAAGAATTTTAAAAACGGTCGCGCAGCGACGAAATTTTAATTTAATTTAACGCCACGCAGCACTAAATTTAATTAAACATCGCGCATCACTGGAAATAATTAAAATTTTCGTCCGCGCAGCACTTTCAGCCAGTACAGTCAAACTCAGTGACAACTTTGTTTGATGCTAGCAGGACCCGCATACCGTAGTCGTCATCCCCCTCCTCTGCCGATTCCTGATCCCCGGCCTCAGGAAAAGTGTGGGTAATGGGGCCCGGGGGGCTCAGTGGTACCACGTAACTTAGCTGTCCACCCTGAGGTCTGCAGTTCGAATCCTGTCAATGTTCAGCACTTTCAGCCAGAACATCAATACTTAGTGAACACCCTCACAGTCAGCAAAAGTCATGAAACGGTAGTCAAAATTCATACACCTTTGGTTATTAATGATGTTCTAGCATTAAAAAAAAAAAAAAAATCAATTGCTCAATATACATCAGCAGCCCTTGCACACGGGAGGTCGCGAACGAGATTCCATCCTGTTTGATTTGGGTATATGATTGAAGGCAGGTGTGGGAAGGAAAACATAAAAAGGAAACAAATGCGGAAATAGGATGTGGGGACCAAACGTTCCACACTAACGTCAAGTTTTAGACCTCTGAACGACCTTATCTGGCCAAGACAGAAAGGAGGCGTGAGAGTTAAGGAAACAGCGCAGCCTGGGTCGAAGCGACATCCGCGCCGTTACTGGTTGGCCATGTCCGCGGATGTCGAATCAAACAGTCACGCGCTAGCGCACAAATTTTTGTAAAAAATGCTGTTTTCAATTCATACCGCGCAACACCCAAAATAATTATTTGGGCACCTGACTGACGCTCCGCGCAGCGGCAATTTTTGAATTAATATTAGCGCGCAGCCATGTCCGCGCACCCCAATAATTATTTAATTACGAGCGGAGCTAAAGTGGTTCTACGGTATTCGTTCATAAACAATCATCTAACTGCCAACTAATTTATTTTCTCAAAAGTCAGAACATCATTTCTTGTAACATATCATGTCCTTTGCTCCTCATAGTACGGCAGACACGCTGACTTGTTTTGCTTTCTCTGCCACAAGACCAGTCACACTAACACTACATTTTTGGCCCGCACCACCTCGCTTCCCTGCTCTGGAGCACCCCCCTGCCCCTGGAGCGCTGTTGTGCTGTGTACATAATGCATGTATGTCGGTATGCCACGCATCTTCATTTCACAGTCTGAGTGAAGGGATGAAGTGTAGCTGACTTGTAGCCTAACAGTTTGCGAAGGTCAGATGCACATCAAATTACTTCAGCTATTGCTCTGGCCTCTTGCTGTGGTTCCCCGCCTTCTCGAGTACAGTTAGACCACCTTTGGCAGGCCTCCCCGCGTCCGCTAAGGGCCAGTTAGGCATGAAACCTAGATCGGCCACCAGCCGGAGGCCCTAGCAGCATGCATGGCCACAGTTTGGGCTGGAGGACAGAGTGTAGCTTTCAAGTAGCTGAGCCTCACTAAACAAACTGATAGGCCCTGCCTTCTTCCTTCTTGGGGGCGAAACACACACCTGCCCCCCCTCCATCCATATCCTGCATTTTTTCCTCGGTAAAAGCAGGCACACACACGGGGCACATCTTGGGGCTCTGGGGCTGTCCCTCCTGCCCCCCTCTGCATTTCATTCCCTTTGGTCTTACCCTGAACATGTCAGCTACACTGTGGCCTCGGGCCGGAGGCCCCTGATGTGGCAAGGCATGATGTTTTTTGCATGTTGTGTCATGCTGACTGTGATGTCGGTGGGGGTGCCCCTCTCGCCCTGCCCGTCTCCCTCCCCACCTCCCATTGCACACTGGGGAAGGGTCCAAAAGTGATTGATCCTTGATGCTTCCCAACCCTTCAAGGAGAAGTGCTGGTTGGGCGGGGGGGGTGGAGGGGCCCTGTATGATACCTGTTGTGAGCTGTGGGACCGACCGCACCTAGGACCCAGGCATCGTGGCCACGTCAGGGGCCTTCATGTGAGGCCTGAGTATTGCTGACGAGTTGATGAACATGCCCCCACCGTGTCCAGGGGGCAAGGAATGCCTCATCCAGTGGGCCGTGGAAAAGCTCCAGCACGAATTAGCAGCACCACCGAGTTTGGCGGCGAAGAGCGCACCAAGCTCGGCGTCGAAGAGCGCACCAAGCTCAATGTCGAAGCAGGGCTCGGCAAGCTCACCTCCTCCTTCAGGGTCCTCAAGTCGGCCCAAGAAAAGAGGGCCAGGTCAAGACAACACCGCGATCATAAGAATGAATGTGAGTGCAATTGCACCGGAGACAAGACCTGGTTTAGGAGGGTAAGCTTGCACACCTGGTGGCCTTGGGACTGTTCGCTGGTGTAGCTGGTTTTCCGGTGTCTGACACCGTTGGGTATGGGACGGTATGAGGGGGTTTTGTGTCAATCCAGTATGCCGGTACGCCGTCTCGCCGATGTTTTTTTAACAAATATTAGCCGGTAGTTCTCCGGGTAGCATGCCCGGCTGCGTGTATGCATGAGGATCCATGACACGAGAGGCAAGGAACTCACGTTTGTGATGACGCATAGTCACACATGGTTCCACTTGGTCAAAACTGCTGCGCAGGACAAGGCGACGGCCGTGACTCTCTACCAAGACCGAGAACTGACGAAGTGGGGGACGGGATTATCACGCGGCGGCGAGATGAAGAAACTGTACGTCTGGGACTTGGGGACAGACTCGTACCAGCTGCTATCCTGTGTGAATCTCGCCCACATTCACTCGATTGCTCGCCGCAACGACAACCTGGAGCTCTCCGGCCTGTCGTCTGTGTCTGACCCAGCCAACCTGGTGCTCATGATCCACGGCATCCACAACGCCCTGGATTCGAAGGACCTAATGATCAACCCGGTGCGGGCTCCGCCTGGGCAGAGGCACGTGCAGGTGAGGAGGTGCTCAAACATTGTAGTAGAGGGGGAGAGGGGTAGTGACTGAGCTCAAAATGTTGATGCACGCCCTGCTCTGATGTATGACCTTCGCTTCCCCAACCAACTAATGCTATGCTTATACACTTTTCATGCAGATCATCATCCTTAACGATGCGATCCTGGACCTGCCCGTGCACTCCTACCTGGGCTCCGGCAAGAATGGGGGAAACCAGCCGCGCCTCGAGGATGTGTTTGACGAGACCGACTGCTACTCCAACCACATGCGGCTGCAGGTCCTGACCTTCAGAGACTTAGACTCTCAGGTGTGGTCCAAGGACTGCGACAGCATCATGGGGGGATTGGGCAAGCGCACGTGACTGAATGTGGACTGGATAGGTGGGCAGTGGAAACGGCCAGCTTTATCGCTCCGCCATAATTGGCACTCACAGAATGTTCATTATGTTTTCAACCCGCAGAACATATCACGATTGGTTCATTGGGACAGCTTCTTTGACGTGTATCTGCTTGGTTTGCTCCAAAATGGGTATGGTCTTGAGCGCAAGGTGCATTGATGCCTGGATTTCTTGATGCATGGGATGCATCACCCATGCTCACCTGTCCTTTCTGTTACCATGTCATGTATCGCCATACTGCTGCTTTGCCATTCATTTTTGCCATGCTGCCGTTACTGCCATTCTCAGGTGCGCGACATCACGCAGCTGCCGGTCTCGCAGCTCCCCCTACAAATAATGGCATGGGACGCAGTCAAGCACTGGCGCTCGTCCATCAAAGCAGACTCAATTACGTTTGTGAAGGTGTCGCCCGATAACGTGGCAAAGACGTTCGAGATCATCATGGCGACTGAGTTGGAGATCACCAAGGTGTGTGGGTGGTAGGAGGTTGAGAGTGGCCCGTAATGATGGGGTTGCATGGGGGGTCAGCTATGTTTGGAGAGCTGGCGGTGTGGGGCTTGGGAGCTTCGTAATTTGCCCTCCACCACCGGAGCCAAAGCTGTTTTGAACCAGGCTCATCCCCGTGGCCCTAGACCACCGGCCTGCCCATTCCCACACGTTCCACTCTGACGCTTCCACTGTTTCTTGCACATCACAGGGGTGCAAGCGCAGGTGCCCCGGCGAGACGGCTAGGGAGTTGGAGCCTGACTTTGCCTCCGTCAGCAAGACCGAGCATGGCACGGCCCTCGCCACGCTCACCATGACGGAGCTTCCGGCGGCAGTTGAGGGAGCTGGCAGGTGGGTTGGCTAAACGGGTCAGTATGGGCACATTGGTGTGTACCCTCCCTTCAAGGAGTGGAGGAGGATGAAGCACTGCAAATGGGAAGGATAATATATGACGGGGCCGGCAAGTTAGGAGAGCTTGTGGTTCGCTCACCCTCACAGGGCCCACCACCATCAATGCTTGGGGGTTAGGGGTTAGAGGTGGGATGGGATCTTTGGTGGCCTTCTTAGAACGACTCTTGAGGTGCAAGGTCAGTGGCGAAGAGTGCAGACTTGAGCTTGCGTATGCTTGTTAGGGGCCGAGACTTTGTGAACTGTAGAGGGTGGTGAGGGGGAGGGGGCTGAGGCAGTGATTGTTGCATGGGAAGGGGTATTGCGAGGGTCGTAGGGAGTCTTGTTGCCGATGGCATGTCCGTGTATTTATTTTCAGCAAGGACTGAGACTTGCTCACCCACTGGCCTTTCGGTGCACAGTGTGCAGTTCTGGGCAACGACCGATGCTTTTGCTAACTGCCTCGACCTTGCCGACCACACCCCAATGCATGCAGCGGGACTGGCTGAGCATTGCGCACCTTGCAACATACTTACAGAGGCAGGGCTGCGACCTCTGGTGTATAAGGCTCTTGGGAGGGAGGGGACGTAGACTTTGGAGATGGGGAGCACATATGCTGGCAAGTTGCATGCAGCTGTTGTGGGAAGAAGCTCGCTCTCATGTCCACTTGTTTTCTTACTACCAGCCTCTCGCCATGCCATGTTGTTCTCCTCTCCAGACTCCTTCCCTGACCCCGCCTGCTCATTTCCTCTGATAAACTCCTTTCCCTCACTGCCTCCTGCCCCTGCTACCCACTTGCGACTGCGCAGGGCTGTTTTGGACCCCACAGATGCCTGTCCCATAGGGAGCTGGTCTGGAGGTGAGTGAATCTGTATGGCCGGGGCAGACCAGTCTGGCAGGCAGGCACGAAGGCTGCAAGGTGGAAAACCTGGCGATGGGTCAGAGAAGGGGTGCTAGCTGTGCAGCCGGTGGGTGCCTGAGCCCTTCCTTGTGCGTCTCTAAGGAGAAGTCCAAAAGGGCCACGGCATGAGCCACCACGCTCAAAGTAAACATTGCCATCGTCTCCTATGGCTCGGGAGGCTGCGTCTGGGGGACACTGCTCGTCTGTAATGTGTTGGGCGTGCTTGCGTCCCTCTCAGTGGGACGGGCACACCTGGGACCAACACGCCCCCCCTCTAAGCTTCTAAATCCCCCCCTCCATCCCCCCCCTCCAGTTCCCACCGTCTGCCTTTGTTGGTCTTAAAATCTTCCATAGGTCGCCAATCACAAACGCTCTCACGTTATATTGCTGCCTCTCTTCCGCCTCCTCCCCAGTGATTCTTTTTTCGGCTAGGTTACCACCATCGGCGGCCACCCTACGGCCCTCATGGACCCGATCAAGACATAAGTTCCGACTATAAGAAACACGGATTGCTGCCTCACCACCAAAGTGTGTTTGATTCAAGTACTGATCAACTGCAGTTCATCTACACTCCGGCCAGAGGCCCCGGGTATGGCCAGCCATGCTGCTTGGGCTGCTGGTCTAGGTGTGGCCCCAACCGGGCCATGTAGGGCCACGGGGCTCACCGCTGATGGTGGCCTCGTAGCCTGGAACGGAAAGAATCCTCCATGCCTGCCCGCCCCTCTCCCTCAAGAGGGACATATACAGGATGCGTCACCCCTTTTGATTGTTGCCTGTCCCCCCCTCCTGCCCCACCCCTCACACCAACGCAGACCCCGCTCCCGGACCACCCCTCGCACATGCGCAAACGTCTAGCTACGGCGACGTCTCCGTCGCCAGAGGCCCGTACCTCTCACGGGATGCGGTGCCCCTCATGGCCTCAACCAGCAATGGCTACAGAGGAGGTGGCGTCGGCTACGACAGCTACTCTGCACAGCCCCGCCAGCAGCATTACCAGCAACAACCCAGAGACTCTGGCTGGGCCCCGGCGGCGGCCATGCAGTATGGCATGGAGCAGCAGCAACCCCACCAACACCCCATGGACTATCGCTGGTATCAGGCCGCCGCCATGCAGTATGGCATGGAGCAGCAGCAGCAGCCCCAACAGCAGCAGCCTGCCATGTCCATGATGGACCAGGTGCCGCACCAGCAGCCGGCTGACCCCAACTACTGGCTGTCAGCGCCGCCAACCCAAGTATGTTGAGAGGATAAGAGAGGGGAGAGGGGAGGGGAAAGAGGGGGACGCAGGATGTGGGGAGGGATCTTCCGGAATCGAAGGAGATGTGAGGGTGAGCAGTGTCCTCCCCCACCTGAATCCGACACTTTTTGTCTCAACCATAGCCCTTGGTCCTCTGCTGGCCCCTCTTGCTCCTTAACACCCCTCCTGCTCCTCATGTCCCCTTTTGGCCCCTCTTGCTCCTCCTCTGCCCCCAATGACCCCTCATGCTCCATGTTGCCCCCTAGCCCCTCTTGCACCTCTTACCTTCCTTCCTCTCTTCCATTGGCCCCTCTTGCCCCCTTTGCCCCTCTCAGCTCTTATGCCCCCCCCCCTTCTTTTCCTCAACCCCATCCCCCCTTCCCTCGTGCCCACCCAGCTCACCCCGCTCATGGTGGTCTGGTACAGCTAGCAAACCTCAACATGGCGGCTTGACTCTCTCCACTTCATAGACCCTGAACTTGAACCTAAATTTGACACCGGACACATGACCCTGACCCTGACCCATAACCCAAGACCCTTACCCCTTACCCCGGAACCTTGAGTGCTGACCTGCTGCCCCTGACCATATCATCGCAGGTGGCTGCCCCAGCGTGGCAGGTGTACTACACGGCCGAGGGCATGCCCTACTACCACAACCATGCCACAGGCATCACACAGTGGGATCTGTCGCCGGCGGGCTTCTCAGCTACCTAGGGCGGGGCTGCTCATGCCATGTCTGCTTCTCAAGCGACTACGGCGGTCTCCCCTTCTGTGGTAGTACCTAGCAAGGGAGCTAGAGGAAGCTGTATAGGGACAGCTGCCAAGCATCTCACAGGCTTCCCCCCATCCCGCCTTGGGGCCATCTATAGATTGGGCATGGTAGGACATGGGGAGACATAGGCTGTTGTAGAGGGACTGTTGGCGGAACTTTGGATGTTGCTGCTTGGGAGCAGCCTTACCTGTAATTTAGAATAGAGCGAACTGCCATAGAGGATGCAAGATTGCTGGTTGGGTCCCACATTTTGACATGTCTAAAAGTGCAAGGCTCCTCCCTTGCTGCGGGGGAATGACGTAGCGGTCCTCGGGTAGGTCCAGTTGCAGAATATTGCACACTTGCTATATGGGTGTGCATACACCGTGCCGCCTACAAAATGTGTAGACAAGTGTGGACCAGGGTGTGGGGTTTCGTTGATGGATACCGCTAAACACTTTAAATCTGAATACTTGATACGGTACACTCTTTCCGGATTCCGGGTCTGGCCGGAGTGGCAGGTGTGAACGGAGTCTCATGTTATCACTCTTCAACACATCTTTCTTATTACAAAAAACGTGTGCTCTTGTAAATCTCATCACTATGCTAGAGTGAGAGTCCGGGTTTGCGAAAATGTGTGACTGTGTCCTAGCAATAAAGAATGAAAGCAAGACATGGCTCCTTCAGTTGATGCTGCTTTTGCTTTATGCCATGAGCATCACCAACTTGGACAAAAGTATGGGGTGAATTTGAAAGAAGGAGACAAGACACGTAGCGACGCAAAACATATGGCACAACTAATTAAGACAACGTACACGGAGACTGTGGCGTGGCTGAAGGCAGTTGGCGAGGCCAATCTGGGGAAGACGGCGATGATGCCTGTAAAGCCGGCGGAGAAGGCGCCAAAGTGGACAATGGAGAGGTTGGAAAAGTTCGCTGCCTCCAACCCGACCCGCCTGGGCTCTCGGTGTCTGCGTCCAGTAGCTTCTGTATCCTGTGACTTCATCCCGCTCAATCTTCGTGGCTTGAAGTAGCCACATATCAGACTCTGTGACATCTTAAGCCATCACGCTAGAAGACAACGAACGTGCAACCTCTTTACGAACAGTGCTTGAAAGCCCAGGTCCTGAACCGGTACATTCAAAAATGCGGTACCCGTTGTACTAGACGTCGATGGAACGAACGTCGTCAGGCGGTGGCGACGAGGGCCTCGAGGACAGTTATTTTCGATATGATTATTATTAAAACATTTCACGCCCCTCACCCCAAATAATGATTATTTGATGTGTGGCATTCCTCGGGCATGAACCTCACCCCCAAACAATATTACTTATGAGGGAAGGCAAACCGAATCTACAGCAACCCACATTTTCTCAAATTCTTCCCCAACATTATTTTGCCCCAATTGCCCTAGGTGCGGGGGTAACCGCGGCAATGCAGGCGTCTCTGCAGGTGCAGGTCGCGCAGGCGCTGTTGGAGAAGCAGGTGGCGCAGGCGCTGTCCGAGAAGCAGGTCGCGCAGGCGCTGTCCGAGAAGCAGGTGGCGCAGGCGTTGTTGGAGAAGCAGGTCGCGCAGGCGCTGTCCGAGAAGCAGGTCGCGCAGGCGCTGTCCGAGAAGCAGGTCGCGCAAGCGCTGTCCGAGAAGCAGGTGGCGCAGGCGTTGTTGGAGAAGCAGGTGGCGCAGGCGCTGTCCGAGAAGCAGGTCGCGCAAGCGCTGTCCGAGAAGCAGGTCGCGCAAGCGCTGTCCGAGAAGCAGGTGGCGCAGGCGTTGTTGGAGAAGCAGGTGGCGCAGGCGCTGTCCGAGAAGCAGGTGGCGCAGGCGCTGTCCGAGAAGCAGGTGGCGCAGGCGTTGTTGGAGAAGCAGGTTGCGTTGTTGGAGAAGCAGGTGGCGCAGGTACAGGTGCTGGTGGCGCAAGCGCAGGCGGCGGCACTAGCGCAGACTCAGGCAGCGGCAGGTGGGATAGGGAGGGGCAGATGGGCACTATGCACGGGGGAGGAATAATTACAGCGGGGTTCAAATTGTCTTGCGGGGCAGGAGCTGGCGAATGAGCATGGCGTTCCCGAGTTTGCCGACGGCACGGTGTTTGAGGTCACAGTGACCCAGCTGGTGAGAACAGTCCCAGCACCAGCCATATGCAGTAAGCACTGTACTTCCCAAGACTCTTTTTACCCCCCAGACACCCAAAGGCACACCGGGCCCTGATTCTTGTTGGGGGGCACACACCAGCAGGCGGCACATGCGGGGAAGGTCTTGGATACCCCGCCCGCGACCATGACTGTTGATGCGGGTATGTGTATGCAAGCAAAGGCCATGAGCTTGCTTTCTCACGTAGCTGACCATCTTCGGGCTGGCAAGTGAAACGGGTTCTTGGGTCTTAAGTTGCGGTTGTGTTGACAGAGGGAGGCACTCGATCACTGCTTGGGCTGTACATTCCTTCATCTCCGTGTCTTACATTCCATCCCCACACTTGCCACTGCTTTGGGCCACATCTCTCAGAATTGTCGTTTCCCTCCCAACTCTCCTGCCCTATACATGTCCACGCAGCCCAAACCTTGATGTAGCCAATGAACCTCCAACCACGACGCTTCTCATCCCTAGCACATCTCTGGTACCTGCTTCAAATTTCTCGCTGAATTGTTTTTGCTCACGCCCCCCCATTTTGCTGTAGAGGCGGCGGCAGCGGCGGTCCCTCCGGCTCCAACGGCTTTCGATGCCTTCTTACGCAAGATCACCAGCGAATGGGTGAGTGTGCACTCGTAGCATTGGTTATATGCGATACTATTAGACAGGCAATGCCAATTTTCACATGTTTTTTTACCCAAACAATTTTCCTTCGATTGAAACGAGTTGGTGGCTTGGAGCGGCCTATTGAACGCTGAATCATTATTGTCAGCAGTGGTTTCAATTTGTGAAACTACCCTGCAAACGTACCCTTAAAAGTCAAGGTGCCCGATATACGTGGAGGTATCCTAATACTTGGTACAACGAACATCTGCCGAAGTATGAAAAGAAAAGAGAAAAATAAAATGACCACGAGATGACCGAAGAGAAGCAGTCTATGAAATATGACACACAGTATATGAAATGTGATACTGAGTCACGCGGCCGAGCCTTTTTAGCAGGGCCCATAAGGTGTAATGTCATTGACTTCACTCACATGTGTGATGCATTTGTATATAAAAAAAGGAAGCTGGAAGTTCAACCATTGTAAATAACCTTATCACAAGGCTGCACACCAAGAGTTGAAAAGTGCCCGGCGGAGGTGTCATACAGCACCCCTGATGTCAATAAGATACGTCGGCCGGGGATGGGCGTGGCCGGAGGGGGCGAACTTCGACGGGGGGGGGCAGAGCGGAGGCTGAGATCCTCCCGAGGTCCCCCGGCTGATGGTGTTGGGGACCGATTTGGTGGCCGTTTGTTGGGCTGCTTGTGATTGGGGACTTCGTTGCTAGTGATGTTCAGCGCGGCAGGGGTGTGGACTCGGTTGGGAAGGTAAATCCGTCGAAATCCAAATATTTCATCATGTATCAACTCTGCGCACCCTCAAACAGAATAAATTATGAGGCGAGTCAAACCGGTTCTAGAGAATAATAATTCTCACCCGGTGTTCACACAGTGGCGGCTCCAGGTTAATGACGTTACACCCCAGGGCTCGGCTCAAAAAGGCTCGGCCGCGGGCGTCCAACTAATTGGTTGGGTGAACAAACTTAAAAAATTAGGCTTAGGTAGAAAATAAAGTCAAGGGGCAGACGAAGGCTGGAAAAAAGGTCAGTCAAAAGCCAAGAGGGATTGAGGGCATGTTCACATCTGGTGCTCACACAATGGCGGGTCAAAGAATATGAGGGTTCCCTGCGCATGGGACTGGGTGGTTAAAGTGAAATTGTGGTTTGTTGAAATAGCATGTCTAGCTCTTGTGCCAAAGCATGGATCAGGTACCGGTATGTCATACCTGATTCCTTGGACTAGACTAAGAATGAGGCTGGCCGCCCAACCCTTAAAAAGGTGGAACGCAAACACGGAAAAACAGCCATGGTGCGCATGTGGCCCTCGTCGTCAGCTGAGAAAAGGTAAGCATGAACTGGAGGGGCGCGATTGGGGCGCACCCCCAACACCATTCATGCTTGCACCCGGGGGACAGTGCAAACCTCCCCTGGGCTGTGAAGTTTTTGTGAAGTTTTTACAGTCCAACAGAGCATCACACTTGATGCATGGGACATGTGCCCGTAAACTGGTACAGGCACTTGATACACTAGGACAGAAAGCGAAAACCAGTGACCCCCCTGGGCAAGCAACTAGCACACAACCACGACAGTGGCGTGGGAATGAACCCCATAGTGCAGAAGATAAGCCCCAGCCATAAAACATGACGTGGGTGCAGAAGAGTTCGATTGAGCACCGCCTAGAGAGTTAGGGGGGAGACAGGAATTTTGGCAGAGTTTTGAGATGATTCTCTCTTTTCATCATACACTGAAAGATAAAACAACCAAATTTCTTCACTGCCTAAGGAAACCCTTGTGAATTACCTCCAAATCTCTAGAGAAACCAGTATCTGTCAAGCCGATTCCTTTCGCAAGGAGACCTGGTCCCCAAATTTCACACCCATAAAACAGAATAAGCTTCACTAAAGAGTCAAAAACATGACATTTGATGTGAACATTGTGTATGTCAAGCTCATGACATCTCCGGACCATGGCATACAAAGCTGCCCTCCCTTTGTTGACACAACGTCTACCTGCTCCCTTCATACCCTCTGCCTCATCAAATAACATACCCAAGTAGATGAAAAAGGGCTTAATATCAAGAACGCTTCCGTCATAAGACAGAGATGCCAAATGACTGCAATATTTCTGGTTAAAAACAACTGCTTCAGATTTTTTTATATTGACTGTCAAGGCATTGTGTACATTGTGGCGACAAAAAATATGGAGAGCATCAAGAAGTTTTTGCAGATCATCCGGCGATTCAGCGAATAACACCAGATCATCAGCATAAAGTAAAACTCTGACCAAAGCATGTGAAAGACGGGCGCCAATATCAGGGCACTCACTTGCGACAAACTTCTCGAAACGGTCGATAAACAGGCCAAACAATAGAGGGGACAGCGGGTCTCCTTGTTTAACACCCATAAAGGAGGAGAAACTATCTCCCAGTTTACCACCAACCCGTACACGGATTTTTACATCCTGATACATCTCCTTCAAACTTTCTAAAATCCGGCCGTGCACACCCATGCTCTGTAAACTCCGCCACAATAAATCTCTGTCAATGCAGTCATATGCCTAGTCCTGCATGTGTGCCTGGTCGCACAAGCAGGACAATGCATGGCGTGCATGACATCCACTGCTGCATTGGTGGAGCCCCTCACCCATGCTCGCGCCACTACCCAATGCTTGCGTCCTCCCTTGGGGTTGCATGCTGCATGTTGCCTCGCCGGCACGCAATGCCACGCTTTGTGCATCCAACAAGCCTTATGCCATGCGTACAGAGCTGCATTTCCATACCTGGGGGTGCATGGGGGACCCTCCTCCTGCCGCCCTAGACCACCTCCATGCATGCCATGTGTCACGCGGCCCCCCCTTCACGGCATGTGCTATCACACACACACCCTGCAGGACAGGTGCTGTCTCACGCCTGTCTCTGGGGTGGGTGGGACTCAGTCCCCGCATGCTCTCACAAGAGCCTCGAACTCCATGCATGTGCTGCCGCCCCTCGACCTGCCCCATCCCCCCGCATTTGGACCCCCCGCGCCCTCTCAGGGATGCACACGAACCGCCCCGCATGGACCTGGGGGTGCAGTGAGTGCACACAGCGGAAGTGTGAGCTCATGCATGGGGTGCTCTGGCACGGCAGGTGCTGTCGCACGCCTACCCAGGGTGGGTGGGACTGCCCAATCAGTCCCCGCAAGGTCTCACAAGAGTCCCGGCATGGGCGAATGAACTCCATGCATGTGCTGCCATCCAGTGTGGCTGGCTGCGCGTGCAGCTCCACATGTGCCTCCAGCCTCTGCACTCGCCGCATGACATGCGGCGGGGCCAGTATTTTTTTAAGAATGGATACCGTAGAACGGGTTTCACTCCGTGTTTAATTAATTCCTCGCGGGGGTGCGCGGTGTATATGCGTGATAGAATATTGAATAGCAACTACTGTAGGGGGTGCGCGGAGTTGTTGTGCACACCCATGCACACCCATGCTCTGTAAACTCCGCCACAATATATCTCTGTCAATGCAGTCATATGCCTTCCTAAAATCAATGAAAGCAGCAAAAATCGTTTTTTTCTCCGAATGGTATTTTTCAATAATGTGGTTTAGAATGAAAGCATTATCAGGTGTTCCCCGTCCATGCCGAAAACCTGCCTGGCCATCGGCTCTGAAACCCTGACTTTCTGCCCAAGAATCAAGACGTTGCAATAAGACGAGGGAATATAATTTGGATAGGGCACTTCCGACGGCAATACCCTTATAATCGTCTTTGATTGCAGGACTGCCCTTTGGCTTGAGTACCGGAACGAGGGCTGCACTGCCGCCTTAGGCTTCTGGGTGGAAGTGTGGATGCCTTAATGGCATGTTTCCATGAATGTGTGGACACTAAAACGAATACGCCCGGATTGATTTATTTTTCTCCGAGGGTCCCTATGGGTCGTGATCCAGGAGAGGGTGGTTGTGTGGATGCAGACATCGCCCCCCTAGCCTATGTTGCTTAATCAACAACTGGTAAACGACATCCTCGTTCATGTCAATGACGTTACACCGTTGGGCCCTGCTCAAAAGGCTCGGCCGCGTTGGCGTCTAACTATTTGGCTGATCTTGCACACTGGGGCATTGGAAGCAAGCATGTAGCGCATCCTCCATATGAGCAAGGGCCAAGGTCGATGGCCATGCCCGACGCTCGGTCAGCAGGGCAAAGGCCCGCTCGATCTGTACCGTATATCGACGGTTTATTCTCATTATACGGTCCGGGTCGGTGGTCATCTGACTCATCTAGAGAGGCAGGGGTGGGCATGAGGGTTCATGCTCACCCGGTTGAAGGTCAAGGTGTGTCCGAAGGCTGGAGGGGTACTTCGTCATGATGATGCAGAAGCGGTCCTCCTTGTGCGTGATGCCAAGATAGCGACAAACGTGTTGGCACTCATGCGTGACATGTATTAAGACCGCAAGCTCTCGCTTGAGGGAGGCCACCATGGGGCAGTCCCGAGAGCCGTCCATGTGCTGGCCGCGGGGCAAGGGTAGGGTCTTCACGGCGACCTGCATTTCGACAGAGAGAGACAATGCTCAGGGGAATAACAACACATGTGCAGTTTCCGGGAGGGGGGCAGAAAGCGCTTGGATGGGGATCTCGCATGGGGATCTTGCATGAAAAACTTGCATGGGACGCTTGCATGGGGGCCTCAACTCCAATAACCGTCCTTCACCTTGAAAGAAACCCCTACCTCCTTCCCGTGGAGCGTTCCATTCCAGACTTGGCCCGTCGCCCCCGCCTCGCTCAACAAGCTCACGAGAGTCACGCACGCTTGAAGGCGGTAAGACCATACTCACGGCACCGGAAAGATTCCAGCGCCCAAGCAGGTCGTGAAAGGCTTGATCAGGGGCAGCCACGGCGCCCGACACGGCCTCAGCAGCGGCAGAGGCTTGCATGAGCATCGACATAAGCGGGGTCTAATTTTACCCCTCCATGATCTAATCGAATAGCCGAGACGTTAAAAAGACTCGGAACCTCCCCAGGACATCTCCACATACATTTATGCTCACCATGTGCATGTTGGACAGTAAAAATGTCTCATTGTCGCTGCGCAGAAGCCCCTTGCTCTAGACCTAGATATAAACCAACATGCCCCTGGATCAAAAACTAGATCTGGCTCCTCCACCATATGCATCCTTCCCACTGGCTGGGTCAATTGACCCAATGCTGAAGTTCACGTGAGGGAGCCCAGACTGAGGGGCCAGAGGCATGGCGGCGCTGTATCATGATGACCTATAACCATATCTGGTCCATTGAAAAGATGACACGGCCTGGATAAGCCTGGAGTCACTATGAGTATATGAAGGAAAAAAAGTCGTATCCACGCTTATGTACCCTCATCAAGGGGGGTGCAGCACAAGGGAGCCGAAAGTTCGCCAAGTTGGACCTGTCCGGGAGCGTCCTGGCCGCCGAGCAAGCAGCAATTGGCTAATATTAAGAATAATTGTTCCTTATGCTTTGCTCTACACGTAGTATGTATTAGAGCCGATCCCTGCTCGATGGCATGGAGACCGGATGGCCCACGACCGCTCTTCGCAGCCGAAAATTACCTTTCGACGCGCGTTTTTTGCTAGAACGATGGGCTGGTGTTGCAATTTGTTATTTTCTATGTATATTGATGAATCCCCAGCCCCTGGCTACCCGGAAAAAGCTCCCCATGTCCCCGCCAGAGGGTGAAGGTTTTGCCACTCAATAAAAACAGCCGAAATTTGACGATTTTGGAAGCCAGGAAACTTAAATTGAGTCGTCTTCTGCTGCAAACAATTATGTGGGGTTGTATTGGTGTGTCCTCTCTACTGCCATCACAATTTGCTTGCGCTGCCATCATGGGAGCGAGGTGCATTTTTGCTGTTTTTGACCTGTCAGAGTGCCGCAAGATCAGCACTGGCACTCAAGCCCACATGATAATTTGAAGATTAGGCAATGACATTACACCTCTGAGCCATGCTGTAAAGGATATGTGCATCCGATGCTTTCTTGATACATGCTAAGTGTTGCGTGGAGCCCTTGCTCGACCCCCCAGGGCCCAGGGCCCATCGGTGTAACGTCATGGTAGCACGATATGGCGCGTGTTCAGCCGGATTGTGCTAACAAATGTAGCATGGCTCAATACGGAACGATATGGCGCGTGTTCAGCCGGATTGTGCCACCAAGTGTAACGTGACCGATTCTTCAGTTGAGGTCGAAACCACTCAGCTCCCGACTGCACGGCATACAACAGTTTGTTGCGCATGGCTTGCAATAATAATTAAGCAAAAAGTCAGTAGCAGATCAAGCTAGCAGATAATGTGAAGGAATACGGGGGTGCATCAGGAGATGTCATATATTGTGAGGGGGTACATGGGGGCTGTGAGGGGGGCTGTGAAAGGGCAGCGGTGGGCAAAAAGGAAGGGGGGCTATGAGGGGGGCTGTGAGACAGTACAAGTGGGCACAAGGGAAGGGGGCTACGAGGGTCACAGGGGAATGAAGGGGGCTGCGAGGCGGTAAAGGGGGATATCAGATATTCGACTGCGCTGCAGACATAAGGAAGCAGATGAAACGAAGGAGTCAGCGGTCTTCTAGACAAGTTGAGAATTGTGGAGATTTATGCATAGTTCAACCAGAGGTTCATGCAGTACATGTACTGGAGGACGGAGCGAGGGAGTGGTTAAAAAAACAGTTTTCTTCTTGTCATGCAAATATTTTTTAACCCTCGCAAGCTGATGTGTAACAAGGGTCGTTTTCTAACTTTTCGAGAGCGGTTAAGTATCCTATGCTTTCTTGTAGTCTTGTACGCGTGTCCATCAATATTGTAGATGATTGCGCGCTTTGTGTGCATTCCAGTTATTATATGACAGCCGGGTGGGCGGGGCAACTAAATCATTTCGCCTTGGTCCTTGGTCCATCGGCTGGGAAACATTTATTTTGTTTCCTTATCATTTGCCCGGAGGTGGCAGAACATCCGCTTCACACGTGTGATACGCCCAGTATGTTTTTCCCCATCTTGTTCAGGGCTAGGATTTAGACGGACCGGGTATTCTTCATACTTCCTTTATTTGTCGGGGTGGTCTATTCCTTCTACCCTTCCGCAGGATATTCCGTCTGTTCCTACCTTATCCTCTGCAGCCTTAAGTTTATTTTCCACCCCGACCAGACCCACGCGGCTGAGCCTTTTGAACATATTCCATAGGTGTTATATCATCGACCGGTGTCATGCTGCTCAGGAGGCAAAATCACCAGTGGACAACGTTTGACTACAATGGACCAATTATAATTCCATGCATGGAAAGACATAACGATTATGTGTCTAAGATTCCTTTGAAGCCAAGCAGAACAGCGGGTATGGTCAGGGAGGGTTGGCATATGCCGCAATTCCCGAGCCGGATTATACGTTTATGCTGCGTATTCCGATGTTCACCCTATGTATGATACTTGGGGCAGGCGCTTACAAACCGATACGAGCACTTAAGTCAACAAAAAGAAAGCTACGCCCTATTAGGGCGTGGAGGTTAAGGAAACAACGCAGCTTGGGGCCGTAGCACTTAAGTCAACAAGGACAGATAACACGAGATGTCTGTATGTGGCTCAGTGTCCTCCTGGTATTTTTCTACCGGTACTTCTTCTGGTGCACATCCATACAGTCTATGGACACTCATTAGTTGTGTTCAAAAGTATATACACGCCTTTTTCCGAAAGGACCGGACAGAGCAAAGCGGGGGGGGGGGATAGTCTACGCAGTCACTGATGTCAGGTACCACCTCTAGATTCTGGATTGCAAGAAAGAAAGAAAGCTACGCCCTATTGGGGCGTGGATGTTAAGGAAACAACGCAGCTTGGGGCCGTAGCCACATCCGCGCCGTTACCATGAGGCAAGAAGAAAGAAGCAACTTCCTCACGGTGGTTTTCTCTTACGGGTGTTTTTAGTTGGCCCAATGACAGGCTTCGTGGCGGAAAAATATTCGAGTCTACGTCTGGTTTGCACTATGCTATGCAAGAGTTTTATCGAATGGACATGCATTTTCTGGGCGCATTTCTTAGCATGGAACGCGGAGATCCCAAGAGACATCATGGCTTCAATTGTGTGCTTATTATAAATAGTGCCCGATGTGCCGATCAAGATTGGGATAATTTTCATGTTGTTTCGCTGGTGCCCGTTCAAGATTAGTAGGTCAACAAGGTCGGTGTGCTGGTTTAAGCAAGCTTTTAATTGGTCCCCATGCTCGGTGTCTCTACAATACTTGAATTCCCCAATGTGGACTA
This sequence comes from Limnomonas spitsbergensis, assembly GCA_037349105.1. NCBI lineage: Eukaryota > Viridiplantae > Chlorophyta > Chlorophyceae > Chlamydomonadales > Limnomonas > Limnomonas spitsbergensis. The sequence goes on from JAYJMM010000121.1 coordinate 662,024, forward strand.
CAGCGTCCTTCTTTTGTCCTGTCGTTTGCATCAACAACATGTCAGGCTGCATTTTTATTTTCCTTTGGACGGCTCCAAGTGCTGGTGCCTCAGCGTGGGGGATTAAGTATGAGGGGACTTTATTCACTAACATGGCTGGTGCTCCTGCTCTCTCACACTTCTCGGCCGTTCCCAGGTCTGCCATGACGATGTCCCCTCCCATGCTGCCTTTCGATACAGCCCTCAGCAAAATCCTTCCTGTGCCATGGTGGCGCTCTATGTACATCTTTTGCATTTCGGGGTGCCTGCATGCGCCTGTGATATGGCCTGCACCGTCATGCTCTCCACACAAGGGGCATTTGTCGGTGGTACTTTTGCCCCACCTGAACGCCACCTTGTTATTCCAAAGGCATCCATGTCGCCATCGAAGGGCTGTTTTCTTCTCGGCCAGAGTGACTCCCGGGTGGTTAAAGAAACTGTTGCTGAGGGCCCCATTAGCAATCGATTGCAACCGTTGCCACCCTTGGAAGTATACGCTATCGATGTTGGATCGGCCAAGCTTCTGGCGCTCGTGAATGTGTGTCTTTAGGGCACCCTTCAGATCTTCTAATCCTTGCGGCTCTACCTGGTTAGGGTCCTCTTCGTCAGGTTTTGTGAAAAGCCAGAAAGAGCCGTACTGCGAGGGTTCGGAGCTCACTGGAACGGTCAGATCGCATTCTCCCTTTTGAGTAGCTGCCCGTTTAGCGACACCGTCGGCTTTCTCGTTTCCGATATCTCCGTTATGGGCCTTCACCTTATGGAATTCGACTATTTTCCCTTGGGACGCCATGAGCTGGAGTTGGCCCACGATATGTTGGAGGAGGTCTCTGTGCTTGTGGTAGGTGAGAGACATGGGGGATCGGATAGCTTTACGGATTTGGTACAAGGATGTGGCGCTGTCCACAGCTATCTTGGTCTGTCTTTTCACTAGGGCTCCATAAATCCCTGCAAGTTCGGCTCTGTTTATGGTGTTTGTGGGACCTTCTCCAGCCGGGTTAATGGTGATGTCTTGTTGATCGGGAGTGGCGCTCGGGATGTGGAGGCCAGCGCCAGTTAGCTGAACTTTCCTGCCTTCTTTGAGGCTGGTTTCAATACAGCTGCCATCAGTGTAGGCTATCTCCCTCCAATTGTGCTTCAGCGCGCTGTTTTCTTGGAACCACTGGAGGCAATTGCATGCGTCCACTGGGTCTACCTCCGTTGCTCTAGGGATGTCATTGTCCCTTGGAGAACGTTGGAAGGAGCTTGATCCTATCATGGGCTGGGCATGGCTCAGCTCTCCTTGACCTTCTTCCACCCTATCCCCACATGGGGGAGGAGGCTGGGTCCATGTTGCGGTTAGCAGGGGGTTGGCCCTGGCTTGCGGGTGTTTTTCTACATGTGCGAGGGTTGTGCGGAGCAGTCTGATGAGGAGATCCTGTTTCCACCCGATTTGCTCGGACTGGGCTTCTTTGTTCCACACAACGATTATGTCCATGTGGCATTTGTGCATGGGAGGCGGGGTCGCTCCTTGCGTCCAACTCTCCTCTTTCCACAGGGGGAAAGGGGAGCTCTTGGTGCTAGCTATTCTTGTACAATATTTCGGGTATTTGTCCAACCACTTTTGGTATGAGGGTTTGCCTGACGACTTCATCCCCCTGGGCAGGTACAAGACAGTAGCTGTCGGTTCCCTGGTCATATCTGCAGACCATACTGCCCATCGGACTGCTTTCTCGAGGGATGGTTCGTCCCGGTTTGGGAAGGCATGTGAGTACCCTGTCCACCTGTGTTGGAAGGCATTTGTTTGTGCTTGGAAGGCCTGGTCCCTCGGGTATATACTCCAATAGGTGGTGGCGTGATCTCTAACTTGGAGGGGGCTAGAGAACCGTTCCTTGTAGACGCCAAAGTGCGTGTCTATCAACGCTCTGAATTGTGGTGGGATGCTGAAATTGTCCTGCATTTGTTTGGTCTGTGTCTTTGTCCCCTCCTTGTGTCTGATGATGAGGTCAACCATTTCCTCTTCAAAGGAGGATGGGGGAGGCGTCATTTTAGCATGGATGCCTTCATCTGCAGCCTGTTCATACAATCTTCTGAGGGTGATGAGTCTGTCTTTGGCGATTGTCCCGACGCACCGGCCGTTCCCCTTGTACACGCATGCCATCTCTGTAGTCATGATTTGGGTGGTACTCTTAGGGTTCCATGTCTCAATCTCTCTCACTTCAATTTTACACTCTCCCGTTGGTGCATCGATGTCCAGTTGCGGGTTAATTGGCTCCATATCGAAGGTTATCATTTCCCGGATTTTGTCTCCCAGGGTGGTATCCCAACTGCTGTGATTTTGGTGAAACCCTTGTTGGGCCATGTTAGACAAGTGCCTATCTAGCATGGTGCCTTCGGAGGTCCTCGCTGGTGGCTGGTCGTGGTTTTCAGACACCCATTGTCGTAGGAGGGCGGCCGTGTTTTCTTCGGTAAGGAGCATCTCTTCAGGTTCCCAGCTAGGCTTCCATGTGACTCTAACCAGCCCCTCCACTTGTGTGGTGCTAGTTGCATGTGTGCATGCCGGGCATGTCCATTTGTCTTGGGTGGGTCTCCAGTCCACTGGCTGGCCTAGGCATTGGACATGATAGTACTTGTAGCATACGTCGCATGTGATGATGTCATCATTACATCCCGATGCGTCATCGTACTGCAGGCTGTGTGGGTTCCAACAACCTTCGCATGCTGCAACACCTGCCCGATCGTGGGCATGCAGGTCTTGACCAAGTCCTAGAGTCTTCCGGCAACAAGCCTCTATCTTCTCTGGTGTGTACCCTGCCATGCCATGGTATGGGATGGCCCATTCATCAATGATGCTTGGGTGCCATGTGACTTGATATTGAATTTGCTTGATTCTGTCTTTCCCTTTTTGGTAGCGTCCTTTGCTTGGCTATGTGACCATCCTCCAGCCTGTGATGGCTGCTACTTGGTTGGTGTGCCCATACATCTCTTGTATGACTGTTGCCGCCCTTTCTCCTTCTGATATTTTGCTTTTGGCAAATGCAAAAATGTGCTCTGCCTCCTTCCTTTTGTAGTCATGTCTGGTACATAGGCATGTTCCTGTTGTCTGGCACTTTCTGCGTGGGGCCGCAATCTCTTTCCGTAGGCTCGTAATTGACGAGCATCCTTGTCTTTTCTTGTCTCTGTGGAGGGTAGGGTCCTTGCGCCAGTGTTGTTTCTTCTTGCTGCCTTGCTGTCCCGTCAGGTTTGCTCTGCCCTCTTGTTGTTGGGTGGGGTCTGGGATATCAGCGAGGTCTCCCGGTCTCTCTGTTTTTGTTGTTGTTGGAGTGCCAATGTCCTTGGTATTCAGGTACTGGGTGATCAATGTCTGGTCAGGGTGAAGGGAAGCCTGGAACATGGTTCCTGTCGGCATGGGGTTTCTTGCTATAGCAGTGATGTACATGTTTCCCTCGTGTATCTCTCGTTGATCCTTTGGGAGGCTCAACGTCGTGTTTCTTTTTCTTATCATGTCTCTTAGGTCTTTGTCTGCACCGGGCCCGTTGTTTGCCATGACTGAGAGTCTGTTTAAGGCTATGATGTGCTTGTCTTTGACATTTCTCCCGTATCTGTTTCTCAGGCCTCTCCCATCCATCAAGTGCTTGCCTCCCTGTTCTGTCAGGTCTGCTAGGTGAGTGATTCCTAGGTGAAACAAGGGTTGAAGCAGGGTGTACGCATTGAGGGGGTCTGTGGCAGGGAGGGTAGCAGTGGCAGGGTTGAGCTGTTCTAGCGCTTGGGCGAGTTCCGGGGTATGTGCTGTGAATTGTTGCACCTTGCTTTTCATGATGATCAGGTCATTATCTGTGATATGGGACAGTTGTCTGAGCCGCATGCAATGTTTAGCCTGTTGGGTGTCTTTGAACCCTGTGGGGCACCCGCCCATGTATTTGAGCTGCTTCTCCAGGAGACTTCGAGTGACTGTGCCCATGCGCCCTTCATCGCGTAGGGATGTGATGAGCAGTTCTGTATTCTTCCTTGCGTATTCTGTCGCCAGGGATGCACACCCCAGCCCGAAGGACGCGACATCTTGGTGTACGGTAGCTGAGTTAGCACATGTCCACAGTCCGTACGCCTTCTTGACGGCCGTGGCCATGATGCTGTCTAGAATCTGGAGGTCAGCTCCCGTGCATGGGGTTATCCCAAAGGTGTTTGAGATTGAGGGCTTAATAGTTGTCTCAATGATATGCTTAATTTGTCTTGGAGTGGCATGTGAGGCTTGCAGCTCCTCAATCTTTTGCCTTGCCTTGTTTATCAAGTTTTGGTGCTGGAACTTCCAGTCTAGTGTCATGGTGAGCTCTGCACCGAGGTATCTGAAGGGATCTATTGGGGGAAGGTGTTGCACGTATTGTCCTTGGACCATTATCTGATTTTCCAGTTGTCTTCTTACTTGCACCAGAGCATCCTTGTTCCCATATAGTCCAGTGCGCATGTTTTGATAAAGGACACCTGATACTAGAGTTTTCCCAGTGTTGACCTTCATTTTCGTGAAGTCGGAGTAGAGACTAAGTTTCTCTGCTTGTACATGCAGGTCCGACAGTTTACTTGTCAGCATTGACAAGTCGTCTGCAAATGCTGCATTGCTGAGTGAGTGCTCCATGCGAGCGTTCATGTCATCTATGCATCCAAACATGTAGCCCCTGGCCCCGACTTGGGCCCACCGGAGCAGTGGTTCAATGTAGATGAGGAAAAGGAGGGGTGAAAGGGTGTCCCCCTGTATGCTGCCCCGCCCCATGGGGATCTTGCCAGTGAGCTCTGTGCCCCATCGGACCTGGGTTGTTGCCCCCATGTAAAGGTTTTTAACTGCATCCACCGCATCTGTAGGGAACCCTAGGTCGTACATGATCATAAGGAGAATGTCGTGGTCCATCATGTTAAACGCTGAAGAGAAGTCGACTTGTAAGTTATAGATATTCTGGCCGGTGTGTCGCGCATCTTCGAGCGCCATGACTAGCATCTGTAGTTGGTCCATGGTGCTGGCTTTTGTCCTGAACCCCTTTTGGGTAGAGCTCAAAAGCAAGTGTTTTTCAGCGTAGTCGGACATAGCCCTTGTTTGAAGCCTCGTCCAGAGTTTGTATAGGGCATTTAGCATCCCGATAGGCCTCTTCTTATCTATCAAGGTTTCGTCCGTCCCCTTCTCCAACAGTTGTGTAGTACTTTGCTTCCATTCGTCTGGGGTCACACCGGTTGCCCACATGATGATCATGAGCATGTGCATGCACTCCTTGAACTCGTGTGTCATCATTTTTAGGAGTTCATTTACGATCCCATCTGGTCCTGGTGATTTCCCAACACTTAGTGTGTGTAGGCATTCTTCAAACACTGAGTATTGCTGGATTGTTCTGTGCAGCCATGGTCGGTTTGGGAGACGGGTCGCCAGTGTTTCCAAGGTAAATTTATCGGGGCCCTTTGTCCACGGGTACTGCCGAGTGACCTCATGTGGGTGGTATTTGCCGCTCTTGGGGGCACATGGGGTCAGCAATTTGGTGAAATGTTCCTCCACAATCGAGATCATCTTCTTGGGATCGTCAGTGATGTGGTTTGTGGCTGGGTCCACAAGGGCTTTGTAGATGGTTCCGGAGGATGGCTTCTTGAAGATGTTCCTGTTTGCTATTTTCGGTTTTTTGTTTATGAGATCTCTGGTAGCTTTGATCGCTTGGTCGAGATTTTGCTTGTCCTGTCCCTTGTCCATGGTCTGGATCTCGGCCCTAATGCCTCTGATGACTTGTGAGAGGATCTGCCCACTATTCATGCCCATGTTTGTCTCCAAGGTTGCAGCTTCGTGAAGTCTCTTCTCCATACCGCTGGGAAGGTTAGTCTGGTTAGCTATAATCTCTTGCATCCCTGTAGTTGTGTCGATAGCAGTATTGCGGACTTCATTTCTAATCTCATGACAGGCATGAAAGTGCTTGCATAACATTACTCTTTTTCGGGACAGAACCCGTGAGCGGAGGTGAGTCCCAGAGGGGTTTGTGTTTTTGCACTCGCATGTCTGTAAGGCGATCGCTTGTGTCTTTTGTAGAGCACTCAACAGTTGTTCACTCAGCTCATTCACTTTTACCGCCGCATTTAGTCCCTGAATAATGGGTAGGCGGTTGCTTGTCTTCCCGTCTTCGGACTCAATCCTGTTGAAGTACGGCTGAATATCTTCTTTAATTACCAGCTGCATTTTCTGGTGCAGGTCTCGAGTCTCGCCGGCGATACCCTCTGAGAAGGTGGAGATTTTGTTGGGGAAGGCTGTCTTGTCGGTGAGGCTGATAGGGCGGACCAAGACCCGGGTGGAGGGCCGTGTGGGCTGTTTTTTTAGAGTGGGGATGAAAATCCCTGTGTTTCTCAGTTCAATGATGCCTAGCAGGGGTGTGTGATCTGATTGGGTGCCTATTTGGAGGACGTTGGTCTTACTTTTGATGATGCTCATATCCAGGTTTGTGAGAATATCGTCAATTCTGCTGGTCGTCTGGGACTCACTTGTACCGTTTAAGTGGGTGTAGGTGTGGCCTCGAGGGCTAAGGGTCATTTCAAGGGGTGAAAGTTCAACTGCTTCAACAAATTTCCTGTGTGTCTCATCAGTTTTGTGGGACTGAGGAAACTGGGGGAACTGGGGGGGCTGAGGGGACTGGGGAGACTGGGGGGACTGGGGGGACTGAGGGGACTAGGGGGACTGAGGGTAGGGGACTGGTGGAGGAAACTTGGCGGACTGAGGGGACTGAGGGGACGGGGGGGGGGGGGGGGGGGGGGGGGGGCTACGGGGACTGAGGGGACTGATAGGTAGGCTTTAAGACCGCGTTGATATTTAAGTTACGAATTTTGAACCGATAGGTATTTAATTTATTCAAGTGCGGTGGCAACCATTCGCAATTTGTCAGGATATTTTAACTGCTGCCAGGTTTGCCCCAGGGGGACGCCGGATAGGTTAACTTGATGACACTGAAGTTAAGAATATTTACCCTAAAAGAAATTATTTTAATGTATTCTTGTGCGGTGGAGACCAAGCTTCATCTTTGCAATTTTTAAATGTTACCGGCGAGGGGGTGGCAAAAACAAATTTTTTCGACCCCATGCCCCTTTTTGTAGAGCTTGAAGAGAGCTTTCCATAGCTGTTTTTAAAATATGTTTTGGCCCAGGGGGTTGGGAGATATGGGGGGACAAAGCAGGGGTGGGTGGGTGGGTGGTCTCCCAAAAATCCAATATTTGGATAACTTCGTATCTTTTTATCGGGAGGTCTGTTGAGGCTGGCGGCGGCACCTCTGTGTTGACATAAGTCCATTTACATCATAAAATGTTGTTTGAATTACCACATGACCCGGCCCCCCACACTGAGGGTTTGGCTCCATTGGATACACCCCGAAACTAGCTGAGCCAGCCTTAGAAAGAGCGTTATATTACACGCAGCACATGGTAGTGCTGGTCTGGTGGATCATGAATGAACATATCACTTGTGGTCGTTGTGGCAAGGTCCTCAAATCCGCTGACCCTGCAAACGTCAGACGCCACCAGAATGGTAGGGAGTGCATGGCAGCTTCCGCGATACAACGCGATTCGAAACGGCAGAGAACGCTCGGGTTTGCTCCCGCTCCACTGCTAGCTACCCCTGCTGCTGCCCCAGCTGAGCCAATACCTGCGAGCCCGCCAGCCTCTCCTTCTCCATCTCTGGCTGAGAATGAAGCTGCAACGGCGTCGCCTCCCTCGCCAGTTGTTGCGCCATTGCGAGAGGGCTCGAAGTGCCATGGATATTCACCTCCCGTCGGCCAGCCTTTTGCAGCGCATTGGGCATTCGCTGCGCACAGTGCGCGCTCACCGCTGCCTTTTACGTTCGAGGAGAGGGGCCTCAGCACATCAGGGGATGTGCTTGTGGACTGTAGGGTGGCTGGGTGTGGGAAGAAGTTCAAGTTATCCGCCATGCGCTTGCACGTCGCACGCCATATCTTGTTAGGCCAATGTGGCGCAGCCTGCAGCTTGGAGCCTCATGCTGATGAAGCATGTGGCTTCTGTGGTGCCGCGTGTGGAGACCGGGACTCTGGCATGTGCAGGTCAGAGCTGGGAAAGGGCTCTAACAGCAGTATCGTGAAAGTCAGCTCCGCATGCCCTCTGCACCACAAGATGTCATATGCCTCAGCGCACAAGGTGTCAGCCACCAATCCTTGCACCAACAGGCCAGTGCCATGCCAGGTCTGCAAGAGCAGGGATCCGCCCGTCCCCCGCCCGTGGGTCTGGAGCTATCACTACCTTGATCACATGCTGACAGCCCATCCCGATCAGCAGCTGGTGGGGGCAGATGTGGCAAGCTATGCGGTGACGGTGGAGGAATTAAAGGGAGTAGTGGGCAAAGAGATCCCGCTGAGGGAGAGGAAGAAGGCAGTGATGGAGCTCATGGCAAAGATGAAGGCTGATGCCATCGCATTGCCACCGCCATCCAGGCCATCTGCCTTATGGAAACATGTCATTGCTAGCGAGCAGTAGTCGGTTGTCAATAGCCTGGCTGAGCCCAGTACCCAAATTGACTGTTGGCATGTCATCACCTAACGAATTGAAATATACCAGAAGAAGCACCTTGACGAGCTGATTAAAAAAACACCCCCTAAGCAGGGTTACACAGTACGGCCGTATTGGCGAAAAAATCCGTACCGTATCCGTACCGTACCGTACCGTTTGGCCGTACCGTACCGCTCGGAACTACCGTATTGACCATTTTCTGACAAGCCCATCCAAAAATCCCGTACCGTACCGTAGCCGTACCGTACCGTATGACCGTACCGTATTTCCGTACCGGGTTACCCTGCCCCTAAGTAACCTGCAATTTTGAATTTTGACTGATATATTTGAATTTCAATGGGTTCCGGAGGCAGTGGGTGGGTGGGTGGTAGCCTCGGGTGCTCGGTTTTTTCTGGGCATGGGGTCCCTGCCTTTTTTGTGCCCCCCCCCCTCGGTTACCGGTATTCCACAAAAAGAAAAGGAAATCGGCAGAAGACAAGTTATTTCTCATCCGCCACCGTTATTGAAATAAATGTGTGGTAGATGTGTCACATTTGAAACTGTCATCTGCCTTTCTCAAGGCATGGATTTGGCCAATAATACGAACCCTAGCCAGCCTGCCATTGTGCCCAGGACTACACACGGCCGTCTACATACACATGTGCCGCACGTACACTTCACCACGAGAAATAAACAAGGGGACTGCATGTGTGCATGCCAGAAGGTGCGGGTGCTGATGCCGAGCAGACCAGGGGCAACTAACCCGCGAGACATAGTGAACTTCGCATAGAATTGTCATCAGGTCCTCGCACTCAACTGCGTCCAACATGCAGCTTGACTTGATGAGTAAGACGCGATGTCCTTATAGATAGCGTGTCCATCGGGCGAAGGGCCGTCGCATCATATTTTGACTTGGGCTGCCCGCGGGCCGCAGTACCTATCCTACTCCGTTCATACTCATACCCAATTCGTCTTCCATCGAGCATTCACGTGTAAACTAGGCGTTTTCTTTCTTTCTATATATAGTGCTCTACAGGAGCGCGTCTATATCCATCGACGGCACTCATCCCAATCAGCTTCGCCTACTCCGATGTCTGGCGACGATGCCACGTGCTGTCCCATTTGCTTCGATTCATTCGACGAAGCAGTTTGCCGGCCTCTGATCCTGACATGCGGCCACACCGTGTGCAAGGCCTGCATCGGCCGGCTCCCCCTTCGGACCAACATCGGCAACCGTAAGAGCTGCCCCAACTGCAGGGCCGCGGTGGAGAAACCGGATGTAGAACTGCGTCCCAACTACACGCTTATGTCGATGCTCATGCAAGCCTCTGCCGCTGCTGAGGCCGTGTCGGGCGCCGTGGCTGCCCCTGATCAAGCCTTTCACGACCTGCTTGGGCGCTGGAATCTTTCCGGTGCCGTGAGTATGGTCTTACCGCCTTCAAGCGTGACTCTCGTGAGCTTGTTGAGCGAGGCGGGGGCGACGGGCCAAGTCTGGAATGGAACGCTCCACGGGAAGGAGGTAGGGGTTTCTTTCAAGGTGAAGGACGGTTATTGGAGTTGAGGCCCCCATGCAAGCGTCCCATGCAAGCTTTTCATGCAAGATCCCCATGCGAGATCCCCATCCAAGCGCTTTCTGACCCCCTCCCGGAAACATGTGTTGTTATTCCCCTGAGCATTGTATCTCTCTGTCGAAATGCAGGTCGCCGTGAAGACCCTACCCTTGCCCCGCGGCCAGCACATGGACGGCTCTCGGGACTGCCCCATGGTGGCCTCCCTCAAGCGAGAGCTTGCGGTCTTAATACATGTTACGCATGAGTGCCAACACGTTAGTCGCTATCTTGGCATCACGCACAAGGAGGACCGCTTCTGCATCGTCATGACGAAGTACCCCTCCAGCCTTCGGACACACCTTGACCTTCAAGCAGGTGAGCATGAACCCTCATGCCCACCCCTGCCTCTCTAGATGAGTCAGTTGACCACCGACCCGGGCCGTATAATGAGAATAAACCGTCGATATACGGTACAGATCGAGCGGGCCTTTGCCCTGCTGACCGAGCGTCGGGCATGGCCATCGACCTTGGCCCTTGCTCAAAGCCAGGTAGATCGGTGCCGAAATGTGGTCAGGACAATGGCTGATATGGTCAGGACAATGGCTGATAATGAACATGTGTCGGATGCACGATATACGTGCTCCCGTGGGATAAGCATCCTACACCGTGAGCCTCTACTGAACATATGCAACTAGCACATGGAACCTAAGATTGAGCCCTTAGTTGCACCCCCCAAGCAATACGTCCGTATACGAAATGTAGATATGATTCATATGACATTTAAACGTGTGCGGAAGCAAAGTTCCAGTTATTGGCTCAATCTTACGCCGGGTATATTAGGAATGGGTGCTTCATCATACACTTGCCCACTGCTCTCATGATCTGTCAGGGGGGAAGCTGGGCTTGTCCGAAGCGCTTACAATTGCGCGCGGCATTGCGCACGGCCTGGAGGAGCTGCATGACCTGGGTGTGGCCGTTCTAGACCTCAAGCCCGACAACGTGCTCCTCACGCGGCAGGGCAACGCCGTCTTGACTGACTTTGGCATCAGCCGCGTTATCACAGGAACCCTCGGAGCCAGGCGGCGGACGCAGGTTGGAGGCACCTACAACTACATGTGAGCCAATAGAGCCAAGGCTTATATCCATATGGGGCATATGGGGCATATGGATGGGGCATAGCTCAGATCCATAGTTTGCGCCAGTGCTGTACTTCGTGCCATAAGGATAGCCCTCTCTAGGAGCCTTGTGGCAAATGCATATTGTAGGCATCTTCGACTACATGTCAGCCAAGGCAGATGGGATGTAGCTCACATTCATACTGGTATTTGGCATCATTTGCGTTATCACGGGAACGATAGGAGCAGCATTGTGGCAAGAACATGTTGTTGGCATTTTCATCTACATCAGTGGGCGGCATATCATGTAGGGTACAGCTTGAATGGTTAATTGCTATACACGACCTCAAGAGGAGTATTAGACAGTTGGCATATGCATTAATGCATTGATTGCCCCCCCCCCTCCCTTCCCACACACTCACAGGGCCCCAGAGCAGATGGATGATGATCATATGGTCAGTCATGCTGCCGACATGTGGGCCTTTGGTTGCACGATGTTGCACATCCTGTCCGGGGCGCCGCCCATGGCAGGCCTCAACATCGTGCAAATCATCACAAGGATCTCTATCAGGAGGCAGGCCCACAACCTGCCTCCGGGCTTGCCTCCCTGGCTGGCGGCCCTATTGCAACGTTGTTTGGACTTCTCTCCCCAAGGCAGGCCATCAGCAAGGCAGCTGTCACAGGTCAGTGGGGGTGATATCCCTTGTCGGCTTGTTAACCTTGATGATTATGCCAAGGACGATAGGGAGGGGAGAGGCTATTCATTGTAGATGTCCCACGGTTGTTGTTGTTTTCTCACTCCTCATGCACATGTATGCTTAGTGCTTGGGCCATCCATGGCAGCCGCTCGCGTCCATTAAGTAACAAATCATTGAATACGGCATGTAGGCTCTCCAAGAGTCATCAGTCGAACAGCCGACGCAAACACTGCCCAACTCCTATTCTTCCAGCCCGGTATGTGGTATGAAATGGGGATATGCGGCATGTTGACCACCAGTGTCATAGGTATATGTAGTGGGGGAGTCAGCACCCCTCTTGCATAAGAATGTGTATATTTATAATTGGAAGGGTGGGGTAACTAAATGCAATCCAAGCAGTTGCCGGTATGTGTATGGTGCTCATATAGGACAAGGGGGATCACTATTACCCTCGACTTGCTTAGTTTTGGGTTCAAGGTGCATGAGCAGGGATTGCTTATGATGTTTGCATTGTGTGGGGGGCAATGCATGTTGTGCGGTTTCCCCAACTTTTTAATTGTTATGTTTGCATGACAAGTGTGTGTTCATGTTGGAGACTCATATGAGTGACGACCTTGCCCCGCTCTTCACCACTTGCCCTCCCCTACTCACTTCGGAAAGTGCCGACCTTGCCCCGCTCTTCACCAGCCCCCCCCCCCCCCCCCCCCCCCCTCAATTAGAAAAGTATCCACGTTGCCATGCTCTTCAACATTTGCAACCCCCCCCCTTCTCACTTAGAAAAAAGTCCACCTTGTACTGCTCTTCACCAGTTGCACGCCCTCACTTCGGAAGGAACCCACCTTGCCCCCTCCACCCTTCCATCCGCCAAGAAGCTTCCCCCCTCAATTACTTCCCAGGCTGTGACATGGGACCACCTTGCCAACGTTATGACCCTTGAGGGATGTGCAACACTCAAGGATGCCGGGATCATCCCGGCAGTGGCTAAACGGCTAGTGGAGGAGCTAGGCTACACAGACGCACAAGATCTGCATGTGTGTGCGTGTGTGGGGAATGTATTCTCAGTTTTTATTCTTGCAAGTACACATGTTAGATTGGTCCCCCCGCGCCCCTTCATGAATGGTGTGATATGTATTGGGAAGTTATAATATACTAGCTATACAACTAATACAACCCTTAACCCTAAAACCTGAACTCTACACCCTGACTAATGCAACCCTAAACCCTACAACCTGAACTCTACACCCCACACTACAACCTACAACCCTATATGCTTGCATTCCCAATGGTCGATAAGGATGGAGGCACAAAATGGGCAGTTGGCTCATCCGTACGTACCGTACGCTTTATGCGTGCAGACACCGGCAACATAGCTTGTGGTGGGCAACTGGAGTGCATGCTCACTCCCCCCGCGTGTGGCAGTAGACAGTGTTTCATTTGTGTAGGCCATACTGGCATGAGGCCACAAATGGCCTTAGGCCACAAACTAATGGCCTGAGGCCACCAATAGCATGAGGCCACAAATGGCATGAGGCCACAAATGGCATGAGGCCACAAATGGCATGAGGCCACCAATGGCATGAGGCCACGAATGGCCTGAGGCCACAAATGGCATGAGGCCAGAAATGGCATGAGGCCACAAATGGCATGAGGCCACAAATGGAGGCATAATACATCATGATAGAAAGAGAAAATGCCTGGCTAAAAATATTAAGGGGCTTTTTTGCTGCCGCGAAGCGGCAGCAGCCCGGCTCCGCAGTTGTCTTTGCATTAGCCATCAGGTGTTTGGAAACTCGAATGTCCACAAACGCCCGCAAGTGTGAATTGCTTCGTACGGTATGAAATATGAATAATTTAGTTTGCCACCTGTCCCTTCGCCGAGGCCATTCAGCACTGGGATGTTGCAGCCACAACGAGGAGGCGCTACCGCTAGTCATTAGTCATCTCCATTTGTTATACTATGTACCTATGATTATTTGCATAACGTTATCTCTTTTCTGCATTTTGGGGACTCCCTAACCTGGCCATAACGTGCCTCTCGTAAATATTGGCCTTGCTAGCCTTGCTTATATTTGACTTCCTAATTCATTTCCAGTTTGTAGGCTTGAGTGGCTTTGAGGCCAGTTATAGATTTGTAGGCTCGAACATTGGCACTCATGACATTGACGGATTACACTGGTTAAAATACAACTAACAGATTTGTGACAAGAATCTCGATTCGTACCCACACACTACTGTTTCTGGGCTTCCCCCCCCCCCCCCCCTCCGGGGACCGCCAGCCCCCGGACCCCCAGGCAGGGGGGAGGGCCTAGAGGCCCCCCCCGCACCCCCCCCATGCGGCCTCGTTGCGCCGTCCACCTCCGGCATTTTACGAATTACATGTTTAAAAGAAATATACCTGTGGCGGGCAAAGGGGGGCATGCACACTACTCCCACCGATGGTGTTAGACCTTGTAGAAGCAAAATAGGGAGCATGCACACTCCCCCAAACAATGACAGTATGGGTGTTAGGCCCACTCCATACACATGTGGTAGTAGAACATCGGGCGGCCAGCAGTTAGGCATGCACACTCCCTCCCCCGCTCCCCCCGCGGCAGTAGAGCCAATGGGGGCCAGATGGGTGGCATGCATCTTCCCCCCACCAATGACAGGAGACCTTTTGGTGGCGAAATGGGGGTAAGCCCACTCAGCCCACATGTGGTAGAGCAAGTGGCGGCCAACTGGGTGGCATGCACTCTCCCCCCCCATCAACTAATCACCATTGACAACTAGTCACCATTGACAATAGATAACGTGGCAGTCAACTGGAGATATGGCACACTCGAGCCACCCCCTGTGTGCGGCGTGTTTGTGTGTGTTTATGTTAACTCCATGTATGCAACACTCATGTGTGTGTACTTTCTCCCTTTTGTACAGGAGAGCCGTTATGGTTGTGTGTCTCTGTGAATACCCCCCTATGTGTGTACTTCCCCCATGTGCATAAATATCTCTGTGTGTTGCCCCCTGTGTGCATAACTCCATTCCCCTTAAGTGTGGAACTGTCCCCTAGTGTGGAACTGCCCCATAGTGTGGAACTTTCCCCAAGTGTGGAACTTTCCCATGGTGCGGAACCTCCCCCAAGTGTGGAGCTCCCACCAAGTAATTTCCCTTTGTGTGTATACCCCCTCATGTTGTGTAGTCCCCCCCATTGCTTATAACTTCCCATGTATTTCCACACTTGAGTATGTGCTTCCCTTGACTAGTATTTTTTACTTGCCTCCTCCCTCCTCCCCCTGAAGAGCATCAACGACAGCATGTTGTCCCAGCTGGTGGGGCTGCCTCCACTGCAACTAGTCCGGTTGAACAAGATGCTCGCTGCTCACCGCCGGCCCCCATCACAGCCCAATAAGCAGGTTGCAAACCGGCCACCCGAGATGCTTCAGGTTGGTGTTAGCTCGAACACGTTGCAAGTGTGGTGTGCAACTTGCATAAATGCGTAAATTTACGTTGTTGGTCAGGGGGGCAAATCAAACATGTTTAGGGAAGGAGTTGGGAGGGACGTGAGGGGGGAGGAGTGGTACGGGCCGGCTGGATTGAAAGGCAGTTGATCATTAGTTAGAGGCAGGGTGACAGAGGGGGAGAGGGGCAGAGTTGGCCATTAGTTGGCAGGGGGGTGAGAGGACGAATGAGTTTACAAAGCTAGCTTTGGGGTAGGGCTTCAGTTGGGGGGATAGATTGGTTGGCCATAGGGGTGAGTTCAGGGAGGAGCTCAACAGTCATCCTATGTACCTATGAACATCACTCATGCTTCCTCCCCAAGCCATGCACGAGAAGCTGCTCAGTTACTCCTCAGCAACCCCAAAAATGCACATAGTTACTGATCAACAACCCCCATTAATTGCTTAATTACTCCTCGGGCCCCCCCCCCCCCCCAACCCACATTATGTATCTCTCCACACCCTCCTCCCCTCTCCCACCCCCCTCCTATCCCCATCCTGCCTCATGATCCCGCTCCCATGCCCCAATTGTCACACAGGGTCCTTCTGAGATAGAGGCATGGGTCACCAAATTGTGGTCACAATCAGTCAAGGTGCAACATCAAGCAGCAGCGGCGCTTTGTGACCTTTCGGCCGATGATGACAACAAGGTTATGGTGGCTGCAGCCGGTGCCATCGCTCCCCTCGTGCGGCTGCTGGGGTCCCGCTCGGTGGGGGTGCAGAAGTATGCAGCGTGGGCTCTATGGAGACTTGCAGTCAATGTGGAGAACAAGGTCTTGCTCGTTGCAGCCGGTGCTATCCCTCCCCTCGTGCACTTGTTGGGGTCAACCTCAGTGGAGGTGCAAGAGTATGCAGCGGGGGCTCTGTGCAGCCTTGCAGGCAATGTGGACAATAAGGTCCAGATGAAAGCTGCCGGGGCCATTCCTCTCCTCACTAAGCTCGAGACGTCAAGTGTTGTTTGGGTGAAGTGTAACGTCGTGCGTGCCTTAGCACTGTTGCGGTGACGAGTCAGCATGCAGTTGCACAGAGAGAGCATGATGGGGAAGACCCCGAAGGGTGGAATTATAGGCAGACACGTGGTAGAGCATGCTCACAGTCATATGCCTCCTGGGTGTAATGCATGGGATTACCAAGAATGACTTAAATATAGATGGTGCCATTTGATGAATTTGAATATAATGCACGTTTGTTACCATCATATGCCAAGGTGTCAATCCAGACATGCACTGCCTCCATGCACAATGCACATTTGTCAGTAGAATAGATTGTTATGTCGGTTAAGTGACATGCACCGATGACATATTTTTAGCTTCATATACGGTAGTATCAATGACTTTTTCTTCAGTCGGTCTGGCGCACACTACAAAAACATTGATGGTACAACATACCAATGACGTTACACCTCTATCTGGGCCTTGGTTGCTCAAAAAGAGGAAAGATGGGAACAGCTAGAACAACGCAAGGGGGCAGGACAAAGAGAAAAGGAAAGAAGGGAAATAAAGTGAAGGGACAAAACAAAAGGCTGAAAAAAACAAAATGCAAAGGATGTTCCAACCTCTGAAAAAGTTTACGCCTCAACGATATCTACCACGTCTTCCACAAAGGTCAGGGGACCCCACCCAAGCCTGCTCCGGTACAACATATAAGCGACACCGTCTGTCTATGCAGCAAGTAGCGTCTGCATGTCAGTTGCTGTATGACGAAGGTTGGGGACGGCTGATCCCATGTTCAGCTCCACCATGGCACTTAGCAATTCCCCGCACCAATTGCACCCTCCGGTGCCCTGCCTGCCAGCGAGTTGCATGTCGGCCGCCATAGCTGCCATCATGAGAGGACTGTCTTGCTGTGTGCTAGTGTTCCCGTTGCATCGTAAAAGCGAGGTACATGCTGCCACCACATTCGTTGTATAGCTAGCCACCAACCTCGTTGTAACGGCTGGATATGCAGCTCCATCATGACCCCCCGGTTGGCAGCGGAAGCAAGTAGCCTGGCGTAGCCTAGCACGGACGCAAGTAGCATGGCGCGGCCTGGCAGCGGAAGCAAGTAGCCCCGCAGCTTGGCGCAGATGTTGGAGGAATCTGGACTCAGGGTTACCCAGTACGGACCGTATTGGCCTAAAATCCCGTACCGTATCCGTACCGCACGGTACCGTTTGCAACACGGCCAAGTACGGTCGCCATTTCCTACACTGCATGGCTGCTTGAGAGCATAAGTGCAAATATCAGCCAGGCATATCAGATATTATCAGGATAGAGGTAGAGGCATCGCTGAGAACAAGTCCTAGGAAGGCATAGACTGATGCGCATTGGATTTTGCAGCCGTCATCGAAGGCTGGCCAGGCCAAGAGTATGCGATGCGAATTTTGCGACCAGACTATCGTCGGCACTAAGCGATTTACCACTAGTTTTAAGGTACTGCTCGATTGCGCAGCTCCCTCGTCTGACAAGTCCACACAGTCCACAGTCCACACCTCCAGGACATCGAAATCTACGTAAACTCGCTCGCTTCCAGAGGTTAAGAGGCATTCGTTGCTCGTAAAAGCCTAAGTCTACCCCCAAACTTAGTGGCAATAAGACACAACTTGGCGCCAAGTCACAATCCAAAGCTGCATGGAGGGAAGAGGCAAGGAGGAGTAGGAGCCCATGAGTCCAGGACTCCTAGGAGAGAGGCAAGACACAGGAGCTCCGTGTCTCCTAACGAAGTGATTTTCATGCATGCTATGCAATGATGCAACTCAGCAACTCTGCAAGGTGATTCTGAGGCCTCTTGTTTCTATATTCCTGCATGTAAAATTTCATCTGCCATGCTGGTGGGTAGCGTTTATATGGGCTGGCTGAATTGCTGAAATGCTGAATGGCATGTTGGAACATTGTAATAGCGATGTGTGAGGAGTTTGGGGTTGCATCCGAGGTTGCATCAATGATCATATTTTTTTCTAGCATGTCAGCATGGTAAATCTGCATGCATGCATGGAGATCCTTGGTGGTTATTTGGGGGCGATGCAAAATTGCAAGGGGGCTGTCATGCAGCCATGCAGTATGTCAGGATGTGCATGGGGTCAAACAGCCATGGGAGTGTTGCATGCATGTGTTTCTCTGTGTGGATCCTGCTGTCCTGGGCTTTGAAAATGGGGGGAAATCTTGGACCGTACTCCCCTACCGTATTGTCCCTTTCGTCCGTACCGTATCCGTACCGTATTTCCGTACCGTGTTTCCGTACCGGGTTACCCTGTCTGGACTGCATCATTTTGTTGAGGCAATGCCGCGGCCTAAGGTGATCAGTGGCCCACACCACAGCACTGTAGTTGGCCGCAAGTGTCACAGAAGTGCTTGCCTTAGTTCGTGCAGCATATGAGCGGGTGCAGCTGGCAGAGGGGACCCTAGAGATTGCGTGCGCACAAACTAAAGGCTGCGGCTCGGCGGAGTCAACACGGCTGACACTAAAGGACGGCGCGGCCATCAAGAGCGTGACAGACGTTGTTGCCAGCGATGTTGTGCTAGGGGAGACATGTAGGATCAACTTCATGAGCGGGGATGGGCATGTTCTCTGAATGGCGCCACTAGCACCAGAGACTTCTTCAAGTTGTACCGGGGAAGGCTTAGGTGGGATGTCATGGCTTTTGTGGAAGACGTGGTCGATTTAGTTGAGGCGTAGAAGCTCTTAGAGGCTGGAACTTCCTTTGCCTTTCTTTTCTAGCCTTTTGCCCGTCCCTTCTCTTTATTTCCCCCTTCTCCTTTCTTCCTCCTCCTATTAATAAGTCACGCGGCCGAGCCTTTTTTGTTTTTGCATGGTCCCGAGGTGTTACAGTGACGCACCATAACACCATCAGAATGAGGCTCCGGTTCAGCTCTCTGCCTTACCTGAACATTTACTGGGGAAATTTGAAGTGATAACAAAATGCACAGCACATTAAGATCACACTCGACGCGTTGTCAGTGTTGGGCTCTGACACCATACATAAAACATAGGTAAAGGAAAATTGGCACGGGCAATTTGGGAGGTAAAACGAACCGTAAATTACATTACAATGATGATACCGTTCGCAAATTGGCCGGTTTACATATTTCCAACATTTTTTGTTTATGTTACTAAGACGACCATTCACCAAATCATAACATCTGTAATGCGTCTGCAACTAATAAATGTGTGGATGCCAGTACCTTCAAATATCCGACATGACCGTAAATTGTCTTGCAATGCACATACTAGTATATCGCAGTAAAGCAGCTCACTCCAAATAGAAGTATGAGTGCCAGCAAAAGTCCAGCATTTCTTCCAGTCCTTACGTTTTGTACCCGTATCAGATTATGTATATGTTTTCAGTACGTGGAGGCGTGGAACAGGCACAGATGTTGCATTCGTTTTTGCAACAGACACTCGCATCAAGATCAGGAGTCCGGACAGCCTCGGTCCAATGCATGCAACAGAAAATAAGAACCCCATTGCCCCAATGTAACACGCAAGGACTGGCCCGTGGGTGGGTAGCACAACCAGGTGTGGAGGACTGATAAAATTGGAGTTGTTCAGAAGCTGGGAGACATCCGCAGTGGCGGAACCGGTCGTGTTGCAGACCTAATAAGAGGACCCATAAGAAGGGCTCCCTAGAAATCCCCCGACCCCCCCCCTACACACACTATTTATTGCACGCATCCGGGCCCAATGGATGGCCCACTGATTGCATGGCAGCTTATTCAAGATGGGAATGTGTTCTCCATGACAGCCGTGATCGCATAGAGCAGCGACCAGAACATGGCCACAAACCAAGCATTGGCGGGAAGCTGAGGGCCCAACGTGACCACCCCTGCCCACACCGTCAGCACCGAGCCAACATATTGTGGTTTGTATACCAGGTCGCGATTGGACGAGCCTTGCTCCTCTTCCTCTGAGCTCGCGTGTCTTTCGAGCTTGGAGCTGTAGTTCATGCCATGCTTCCCAGCCGAGGCGTAGGCCGAGTGCACCAAAGACTGTCCAAGGGCCAAGAGGAGGACACCCAGCACCCAGTTCCCGAGCTGCACTTTCTGGGGGCAGAAGCAGAGGCCGCTGGGGCGGCTGCTCCACAGCCAGAAGGCCGCCGCTATCAGCTGCAGGGTGTTGAGCGTTCGCACCGCAATTGCAAATGCCCCGACGGCGGAGGCACCGAAGGTCGTCCGCCATGCCGCAGGGAGGAACCAGACATAGGCTGAGTGCATGGACAATACGGGTGGGGGCATGCTTGTGTCAGAAAAATGCAGTCAGGTGCCCAGTCTTGTGGCTGGGCTGGTGTCATGAATTTAATGCTCATGCGGATTGCGGAGGTCTCTCTCTGACGTCATGCATGCCCTGCATACCGGTACCAGAAACAGGGGACTATAGGCTGGTGCCATCAGTAAATCGCCGAACACCACTCACCATACAGAAAATGCGGGGTACAAAGAGCAACGATGAGAGCCCAGTTTGCTGGCACGTCTGACTTGAGGGGTTCGCACAGTTTGAATCGCAAGATGGCATCGGAAACTATTCGACTCAGATCCATCAGATGCCTTCAATCACCGCTTTGAACCGCTCGTTCAAGGCTGGTTGCAAAATAAGGGAGGAGGAATAAGGTTGACGTGGCATCTTGACACGATCTTGATCTGATGACCCGGTCCTGAACCCTTCAAACCCTACGAGTGCGCACCACATGCGTTGGGCACAGGAATCGCGCATGCCTTTCTGTCCTCAGCGATGTGAATTCCATTGGCTCGCTCATCTTCGATATGCAGTGTCGATATCTGAGTAGGAGACAGCATCCCACTAATGCACGACAACAGCATTCAGGATCCATAGCAGTTTCCTGTCGGGTAGGCTTTCGACCACGCCTTGCTCATACATCAGCATTCTCTACTGAGATCTGCTGCACCAGACAAGATAACGTCGAGGACGCGGCAGAAGGTTTGTGTTAACCCCCCGGTGTTCATCGTCTGCGGCAAAAGATTGCAAACTCCGGGTCTAACGCTTCCTTTTATGTCCACAGATGGGCAAGTAGATTACGCCGCAATTGCAGCTCGTATGAACCAGCTGCTCACCAAGCCTAGCATTACTGGACAGCAGATTCGAGAGCTGGTTTTCCAGGTCAGGAAGAACCCTTGTTAAGAGCTACTGTCTGACTGCATGGTGTGGATGACCCTGCTAGAGCGATCTGTAACATTGTACCTGGATATGGCACCTGAACAGAAAGAGAGAGGCAGGCCATTCTTTGTTTTCTCATGCCAGAATGCATATCCACCCATTTGTAGGCATAGGGTAATCAAGGCCATGCAAGCACGGCATGTTTCTCCACTTACTGCCACACTTCTCCCTTGCTTTCAGAAATGGGGCCGAACATACGATGTGCGCCTGAATAAGCAGGGCAGCAAAATGTATTTGCAGGTGAAACTCAGTTTTGTGATGGGGGGGGAACTAATGTGATCAGCCCACGCATCGAGCCATCGACCCTGGATGCCCAGTGTTTCTTTTTCCGGCTACAAGGCCACCATCAACAGGCCGACCCACGGCTATCAGAGGCCCAATAGGGACCAAACCTGGAGGGGCCTACGGCCGGTATGTAGCCCAAGCAGCATGGCTGGCCACACCTGGGGCTCTGGCGGAAGCCGGGTTGTAGTTGATATGTAGCTGAGTCACGAAAAAAGAAATACAGTTGATGTCTCCAGCATGTTGTCTGCCGATTGATTGTGTTCTTCTTCACGATTCGGTGCTGCATAAATGCACAGGTCATGTGGCGTTTCCTAGAGCAGCAAAGCTTTCCGTTGTCAGAGGTACGATTTCGCCCATGCACCGCTCGTGGCGGTGCCCTGGCCATTTAACAAAATGCTTTCTTGTCCAAACCTGTGTGCCCGACACTGACATTCCTTTTACCTATAACTGAGAGCCATTGGTGTTGTTCACAGGAGGACTACATGTTGCAGCTAGATGCAGTTGCAGAGTATGTAACTGAGTGGGGTGTGGTGGAAACGTAAGTGGCATGCTTAAGGACATGTGTGGCATGCTTTAGGACCTGAGTGGTGTGCCTATGGACACAGGCTGTGGTGCTATGGCAATCTATGATGTGATGATGTGACCACGTTGAAGGATCTTTCACTTTACATGGCCGACAAATGACCTCCAAGTCATGACCGATATTGTATAAAATCATCATCAGAACTCTCAGATTAATGAAACTGCTATGCTTAAAAAAAAAACTAGCAGCCCTCGCTCAAAGCCGTCTTTCTGTGTCTGTCTATGACTTCATTATCATTTCCTTGCTCATGAGCTCATTTTTGCCGGTATCCCCGCAGAGTGAAGAGGGGGATCATGGCGGGCAGGGAAAAGGGACCTGGTTACACGGGTGAGAAGCGTGAACTTTGTGCCAGACTTGTATGCCCCACTAGGTAGTTCATGTTGCTCTTGCAAGGGCGCCCACATTGCCCTTTTACTAAGCTACCATGCCTCCTATGTGGCACCTCTTATGCAGTGCGTCATCATGACATATCCAAGGTTTCTTGTTGCGCTGGAATGTATTTACTCTGCCTCTGGATTGAGCTGCCATGTTTTTTTTCTTGCAGGTGGCACTGCTGCACGCTGTGTCAGCATCCCGCTTGATGTGGACATGAGCTCAGCGCGTAGAGGGGAGTGGTCATAGGGCACGGCCTAATGACCGCGATGCCCCTTTGCTTCTTAAATGTACAACTCTATGGGCTTATGGATGGTTAAACATTTTTTCAAATTGCTCTCCCCTAGAGTAGGACCTCCCGTCCAGATCAGTCTGTGCTATATGTGCCATTCAAAATGTGTGTGACTTTGTGTGCCCTCTGCTGTTCATGCTGCTCTGAGTTTATCAGAGCTGACATGCCGGCGTGTTCATCAAAATCAATCAACGAGTACCAGTATGTGTGTGAGAGTGTGAGATCCCAAATGAGTGCCAAATACAATTTGAAATGTGGCTTGTATTTGTGTCCTTGTATGACATCCTTTGGTCGTTCTTTTACAGCAATCCAGGTTTGTATGTGGTCGATATTTTCATAGGGCATGCCAAGATTGCAAATTCGGAGTGTACAAAAGTCTCAATCAGCCTTTGAAGCTACCAACCAATGCGTTATCCCTTCATGCTCGCCAAATCACATACTGAATTATCCGATCAGGCAATGCGCTCATCATGCGGCTCCAAGTCAACCTCCTAGCTTTGCAACCACTCGTTTCAGACTGAACGGGTGTCTGACGTCACCTCTGGGCTCTACCAAAAGGCATGGTTGCACCGCAGTCCAGCTGTCTAGTTGGGAACATCTGTTAAAATGAAAGGAATGAGGCATTCCCAGCCTATTTTCAAATAAATGACGTCACACATAAGGGCCCTGCTGGAAAAAAGGTTGGCCTCGTCAGCAAACAAAAAGAGTATTAGGAAGCCCTGACCACTCCATATTTGTTCCCCCCTTGAACTTGGGCGCCCTAGGCAATGACGTTACACCTCTGGGCCCATTTAAGCTTCTTTCCTCCCCTCTGAACAGTTGGGGGCCCACGCGGCCGAGCTTTGAGCTTTGAGCGGGCCCAGAGGTGTAACGATATTGACCTCTGGGCCCAGCGGTCAGCAGCGTTACGGATGGTGCTGCCAACGGTGTTGGGCATAGGGAGATGGCGAGCTTGTGGAGGATGCGCTGCATGTCTGCTTCCAGTGCCCTAGCGTGAAGGAGAGGCTTAGGGAGGGAGGCTGGGTAAGCCCCACAGAGGGTGCCACAGACTTTCAACTTTTGTACCGGGGCAGGCTTGGATGGGAGGCTCTGACTTTTGTTGAGGTCTTCGTACGCTTTGTTGAGGCCTAGTTATGTTGCTTGTCTTTGCCTTCTTGGGGAATAGGCTTGAGAGGGGCAAGGATTCTTCGGGCTGCCTTTTCCTTTTTTGGGGGGGGGGGCGGGTATTTCTTTCCTTTGTGATTTTCTCCTTCTTTCCCCCTTACCTCAAGTTCCTTGTCTACCAACGGGACAGTTGGGCGCCCTCGCGGCTGACCCTTTTTGAGCACGGCCCAGATGTGTAATGTCATAGACCGCTGGGCCCAACTCAAAAAGGTGCCCAAGTGTCTGGCTCCAGAGGAAGGAAAGAGGCCGACATGAAACCAGTTATTTTTGTGGTTGTAAGCCGCCTCATGAAACGAAATGGGCAACCAAGTGGGCCTACTGTAGGCCAAGGTAGCACAATACGGCAAAACATGTTTCGTATCCGGAGCAGATCGCTGCTCCGCTCCGGATACGGCAATACTGCTCCGATCCGGCTCACCATGCAGAAGTTTTTTGCAGCCCTTCCGGGCGACATGACAGGCCATGCAACCCCTGCACACGAGCTGCTTAGACGCCTTTGGGGGCGGCTTCAGCAACCACGCGATAGTACGAATACACAACAAGTCCGATAGAACTGAAGACATCGCTGACGTTCCAGACAGATTCGTGAATACCGGTAACCTCGGGAAAACGCTAAACCCCTCTGACCCGTACAAGTTGTCTTCCAATACGCGATGGCGTTGCAAGCAATGCAAGCTTAAGTTGTCTGGCTCCGGTATGACGAAGCCTTAAGCCCATTGCAACACAGGGAAAGGGAAAGATGTCAGCGATCAATCAATCGGCTGTTTTAAGAAACAACCGAACAACGAACTCCGAAAACAACGAAACACGTCTGCGCCTACTAAACGGTATCCGAGCCATATTAGAATCGTCAGATCTATCAGCAATTCAGCACTACTCGACGAGCTAAGAAAACCCAGCCTTCACCCGGGGAACCCTGAGCCAAAGTCACCAAATTCTGCAAACCGACGGTATCAGGCGAGGTTGAAGATTTGAAGGGCAAATGGGACATTTGAGGGGATATTAGTTATGCATGGCACCCAAAAACTGGGGTTGTTGGTTGTTATTGTTTGGACAGTTCAGGAGTTGGGGACTGCACCAATCATTGGCTGTTTTGCCACAGCATTTTGCATATGGTCCAAGTCCTAACTAATATGCATGGATGCATGCATGCATGGATGCATGGTTACTTTGGGGTCAGTAGGGGGGGCATCTGGGCATGCATGGGGGCTGTCTGCTGGCCTGCAACCATCTTCATGTCTTTGTATGCTAGTATGTAAGCCAGAATGTACCTAAACAAGTTTTTGACTGCAAATACTGATACTCCGAGCCCGCCGTATCGAAGCGGAGCGGAGCGGACTGGAGCAGAAGCGTATCCGGATTGTGCTACCTTGGGCCTACACTCAGGCTCCGGGCTGTTTTCCTTTATGTTCGCACCTACAGTTGTAACATGATCCGTACAGCACTCGCGAATGAATGTATGGAGTCCTTCCCCTGAACATTAAATCAAAAGAGACTTGGGGCCTTTCGCAAGCCGACTCCTTATCGACTGACCGTCTCAGCAAACAGGCAGACAGACGCACCCATGTCACATCTTGCCGGTTTACCTGACCTTTTTGTTGTTGTTCTTGTTGTTTGGATTGTGAACCTGCCTTCCTCATGTGCCTTCTCTCTCAGCTTTCCTACCTTGCTTTATGTTTGCCGACGTGGCCGAGCTTTACTTCAGCAGGGCCCAGATATGTGTAACGTCATCAACCCATGTAAGATCTTTCCACGCGTGGCAGCAAATATAGACGGGTTCATGCCGTTACACCTTTTGAGGCCCCGCTCAAAAGGCTTGGCCACGAGGGCGACCAACCGTCCCGAGGTTGGATCAGTTGGTTACACAACAAAGTGTTTCGAATAGATAGGGTTTAGGGTTTCGCTCAAAAGGCTTTGGCCACGTGCGCGACCAACCGTCCAGCTAGAATCAAAGAAAGTGGTCATAACCAAGGAGGGTGGATCATGAAAGAAGAAGCCGGCGATTTTCTTTCACTCACAATCGGTCACTTCAGTGCTCGTCAGCTACACTAGTTGGATTACCGGTAGTTGGTTATACAACTAACTGTTTCGAATTGATAAGCTCTTTACATCCGTCCCATCAAAAACGCCATGTTTTCCGTTATGTTTGCCACAATTCTGATTTTGCACAAATATTAGTCTTAAGGAGGTCCTCACATTTGGCGCATGAGACATGCGCCCATAATCCGTTTCGAGCACCTACACAAACTAGAACAGGAAGCAAGATGAGCCAGTCGCCCTCTCTGGCCTTACTCCCAACAAGCAAAGCACCACGTCGTGGCATAGGGATATGAACCACCCCCCTGGTATGAACCCCATAACACAGTAAAAAGTCCCAGTCACCAATCTTGGCGCATGGGCTGACTCGGACACACCCTCATGTCCTGCTACCGTGTCATCGCAGCTCCTACTGAAAAGACATTTCCCGGGAATTAGGCGCATATTCGTAACTCACACGGAGCATCATAGTTGACGCTTTGGGGGTAGGTACCAGCTAAACAGTTTGTGAACCCACTCTAACGGTCCTTGCATTCTACCGTCCTGGCCAGCATCAAGTTTACCGACCGTGCCATGACCTGAAGCACCTCCTGATCCTTTCTCAGCCATGCTAAACCATCTTTCAACTCCATGCACTAGCAGCACTCCAGCAGCATCGTGGTCAGCGTCAAGCTTACCCACTGCACCGTGAGCTGAAGCAACTGTTGCTCTCCCCTACACAGGCACACTAATCCAGCTCACGCTGCCTTCCAGGTGCAGCCCATACGCCTCCATGCACTTGAGCTCTCCATGCACTCACGCCTCCATGCACTTTTGGCATATGGTGGCCAGCGTCACGCCCACCCACCGCGCCATGAGCTGAATCAACTGTTCCACCCTCCTCAGCCACACTAATCCAGCTGACCCTTTGTGTAATGTCATTGACTAATCCAGCTTAAGCTTCCTTGCAGGGGCGACACTCACGCCTCCATGCACTTGGGCATGGTGGTCAGCGTAACGCCCAGCAGGCATGCCATGAGCTGCAACAAATGTTGCTCCCTACTCAGCCACACTAATCCAGCTCAAGCTTCCTTCCGGGTGCAGCACTTACGCCTCCATGCTCTTGGGTATGGTCGCCAGCGTCACGCCCACCAACCTTGCCATGAGCTGCAACACCTCAGCCGGGTCGTTGAGGTAGTAGGGGGCCCGCGATGGCTTCTGACCAACCTACGTTTGAAATGTAATTCAAATTCGAATTAGCAGGTAGTCCAACAGCAGTTAGAAGGAGGCACCAGAGGGCTTCTGACCAACCTACGTTTGAAATGGCATTTGAATTTGAATCGGCAAGGAGTCTAACTACAGACAGGAGGGGGCGCGTGAGAGGGCTTCTGATCAACCTGCAATTGAAATGGAACTCAAATTCGAATCAACAGCCAGCCGAAAAGAGTAAACCAATCAATGCTGCTGCGACCCACTGATAGACACAAACCGTGACAATGCAGACGCTCATGCTCGGGTTCAGTATTGAAGATTGCGTCCATGAAATAAATAAATAAATAAAACTACGCCCCGCAGGGGCGTGAGGGTTAAGGAAACAGCGCGGCATGGGCCGAAGCCTCGTCCGCGCCGTCCCCATTTGTTTCAATGAAACTATCCTCATCACTCATGAGATCGACACATGAAGACGTTGAAGGGATAGGGCCAACAGATCAGCTTCAGGGCTGAAGGATAACGGTGAGCACACTCATACTATTTTCAGTGCACCGAAATTCATCTCGGCAACACTCTTATCTGCGTCCCTGAACTGTCTGAAAGACTGGCCCCACCCTGGCCTTATCGACTGCAGCCAGTTCCCCAGCGGCGACCACCTGCGAAGCTGCCGACAGCAGCCAGTGCCTCTGTGGCTGCCAGCCAGCGACCCGCTGGCAGTGGGTTGACTGGACCCCTCTCGTCAGGTATTGTGCTGACACGGTGGAACACTGAACTTACTGAATCATACCTTGGTTAAGGGTTAAGGGTTAAGGGTTAAGGGTTAAGGGTCAATACATAACGTAGGGTTAAGGCACAAAATACCTTAGGGTTTAGGGTTTAGCCAGGATATAGCAGGCTAAGTCCCTGGTGCGGGCCCGCATCTCCTGCCCCTTCCGGAGCAACACTCTGGCCTGCGGCTAAGCGGTCCTGGTGCCGCCTATCCTGTTGCTGGGTCCATCAGCCGTACCTCAGTCAAGGTTTGGTCCCCATCAGCCCAGCAGCCCCCCACCTGAGGCCCCCCCTCCCTTGTAATAAAAGCTTGCCATCAGCCCACCTGCACCTCAAACCAAACCCCAACCATAACACGCCCTCCCCCCCTCCACTCCTCCCCTGTGAAACCCACTGTGCATTCAAAGATGTCTGCCACCACCTAAATCCGCCATCAGCCCCTCATAACTAACGCTGACCTTCCCTGCTCCCCCGCCCCTTCCTTTCCCTCCTCCTGTGAAACCCACTGTGCATTCAAAGATGTCTGCCACCACCTAAATCCGCCATCAGCCCCTCATAACTAACGCTGACCTTCCCTGCTCCCTCGCCCCTTCCCTCCCCTCCTCCCGTGAAAACCACGGTGCATTCAAAGATGTCTGCCACCACCTAAATCCGCCATCAGCCCCTCATAACTAACGCTGCCCTTCCCTGCTCCCCCGAACCCTTCCTTCCCCTCCTCCCGTGAAACCCACTGTACATTCAAAGATGTCGGCCACCACCTAAATCCGCCATCAGCCCCTCATAACTAACGCTGCCCTTCCCTGCTCCCCCGCCCCTTCCCTCCCCTCCTCCCGTGAAACCCACTGTGCATTCAAAGATGTCGGCCACCACCTAAATCCGCCATCAGCCCCTCATAACTAACGCTGCCCTTCCCTGCTCCCCCGCCCCTTCCCTCCCCTCCTCCCGTGAAACCCACTGTGCATTCAAAGATGTCTGCCACCACCTTAATCCGCCATCAGCCCCTCATAACTAACGCTGACCTTCCCTGCTCCCCCGCCCCTTCCTTCCCTTCCTCCCGTGAAACCCACTGTGCATTCAAAGATGTCTGCCACCACCTTAATCCGCCATCAGCCCCTCATAACTAACGCTGACCTTCCCTGCTCCCTCGCCCCTTCCCTCCCCTCCTCCCGTGAAACCCACTGTGCATTCAAAGATGTCTGCCACCACCTTAATCCGCCATCAGCCCCTCATAACTAACGCTGACCTTCCCTGCTCCCTCGCCCCTTCCCTCCCCTCCTCCCGTGAAACCCACTGTGCATTCAAAGATGTCTGCCACCACCTAAATCCGCCATCAGCCCCTCATAACTAGCGCTGGCCTTCCCTGCTCCCCCGCCCCTTCCCTCCCCTCCTCCCGTGAAACCCACTGTGCATTCAAAGATGTCTGCCACCACCTAAATCCGCCATCAGCCCCTCATAACTAACGCTGACCTTCCCTGCTCCCTCGCCCCTTCCCTCCACTCCTCCCCTGTGAAATCCACTGTGCATTCAAAGATGTCTGCCACCACCTAAATCCGCCATCAGCCCCTCATAACTAGCGCTGGCCTTCCCTGCTCCCCCGCCCCTTCCCTCCCCTCCTCCCGTGAAACCCACTGTGCATTCAAAGATGTCTGCCACCACCTAAATCCGCCATCAGCCCCTCATAACTAGCGCTGGCCTTCCCTGCTCCCTCGCCCCTTCCTTCCCCTCCTCCCGTGAAACCCACCGTGCATTCAAAGATGTCTGCCACCATCTTGGGTGTCTTGCGTGCCGTCTCGATGGCAATGAACATATCCTCATCACTCCTGAGACGAGCACGTTAAGGGAACAGGGTCAGTACATATGGATCAGGCTATGAGTGAAGGGTCAACAGGTTATGTATTAGGGTTCAGTATTGAAGATTGTGTCATATCATGATATGAACATATCCTCAACACTCCCAAGTTGATAACGTGAAGACGTTGAAGGAACAAGGTTGATATATAAGGTTCAGGGCTCAGGGTTCAGGGTTCAGGGCTCAGGGTTCATTCCTGCCAGTCCCCACCGGTCGTCTCCGATGCACAGGATGAAGTCCGCGGGCCTGCCGCCCTCGCCACCCGCCGCACTCCCAACCGCCGCCGCTGCCGCCACCACTGCTTTTCTCGACTTGTCGCCTGTCGCTGCCGCCTCGGGCTGCACCGCGCGCCCAGTCGTCCACATGCCTGACAGCAGGCGGTCCACTGCCCTGCCCTTGGACACCCCCTGGGGCTTGATCTCCACCACGGAGTGTCCGCCCCCCCCGACGATCTCCACCGCCTGGTCGGACAGAACGCCCTCCAGGTGGTCCAGAAGCTCCTTGGCCTGGGGTAGGGCAAAAGAGTGACGTGCATAGTGTGGATCAGTGAGGTGTGAGGTGTGAAAGGTGAGGTCTCTCTTCACAAGGGAAGAGACGCGGCCCCAGGCGATCTCCACCGCCGAGTTGGACAGCTTGCCCTCCAGGGGGTCCAGCAGCTCCTTAGCCTGGAGACACAGGCTGTACAGATGTGGATAGCAGGGAATGCGCAGTCCGGATCTGCACCGTGGAAGTTCCACACAAGTGCCACCTTTCTTGCAGCTTCATCCCAACTACTAGGCAGCTTCTGAGCACCTACCTGCCACCTTCCGAAGTCCGGATCTGCACCGCGGAAGTTCCACACAAGTGCCACCTATCTTGCAGCTTCATCCCAACTACTAGGCAGCTTCTGAGCACTACCTGCCAGCTTCCGAAGTCCGGATCTGCGTCGCGGTAGTTCCAAACAAGTGCCACCAATCTTGCAGCTACAGCCCACCTACTAGCCAGCTACTGGGCACCTACCTGCCAGCTTCCGAAGTCCGGATCTGCGTCGCGGTAGTTCCACACAAGTGCCACCAATCTTGCAGCTACAGCCCACCTACTAGCCAGCTACTGGGCACCTACCTGCCAGCTTCCGAAGTCCGGATCTGCGTCGCGGTAGTTCCACACAAGTGCACTCTCCTTGGTCTCGATGAAACTGCCGTCGGTCGACTCCTGTGGAAGACGTTCAAGAGGCGGTTGATGTGAGGGGCAAATGGAAGGTGGTCGACGTTCAAGAGGCGGTTGATTGAAGGGCCAAAGGAATTGTAAATGAGTTTCAAGCAGCAGTTTAAAATCGGGGCGAATGAACGGTTGGTACGATGGGCTGATGTTTCAATTGGTTATTGATTGAACGGGGAAGAAATAAAGAAAGGGGATATCAGGTCGAGAGGCGGTTGGTAGCCACAGGAAGGTGGTGGGAGGATGTTTTTCATACTCCATTTGCCCATGATCATTATTCGGTTTGTCTATTCACCTGGAGCGGCTGTCCCCTTTGGAAGCTCTGCCATATGTGTCAGCGTCACGTGCCAAAATGACACAGCTGCATTGTGGCTACTTCCTGACCTTGAGCCGGCGGCCCCATGCGCGGCAGACCATGCTGCCTGGGCCTCCGGCCAACGGCCAGCAAATGCCTGGCTCCAATCAAGCCTTCGGCAGCTGTGGCTGAAATGTCGATTTGTAAGGGCACGTGCATCGCAGTAACGGCGCGGATGTGGCTTCAGCCCAGGCTGCACTGTTTCCTTAACTCTCACGCCCCCCACGGGGCGTAGCTTTCCTTCTGTCTCCCACATGCATCCCCCCCCTCCCCCCCCCGCGTCCCCCCCCTCCCCTCTTCCCAAGCTCACTGCGTATGTTTGCAGAATGGGCAGTGCCATCTTCTTCCAGCTGAAGTCTGCAATGCAGCAACAGAAAACCCTAGTAGTCAGTGACAGGGAGCGGCATAACAGGGAGCGGCATGACAGGGAGCTGCATGACAGGGAGCGGCATGACAGGGAGCGGCATGACAGGGAGCTGCATGACAGGGAGCGGCATGACAGGGAGCTGCATGACAGGGAGCTGCATGACAGGGAGCTGCATGACAGGGAGCTGCATGACAGGGGGCGGCATGACAGGGAGCTGCATGACAGGGAGCGGCATGACAGGGAGCGGCATGAAGCCAGCAGGGAGCGGCATGACAGGGAGCTGCATGACAGGGAGCTGCATGACAGGGAGCGGCATGACAGGGAGCTGCATGACAGGGAGCTGCATGACAGGGAGCGGCATGAAGCCAGCAGGGAGCGGCATGACAGGGAGCTGCATGACAGGGAGCGGCATGACAGGGAGCTGCATGACAGGGAGCGGCATGACAGGGAGCGGCATGAAGCCAGCAGGGAGCGGCATGACAGGGAGCTGCATGACAGGGAGCTGCATGACAGGGAGCGGCATGACAGGGAGCTGCATAACAGGGAGCTGCATGACAGGGAGCTGCATGACAGGGAGCGGCATGACAGGGAGCGGCATGAAGCCAGCAGGGAGCGGCATGACAGGGAGCTGCATGACAGGGAGCGGCATGAAGCCAGCAGGGAGCGGCATGACAGGGAGCGGCATGACAGGGAGCTGCATGACAGGGAGCTGCATGACAGGGAGCGGCATGAAGCCAGCAGGGAGCGGCATGACAGGGAGCTGCATGACAGGGAGCGGCATGACAGGGGGCTGCATGACAGGGAGCGGCATGACAGGGAGCGGCATGAAGCCAGCAGGGAGCGGCATGACAGGGAGCTGCATGACAGGGAGCTGCATGACAGGGAGCTGCATGACAGGGAGCTGCATGACAGGGAGCTGCATGACAGGGAGCTGCATGACAGGGAGCGGCATGGCAGGGAGCGGCATGACAGGGAGCGGCATGACAGGGAGCTGCATGATAGGGAGCGGCATGATAGGGAGCGGCATGACAGGGAGGGGCATGACAGGGAGCGGTATGACAGGGAGCGGCATGACGGGGAGCGGCATGACGGGGAGCTGCATGACAGGGAGCGGCATGACAGGGAGCGGCATGACAGGGAGCTGCATGACGGGGAGCTGCATGACAGGGAGCGGCATGACAGGGAGCTGCATGACAGGGAGCTGCATGACAGGGAGCGGCATGACAGGGAGCTGCATGACAGGGAGCGGCATGACAGGGAGCGGCATGACAGGGAGCTGCATGACAGGGAGCGGCATGACGGGGAGCGGCATGACGGGGAGCTGCATGACAGGAAGCGGCATGACAGGGAGCGGCATGACAGGGAGCTGCATGACAGGGAGCGGCATGACAGGGAGCGGCATGACAGGGAGCGGCATGACAGGGAGCGGCATGAAGCCAGCAGGGAGCGGCATGACAGGGAGCGGCATGACAGGGAGCTGCATGACAGGGAGCTGCATGACAGGGAGCGGCATGACAGGGAGCGGCATGACAGGGAGCTGCATGATAGGGAGCGGCATGATAGGGAGCTGCATGACGGGGAGCTGCATGACAGGGAGCTGCATGACGGGGAGCTGCATGACAGGGAGCGGCATGACAGGGAGCTGCATGACAGGGAGCTGCATGACAGGGAGCGGCATGACAGGGAGCTGCATGACAGGGAGCGGCATGACAGGGAGCGGCATGACAGGGAGCTGCATGACAGGGAGCGGCATGACGGGGAGCGGCATGACGGGGAGCTGCATGACAGGAAGCGGCATGACAGGGAGCGGCATGACAGGGAGCTGCATGACAGGGAGCGGCATGACAGGGAGCGGCATGACAGGGAGCGGCATGACAGGGAGCGGCATGAAGCCAGCAGGGAGCGGCATGACAGGGAGCGGCATGACAGGGAGCTGCATGACAGGGAGCTGCATGACAGGGAGCGGCATGACAGGGAGCGGCATGACAGGGAGCTGCATGATAGGGAGCGGCATGATAGGGAACGGCATGACAGGGAGCGGCATGACAGGGAGCGGCATGACAGGGAGCTGCATGACAGGGAGCTGCATAACAGGGAGCTGCATGACAGGGAGCTGCATGACAGGGAGCGGCATGACAGGGAGCGGCATGAAGCCAGCAGGGAGCGGCATGACAGGGAGCTGCATGACAGGGAGCGGCATGAAGCCAGCAGGGAGCGGCATGACAGGGAGCGGCATGACAGGGAGCTGCATGACAGGGAGCTGCATGACAGGGAGCGGCATGAAGCCAGCAGGGAGCGGCATGACAGGGAGCTGCATGACAGGGAGCGGCATGACAGGGAGCTGCATGACAGGGAGCGGCATGACAGGGAGCGGCATGAAGCCAGCAGGGAGCGGCATGACAGGGAGCTGCATGACAGGGAGCTGCATGACAGGGAGCTGCATGACAGGGAGCTGCATGACAGGGAGCTGCATGACAGGGAGCTGCATGACAGGGAGCGGCATGGCAGGGAGCGGCATGACAGGGAGCGGCATGACAGGGAGCTGCATGATAGGGAGCGGCATGATAGGGAGCGGCATGACAGGGAGGGGCATGACAGGGAGCGGCATGACAGGGAGCGGCATGACGGGGAGCGGCATGACGGGGAGCTGCATGACAGGGAGCGGCATGACAGGGAGCGGCATGACAGGGAGCTGCATGACGGGGAGCTGCATGACAGGGAGCGGCATGACAGGGAGCTGCATGACAGGGAGCTGCATGACAGGGAGCGGCATGACAGGGAGCTGCATGACAGGGAGCTGCATGACAGGGAGCGGCATGAAGCCAGCAGGGAGCGGCATGACAGGGAGCGGCATGACAGGGAGCGGCATGACAGGGAGCTGCATGAGAGGGAGCGGCATGACAGGGAGCTGCATGACAGGGAGCGGCATGACAGGGAGCGGCATAAAGCCAGCAGGGAGCGGCATGACAGGGAGCTGCATGACAGGGAGCTGCATGACAGGGAGCTGCATGACAGGGAGCGGCATGACAGGGAGCTGCATGACAGGGAGCTGCATGACAGGGAGCGGCATGACAGGGAGCTGCATGACAGGGAGCGGCATGACAGGGAGCGGCATGAAGCCAGCAGGGAGCGGCATGACAGGGAGCTGCATGACAGGGAGCTGCATGACAGGGAGCTGCATGACAGGGAGCTGCATGACAGGGAGCTGCATGACAGGGAGCTGCATGACAGGGAGCGGCATGGCAGGGAGCGGCATGACAGGGAGCGGCATGACAGGGAGCTGCATGATAGGGAGCGGCATGATAGGGAGCGGCATGACAGGGAGGGGCATGACAGGGAGCGGCATGACAGGGAGCGGCATGACGGGGAGCGGCATGACGGGGAGCTGCATGACAGGGAGCGGCATGACAGGGAGCGGCATGACAGGGAGCTGCATGACGGGGAGCTGCATGACAGGGAGCGGCATGACAGGGAGCTGCATGACAGGGAGCTGCATGACAGGGAGCGGCATGACAGGGAGCTGCATGACAGGGAGCTGCATGACAGGGAGCGGCATGAAGCCAGCAGGGAGCGGCATGACAGGGAGCGGCATGACAGGGAGCGGCATGACAGGGAGCTGCATGATAGGGAGCGGCATGACAGGGAGCTGCATGACAGGGAGCGGCATGACAGGGAGCGGCATAAAGCCAGCAGGGAGCGGCATGACAGGGAGCTGCATGACAGGGAGCTGCATGACAGGGAGCTGCATGACAGGGAGCGGCATGACAGGGAGCTGCATGACAGGGAGCTGCATGACAGGGAGCGGCATGACAGGGAGCGGCATGACAGGGAGCGGCATGAAGCCAGCAGGAAGCGGCATGACAGGGAGCTGCATGACAGGGAGCGGCATGAAGCCAGCAGGGAGCGGCATGACAGGGAGCGGCATGACAGGGAGCTGCATGACAGGGAGCGGCATGACAGGGAGCGGCATGAAGCCAGCAGGGAGCGGCATGACAGGGAGCTGCATGACAGGGAGCGGCATGACAGGGAGCTGCATGACAGGGAGCGGCATGACAGGGAGCGGCATGAAGCCAGCAGGGAGCGGCATGACAGGGAGCTGCATGACAGGGAGCTGCATGACAGGGAGCTGCATGACAGGGAGCTGCATGACAGGGAGCTGCATGACAGGGAGCTGCATGACAGGGAGCTGCATGACAGGGAGCGGCATGACAGGGAGCGGCATGACAGGGAGCTGCATGATAGGGAGCGGCATGATAGGGAGCGGCATGACAGGGAGGGGCATGACAGGGAGCGGCATGACAGGGAGCGGCATGACGGGGAGCGGCATGACGGGGAGCTGCATGACAGGGAGCGGCATGACAGGGAGCGGCATGACGGGGAGCTGCATGACAGGGAGCGGCATGACAGGGAGCGGCATGACAGGGAGCTGCATGACAGGGAGCTGCATGACAGGGAGCGGCATGTAGCCAGCAGGGAGCGGCATGACAGGGAGCGGCATGACAGGGAGCGGCATGACAGGGAGCTGCATGATAGGGAGCGGCATGACAGGGAGCTGCATGACAGGGAGCGGCATGACGGGGAGCGGCATGACAGGGAGCTGCATGACAGGGAGCGGCATGACAGGGAGCGGCATGACAGGGAGCGGCGTGACAGGGAGCGGCATGACAGGGAGCTGCATGACAGGGAGCTGCATGACAGGGAGCGGCATGACAGGGAGCGGCATGACGGGGAGCGGCATGACGGGGAGCTGCATGACAGGGAGCGGCATGACAGGGAGCGGCATGACAGGGAGCTGCATGACAGGGAGCGGCATGACAGGGAGCGGCATGACAGGGAGCGGCATGACGGGGAGCGGCATGACGGGGAGCTGCATGACAGGGAGCGGCATGACAGGGAGCGGCATGACAGGGAGCGGCATGATAGGGAGCTGCATGACAGGGAGCTGCATGACAGGGAGCTGCATGACAGGGAGCGGCATGACAGGGAGCTGCATGACAGGGAGCTGCATGACAGGGAGCGGCATGACAGGGAGCGGCATGACAGGGAGCTGCATGACAGGGAGCGGCATGACAGGGAGCTGCATGACAGGGAGCGGCATGACAGGGAGCTGCATGACAGGGAGCGGCATGACGGGGAGCGGCATGACGGGGAGCTGCATGACAGGAAGCGGCATGACAGGGAGCGGCATGACAGGGAGCTGCATGACAGGGAGCGGCATGACAGGGAGCGGCATGACAGGGAGCGGCATGACAGGGAGCGGCATGAAGCCAGCAGGGAGCGGCATGACAGGGAGCGGCATGACAGGGAGCTGCATGACAGGGAGCTGCATGACAGGGAGCGGCATGACAGGGAGCGGCATGACAGGGAGCTGCATGACAGGGAGCGGCATGACGGGGAGCGGCATGACGGGGAGCTGCATGACAGGAAGCGGCATGACAGGGAGCGGCATGACAGGGAGCTGCATGACAGGGAGCGGCATGACAGGGAGCGGCATGACAGGGAGCGGCATGACAGGGAGCGGCATGAAGCCAGCAGGGAGCGGCATGACAGGGAGCGGCATGACAGGGAGCTGCATGACAGGGAGCTGCATGACAGGGAGCGGCATGACAGGGAGCGGCATGACAGGGAGCTGCATGATAGGGAGCGGCATGATAGGGAACGGCATGACAGGGAGCGGCATGACAGGGAGCGGCATGACAGGGAGCGGCATGACGGGGAGCGGCATGACGGGGAGCTGCATGACAGGGAGCTGCATGACAGGGAGCTGCATGACAGGGAGCTGCATGACGGGGAGCTGCATGACAGGGAGCTGCATGACAGGGAGCGGCATGACAGGGAGCGGCATGACAGGGAGCTGCATGACAGGGAGCTGCATGACAGGGAGCGGCATGACAGGGAGCGGCATGACAGGGAGCGGCATGACAGGGAGCGGCATGACAGGGAGCTGCATGACAGGGAGCTGCATGACAGGGAGCTGCATGACAGGGAGCTGCATGACAGGGAGCTGCATGACAGGGAGCTGCATGACAGGGAGCGGCATGACAGGGAGCGGCATGACAGGGAGCGGCATGACAGGGAGCGGCATGACGGGGAGCGGCATGACGGGGAGCTGCATGACAGGGAGCGTCATGACAGGGAGCGGCATGACAGGGAGCGGCATGACAGGGAGCGGCATGAAGCCAGCAGGGAGCGGGATGACAGGGAGCGGCATGACAGGGAGCGGCATGACAGGGAGCTGCATGACAGGGTGCTGCATGACAGGGAGCTGCATGACAGGGAGCGGTATGACAGGGAGCGGCATGACATGGAGCTGCATGATAGGGAGCGGCATGATAGGGAGCGGCATGACAGGGAGCGGCATGACAGGGAGCGGCATGACAGGGAGCGGCATGACGGGGAGCGGCATGACGGGGAGCTGCATGACAGGGAGCTGCATGACAGGGAGCGGCATGACGGGGAGCGGCATGACGGGGAGCTGCATGACAGGGAGCGGCATGACAGGGAGCGGCATGACAGGGAGCTGCATGACAGGGAGCTGCATGACAGGGAGCGGCATGACAGGGAGCGGCATGACAGGGAGCGGCATGACAGGGAGCGGCATGACAGGGAGCTGCATGACAGGGAGCTGCATGACAGGGAGCTGCATGACAGGGAGCTGCATGACAGGGAGCTGCATGACGGGGAGCGGCATGACAGGGAGCTGCATGACAGGGAGCGGCATGACAGGGAACGGCATGACAGGGAGCGGCATGACAGGGAGCGGCATGACAGGGAGCGGCATGACAGGGAGCTGCATGACAGGGAGCTGCATGACAGGGAGCTGCATGACAGGGAGCTGCATGACAGGGAGCAGCATGACAGGGAGCTGCATGACGGGGAGCGGCATGACAGGGAGCGGCATGACAGGGAGCGGCATGACAGGGAGCTGCATGACAGGGAGCTGCATGACAGGGAGCGGCATGACAGGGAGCTGCATGGCAGGGAGCGGCATGACAGGGAGCTGCATGACAGGGAGCGGCATGACAGGGAGCTGCATGACAGGGAGCTGCATGACAGGGAGCGGCATGACAGGGAGCTGCATGACAGGGAGCGGCATGACAGGGAGCTGCATGACAGGGAGCTGCATGACAGGGAGCGGCATGACAGGGAGCGGCATGACAGGGAGCTGCATGACAGGGAGCGGCATGACAGGGAGCGGCATGACAGGGAGCGGCATGACAGGGAGCGGCATGACAGGGAGCGGCATGACAGGGAGCTGCATGACAGGGAGCTGCATGACAGGGAGCGGCATGACAGGGAGCGGCATGACAGGGAGCGGCATGACAGGGAGCGGCATGACAGGGAGCGGCATGACAGGGAGCGGCATGATAGGGAGCGGCATGACAGGGAGCGGCATGACAGGGAGCGGCATGACAGGGAGCGGCATGACAGGGAGCGGCATGACAGGGAGCGGCATGACAGGGAGCGGCATGACAGGGAGCTGCATGACAGGGAGCTGCATGACAGGGAGCTGCATGACAGGGAGCGGCATGACAGGGAGCGGCATGAAGCCAGCAGGGAATGGGCAGAGAGCCATCTCCCTACATCTGAAATCTGTAAAACAGCAGCAATGAATCTGCAACGCAGCAGCAAACAATTCCAGCAGTCAAGAGGCAGGGGGCGACATAAAGCCAGCAGGGAATGGGCAGTGCCATCTCCTTCCAACTCAGATCTGCAACCAGCCCCCAGCCATAATTGTAGCACACTGGCAAATCGCACTCCTCCTATAACTGCCTCCCATGACCCCCATGCTATGTTGCACAGTCTTCATACCTGACAGACGGGCCTCAGTCCCTCGACTCAGAAGCTCACAAACAGGAGAAGTCCCATCACCACTCAGTCTCTCCCACACTAAAACCCTGCTATCCACTCTTTGCCACTCTTCATACCTGAAACCAGGATCTCCCACGTGATAATCCCGTGAGCCCGGAGGTAAAAGCCCTCCCATCCCCACTCTTCCTATCCCACACTTTGCCACACTTCACACCTGCTAAGGGGACCAGTGTCTCCCACGTGGTCATCCCGGGGGCGCGGAGGTAAAATCCATTCTCCGCCACCAGCCCCAAGCGAGGCACGCTGGAGAACCACTCCGACAGCTCCGTGTTGGACCGCCCGCTAAACAGACAAACCAGGTTCTGATCGTCTGCTGTGAGCGCCTGGAAAGGGGTAGAAAGGGTTTGATAGCAAGGGGTTACGGGTGAGTAACTGCACGCTGGAGAACAACTAAAAAAACTCTGTGCCTGAATGCCCACTAAACAGGCAGATTAGCATCTGATCGTCTGCAATGAGCGCCTGTGAAGGGTTAAGAATTTACCACTGGGCAACAACTGGGCCACAGCAGGACCGCAAAACAAGCAGACCAGGTTCTCATTGTCTGCAGAGAGCGCCTGGAAAGGGTTGAGTAGCAAGGGATAACGGCTGAGTAGATGCAGCACAGGTAAAAAGGCAGACCAGGTTCTCATTGTCCGATGTGAGCACCTGGGCAGCGTAAGAGGGGTCTCCCTCCTCTGACCTTCAGCACCGCCAACACGTCTTCCCTGGGCTTCATGCTCAACATGCCCCCATCCCCCCCCACACACGTTAAGCAGTGTTCGCATTCCTGCACTAGCTTCCACACCCCTCTCCCCTCTCCCCCCCTCACCCTTAGCACTGCCAGCATGTCCCCCTTAGGTCCACTTCTGAACATCCATCCACATGCTCCCTCCCCCCCCCTCACCGTCAGCCCTGCAAGCACGTCTTCACTAGGCTCCAGGCTCAACATGCCCGTCCCCTTCACCTACACACAATAAGCAGTGCTAGCATGCCTACAGTTGCCCCCACTCACCCCCCTCACCCTCAGCCCTGCCATCAGCCCCCCCTCACCCTCAGCCCTGTCATCAGCCCCCCCTCACCCTCAGCACTGCCAGCACGTCTTCACTACGTCCATTTCTACACTAACCCCCTCCCCTTCTCTCCCCCCTCACCCTGAGCACTGCCAGCACATCTTCACTAGGCTCCAGGCTCAACATCCCCGAGCTGCTGCCTCTGTGGCAGGTGAGGGTCCCATCATAATCCAGAAAGATGGCCCGCAGGGAGGTCCTGAAGATGGAGAGGAGAGGTGTGAGATGATGGAGAAGGTGGGGTGAGGGGGAAGGTGGGGGGTCTCATCATAGTCCAGGAAGATGGCCCGCAGGGAGGTCCTGAGCAGAGGGGGGGGGGGTGAGATGATGGAGAAGGTGAGCAGGGGTGGGGGGGGGCAGGTGAGGGTCCCATCATAGTCCAGGAAGATGGCCCTTAAGGAGGTCCTGAAGATGGGAGAGGGAAGAGACAAGAGGGGTGGTGTGAGTGGTTGCGGAAAAGGCCAGAGGCCATGTGAGGGTGCCATCATTGTCCAGAACGATGGCCCTAAGGGAGGTCCTGAGGAGAGGGGTGGGGTGGGGTGCGTTGAATAGGGAGGAGACGTGCATGGGGAGGGAGGTGAGGGGAGGGAGGGTGCCATCCTAGTCTTGGGCGATAACTCACATGGTGGCCATGAGGAGAGGAGAGGAAAACACAGAAGGTAAGCACGCGAGGAGGGGTGGGGTGAGTTGATGAATGAGCAAGGGGAGGGGGGGGGAGGGAAGCTGAGGGTCCATAATTGATCAGTCTATGAAGACGGCACTCAGGGTGGTCCTATACAAAAGAAGAAACAATCAAGTATCGTCCGAGTCTAGGTGGGACATAAGCTGGAGGCACCAAGCAAAGGGGAGGTGCTGAGGTTAGGGGAGGGTGCTATCGACATCGATGCAAATAGCGCAATGGGTGGTCCTATACAATAGAACAGACAATGTGGATGTGGTGTGCTTGGACGGGAGGGGTGAGTCAGGGGATGCACCGAGGAGAGAGGAGGGTGATATCTAAGTTATGTAATGCTTGTATGGTACTGCCGGCACAACATTCGCCTAACATGACGCATGTAGGACTCCACCGCCCGCGCACCAAACACCATATTTAAAGCTTGTGCGGCACAGCCCACCCGCCGTACACCTTATATGAAGCCTCTACGGCCCCCCCTGCCCGCCGTACACCTTATATGAAGCCTGTACAGTACCTCCGGTAAACCTTGACCTGAAATGATGCCTGTACGGTACAGCCTCCCCATGGAAAGAAAGAAAGCTACGCCCCGTGAGGGGCGTGAGAGTTAAGGAAATAGCGCAGCCTGGGCCGAAGCCACATCCGCGCCGTTACCGTGAAAAAAAAGATATCATAATTGATTACGGCGGTTTGCGGTTCTGATTTTATTTTCCACCGGTTTTAGCTGGTCCAGTGGGGCAGTATTCAATTCTTCGCCTCGTTTGCAAGATGCTATGTAGGTATTTGATAGCTTGCACATGCATTTTCTGTGCACATTTTTTCGCATGGCAGGTGGACAAGCCCAATTGCTGCATGCTATGAAGGGTGGGTTCGAGGTAAACTGTGCCAGACGTCCCGATTTAGACGGGGGCAAGTTTGATGTTGCTCTGCCTATATCCACTTTCCATGAGCTTCTCGATAAGGAGGGCATGCTGGTTTTTGCATGCTACAAGCCAGTTTTCTGGTAGGGTATCTCTGGAGCCTCCCCATAACACTCACGCCTTGTAGGACGTCTGTACCGCCTCCTCTCCCAGCCTCCGGAAGTTTGCGTCCAGCGCCACCAGGCGGTACGTGTCCAGCCCCAGCCCCAACCCGTAACACTTCATCGACGCATGGTTCTTAGTCACACGCTACAGAGAGGGAAGAGGCATTGTGAGTAACTTGTATAAGGCTTCAGGTGATCAGGCAGTAC
Organism: Limnomonas spitsbergensis; assembly: GCA_037349105.1. Classification (NCBI taxonomy): domain Eukaryota; kingdom Viridiplantae; phylum Chlorophyta; class Chlorophyceae; order Chlamydomonadales; genus Limnomonas; species Limnomonas spitsbergensis. The sequence continues at coordinate 704,785 of JAYJMM010000121.1, forward strand.
GTATCCAGCGCCACCGGGCAGTACGAGTCCAGCGCCAGCCCCAACCCGTAACACTTCATCGACGCATGGTTCTTAGTCACACGCTACAGAGAGGGAAGAGGCATTGTGAGTAACTTGTATAAGGCTTCAGGTGATCAGGCAGTACGTATCCAGCGCCACCAGGCAGTACGAGTCCAGCGCCAGCCCCAACCCGTAACACTTCATCGATGCATGGTTCTTAGTCACACGCTACAGAGAGGGAAGAGGCATTGTGAGTAACGTGTATAAAGCTTCAGGAGATCAGGCAGTACGTATCCAGCGCCACCAGGCAGTACGAGTCCAGCCCCAGCCCCAGCCCGTACACTACATGGAGGCGTGGTTCTTGGTCACACGCTACAGAGGGGAAATGCTTTGTGAGTAACGTGTATAAGGCATCAGGTAGTACGTATCCAGCGCCACCAGGCGGTACGTTCCTGACTCCAGTCCCAGCCCCTAACACATAATGGGCGCATGTTTTTTCGTCACTCGCTGCAGAGGGGCATGCCACCCATGTTCATGGACAGATGAATACGCAATGGGTTGCTGCAATGGGTTCCTGCTATGGGTTACTGCAATGGGTTACTGCAGTGGGTTCCTGCAGTGGGTTACTGCAATGGGTTACTGCAGTGGGTTACTGCAATGGGTTACTGCAATGGGTTACTGCAGTGGGTTCCTGCAATGGGTTCCTGCAATGGGTTCCTGCAATGGGTTCCTGCAATGGGTTCCTGCAATGGGTTACTGCAATGGGTTACTGCAATGGGTTACTGCAATGGGTTACTGCAATGGGTTACTGCAATGGGTTGGGGCAATGGGTTACTGCAATGGGTTACTGCAATGGGTTACTGCAATGGGTTGCTGCAATGGGTTCCTGCATTGGGTTACTGCAATGGGTTACTGCAATGGGTTACTGCAATGGGTTACTGCAATGGGTTCCTGCAATGGGTTACTGCAATGGGTAACTGCAATGGGTTACTGCAATGTGTTACTGCAATGTGTTACTGCAGTGGGTTACTGCAATGGGTTACTGCCATGGGTTACTGCAATGGGTTGGGGCAATGGGTTACTGCAATGGGTTACTGCAATGGGTTACTGCAATGGGTTGCTGCAATGGGTTCCTGCATTGGGTTACTGCAATGGGTTACTGCAATGGGTTCCTGCAATGGGTTCCTGCAATGGGTTCCTGCAATGGGTTCCTGCAATGGGTTCCTGCAATGGGTTACTGCAATGGGTTACTGCAATGGGTTACTGCAATGGGTTACTGCAATGGGTTACTGCAATGGGTTGGGGCAATGGGTTACTGCAATGGGTTACTGCAATGGGTTACTGCAATGGGTTGCTGCAATGGGTTCCTGCATTGGGTTACTGCAATGGGTTACTGCAATGGGTTACTGCAATGGGTTACTGCAATGGGTTCCTGCAATGGGTTACTGCAATGGGTAACTGCAATGGGTTACTGCAATGTGTTACTGCAATGTGTTACTGCAGTGGGTTACTGCAGTGGGTTCCCGCATTGGGTTACTGCAATGTGTTACTGCAACGGGTTACTGTTATGGGTTACTGCAATGGGTTACTGCAATGGGTTACTGCAATGGGTTACTGCAATGGGTTACCGCAATGGGTTACCGCAATGGGTTACTGCAATGGGTTACTGCAATCAGTTACTGCCATGGGTTACTGCCATGGGTTACTGCCATGGGTTACTGCCATGGGTTACTGCAATGGGTTACTGCAATGGGTTACTGCAATGGGTTACTGCAATGGGTTACTGCAATGGGTTACTGCAATGGGTTACGGCAATGGGTTTCTGCAATGGGTTACTGCCATGGGTTACTGCCATGGGTTACTGCAATTGGTTACTGCAATGGGTTACTGCAGTGGGTTACTGCAATGGGTTGCTGCAATGGGTTACTGCAATGGGTTACTGCAATGGGTTGCTGCAATGGGTTACTGCAGTGGGTTACTGCAATGGGTTACTGCAATGGGTTACTGCAATGGGTTACTGCAATGGGTTACTGCAATGGGTTACTGCAATGGGTTACTGCAATGGGTTACTGCAATGGGTTACTGCCATAGGTTACTGCAATTGGTTACTGCAATGGGTTACTGCAGTGGGTTACTGCAATGGGTTGCTGCAATGGGTTACTGCAATCAGTTACTGCAATGGGTAACTGCAATGGGTTACTGCAATGGGTTACTGCAATGGGTTACTGCAATGGGTTACTGCAATGGGTTACTGCAATGGGTTACTGCAATGGGTTACTGCAATGGGTTACTGCAATGGGTTACTGCAATGGGTTACCGCAATGGGTTACTGCAATGGGTTACTGCAATCAGTTACTGCCATGGGTTACTGCCATGGGTTACTGCCATGGGTTACTGCCATGGGTTACTGCAATGGGTTACTGCAATGGGTTACTGCAATGGGTTACTGCAATGGGTTACTGCAATGGGTTACGGCAATGGGTTTCTGCAATGGGTTACTGCCATGGGTTACTGCCATGGGTTACTGCCATGGGTTACTGCAATTGGTTACTGCAATGGGTTACTGCAGTGGGTTACTGCAATGGGTTGCTGCAATGGGTTACTGCAATGGGTTACTGCAATGGGTTGCTGCAATGGGTTACTGCAGTGGGTTACTGCAATGGGTTACTGCAATGGGTTACTGCAATGGGTTACTGCAATGGGTTACTGCAATGGGTTACTGCAATGGGTTACTGCAATGGGTTACTGCAATGGGTTACTGCAATGGGTTACTGCAATGGGTTACTGCAATGGGTTACTGCAATGGGTTACTGCAATGGGTTACTGCAATGGGTTACTGCAATCAGTTACTGCAATGGGTTACTGCAATGGGTTACTGCAATGGGTTACTGCAATGGGTTACTGCCATGGGTTACTGCAATGGGTTACTGCAATGGGTTCCTGCAATGGGTTACTGCAATGGGTTACTGCAATGGGTTACTGCAATGGGTTACTGCAATGGGTTACTGCAATGGGTTACGGCAATGGGTTTCTGCAATGGGTTACTGCAATGGGTTACTGCAATTGGTTACTGCAATGGGTTACTGCAATGGGTTACTGCAATGGGTTACTGCAATGGGTTACTGCAATGGGTTACTGCAGTGGGTTCCTGCATTGGGTTGCTGCAATGGGTTACTGCAATTGGTTACTGCAATGGGTTACGGCAATGGGTTACTGCAATGGGTTACTGCAATGTGTTACTGCAATGGGTTACTGCAATGGGTTACTGCAATGGGTTACTGCAATGGGTTACTGCAGTGGGTTCCTGCATTGGGTTGCTGCAATGGGTTACTGCAATGGGTTACTGCAATGGGTTACTGCAATGGGTTACTGCAATGGGTTACTGCAATGGGTTACTGCAATGGGTTACTGCAGTGGGTTCCTGCATTGGGTTGCTGCAATGGGTTACTGCAATGGGTTACTGCAATGGGTTACTGCAATGGGTTACTGCAATGGGTTACGGCAATGGGTTGCTGCAATGGGTTACTGCAATGGGTTACTGCAATGGGTTACTGCAATGGGTTACTGCAATGGGTTAATGCAATGTGTTACTGCAATGGGTTACTGCAATGGGTTACTGCAATGGGTTACTGCAATGGGTAACTGCAATGGGTTACTGCAATGGGTTCCTGCAATGGGTTACTGCAATGGGTAACTGCCATGGGTTACTGCAATGGGTTACTGCAATGGGTTACTGCACTGGGTTACTGCACTGGGTTACTGCAATGGGTTACTGCAATGGGTTACTGCAATGGGTTACTGCAATGGGTTACTGCACTGGGTTACTGCAATGGGTTACTGCAATGGGTTACTGCAATGGGTTACTGCAATGGGTTACTGCAATGGGTTACTGCAATGGGTTACTGCAATGGGTTACTGCAATGGGTTACTGCAATGGGTTACTGCAATGGGTTACTGCAATGGGTTACTGCAATGGGTTACTGCAATGGGTTACTGCAATGGGTTACTGCAATGGGTTACTGCAATGGGTTACTGCAATGGGTTACTGCAATGGGTTACTGCAATATGTCATGGGCTTTTGATGTGCCTGCCATCAGACCCAGCCCGTCACACTTTCTAGAGGCAGGGTCCTAACAAATAAGTGTGCAGGGCACGCTGTCGTCCACACCTCAGGACATCCACACAAACATCTATACACCAAGACTTCACCAGCGTTCACACACAGCCCATCACACCTCCCCATACCCAACGCCCGGTACGCAGCAAAGTGAGCATTGAAGCCTCATACCCCTCACACCTCCCACGTCCACACATATATACTTTAATACTTGTACCTGCAGTTCCGTGATGTACGATAGCGCCCAGTACGCAACAGTGTGTGTACTGACGTACCGCCAGTGCTTCTCATGCCTCAGCCTGGAGGGCAGGCAGCAACAGCATCAAGCATACTTTAAGCAGGACAAACCACCGAGATACCTATTTATGAATAAATGTGTGCCAGAAGAGTGATGGCGCATATTCGGGTCCAGGGATTCACACCAGTAGTGATCAAGGGGCTTGCTGATGCAGTGCGGATTTAGGTTTTATTTTTTTGTGACGCGTGTGTTCCAGGGGAATGATGTTATGTTCAGGGTTCATGGATAAATGCACACAGCCTGTGCTCCAGAGGCTTATTGACACCTGCTAGGTCCGGGAACTATTGATGTCAATATGTGCGCCAGAGTGATGACCCACGTTTGGGTCGCGGGCATCTCACCGCTTGTGCTGCAGAGGCGTGTCGATGCGTCTCGAGGACATCATTTATTCCGCACTGCCTGTCTCGTGCTCAATAGTGATTGGTTGGGTAATTTGCGTGCCTGCTGCCTTCCTTGGATATTGATTGCGTGTTGTGTGTTCTAGGGTTTAGGAACTATTTCCCACCGCCTGTGCTCCAGAGGCGCGCTGATACATCCTAGGTTCGGAAACTGTTTAGGGATACATGTCACTGTGAGCGCCAGGCAAGCGATTACGCATTTTCGGGTCCTGGGATTCTCACCGCCTGTGCTCCAGAGGCGCGCTGATACATCCTAGGTTCGGAAACTGTTTAGGGATACATGTCACTGTAAACGCCAGGCAAGCGATTACGCATTTTCGGGTCCCGGGATTCTCACCGCCCGTGCTCCAGAGGCGCGCTGATACATCCTAGGTTCGGAAACTGTTTAGGGATACATGTCACTGTAAGCGCCAGGCAAGCGATTACGCATTTTCGGGTCCTGGGATTCTCACCGCCTGTGCTCCAGAGGCGCGCTGATACATCCTAGGTTCGGAAACTGTTTAGGGATACATGTCACTGTGAGCGCCAGGCAAGCGATTACGCATTTTCGGGTCCCGGGATTCTCACCGCCTGTGCTCCAGAGGCGCGCTGATACATCCTAGGTTCGGAAACTGTTTAGGGATACATGTCACTGTGAGCGCCAGGCAAGCGATTACGCATTTTCGGGTCCCGGGATTCTCACCGCCTGTGCTCCAGAGGCGCGCTGATACATCCTAGGTTCGGAAACTGTTTAGGGATACATGTCACTGTGAGCGCCAGGCAAGCGATTACGCATTTTCGGGTCCCGGGATTCTCACCGCCTGTGCTCCAGAGGCGCGCTGATACATCCTAGGTTCGGAAACTGTTTAGGGATACATGTCACTGTGAGCGCCAGGCAAGCGATTACGCATTTTCGGGTCCCGGGATTCTCACCGCCTGTGCTCCAGAGGCGCGCTGATACATCCTAGGTTCGGAAACTGTTTAGGGATACATGTCACTGTGAGCGCCAGGCAAGCGATTACGCATTTTCGGGTCCTGGGATTCTCACCGCCTGTGCTCCAGAGGCGCGCTGATACATCCTAGGTTCGGACACTGTTTAGGGATACATGTCACTGTGAGCGCCATGCAAGCGATTACGCATTTTCGGGTCCCGGGATTCTCACCGCCTGTGCTCCAGAGGCGCGCTGATACATCCTAGGTTCGGAAACTGTTTAGGGATACATGTCACTGTGAGCGCCAGGCAAGCGATTACGCATCTTCGGGTCCCGGGATTCTCACCGCCTGTGCTCCAGAGGCGCGCTGATACATCCTAGGTTCGGAAACTGTTTAGGGATACATGTCACTGTAAGCGCCAGGCAAGCGATTACGCATTTTCGGGTCCCGGGATTCTCACCGCCTGTGCTCCAGAGGCGCGCTGATACATCCTAGGTTCGGAAACTGTTTAGGGATACATGTCACTGTAAGCGCCAGGCAAGCGATTACGCATTTTCGGGTCCCGGGATTCTCACCGCCTGTGCTCCAGAGGCGCGCTGATACATCCTAGGTTCGGAAACTGTTTAGGGATACATGTCACTGTAAACGCCAGGCAAGCGATTACGCATTTTCGGGTCCCGGGATTCTCACCGCCTGTGCTCCAGAGGCGCGCTGATACATCCTAGGTTCGGAAACTGTTTAGGGATACATGTCACTGTGAGCGCCAGGCAAGCGATTACGCATTTTCGGGTCCTGGGATTCTCACCGCCTGTGCTCCAGAGGCGCGCTGATACATCCTAGGTTCGGAAGCTGTTTAGGGATACGTGTCACTGTAAGCGCCAGGCAAGCGATTACACATTTTCGGGTCCTGGGATTCTCACCGCCTGTGCTCCAGAGGCGCGCTGATACATCCTAGGTTCGGAAACTGTTTAGGGATACATGTCACTGTGAGCGCCAGGCAAGCGATTACGCATCTTCGGGTCCTGGGATTCTCACCGCCTGTGCTCCAGAGGCGCGCTGATACATCCTAGGTTCGGAAACTGTTTAGGGATACATGTCACTGTAAGCGCTAGACAAGCGATTACGCATGTTCGGGTCCCGGGATTCTCACCGCCTGTGCTCCAGAGGCGCGCTGATACATCCTAGGTTCGGAAACTGTTTAGGGATACATGTCACTGTGAGCGCCATGCAAGCGATTACGCATTTTCGGGTCCCGGGATTCTCACCGCCTGTGCTCCAGAGGCGCGCTGATACATCCTAGGTTCGGAAACTGTTTAGGGATACATGTCACTGTAAGCGCCAGGCAAGCGATTACGCATTTTCGGGTCCCGGGATTCTCACCGCCTGTGCTCCAGAGGCGCGCTGATACATCCTAGGTTCGGAAACTGTTTAGGGATACATGTCACTGTAAGCGCCAGGCAAGCGATTACGCATTTTCGGGTCCCGGGATTCTCACCGCCTGTGCTCCAGAGGCGCGCTGATACATCCTAGGTTCGGAAACTGTTTAGGGATACATGTCACTGTAAACGCCAGGCAAGCGATTACGCATTTTCGGGTCCCGGGATTCTCACCGCCTGTGCTCCAGAGGCGCGCTGATACATCCTAGGTTCGGAAACTGTTTAGGGATACATGTCACTGTGAGCACCAGGCAAGCGATTACGCATTTTCGGGTCCTGGGATTCTCACCGCCTGTGCTCCAGAGGCGCGCTGATACATCCTAGGTTCGGAAGCTGTTTAGGGATACATGTCACTGTAAGCGCCAGGCAAGCGATTACACATTTTCGGGTCCTGGGATTCTCACCGCCTGTGCTCCAGAGGCGCGCTGATACATCCTAGGTTCGGAAACTGTTTAGGGATACATGTCACTGTGAGCGCCAGGCAAGCGATTACGCATCTTCGGGTCCTGGGATTCTCACCGCCTGTGCTCCAGAGGCGCGCTGATACATCCTAGGTTCGGAAACTGTTTAGGGATACATGTCACTGTAAGCGCTAGACAAGCGATTACGCATGTTCGGGTCCCGGGATTCTCACCGCCTGTGCTCCAGAGGCGCGCTGATACATCCTAGGTTCGGAAACTGTTTAGGGATACATGTCACTGTGAGCGCCATGCAAGCGATTACGCATTTTCGGGTCCCGGGATTCTCACCGCCTGTGCTCCAGAGGCGCGCTGATACATCCTAGGTTCGGAAACTGTTTAGGGATACATGTCACTGTGAGCGCCAGGCAAGCGATTACGCATTTTCGGGTCCCGGGATTCTCACCGCCTGTGCTCCAGAGGCGCGCTGATACATCCTAGGTTCGGAAACTGTTTAGGGATACATGTCACTGTGAGCGCCAGGCAAGCGATTACGCATTTTCGGGTCCTGGGATTCTCACCGCCTGTGCTCCAGAGGCGCGCTGATACATCCTAGGTTCGGAAACTGTTTAGGGATACATGTCACTGTAAGCGCCAGGCAAGCGATTACGCATTTTCGGGTCCCGGGATTCTCACCGCCTGTGCTCCAGAGGCGCGCTGATATATCCTAGGTTCGGAAACTGTTTAGGGATACATGTCACTGTAAACGCCAGGCAAGCGATTACGCATTTTCGGGTCCCGGGATTCTCACCGCCTGTGCTCCAGAGGCGCGCTGATACATCCTAGGTTCGGAAACTGTTTAGGGATACATGTCACTGTGAGCACCAGGCAAGCGATTACGCATTTTCGGGTCCTGGGATTCTCACCGCCTGTGCTCCAGAGGCGCGCTGATACATCCTAGGTTCGGAAGCTGTTTAGGGATACGTGTCACTGTAAGCGCCAGGCAAGCGATTACACATTTTCGGGTCCTGGGATTCTCACCGCCTGTGCTCCAGAGGCGCGCTGATACATCCTAGGTTCGGAAACTGTTTAGGGATACATGTCACTGTGAGCGCCAGGCAAGCGATTACGCATCTTCGGGTCCTGGGATTCTCACCGCCTGTGCTCCAGAGGCGCGCTGATACATCCTAGGTTCGGAAACTGTTTAGGGATACATGTCACTGTAAGCGCTAGACAAGCGATTACGCATGTTCGGGTCCCGGGATTCTCACCGCCTGTGCTCCAGAGGCGCGCTGATACATCCTAGGTTCGGAAACTGTTTAGGGATACATGTCACTGTGAGCGCCATGCAAGCGATTACGCATTTTCGGGTCCCGGGATTCTCACCGCCTGTGCTCCAGAGGCGCGCTGATACATCCTAGGTTCGGAAACTGTTTAGGGATACATGTCACTGTAAGCGCCAGGCAAGCGATTACGCATTTTCGGGTCCCGGGATTCTCACCGCCTGTGCTCCAGAGGCGCGCTGATACATCCTAGGTTCGGAAACTGTTTAGGGATACATGTCACTGTAAACGCCAGGCAAGCGATTACGCATTTTCGGGTCCCGGGATTCTCACCGCCTGTGCTCCAGAGGCGCGCTGATACATCCTAGGTTCGGAAACTGTTTAGGGATACATGTCACTGTGAGCACCAGGCAAGCGATTACGCATTTTCGGGTCCTGGGATTCTCACCGCCTGTGCTCCAGAGGCGCGCTGATACATCCTAGGTTCGGAAGCTGTTTAGGGATACGTGTCACTGTAAGCGCCAGGCAAGCGATTACACATTTTCGGGTCCTGGGATTCTCACCGCCTGTGCTCCAGAGGCGCGCTGATACATCCTAGGTTCGGAAACTGTTTAGGGATACATGTCACTGTGAGCGCCAGGCAAGCGATTACGCATCTTCGGGTCCTGGGATTCTCACCGCCTGTGCTCCAGAGGCGCGCTGATACATCCTAGGTTCGGAAACTGTTTAGGGATACATGTCACTGTAAGCGCTAGACAAGCGATTACGCATGTTCGGGTCCCGGGATTCTCACCGCCTGTGCTCCAGAGGCGCGCTGATACATCCTAGGTTCGGAAACTGTTTAGGGATACATGTCACTGTGAGCGCCATGCAAGCGATTACGCATTTTCGGGTCCCGGGATTCTCACCGCCTGTGCTCCAGAGGCGCGCTGATACATCCTAGGTTCGGAAACTGTTTAGGGATACATGTCACTGTAAGCGCCAGGCAAGCGATTACGCATTTTCGGGTCCCGGGATTCTCACCGCCTGTGCTCCAGAGGCGCGCTGATACATCCTAGGTTCGGAAACTGTTTAGGGATACATGTCACTGTAAGCGCCAGGCAAGCGATTACGCATTTTCGGGTCCCGGGATTCTCACCGCCTGTGCTCCAGAGGCGCGCTGATACATCCTAGGTTCGGAAACTGTTTAGGGATACATGTCACTGTAAACGCCAGGCAAGCGATTACGCATTTTCGGGTCCCGGGATTCTCACCGCCTGTGCTCCAGAGGCGCGCTGATACATCCTAGGTTCGGAAACTGTTTAGGGATACATGTCACTGTGAGCACCAGGCAAGCGATTACGCATTTTCGGGTCCTGGGATTCTCACCGCCTGTGCTCCAGAGGCGCGCTGATACATCCTAGGTTCGGAAGCTGTTTAGGGATACATGTCACTGTAAGCGCCAGGCAAGCGATTACACATTTTCGGGTCCTGGGATTCTCACCGCCTGTGCTCCAGAGGCGCGCTGATACATCCTAGGTTCGGAAACTGTTTAGGGATACATGTCACTGTGAGCGCCAGGCAAGCGATTACGCATCTTCGGGTCCTGGGATTCTCACCGCCTGTGCTCCAGAGGCGCGCTGATACATCCTAGGTTCGGAAACTGTTTAGGGATACATGTCACTGTAAGCGCTAGACAAGCGATTACGCATGTTCGGGTCCCGGGATTCTCACCGCCTGTGCTCCAGAGGCGCGCTGATACATCCTAGGTTCGGAAACTGTTTAGGGATACATGTCACTGTGAGCGCCATGCAAGCGATTACGCATTTTCGGGTCCCGGGATTCTCACCGCCTGTGCTCCAGAGGCGCGCTGATACATCCTAGGTTCGGAAACTGTTTAGGGATACATGTCACTGTGAGCGCCAGGCAAGCGATTACGCATTTTCGGGTCCCGGGATTCTCACCGCCTGTGCTCCAGAGGCGCGCTGATACATCCTAGGTTCGGAAACTGTTTAGGGATACATGTCACTGTAAGCGCCAGGCAAGCGATTACGCATTTTCGGGTCCTGGGATTCTCACCGCCTGTGCTCCAGAGGCGCGCTGATACATCCTAGGTTCGGAAACTGTTTAGGGATACATGTCACTGTAAGCGCCTGGCAAGCGATTACACATTTTCGGGTCCTGGGATTCTCACCGCCTGTGCTCCAGAGGCGCGCTGATACATCCTAGGTTCGGAAACTGTTTAGGGATACATGTCACTGTGAGCGCCAGGCAAGCGATTACGCATTTTCGGGTCCCGGGATTCTCACCGCCTGTGCTCCAGAGGCGCGCTGATACATCCTAGGTTCGGAAACTGTTTAGGGATACATGTCACTGTGAGCGCCAGGCAAGCGATTACGCATTTTCGGGTCCCGGGATTCTCACCGCCTGTGCTCCAGAGGCGCGCTGATACATCCTAGGTTCGGAAACTGTTTAGGGATACATGTCACTGTGAGCGCCAGGCAAGCGATTACGCATTTTCGGGTCCCGGGATTCTCACCGCCTGTGCTCCAGAGGCGCGCTGATACATCCTAGGTTCGGAAACTGTTTAGGGATACATGTCACTGTGAGCGCCAGGCTAGCGATTACGCATTTTCGGGTCCTGGGATTCTCACCGCCTGTGCTCCAGAGGCGCGCTGATACATCCTAGGTTCGGACACTGTTTAGGGATACATGTCACTGTGAGCGCCATGCAAGCGATTACGCATTTTCGGGTCCCGGGATTCTCACCGCCTGTGCTCCAGAGGCGCGCTGATACATCCTAGGTTCGGAAACTGTTTAGGGATACATGTCACTGTAAGCGCTAGACAAGCGATTACGCATCTTCGGGTCCCGGGATTCTCACCGCCTGTGCTCCAGAGGCGCGCTGATACATCCTAGGTTCGGAAACTGTTTAGGGATACATGTCACTGTAAGCGCCAGGCAAGCGATTACGCATTTTCGGGGTCCCGGGATTCTCACCGCCTGTGCTCCAGAGGCGCGCTGATACATCCTAGGTTCGGAAACTGTTTAGGGATACATGTCACTGTAAGCGCCAGGCAAGCGATTACGCATTTTCGGGTCCCGGGATTCTCACCGCCTGTGCTCCAGAGGCGCGCTGATACATCCTAGGTTCGGAAACTGTTTAGGGATACATGTCACTGTGAGCGCCAGGCAAGCGATTACGCATTTTCGGGTCCCGGGATTCTCACCGCCTGTGCTCCAGAGGCGCGCTGATACATCCTAGGTTCGGAAACTGTTTAGGGATACATGTCACTGTGAGCACCAGGCAAGCGATTACGCATTTTCGGGTCCTGGGATTCTCACCGCCTGTGCTCCAGAGGCGCGCTGATACATCCTAGGTTCGGAAGCTGTTTAGGGATACATGTCACTGTAAGCGCCAGGCAAGCGATTACACATTTTCGGGTCCTGGGATTCTCACCGCCTGTGCTCCAGAGGCGCGCTGATACATCCTAGGTTCGGAAACTGTTTAGGGATACATGTCACTGTGAGCGCCAGGCAAGCGATTACGCATCTTCGGGTCCTGGGATTCTCACCGCCTGTGCTCCAGAGGCGCGCTGATACATCCTAGGTTCGGAAACTGTTTAGGGATACATGTCACTGTAAGCGCTAGACAAGCGATTACGCATGTTCGGGTCCCGGGATTCTCACCGCCTGTGCTCCAGAGGCGCGCTGATACATCCTAGGTTCGGAAACTGTTTAGGGATACATGTCACTGTGAGCGCCATGCAAGCGATTACGCATTTTCGGGTCCCGGGATTCTCACCGCCTGTGCTCCAGAGGCGCGCTGATACATCCTAGGTTCGGAAACTGTTTAGGGATACATGTCACTGTGAGCGCCAGGCAAGCGATTACGCATTTTCGGGTCCCGGGATTCTCACCGCCTGTGCTCCAGAGGCGCGCTGATACATCCTAGGTTCGGAAACTGTTTAGGGATACATGTCACTGTAAGCGCCAGGCAAGCGATTACGCATTTCGGGTCCTGGGATTCTCACCGCCTGTGCTCCAGAGGCGCGCTGATACATCCTAGGTTCGGAAACTGTTTAGGGATACATGTCACTGTAAGCGCCTGGCAAGCGATTACACATTTTCGGGTCCTGGGATTCTCACCGCCTGTGCTCCAGAGGCGCGCTGATACATCCTAGGTTCGGAAACTGTTTAGGGATACATGTCACTGTGAGCGCCAGGCAAGCGATTACGCATTTTCGGGTCCCGGGATTCTCACCGCCTGTGCTCCAGAGGCGCGCTGATACATCCTAGGTTCGGAAACTGTTTAGGGATACATGTCACTGTGAGCGCCAGGCAAGCGATTACGCATTTTCGGGTCCTGGGATTCTCACCGCCTTTGCTCCAGAGGCGCGCTGATACATCCTAGGTTCGGAAACTGTTTAGGGATACATGTCACTGTGGGCCAGGCAAGCGATTACGCATTTTCGGGTCCCGGGATTCTCACCGCCTGAGTGTGCTCCAGAGGCGTGCTGATGCGGTTCGGTTTCAGGTACTACTTTAATGCGATGCGCGTGACCCGTCTTCCAGAGGCATGATGATAGGTTCAGGGTTCATCGGGTACTATCTCTCACCTCCTGTGCTCCAGGGGGGTGCTGATGCGGTTCGGGTTTAGGGTTTCACTGACAGGAACGGTGTGATGAGGCAGTAAGGGATCGGGTGTTTTATTTGCACTGCGTATGTGTGAGAGGATTGATGGGTTTAGGGTTCATTGGGTACTGTTGCTCACCGCCTGTGCTCCAGAGGCGTGCTGATGGCAAAGTAGAGGCCGTCTGCCACACTTTCAACACTCCAGGGGTTACGGGTTTAGGGTTCAGGTACTATCGCTCACCGCCTGTGCTCCAGAAGCGTGCTGATGGCAAAGTATAGGCCGTCTGCCACACTTTCAACACTCCAGGGGTAAGGGTTTAGGGTTAAGGTACTATCGCTCACCGCCTGTGCTCCAGGGGCGTGCTGATGGCAGAGTAGAGGCCGTCTGCCACACTTTCAACACTCCAGGAGTTAAGGGTTAAGGGTTCAGGTACTATAGCTCACCGCCTGTGCTCCAGGGGCGTGCTGATGGCAGAGTAGAGACCGTCTGCCACACTTTCAACACTCCAGGGGTTCACTCGGATGGCCCCACTGAGGGAGGGGGAGCAGCCCACAAACTCTGCAAGAGGGTGAGGGAGGGGGGATGAGCAGGGGGGGGGGAGCAGGGGGTGAGGGAGGGGGGGGGGAGCAGGAGGGGGGAGCAGGGGGGTGAGGGAGGGGGGGGGGGCAGGGGGGGGGGGAGCAGGGGGGGGGGGGGCAGGGGGGGGGAGCAGGGGGGGGGGAGCAGGGGGGGGGAGCAGGGGGGGGGGGGGCAGGGGGGTGAGGGAGGGGGGGGGGGGGCAGGGGGGGGGAGCAGGGGGGGGAGCAGGGGGGGGGAGCAGGGGGGGGAGCAGGGGGGTGAGCAGGGGGGTGAGGGAGGGGGGGGGTAAGGGGTATTTAACCGGAACCCTAAACCCTGAACCCACAAACTCTGCAAGGGGGTGAGGGAGGAGGGGTGAGGAGCATTTCCTAGGGGGGGATGAGGGGGGGGGGGTGAGGAGCATTTCCAGTCTCAGGCACCTGCAGCAGAAAACCCGCCTCCTCTCTTCCCTCATACCTGATACCACCAGCCAGCATGCTCCCCCTTTTGTTGCATCTGCGTATGAGCCCCCCTCCCCCATATGGCAAAATGCCCCCAACATCCCCCCCCCTCTCTCCCCTCATTCCTAACACCACCAGCATGCCCCCCCTCCCCGTTGCATCTACACCGTTGCGTCTGCTCTGCTGCGTCTACTTAGGCACCCCCCTTTCACATATACCCCTTCCTCTCTCCCCCTCTCCCCTCATACCTGATCCCACCAACATGCTACCCCGCTCTGTTGCATCTACATATGAGCCGTCCCCCATATGCCCCTCCTTTCCCCCCCCACACCCCATATGCCCCTCCTTTCCCCCCCCCCCACCCCATATGCCCTTCCTTCCCCCCCCCCACCCCATATGCCCCTCCTTTCCCCCCCCACACACACCCATGTGCCCCTCCTCTCTCCCCATTTCTACCTGATACCACCAGCATGCCCCCCTCTCTGTTGCATCTGCGTATGAGCCGTCCCCCATATGCCCCAATACCCCCCTCCTTCCCCCCCCTTTCCCCCCCTACCTGATACCACCAGCATGCTCCCCCGCTCCGTTGCGTCTGCGTAGGATCCGTCCCCCTGTCGGCACACAATGTACTCATACGGCACCAGGTTCATCCCATCCCTGAAGGAGGAGAAACAGCAGCAGCAACAGCAGTGGGATCAGACGAACCAGAAAATGTGGGTTATAGGCGGCACGATGAGCAGGGTGGGTGACCCATAGGTTGGAAGGGGAGTGATAAGACGCACCAGAAGCAGAAGAGCACTTTCTGTCTCTCACACAATGTCCACCCTACATCCTCCCTGTTTGTCTCCCCCTCTCTCACACACCCACCTGGTCGCCGTCACCACTGCCACATCAGACACACTGTAGAAAGCCATACGCTCGTGAAGGGGCACGTGACGCTCCAGGTAGTGAACCTGCATTTAATGTGCACGATACGGGAAGTCAGCATATTGATATCGATGGAGCACTGACTCTGCTTGTGTTGTGGCATTCTCGCTTGCTGATTCCGTATCTGGAAAGTCCACATACTGATACCAGGGGATTTCGAGCTCCGAAGCCAAACCTCCCATGTTCATCCCTTGATACGTTCTGTAAGAAATACTATATCGGACGATATGGTATGACATGATGGGCCACACAACTATATCGTGGTACCATGCCTGCAATGGGGTGAATGAGAGGAAACTAGGGGGTTTGGTGGGATGGAGAGGTTGCAGTTATGCCATGTGCCCCTGATGTAGAATAATTAAATACAGCAAGACCATTATGTCAGCCACACCCTCCCCCTCTGCTCTCCAACTTCCCGTTTCTGTCCCATCCTTCCCATCACGACCTTCGTAGCTGAATTCAAATATGAAAATCATGATGTCACCTGCTCAAAGGCTTGTATGTTTCTGTCCCATCGGCATGCATCATGTCACAATCTCAATAGTCCAGCAACCCCAATGATACCCAACCCCCTCCCCCTCCCCCCTATTCTCTGCTCACCGGCTTGTATGTCTCTGTCCCACCCCCTCCCCCTCCCCCTCCCCCCTTTGCTCACCGGCTTGTATGTCTCTGTCCCACCCCCTCCCCCTCCCCCTATTCTCTGCTCACCGGCTTGTATGTCTCTGTCCCACCCCCTCCCCCTCCCCCTATTCTCTGCTCACCGGCTTGTATGTCTCTGTCCCACCCCCTCCCCCTCCCCCTATTCTCTGCTCACCGGCTTGTATGTCCCTGTCCCACCCCCTCCCCCTCTCCCTATTCTCTGCTCACCGGCTTGTATGTTTCTGTCCCACCCCCTCCCCCTCTCCCTATTCTCTGCTCACCGGCTTGTATGTTTCTGTCCCATGCTTTTTGTTGATCCTGTCCACCAGCTCCGTCACAAACTTGTGGAGATCCGTGACATCACGCCCACTGGTGCGTGGTGGGTTGGTGATCTGAGGTGTGGACATAACACACAGGTGTGAACATAAGTGTGCATATCTGTGAACGGGAAATGCAGGTGTGGACATGACACACCCACCTTCATCCCCTCCCTCCACACTGTCACCAGCCCTCCCCCCCCACACACATACCTGCACCAGTACCATCTTGCCCATCCACTCCTCATGCATGTCCAACAGCCCCCCCCCCCCCCACCCCCACACACCCCTACACACACCGTCATCCCCTCCCTCCAAGCTGTCACCAGCCCCCCCACCCCCCCTCCCCACCCACCTCACCCCACAAAAGGCATACCTGCACCAGCACCAGCTTGCCCCTCCACTCCTCATGCATGTCCAACAGCCGCTCGAGGGCCAACAGCTTCAACTCAATGCCCTTGAAGACATCCATATCAGCAACGCCAATCTACAAAGCAATGGAACATCATAACAATATTGAACAGCGGTTGTATGATGGGGGTGGTGGCAGTTGGGGCAGTTGGGGCTAGTAGCTTCAACTCAGTGCCCTTGAACACATCCATATCAACAGCAGCAATCTGCAAAGCAAATCATCAGAACATTACCGATTATTAAAGAAATAGAGGGGGCGGGGCATTTGGGACAGTTGGGGAAGCCCCCCCCCTGAACTATTTGAACACCCCCACCTCCTCTCTTTATTGATACCCTCCACACACGCACACCATCACTACCACCATAGCCCACCCACCATGACCGTCTGCCCCTCAAACTGAGCCGCCAGCTCCCCCCGGCGCCACTTGAACTCATCCTCTCCCCACTCTATTACCCCCCCCCCACACACACACACCACCGTAGCCCACCCACCATGACGGTCTGCCCCTCAAACTGGGCCGCCAGCTCCCCCCGGCGCCACTTGAACTCGTCCCACTCAAATCCGTCCACGTAGCGCTGAGGGTTCACACCTGCGGACAGGGAGGTGTGAACATAAGAGTGACAGGAAGTATAATGCAGCAGATGGGCACCATAAGCAAGGCATCATGCAACGGAGTTCACACAAGGGCTTACACGACGTTTCCTTTCAACCCAACGCAGAGATAATGTGCCCATGGTGCATGAGACCCATGTTGACCAATCTTTTAAATCCTGTACCCTGAACCATATGATGTGGAGCCCATAGTGTGTCTGCCGCGGTCTATTGATGGTGACGCATCTTTAAATCGGCCCTAGACCCCGTCCCCTACCTAAAGGCATAATGCTGAGGCCTGCAGGGGGGCTTTGAGACTTGCTGATGAAGCCACGGAAAGTTCATTCGCCAGTTCTATGTTCAAACACAACTCAGGCCCCAACTCAGGCTCCAGATCAGGTATAAATTCAGGCCCCAGTTCAGGCCCCAGTTCAGACCCAGGGTCAGACCAAGTCTGGCGTTCACACCCAAGTTCGGGCCAAAGTTCAGGCATGCTATTTTTATACTTTCCACACCTGTGGGCATGATCTTGAGCCCAACCGTGCGGCCGTAGTAGTCGATAGTGATGGAGCCGCGGGAGGTCTCATGCTCCAGCCCAAGCATACGCGAACAGCACGACAAGAAATGACGCGCGTAGTCAAAAGTGTGAAATCCTGCGTATGAACAGGGGGTGAGGCCTCATGCTCCAGGGTCAAGAATACGCTAACAGCAGGCGAGGAAATGACGCGCATAGTCAAAAGTGTAGAATCCTGGGTGTGGACAGGGGGTGAGAGGAGCAAGAGGGTACTGCCTCATGCTCCAGGCCCAAGCATACGCGAACAGCAGTGCAGGAAATGACACGCGTCGTCAAAAGTGTGGATGCCGGAGTATGAACAGGGGGAGAGGGGAGCAAGGGGTCATGCCTCATGCTCCAGACATAATGCACATTATCAGCACACCTCCCCCCTTCTTCATGAAGGAAAATAAAGTGTTAGGGAGTAGTTGCTTCTTTATTTTTGCATTATGGTCATGGCACTGATGTCGCTACGGCCCCAAGCTTCCTTTACCTCAACACCCTAGTAGGGCAAAGATTTATTTCTTCGTTTTGCAAAACACTACCAAAGTTGAACACAGCATCCACCCATCGTTTGGACTGCGGCGACTCAGCGTAAATGCTTCACACCAGCCTGATTCCAAATATACCTCCTCCCTTTTCACCCCCCACCCACCAAACAAGTCTGCATCCAGCACAGAATGCAGCAGCTGCTCCCTTTTGGGTTAGGAGGTGACTCAGCATAAACGCTCCACACCCGTCACATTTCAAACACTCCCCCCCACACTTAAGATGTCTGCATCCAGCAGAGGTACAGCAGCTGCGCCCTATTATATGGCATGGCATTACCATATATCGATATAACCAGAACACAAATGAATCCAGTATTCTCCTATTATTTCAAAACCCCCTTCCCGCCCACCCTCACCGATCAGATCTGCATTCAGCAGTGCGCGCAGCAGCTCCTCCCTCTTGGGGAAGGTGCGGAAGATCTCAGAGGAGGGGAACGGGGAGTGGAGGAACACGCCACACCTGAAGGGGAAAAGAAAGGACCATCAGGAGGGGGGATGAAAGTGGGTGAGGGAGGGGAGGAGGGGAGGAACATGCCACACCTGAACAAATGAAAACAACAGATAGGGGCAATTAGGAGGGGGGTATGAGAGAGGAGGAGGGTGGGGGGAGTGAAGGAACACGCCACACATGAACAAACACAAAATAGGGGCTGTTAGGAGGGGGGTATGAGAGTGGAGGTGGGGGGGAGGAGGAGGGAAGAAGGAGAATGGAAGATCTCAGAGGAGAGGAACAGTGAGTGGAGGAACACAACATACCTGCAGCAGACGACAAAGAAGGGCCATCAGGAGGGGCTCAGAGAGTGGCGGTGGGGGGGGGGGGGGGGGGGGGGGGGAGGGGAGGAGGGGTATGGAAGGTCTCAGAGGGGAGGACTGGAGAGTGGAGGAACACAACATACCTGAGGCAAACAACAAAGCCCATGAGGAGGGATATATGAGAGTGGAGGCGGGGGGGGGGGGGGGGGGGAGGGGGGGGGGGAGGAGGGGACGGGGAGTGACGGCATACACCGCACCTTAAGCATACGCCATATATCTCAACTTACATTTAAGCCCACAACTGCCATTTAAACCAACGCCCACCTGATGCGGTTGAACCTCTTGCGCAGGAGCGAGGGCAGCACCAGCAGGTGGTAGTCGTGGATCCACACAAAGTCACACTCCACATTGACCACCTCGGTGAGGGTGTCAGCAAAGATCTGGGGTGTGGAAAAGGTGGGAAGGGCGGAAAGGACGGGGTGGGCATTGTTGGCAAAGATCTAGGGTGTGTGAAAAACGTGTGGGGAGGTCAGAGGAAAAGGTTGAAAGGTTTCATCAAATGTATGGATCGCTTTAAAAGGCCGGAGGGGGGACAGCTGTAGCGGGTTGACAAAGGCACACTGCAGCTCCATGCCCAGGCGAAGGTGACAGAAAATATCAGGAGTGTCCAAGGCAGGCAGAGGGCAGCTGAGGCAGGCTAGAAAAGGCAGCCATGCCGCACTGTTTCCTTCACCAACACGGCAAGTTGAGAACGCCCTGTGGGGCGTGGTTTTCTTTCTTTCTGTCCAAAGCAGGCCAAGGGCAGCTGAAGCAGGCTGGAAAAGGCCCACATGGCAAGGAACCCTTTGGTGAGGTTTTGGGCTAAGACATCTGAAGTGTGAAAAGGCGGAGGGGGGGCAGCGGAAGCGGGGTTGGAAATGGGGGGGCAGTGGAAGCGGGGGGGCAGTTGAAGCGGGGGTTGGAAAAGGCCCACCCGGCGAGGATCCCTGTATTGAGATTGTGTCAGCTTAGATCTGAAGTGTGAAAAGGCAGAGGGAGGGCATTGGAAGCGGGGGTTGGAAAAGGCCCAGCGGTCGAGGACCCCTGTCTTGAGATTGTGTCGGCTTACATCTGAAGTGTGAAAAGGCAGAGGGGGGGCAGTGGAAGCGGGGGTTGGAAAAGGCCCAGCGGTCGAGGATCCCTAAGATGAGATTGTGCCGGCTTATATCTGAAGTGTGAAAAGTAAGGACAGGTTTCCCACATTGTAGGTAAAAGGGCTCTCTCCCTTCCACACTTGTTTACATTGGCACGTGCCTCCCACCATAGCAGGCTTGAGGGGCCCACACCCTTCCACACCTCCTTTGCCTTGAAGGCACAAGGCACTACAAGGCACAAGTCTGCCACAGCTCTAGGTCAAAGCGGCCTTACACTCTTCCACATCCTTCCACACCTTGCTCGCCGGACGTACGCCTGCCACAGCTCTAGGTCAAACCGACCCCACAATCTCCCATACTGTCCACACCCTTTCACACCTTGTTTGCCATGACGTACGCCTGCCACACCTCTAGGTCAAAGCGACCCCACACTCTGCCACACTGTCCACACCCTTACAAACTTCCCACACCCTTTCATACCTTGTTTGCCTTGACGTACGCCTGCCACAGCTCTAGGTCAAAACGACCGGAGCTGTAAGGAGACACCGGCAGAATGTAGTGGAACAGGGGCCACAACAGCTGCTTACAGAACCCTACAGGGAGGAGGAGGCAGTGGGTAGCAGATACACATGAGGAGGAGGACAGGGCTATGGGGAGCAGGTGGGGATGGAAAGGGAGCTATTTGCAGAGTCCTACGAGGAGGGGAGGGGGAGGGGGGAGATGAAAGAGGAGGAGGAGGACAGGGCTATGGGGAGCAGGTGGGGATGGAAAGGGAGCTATTTGCAGAGTCCTACGAGGAGGGGAGGGGGAGGGGGGAGATGAAAGAGGAGGAGGAGGACAGGGCTATGGGGAGCAGGTGAGGATGGAAAGGGAGCTATTTGCAGAGTCCTACGAGGAGGGGAGGGGGAGGGGGGAGATGAAAGAGGAGGAGGAGGACAGGGCTATGGGGAGCAGGTGAGGATGGAAAGGGAGCTATTTGCAGAGTCCTACGAGGAGGGGGAGGGGGAGGGGGGAGATGAAAGAGGAGGAGGAGGACAGGGTGATGGGGGGCAGGTGAGGATGGAAAGGGAGCTATTTGCAGAGTCCTACGAGGAGGGGGAGGGGGAGGGGGGAGATGAAAGAGGAGGAGGAGGACAGGGTGATGGGGGGCAGGTGAGGAGGGGGCCGAGAGACCGAAAGGATGATATGGCAGAGGGGCCACAACAGTTGCTTACAGAACCCTACGAGGAGCAGGAGGGGGAGGGGGGGGAGATGAAAATGAGACAGTGGAGGCAGGGGAGGTGAAGGGGGGCAGGAGAAAATGATGAGGAGGAGGAAAGGGTGATGGAGAGCAGGTGAGGAGGGGGCCGAGACACCGGTACGATGTAGTGGAAGAGGGGCCACAACAGCTGCTTACAGAACCCTGCGAGGAGGCAGATTAATGGAGAGTAGGTGAGGAGGGGGCCAACTGCCATTTAAAAATCACAATACAACTGGCGATGTGGGGAGGAGGGGTGAATAAGGGGTCCAACTGGCATTCAAAAACACCCAATACAACTGGCTTGCCCGACCCAATCGTGTAGTGTTGTTCACTGAGGTCCTCGCTGCTGAATAAAACAGACATGCAGCCACCCACCAACCACCAGCAACTGCCCTCCACCTGCCTTTCAAGATAATGTACAACTGCCGTCCCCACCCACCCTTGTAGTGCCTCAGTACCTCACCCACCCTTGTAATACTTGTCCTTCAGGTCCTGGCTGTCAAAGGACACTTGAACACAGCCACCCACCAACCACCAGCAACTGCACTCCACCTGTCGTTCAAAATACCCTACAACTGCCGTGCCTCGCCCACCCTTGTAGTGCCCTGCTCACCCATGTAGTACTTGTCCTTCAAGAATTTGCTGTCAAAGGAGACGTGAACACAGCCACCCACCAACCACCAGCAACTGCACTCCACCTGCCGTTCAAAATACCATACAGCTGCTGTGCCTCGCCCACCCTTGTAGTGCCTCACCCACCCTTGTAGTACTTGTCCTTCAGGTCTTGGCTGTCAAAAAAGACCGGAACACAGCCACCCACCAACCACCCGCAAAAGCCCTCCACCTGTCGCTCGAAATACCATGAAACTGCTGTGACTCGCCCACCCTTGTAGTGCCTCAGTACCTCACCCACCCTTGTAGTACTTGTCCTTCAGGTCTTGGCTGTCAAAAAAGACCGGCACACAGCCAAACTTCTCACGCAGCTGAGTGGAGACCATCTGAGAGGGACAGGGTGCAGGGGTTTGGGGGTTAGGGCTCGGGTGTTTAGTTACTTTCAAAAAGAGGGGCAGGGTCAGGGGTTTGGGGGTTGGGGCTCGGGTGTTTAGTTACTTTCAAAAAGAGGGGCAGGGTCA
Organism: Limnomonas spitsbergensis; assembly: GCA_037349105.1. Lineage (NCBI taxonomy): Eukaryota > Viridiplantae > Chlorophyta > Chlorophyceae > Chlamydomonadales > Limnomonas > Limnomonas spitsbergensis. Next base: position 727,510 of record JAYJMM010000121.1, read on the forward strand.
GGGGTTTGGGGGTTAGGGCTCGGGTGTTTAGTTACTTTCAAAACGAGGGGCAGGGTCAGGGGTTTGGGGGTTAGGGCTCGGGTGTTAAGTTACTTTATCAAACGAGGGGCATTTGACATACAGCCAAACTTCGTAAACAGCTGCATGGATACCATCTAAGGAGGACAGGGCAGGACATAGGGTTTGGGGGACAGGGCAGGACATAGGGTTTGGGGGACAGGGCAGGATTTAGGGTTTGGGGGACAGGGCAGGATTTAGGGTTTGGGGGACAGGGCAGGATTTAGGGTTTGGGGGGCAGGTTTTATCGTCGGTTGCAAAAGGGATGGACGGTTGACAAACACACCGTCAAACTTCTCACGCAGCTGAGTGGATACCAGCTGAGAGGGACAGGGTGCAGGGGTTGGGGGATTAGGGGTCGGGTATATAGGTACTTTCGAAAAAGAGGGGCAGGGTGCAGGGGTTTGGGGGTTCAGGGTCAGCTGTTTAGTTACTTTCAAAAAATATGGGCAGTTAACAGGCACCCAGCCAAACTCCTCTCGCAGCTGTGCTGATTCCATCTCAGTGGGACAAGGTGCGGGGGGTGGGGGATTTAGGGTCGGGTTTTGTCATTGGCTCAAAAAGGGACTGGCAGTTGACAGGCACCCAGCCAAACTCCTCTCGCAGCAGTGCTGATTCCATCTCAGTGGGATAAGGTGCGGGGGGGGGGGGGATTTAGGGTCGGGTTTTGTCATTGGCTCAAAAAGGGACTGGCAGTTAACAGGCACCCAGCCAAACTCCTCTCGCAGCTGTGCTGATTCCATCTCAGTGGGACAAGGTGCGGGGGGTGGGGGATTTAGGGTCGGGTTTTGTCATTGGCTCAAAAAGGGACTGGCAGTTAACAGGCACCCAGCCAAACTCCTCTCGCAGCTGTGCTGATTCCATCTCAGTGGGACAAGGTGCGGGGGTTGGGGGATTTAGGGTCGGGTTTTGTCATTGGCTCAAAAAGGGACTGGCAGTTAACAGGCACCCAGCCAAACTCCTCTTGCAGCTGTGCTGATTCCATCTCAGTGGGACAAGGTGCGGGGGTTGGGGGATTTAGGGTCGGGTTTTGTCATTGGCTCAAAAAGGGACTGGCAGTTGGCAGGCACCCAGCCAAACTCCTCTCGCAGCTGTGCTGATTCCATCTCAGTGGGACAAGGTGCGGGGGGGGGGGGATTTAGGGTCGGGTTTTGTCATTGGCTCAAAAAGGGACTGGCAGTTAACAGGCACCCAGCCAAACTCCTCTCGCAGCTGTGCTGATTCCATCTCAGTGGGACAAGGTGCGGGGGTTGGGGGATTTAGGGTCGGGTTTTGTCATTGGCTCAAAAAGGGACTGGCAGTTAACAGGCACCCAGCCAAACTCCTCTCGCAGCTGTGCTGATTCCATCTCAGTGGGACAGGGAGAGGTAGGCATTCAGAGGGAAAGGGCCTTGCAGAGGTGGGCGAGTGGGTGTGGGCGGGGTGGGTGGAGGGGTGGAGGGGTCAAGACCAGTCAGGACCGGAACCAAGCCTCTTACGCGTCTCTGCGTTTAAATCATCTCAGCGGGACAGGTGGCTCTTGGGCGAGCAATGAAACGCGAGGAGTGAGGAATAATCGAATCAGACGTATGGTGGCAGGCCTGGAATGGAGAGGAGGGAGGGGGCAGCTGCTGCTAGGCCCGCTGGGCAGCCAGCAGTCCAGACACACTCACAAACAGACCAGGAATCATCCCCCGAACAAATCAGAAATCCAACGTGCCACTCGTCATTCCAGACCTCCCCCACAACATCCAGCCCCCACCATCCCACCCACCCAAGAAACGCCCACTGGGCAGTCAGGAATCCAGACACACTCACACACAGACCACAAATGCCTCCCCCCAGCACATCAGAAATTCAGTGTGCCACCGACATTCCACATCTGCCCCACAAAACGCAGCCCACACCAATACCCCCCCCCCCCCAAATCCGCCCCATCCCTCTGACCCCCCCCCCCGAATCCGCCCATCCCTCGACCCCCCTCCCCCCGAATCCGCCCATCCCTCGAACCCCCTCCCCCCAAATCCGCCCATCCCTCTGACCTCCCCCGAATCCGCCCATCCCTCGAACCCCCTCCCCCCGAATCCGCCAATCCCTCGAACCCCCTCCCCCCGAATCCGCCCATCCCTCGACCCCCCTCCCCCCGAATCCGCCCATCCCTCGACCCCCCTCCCCCCGAATCCGCCCATCCCTCTGACCTCCGTCCCCCTGAGTGCTCACATACAACACCTCAACCTCAACATCACACACGATACATAACCTACATGTCACCCCTAGGTCCAGATCCTTAACCTTTCCGGAGTGCCTGCTTACACCTGCTCACTCCTCGCACCTAACGCCTTCACCTCGACCTCCACCTCACCTCCTTGGGCCCGATCTCCACAGATAGAGTGCCCACGTACAACATATCACACATCACACATAAAACCTGACCTACGTGCCCCCCCTTAAACCTTGGCCTCCACCTCACCTCCTGGTCAATAGGCCCGATTTCAACAGGACGAGGGATCACATACAACATATCACACATCACACCTAAAACCTGATATACATGCCCCCCCCTTCAACCCCGACCTCCACCTCACCTCCTGATCCATGGGCCCGTTCTCAACAGAAAGAGTGTCCACGTACGACACATCACACATCACACCTTAACCCCGCCACCCTCCACTCACAAACCCCGACCTCCGTCTCACCTCTTGATCCATGGGCCCGATCTCCACCACAAGAGTGCCCACGTACAACACATCACACCTACAACCTGATAAACATGCCCCCCCCTTCAACCCCGACCTCCACCTCAGCTCCTGGTCCATAGGCCCCATCTCAACAGACAGAGTGCCCACGTACAACACATCACACATCACACCTAAACCCCGCCACCCTCCACTCACAAACCCCAACCTCCGTCTCACCTCTTGATCCATGGGCCCGATCTCCACAGATAGAGTGCCCACATACAACACCTCCAGCTCCTGGGGCACGCCATCCTAAGAGAAAAGTGTGGACACGCAGTCATGAAAGAGTGGAAACCCGCAGTCACACAAGTGTGAACCCACATGGCGGTACAAGACGGGTGTGAAGCATGTGAGCGAATGATAAACAGACCACCAGCTGGTGCCACAGGTATGCTGACACTGTCTCTCTGTCTATGCATGGCTCAAAGGGAGGGCAGCCAAGCAGCAGGGCAACCAAGCACTGTGCCCACATACCCATTGCCCATGCATGGCGACCGTGGGCTGTGAGGCCATGCATGGCGGTCGTGGGCTGTGAGGCCATGCATGGTTGCCGTGGGCTGTGAGGCCATGCAGGGCGGTCGTGGGCTGTGAGGCCATGCATGGCGGTCGTGGGCTGTGAGGCCATGCATGGCAGTCGTGGGCTGTGAGGCCGTGCATGGTTGCCGTGGGCTGTGAGGCCATGCAAGGCGGTCGTGGGCTGTGAGCCATGCATGGCGGCCGTGGGCTGTGAGGCCATGCATGGCGGCCGTGGGCTGTGAGGCCATGCATGGCGGCCGTGGTCCGTGAGGCCATGCATGGCGGCCGTGGGCTGTGAGGCCATGCATGGCGTCCGTGGGCTGTGAGGCCATGCATGGCGTCAGTGAGCTGTGAGGACATGCATGGCTGTCCGTGAGCTGTGAGGCCATGCAGGGCGGTCGTGGGCTGTGAGGCCATGCATGGCGGTCGTGGGCTGTGAGGCCATGCATAGCCGTCGTGGGCTGTGAGGCCATGCAGGGCGGTCGTGGGCTGTGAGGCCATGCATGGCGGTCGTGGGCTGTGAGGCCATGCATGGCGGCCGTGAGCTGTGAGGACATGCATGGCGTCCGTGAGCTGTGAGGCCATGCAGGGCGGTCGTGGGCTGTGAGGCCATGCATGGCGGTCGTGGGCTGTGAGGCCATGCATGGTGGTCGTGGGCTGTGAGCCATGCATGGCGGCCGTGGGCTGTGAGCTATGCATGGCGGCCGTGGGCTGAGAGCCATGCATGGCGTCCGTGGGCTGTGAGGCCATGGATGGCGGCCGTGGTCCGTGAGGCCATGCATGGCGGCCGTGGGCTGTGAGGCCATGCATGGCGTCCGTGAGCTGTGAGCCATGCATGGCGTCCGTGAGCTGTGAGGCCATGCATGGCGGCCGTAAGCTGTGAGGCCATGCATGGCAGCCGTGAGCTGTGAGGCCATGCATGGCAGCCGTGGTCCGTGAGGACATGCATGGCGTCCGTGGGCCGTGAGGACATGCATGGTGTCCGTGAGCTGTGAGGCCATGCATGGCATCCGTGAGCTGTGAATCATGCGTGGCGTCCGTGAGCTGTGAATCATGCGTGGCGTCCGTGAGCTGTGAGGCCATGCATGGCGGCCGTAAGCTGTGAGGCCATGCATGGCGGCCGTGAGCTGTGAGGCCATGCATGGCAGCCGTGGTCCGTGAGTCCATGCATGGCGTCCGTGGGCCGTGAGGACATGCATGGCGTCCGTGAGCTGTGAGGCCATGCATGGCATCCGTGAGCTGTGAGGCCATGCATGGCGTCCGTGAGCTGTGAGGCCATGCATGGCGGCCGTGAGCTGTGAGGCCATGCATGGCGGCCGTGGTCCGTGAGTCCATGCATGGTGTCCGTGAGGTGTGAGGCCATGCATGGCGGCCGTGGTCAGTGAGGCCATGCATGGCGTCCATTAGCTGTGAGGCCATGCTTGGCGGCCGTGGGCTGTGACGCCATGCATGGCGTCCATGGTCAGTGAGGCCATGCATGGCGGCCGTGGTCTGTGAGGCCATGCATGGCGTCTGTGAGCTGTGAGGCCATGCATGGCGGCCGTGAGCTGTGAGGTCCGTGCATGGCGCCCACAGGCCAATCGCCCACGCATGATGGTCACAGGAAGTCAGGAAGATGTCGAGCAACATGCGAGCGGATGCTCAATGGACAAGAAACAGGTGCCAAAGGAACTGCAAATGTGGATGCTGAGGGTTGAGGGTTGAGGGCTGAGGTTTTCAGGGTTCAGGGTTGAGGGTTGAGGGTCGAGCGTTTCAGGGAGGCAGTGCCCTAGATGGCTGCGTGTGCGCATGCTTAGGGTTCAGGGTTGAGGGTTCAGCGTATCAGTACCTTACATGGCTTTGAGTGCGCATGCACATCTGGCCCTTCCAGCATCCCATGCATCCCATGCATTTCGGGATTACATGCCCACACTTGATTCACACCTTGGCCTGTGCCATACATGGATTTTCATCCCACTCAAACTCCCAGCCCATGCTTCCTCGCTCCACCACCCTGTCCACATTAAATTCACACCTTGGCCTGTGCCACCAAGGCATCTTCATCCCACTCAAAGTCCCAGCCCATGCTCCCTTGCTCCATCACCCTGTCCACACTTGATTCACACCTTGGCCTGTGCCACCAAAGCATCTTCATCCCACTCAAACTCCCAGCCCATGCTTCCTCGCTTGGCCCGTAGGGGCAGCTGGTTCGACACAATCACCACCCTGCACAGGACACAAAACAAGAAGGTCATGGGAATGAGGGGGGAAACAGAAAATACAAAAAGGAGATTCGGCAGTTGGTTATACACGATAACGACCCTGCACTGAACAGACAACAAGAGGGTCGTGGGAATGAGAAAGAGCCCGCAGAAGTTACGAAAAGGAGATTCAATCACCACCCGGCACGGAACAGAAAACAAGGAGGTCATGGGAATGAGAAAGAACACGCAGACATTCCGAAAAGGAGATTCGGTAGCTCAGGCCCGGAGTTGCAGTTAGTGTGGAGGGTATCCACATTTGTGTTCCACTAGGCTAGGCAGAGCATTCGTATAAACAGGTCATGTGGCCATGCACTGCGGCCACTTGGGCTGGTGTCCGACGTACAAAGGCTGCGTTATCATATATTACCTTATACACACAGAACCTGTGGTTATTAATGGCGCATACTGAGGAGGCCCTTGCAAGTCGGCAACCGTGTCCACTGTCCACAATTCACCTGCCTCTTCGTGCTCATGCATGGCGGCCAGCCGGCCACAGACTCGGTGCCGACGCATGACGGCCACAGACACAGCCACAGTCCAGGTGTCCATACATGGCACCCACAGACCACATGCCATAGCTTGGCGGCCACAGAGCCATACCAGGCCGCGGTGACAGGCCACGTGCCCATGCATGGCCAACGAAGGCTAGGTGCCCATGCATGGCAACCACAGATCAAGTGTGGATGCATAGCGGCCAAAGGCCACGGGTCCATGCATGGCGAAAACAGATATAATGTCCATGCATGGCCGCCACAGACCCCCGCTCATGCATGGCGGCCACACACTACATGCACATGCATGGCGAACACAAACCCATGCACATGCATGACGAACACAGACCCATGCACATGCATGGCGAACACAGACCCATGCACAAGCATGGCCGCCACAAGTCAGGTGGCCAAGCACTGCATGTGTTCTTCTTGGCTATGAAGTGGAGCATGCCGATAGAGCTTAGATCGCAATGCAAATATGAAATGTCTGCATCTGCCTCATCCGTGAGCAAGTCCAGGTAAATGCTCAGAGCAGCATACCATGACATCCTGGGCGGAACTGCATGGTTGCCATGTGCTTCTAGAACCCTGCCTGGTTGGCAAGACATCTGCCTTACTGACATTTTAAATGCAAAGGCAGGAGCCCCCCCTGCCCATGAGGCTAATCGGCCAACACCAATGCAGGGGGAAGAGACACAGAAAACTTCCGAGGGTTCACTGGCTACATCCTATTTCGTCCCGACAATAGCTGAATCAGTGCCAGAACGTTACGTTTGAACAAGATTCAGGGATATCGAGTGAGGCGCAATGGCCAGGACGCTATAACGGTGCAGGTGACGTCATCGGTCGAAAGGTGTGTCGGCAGGCAAAACTGTGCGTCCTGCCAGACCCCGCGCCTTGACGTGACGAGGCGCAGCGAACTCACATGCATGGAAGATGACAGAATGCGCCTAGAATGCCGCTTTGAATCGGTGGCATTCATTGCGTGTGGGTGCTACTGTGTATGCAGCTTTATCCCGAGGCAGATGCATGTGGGTTGATCTCCGGACCCGTGCCATTATAAATCTGAAGACAATCAGCAGCTGCTACGACAGCGGAATCACAACATGTCAGATACACGCACCTGTCGCTTTTGCATGACAACGACCCAAGGCTGCCGAGGTGATTCAACCCGAGGGGGGAGGAGAGTGACGTGGCGTTTCCTCCATTCGCGCTGCCCCCAGCTCCGCCTCCACTGTTCGCACCCTGCATGCTCGCAGGCGGAGGGCCACCCTCGGCTAGCGCAGCTAAGTTGTGGTATGAACCTTTAACGGTCTGCATCGCAATACTGTTACGTCAATTGCACGCCTTGCGATGGGGGTGGCGTGGTCCACAGATGATGGGGCTGAGCTGGGAGAGAGCAGCTGAAGTAGGAAATCCCAGTTCGTTTCCTAGTGAGGAGATATGGAGATGTCTGATGTGGGATCTGCGACGAGTTCCTCCGACTAGTAACTCGCGACAGAGCTGGGTCCTATTTCGTCCAAAGATGAGGGCCAGGGGCGAGACTGATAGTGCAACTGCGTGTGCTTCGGATCAACTTGTCTCGTGTATTCGCATGTCCGTTTCGGAAATGTCTACGCTTGGCATGATAGAGTCATCCGGTGTGACCCTGCCACCGAGGTGTCGACGTGGACATGGCAAGCCCTGCAAAATAATGCAATATCATGCATGTGTAGAACGGTGCATACCCAATATCATGCATGTGTCCTCACATGATTGCCCTCTCCCCGCCATTATACTAAGATCGTCGTAGGATTAAGATGTGTGTCCAAACGGGGCGGCAAAGTTGGGGGTAGGCTGGGGGGCACCCCAAAATGACAATTTTAGATGGGGAAATATGAACATGTTTTCTGGGCATCAGATTAAGAATATAACTTCATCGTTGCATTCCCATGTCAAGTGCTGTTGATTTACAACATATTACATATGGCATGTGATGACATCACTGATGCAATGATTGCATGCCGGCATGCCGCCAGGGTTATTACACAGGACGGCCGTATTGGCGAAAAACCCCGTACCGTATCCGTACCGTTTGGCCGTACCGTACCGCTCGGAACTACCGTATTGACCATTTTCTGACTAGCCCATCCAAAAATCCCGTACCGTACCGTACCCGTACCGTACCGTATGACCGTACCGGGTACCCTGCATGCCGCCATACTGGCATGGGGGCAGCTCCGCAAACACATGTACCGCATCAGCAGCGTCCTTGGCATGGAGCGGTAAAGTCCGGGTCGGCTTAAGGCCCTCTGACCCTCTCCTTTGCAATGTCTGCGTCCCCTCTCTGGGTGTCATTGCAACGTGCGAGGTTCCGACCTTGGACCTCGTATTTATTAGTTGCATGAATGCCTAATTGGTGTCAACATCTAGTGGAAATGATGAAGTAAAAAGGCGATGTCCTTCGTGGCGCGTGCAAGAGGGCTAGCGGGAATGGCCCGAGGCCATTTCCTTACCGCTCCCAGGTTTTGATAGACTGAACAGCATCTCCCACTCCACTATCGTGGTTGTGTTATAGTTGCTTGCCCAGGGGGTCACTGGTTTTCGCTTTCTGTCCGATTGTATCATCAAGTGCATGTACCGGTTTAAGGGCACATGTCCCATGCTACCCATGCATCAAATGTGATGCTCTGATGGACTGTAAAACTTCACAAAATTTCATACCTAACTTACTAGCGAAAGAAGACTAACCTGAATTTCACTTGCTGGTGTTTTGCACATTTTAAGACATCGTGAAAAAGTAGAAACATCAACGACGTGAAGAAGTGAACAAAAACTCATGTCGGATTAATGCATAAAAGTACATGTTTATTCGATGTCCATGATGCACTCGGGTGTTTTTGACGGTCAGACGAGCATCACATTCTATGAATGGGACCATGGCTTGCAAAACAGCTTGAGCACTAAATGAATTCGGACATACAGCCAACATGTTAAACCAGCCCCCCACATTTTGTGGGCGACGGGGCCTCCAACCACCCTACCTTATGATCATAAAGTGATTCAGCATTACATGCGCTGGCTGCGATGGACAGAGGTTTGGAATTGTTGTAATATATACCGTATACAAAACAATACCACCGAGGGAACAAATTCACGATATTTACAAAACAATGTAAGGCAAATGAATATCGCAAAAATGATTTGGTAAGCACAGGTACCAGTTGTGATACTCGTAACAATTCATTCAGATTAATCCAAGAGTAGCCATGTCCCAATCACGCTTTGCACATACTGGTATGGGAGACAAGCTGATAGAACTTGCTTGCATTGATCTATCCATGCCCCCCGGCAAAGATTAGGGGAGCCTCACATTTCCGTCCCGGGCAAAGTTCTGCTGAAGAACTCCTCCGTCATAAGAAAGAAATAAAGCTAGCCTCCGTGGGAGGCGTGAAAGTTGAGGAAATAGCGCAGCCGGCTGGGCCGGCGAAGCCACATCCGTTCCATAACCACTTCCATTGGAAGCCCCGCTGTTGCTTAGGACCCATCGTTGTTGTTGCCAAAGCTGCGGCTGAGGGGCTCAGGCAAAGCCTCTGAAATTTTAGTCTGCTGGCCAGCGGAAATCCTAAGCGAATGAAATGCAGTGGAAGCGGCGGCGGCAGCTTGACGCTTCCGCTCCGCGACCCTTGAACAAGGGGCACGCAGCTTCCGGCGGTCTTTCTACAGTTGCTGCTGCCCCTGGCGTTGCTGCTGCTGGTGCTCTCAGTAGGGTGTTACTGTTGCTGACCCTTCCGCCGCTAGAACTGAACAAGGGGCACACAGCTTCCGGCGGTCTTTCCACCATTGCCGTCACCCCTGGTGTTGTTGTTGCTGATGCTCTCAGTGAGGTGCTGCCACCCACCTTGTTGGCGGGCTGCATCAGGGCGTCAATGCGTACGAAAGTCTTGTGGGCAGGGAAGGAATTGACAAAGGGCCTCGGCACTGCCTACGCCTCAGCTGCTGCCGCTGCTGCGGCGGCGGCGGCGGCGGCGGCGGCGGCACCTGAGATGCGGGTAGCCCTTCCGTTCCGTGGTGGAAGTCCACTTCTTTGGTGGAGTAGGCTGCAGAGAGTTGGATGCGGAGCTGGGTCGAGCAAGCGTTTTCTTCTTCGCATCTTTTTTTTCTGCAGTAAGCTCCTCGGTGCCGGCGGCTCTTTGTGTTCATTAAGATCATCAGAGGAGTGGTCTTCATTGTCGTCGTCGCTGTCCGTGGAACCGTCGGCTGCAATGCTGCTCTCTGTCTCGGCAAACTTGCATGCAACAAGGTTCGTTGTCGCGTGCTTCAGCAACATTTCATGATATGTAGCGGATCAGCTACAACAGGGTCTACAACAGAGGGACCTGGAGCGGCAAGACATGCTGCATGGGCCACCGGGACTCACCATCGGGTCGTTCATGGATGCTGGCACATACCCCAATTGGCCTAGTGGTATCCTCCTGGCGGTCCCCCAAAGGTGGTAAGGTGCGGGAGGCTAGGGGGGGGGGGGACTACATCACCCTGGGGGAGTGTGGATTTAGGGATCAGCATAGCTCGGGGCCGAAGCTGCATCTGCACCGCTACCATGGTATGGTGCGAAGCCAACCGAGCATGGTAGCACAATCCGGCTAAACCTGTGCCGTATCAAGCCGTATCGCGTTGTATCATGGCACTTTGGTAATACAATACGGCTGAACATGTGCCGTATCAAGCCGTATCATGCTGTATCGAGCCGTATCGTGCCGTATCATGGCACTTTGGTAATACAACCCGGCTGAAACTGTGCCGTATTGCGCCGTATCATGCCGTATTGTGCTACCATGCAACTGAGCAGGGTCCTGAAAAGTAGCCATGCCCCATGCTTAGGAACCCAGGGAAGCGCGTCCTTGGTGAGAAGGTCATGCATAGTGCAGATTTGGCGGCTCCGGAATCCATCAGAGCAGGGGCGGCTCCACCCACACTGCAACTCCTACGTTTTGTGCTGTGTACTAAAATGAACACTGACATGCAGTAGCGTGTCTCTGACGGACAGGCCCTTGAGCATGTGGTCATGGAGGCTCCGGAACCCATCAGAGCGGGCATAGTGCACCCATACCCTTCCCCTACTACGCGTTATGATGTGCACTACAATGGACACTGACCTGAGGGCTGAGGCAGCATGTCTCTGATGTCTCCGGTAAAGACATCATGCCCTTATTTCCTGTCACTGGTATTCCACGGCCCCTACATGCCCCCCCCTACCCCCCCCCCCCCCCCATTCCTAAACAACTTGCATATCACACTATTTCTTTTAATTTTTTTTTTTGAAGTCGGTATTTTACAGTCATCGCCTACGCCATTTCCTTGCAAGTTGAAAATGCAAATAGTCCACATGACTGCCTGCTCGCAGCCCCCCGGGTCCTTAATAACTGGGCTCCCCCAGTTATTAAGGACCCGCCAAAGTCACATTTCCCCTTTTAAGGGTGTGACGGGGCGTGGCACTGCTTGGCGTCTTGTTGGTCATGTACTTCCCCAAATCCACGCTGTGTTATATGCTTTGAAACGAAAATATAAGAGCTGGCTTTCGATATTTCTGGAAGTCATCGTTGATTCGAATAGCCTCCCCTCATAATAAGTCGTGTTTGAGGGTGAGGGCGGTTATGTCCAAGGGATAATCAAATTCCGGGTAATCATTATTTCGGGTGCGGGGGGCGATATTTAAATAACGTAGGAGAAAGCGCTTGCACTCCCTCAAGGACCCTGTCCTTCTTCCCCATTGGTCCCTGCGCGGCTCCAAACCGTGCCCAGATGGCGTATGGGGCGATATTTAAATAACGTAGGAGAAAGCGCTTGCACTCCCTCAAGGACCCTGTCCTTCTTCCCCATGGGTCCCTGCGCGGCTCCAAACCGTGCCCAGATGGCGTATGGGGCGAGTGCCACCCTGGCCTTCGACTAGGGTTGATCTGCGACAGCCGGCAGTCATTAGGGTGGCAACAACGACAGCTGGGATGACGTCAAACCGCCAGCCGGTTGTGTTTCCCTAGTTTCCCCCAAATTTCCAACGGAAACATTTTCGTAGGGGTGCCAGAGCTGGCGCCTAGCATGTCACCTCAAATATTTGGGTGACCAATGGAAACATAGGCATAAGCAAGGAACAGATCCTCCCCACACTACGGGACAACATGAACTACGCATGTCATCAATTGTTCAAGGACGGGAACTCACCTAGCATGTGGGCATGCTGATGGCTTGGAATTTGGATTGTGTATTCCCGCGGTGAGCAGTCAGAATTCGGCGTGCGTGACAGGATTTGGAAAGGTTCTTGTACGAGGCCGGAAAATTTAAAGGCTCACGTACCGTAGTCATGGACGTGTTTCGTTATTTCCGAATTTCGTTGTTGCTTAAAAAGTCGCAGATTTGGCGATTTTTTTTGATTCGTTGCCTCTTAACATGAAAAATTCCAGTCAAAAACTTTTTCACGACTGATTTTGTTGCTCCTTGAAGAACGATCAAAATGACGAATAACCGTGACTACGGTAATATGATGAGGTGTCGATGGTTGAGACGGAAGAAATGATAAATCATCATGTTTTGGCACGCCCATAATGTTTCACGATCTGTGTGGCGTGCAAGCGGGTTTCATAAGTAGAGCACAAGGCTCTCAAAAAATATATAAGGCGGCTTTGTGACCCAACCCCTCAGTTTTCTTTAGTAAAAGGCGAAAGAAAAGTATGGGCAGTGGTTGGGTCGCCGCATAGTAGTAATGACAACTGACCAAAGCTAAAACAGGGGACGACTTAAAAGCTAGATTTGATCGATGGTGGGGTATTCTTATTCTCAAATATTTCACCGTGCAGTAACATGTACTCGATGCGGTGAAGAAGCTGCTAGCTTGCATTCGTTTTCCCGCAACATGAATCATCGCCGTCGCCATCTGATCAGGTCGATTGCACGCAAGGCAATGGACTGCATGCCAGGATCGAGATCGTGTCCAGCGACAGCTCAGCATCAGCTCTCGTTTCAAAGCAGCCGACTCAATCTGGACTCAATCATTAAACAGGATTAAAAAGGGTTTCACAAGGCTAGCTCCTCTCACCGGTACAAAGCTGACTAAGAAAGTTAGATGTTACGCTGCAAATCCTCCCCTACAGAGGCTCGTAATGCCAGTACCTCAGAACGTGAGAGCATCCAGCACGAGAGCGGCAACATGAGGAAGGCCGTGCAAGGTAGAGAGTTGCCTTTGGCTGCCGCGTTGCAGCGTGTCCGCGGCATGGCCGCCCAGGTGCGACTCAGGCATCATCTGCCTACGCCCTACACGCATCCGGTTGGTGTCTGTCTAGTGTCGTCCCAGTATGCGCCTGCGGACAACTACCGTACGGTGATGTGGTGTGGGCCACCGATCACCTCAGGCCGCGGCATTGCCTCAAGAGCAGGATGCAGTCCAGCTTCCTCCAGCATCTGCGCCAGGCTGTAGGGCTACCTGCCAGCTGGGAGGTCATGAGGGAGCTGCAGATCTAGCCGTTGCAGCGAAGTTGGTGGAAGTATGCACTCCGTTCCTAAAACACAGCAGTCGCACCGGCAGCACAACAAGACAGCCCACTCATGGCCATTGCGGCCGACATGCAGCTCGCTGTCAGGCCGGGCACCAGAGGACGCAATTGGTGCAGCTTATTGCTAGGTGCCTTGCTGGAGCTGGAGGTGGGGTCAGCCGTCCCCAAATTGCGTCAGACAGCGACTGACCTACAGCCACTACCTATTACAGAGGTGCTAGCGCTAGTTGATGCAGCATACGAGCGCAACTAGATGCAACTGGCAAACGGGACCCCAGAGATCCTGCCAACACAGGTCTGCGGCCACCTACCGCACATGGTTTTAGGCCAGGGGCCGCACTAGCCGAAGGGAGTGTGCCTGCATGCGCACAAACGTAAGGCTGCGGCTCGGCACCTTAAGCACAGCTGACACCAGAGGACGGCGCAACGGTCAGCAGCATGACAGACGGTGCTGCCAACGATGTTGGGCTAGGGGAGACGGCGAGCATGTGGAGGATGCGTTGCGTGCATGCTTTCAATGCCCAAGCGTGCAGGATGAACTTCAGGAGCGGGGATGGGCAGGTCCTCCGAATTGTACCGGGGTAGGCTTGGGTGGGATGCCCTGGCTCTTGTGGAAGACGGGATAGATATCGGTGATTCGTAGACGTTTTCAGAGTCTGGAACTTCTGTTGTCTTTCGACGCGCACTTACCGGACAGGGGCCCAAATTTAATTCTGGGGCGCTTCCACGCTTTAGAGAATTGGAGAGGCAAAGGAGCCCTAAGAATTAAATTTGACGGTATGCGTCTTTTCCATCCTTTTCTCGGTCCCTTCACTTTATTTCCCACTTGTCCTCCTTTTCCTTCTGCCCCTGGGAATTATTTGTGAACGATGCATACCTGCTGAGTCCTGCTGAGCACTCCGCCGCGTGGGGCTGGTAGGGAATGACCAATTATTTGAAGCCACCAGGTTACCCTTGGCAGGCCCGCCGCAGCTGTCAATCGCCCGGTTTGGAACAAGCCTGAACATGCCCACGTCCGGGGCCCAAACAGGGTAGCTGCTCACACTAGGGGCCAGACTCTTGCTTTTGTGGACTGTGCTGTGGGCACTGTTGAGGGTTAGTCTCTAGGGATTCTGAGGCGCCGGTGTCGCTTGCCTTTCTGGCCTTCCCTTTTGGTCATTTTTTGTCTGCCCCCTTTTTTAATTTCTTCTCGTCCCTTTTGATCAGTGGGGCGCCCTCGCGGCCAGGCAGGGGTGGGATACGCTTGCTTTTGTGCGCTTTTCATGTTGTTTGAGGCTTCGTTGAGGGCTAGTCTCTAGTGAAACTCAGGTGTCGGACTTGATCTTCTTTGCCACTCCGGCCTTTCCTTTTGTTCCTTCCCCCCCCTCTTCCTTTAAGTCTCTTCTCTTCTCCCTTCTCAACAGTTGGGCGCCCACGCGGTCAAGCTTTGAGCGGGCCCAGAGGTGTAAGTTATTGACACTAGGGGCCACAGCTGCCGTTCTTGTTTGCCTTCATGACCTCTGCTGTTGTTCCTTTACTTCGTGGTCCCTCTTACTTTTAGTTATTCTTTTCTCCCATCTGAGCAGTTGTGCGCCCACGCGGCTCAGCCTTCTTGTGCACGGCCCAGAGGTGTAACGTCATTGACACCAGGGGCAACTGACCGGAGTTCGTGACGTGACACCACTGGCCGGAGTGTGTAGCTATACGAGGCTAGATTTCGACATTCAGGAGAGAGACAGAAAAACTCCTCCACATGCAGCTCAGTCACGGCGAAACTACATACAATCCGAGAAACAAAGCAGATGAGCGCCTCCTTCCCCCCTAGGCAAGAGCATGACATGTCAAGAAAAGCTCCCTCCTCCCCCCTTTGGCTGTGACAGCCGTGAGAGGTCAAGAAAGCTCCCTCCTCCGCCCCATGGCTATGACACTGTGACAGCCGTGAGAGGTCAAGGAAGCTTACCCTCCCCCCCCCCCCGCCCTATGGCTGTGACAGCCGTGAGAGGTCAAGGACGCTTACCCTCCCCCCCCGCCCTATGGCTGTGACACTGTGACAGCCGTGAGAGGTCAAGGACGCTTACCCTCCCCCCCCGCCCTATGGCTGTGACAGCCGTGAGAGGTCAAGGACGCTTACCCTCCCCCCCCGCCCTATGGCTGTGACGGCCGTGAGAGGTCAAGGAAGCTTACCCTCTCCCCCCCCCCTATTCTGTGGCAGTTAAGGGAACAAAACTTCGAGGAAACGCCTGCGCCGTCCCAAAGTAACCAACCATCCAAAATTTCAGGCCAAGACCATGTCTGCGCCGTCCCCAAGTTGCCAATCAATCGAAACCTCGAGCCGAGGCACCGTGCGGTAACAACCAGGAGCCAATAATTCAATAATGCAATAATGCAAGGAACTTGACGATGACCCTATTTGCGTGGAGCCCTGTCGCCCTAAAAGCTTGAAAATAATTAGGGAAATCCAGCCCTTCATATAAAAGGAATATCCAAGGAACATCCAAGGAATATTCAAGGAATACCCAACGAACATCCAAGGAATATAAAAGGAATATCAACGGGGCTATTTTGCTGTCCAGATGATCGTGACACTATCAGTTGAAGCCTTCCCCCAACTTCACTGTTGTGCCATGCGGCCAAGCCTTTTGAGCAGGGGCCTGCGGTGTAACATCATTGGACCGAGGTGTAGCGTCATTGGACTAATGTGTAACGTTATTGGACTAATGTGTAGCATCATTGGACTCATGTATACTGTCATTGGACTCAGGTGTAACATCATTGGCCTGAGGTGTAGCGTCAATTGACTGAGGTGTAACGTTGGATTGAAGCCTTCAGGCCCCGCCGTTGGCCCTTGCCCGAAGCAACGACAGCAGCTGCCGCCCAGCTCCATCCGGAGGTGGTGGCGGCTGCTGCGATGGCCGAGGAGGCGCTCCTGCCGGCGACGGCGGTGGTGGGGGCACTGCCCCCGGGGATGGCGGTGGCGGCGGCTGGTGCTGAGGCAGTGGTGGTGGGGGCATTCCCCCTGGGGAGGGCGGCGGCGGCGGCGGCGGCTGGTGCTGAGGCTGGTGCTGAGGCAGCGGCGGGGGTGGTGGGGGTGCAGCTGGGTATCCCGATGATGCCCCAACATGGTGAGACGATGGCGGCAGTGGTGGTGGGGGCGGAGGAGCATGATGCCCACCTCTGTGAGGTTGACCCATGGCCATGTGCGGCGCCATCGGGAGCGGCTGCTGCGGCGGACCTGAGGCCTCCACAAGCTGGGGGGGGTAAGGCCGTTGCTGCTGCTGCAACTGCTGCTTTGCAGGTGGCGCGGTGCGACCCAGCTGCAGTCGCTGCATCAGCGCCGCACCTGAAGTTGCGGCCGCCTCTGCAGCCGTCGCTGCCGCGGCGGACGCGAGCGCCGCTGCAGCGTGGTCCGCTGCAGCGGCTGCACGGAGCTGCTGTGTCAAGTCGCCGCTGGTCGAGACGTGAGGCACAACCGGGGATTTCTGCCCTCTGCTTTGGCGTACTCCCAGGTTCACTACTTGTGTCGGAGCAGCTGGAGAGGACTGTCCTCCTTCCAACGGCCCGACACTGTACGGGCGGCCCGAAGGCGGCGGCCCAGTGGCAGCGGCGGCTAGCTGGCGCTGCTGAGCGGTGCGCAGCAGGCTCGAGGACGGCGGCGGGGGGAGCATGCGAGACGTAGCCGCAGCCGCCGCAGCGGCGGCGTTGGCCAGCTGCCTGCTGCCTGAACTGTCCGTTGCAGGCGAGGACACCACAGGGGGGCTGGGTGAGGGAGGGTGTGCGGTGCGTGGCCGGGCGGTTGGCGCCGAGGCCACCACTTCCACTGCCACCGCTGCTGCTGCTGCGTATGCAGTCTTGGGGGCAGGTGGAGTGGCCTGCCGGACGCCCCCTGTTGAAGGGCTACCGGCTGCTTGGGCGGTGCGAGGGCGGGCAGTGACAGGTACCTTGGAGGACCAGGGGAGTGCAGGCAGGGTTTAGCGGTGAAGGAATTTGAAGGTTGTAAAATGTTTAGGAAAGGTTAAAGGTAAAGGTTATGTTAAGGGTTTAGGGTTTAGGGCTTCAGTTTTTTAAAGATGCGAAGGCAGGTAGGGCAGAGCTGGGGTTCTTGTGTTCAGGAATCCACCCAGCAGGTGCGCAAGAGAGACAGAGAGGCAGGAGAGAGGGCATCCAAAAGGGGGATCCAGAAGGGCGGGGCATGTCCAGGGGAAAAGTCCCCCCCCCCCAAATATATCATAATAATTAGTTACACTTCCAGAGAATCCCCCCAGCAGTCCAGGCAGAGAGGCAGATGAGCGAAGGGCTAGTCAGGCTATGGGGATCCGTAAGGGGATATAGAAAAACGACGTCATCCAGCCGTAACCCTCAACCCTAAAACCTGTACGGTATAAAGTGGCCATAACATGCATTGCCCCGGCTATCACAATGCCATCATCAATTAAAATACCAGGTGTGCGCGGATCCAGGCGTCTAGGGCGTGTTCCTAACCTGTGTTCACACTCTTTCACACCCTTTGTTCACACCTGCACCTTGCCTATGGGCATTTGCACTGGTTGGCTGCAGTTCAGCAGCAGGTCCCGCGGCACATACACCCCTTAACCTGTGTTCATCGTTCACACTATTTAACACTATTTATTCACACCTGCGCCTTGCCAATTGGCATTTGCACTGGGTGGCTGCAGTTCAGTAGCAGGTCCCGCGGCACATAGGCTCCACAAGAGCCGGTCACGCGGCCACCCAGGTCAGTGCCACCGGGGAACTCGCGATCAAACATGACCTCCAGCGCATCCTCGTACACGCCTGCGGTAATTGTGTGATGGTAGTGTGATGTTAGTGTGGATTGTGCAATTTTAGTGTGATGCAAGTGAAATGGCCAGTTAGAAGGCTGTTTGGTCCCTCTGGGGAACTCGCGATCAAACAGGACCTCCAGCGCATCCTCGTACACGCCTGCAGGGAAAGTGTGATGTCATGGAGAAGTGTGGCGATAGTGTGATGCAAGTGAAATGGCCAGTTCACTTGCATCACACTTGCATAGTGTGATGCAAGTGTGATGCAAGTGAACTGGCCACACCGAGGAACTAAAGATCAAACAGGACCTCCAGCGTGTCCTCATACACGCCTGCATGCAAAAATGTAATGCCAGTCTGGAGCGTGTCGTGGAAGTGTGAAGGTGAAGTGTGAAGGTCAGGGGGCAGGCGGGTCGGTGCCTCAGGGCATGTGTCATCAGAGGGGACCTTGAGGGCGTCCCTAACTACGGGGACGTCAAGGACATCCTTGTTCCGTTGGCTCAGCGTTCCCATTTGAAAAACAATTGTGGGTGGTTGCGCTTACTTTGTGCTTATAACTCTGAAACCCTCAACCCATTAAGTTGGGTACAACAACGCCTGAACCCTGAACCCCATAACATAGTAACGAAAACTTTGAAGCCCCAGATCAAATATCTTTGCAGGAACAACTCCCAAATCCTAAACCTCCGAATTTTGGCTACAACTCAGCAGGCAGGAACAAGGAGGCAGGCCAGGAGCCAGCGCTGGAAGAAAGAAAGAAAGCCACACCCTAATAGGGTGTGGAGGTTAAGGAAACATCGCAGCCTGGGGCCGCAGTTACATCCGCGCCGTAACCATCTGGCTGCCGAGAAGCAAGCATGCAGCTGTACAAAGGCGGTACAGAGATGAGCATGCACCAGAAGTACCAGACAGGAAACCTCAGAATTCAAGACTGTACATTGTACTGCTTGCGGTGCTTTGTCACGTGTACTGCCTGTTGTACTGCAAGTACCGCCTCACCGATGACAGTACCATGCAGGCCAAAGGCGGGGATCCCTGTTCCCAGAGACGTGACGCGGTCGCCCAGCTCAAACTCGCCACCCTGCGGTACATGCGGTACATCAGGTGGCCGTACAATGAGAGGCCTGCTGCCAGAAGAGGTATAAGCTGCAAGTGGTCAAACATACTGGCCAGCAAATGTTCATATTTTGCTTTTTACAGAGTTTGTTTGTTAGGAATTTATTTTTCTCATCCAGATGACCAGCTTGACTGATGTGGCTGAAGGCATGTATGGTGGCATCAGCAACGCTGGCAGTACATCGCGTGGCGGTACATCAGGGGGCGGTTCAATCAGCGGCCCCATTCCAATACAGTACACACACTCTTGAGGCAAATCAAACTGGAGACAAAATGATTCATCTTTTGTTTTTCTGTGTCTCACCTGGATTGACAACTTGACTGACGTGGCTGAGGGCATGTAGGGAGGCATCAGCAAGGCCGGAGGCACATTCTCATACTCGACTGTGGGGAGCGCCTAAAGAGTGACATGTGGGTACACAAGTGTGACAAGTGTGGTTGTGGCATCAACGCTGGCGGTACGTTCTCATACTCGACTGTGGGGAGCGCCTAAAGAGTGACAGGTGAATGCACTCATACACAAATGTGACTCGTGTGGTGGTCGCCGCAACGCCAGCGGTACGTTCTCATACTTGACAGTGGGCAGCGCCTTAAGAGTGACAGGTGGGCCCAACAGTGTGGCAAGTGTGATTGTGGAAGCGATGTACCAGCTTGAAGCGTGCAGCCCTTGTGGAATCAATGTACAACCCTTGTGACTGCTTGCAATGTCCCAGTCTCAGCCCTCCGCTCTCACACCTCCTGCTTGATCCTTCACACACTCCTTCACACCTCATTTCCTCCTACACACCTCGTCTTAACTCCTTCACACATCATTTCCCTCCTCCACACATTTCCACACTTCTTCGCACATTTCCTGCCACGCATCCACCACTCTGAGGCGCCACTGGAGACAAGCAGCACACCTCTATGCTCCAAACTGCCTCTCCTTCATACATTCTGGCGCCTGTCCCCTTATTCAGCCCCCCCTTCATAACTCCTGGTGCCTGCCCTCTTACCCCCCCCCCTTCACACTTCCTGGCACCTGTCCCTTATTCAACCCCCCCTTCATAACTCCTGGTGCCTGCCCTCTTACCCCCCCCCTTCACACTTCCTGGCACCTGTCCCTTATTCAGCCCCCCCTTCATAACTCCTGGTGCCTGCCCTCTTACCCCCCCCCCCTTCACACTTCCTGGCACCTGTCCCCTTATTCAGCCCCCCCTTCATAACTCCTGGTGCCTTCCCTCTTACCCCCCCCCCCTTCACACTTCCTGGCACCTGTCCCTTATTCAGCCCCCCCTTCATAACTCCTGGTGCCTGCCCTCTTACCCCCCTCTTCACACTTCCTGGCACCTGTCCCTTATTCAGCCCCCCCTTCATAACTCCTGGTGCCTGCCCTCTTACCCCCCCCCTTCACACTTCCTGGCACCTGTCCCTTATTCAGCCCCCCCTTCATAACTCCTGGTGCCTGCCCTCTTACCCCCCCCCCCTTCACACTTCCTGGCACCTGTCCCTTATTCAGCCCCCCCTTCATAACTCCTGGTGCCTGCCCTCTTACCCCCCCCCCCCCTTCACACTTCCTGGCACCTGTCCCCTTATTCAGCCCCCCCTTCATAACTCCTGGTGCCTGCCCTCTTACCCCCCCCCCTTCACACTTCCTGGCACCTGTCCCCTTATTCAGCCCCCCCTTCATAACTCCTGGTGCCTGCCCTCTTACCCCCCCCCCCCCCTTCACACTTCCTGGCACCTGTCCCTTATTCAGCCCCCCCTTCATAACTCCTGGTGCCTGCCCTCTTACCCCCCCCTTCACACTTCCTGGCACCTGTCCCTTATTCAGCCCCCCCTTCATAACTCCTGGTGCCTGCCCTCTTACCCCCCCCCGCCTTCACACTTCCTGGCACCTGACCCCTTATTCAGCCCCCCCTTCATAACTCCTGGTGCCTTCCCTCTTACCCCCCCCCCTTCACACTTCCTGGCACCTGTCCCCTTATTCAGCCCCCCCTTCATAACTCCTGGTGCCTGCCCTCTTACCCCCCCCCTTCACACTTCCTGGCACCTGTCCCCTTATTCAGCCCCCCCTTCATAACTCCTGGTGCCTGCCCTCTTACCCCCCCCCCCCTTCACACTTCCTGGCACCTGTCCCTTATTCAGCCCCCCCTTCATAACTCCTGGTGCCTGCCCTCTTACCCCCCCCCGCCTTCACACTTCCTGGCACCTGACCCCTTATTCAGCCCCCCCTTCATAACTCCTGGTGCCTGCCCTCTTACCCCCCCCTTCACACTTCCTGGCACCTGTCCCTTATTCAGCCCCCCCTTCATAACTCCTGGTGCCTGCCCTCTTACCCCCCCCCCCCTTCACACTTCCTGGCACCTGACCCTTATTCAGCCCCCCCTTCATAACTCCTGGTGCCTGCCCTCTTACCCCCCCCCTTCACACTTCCTGGCACCTGTCCCCTTATTCAGCCCCCCCTTCATAACTCCTGGTGCCTGCCCTCTTACCCCCCCCCCTTCACACTTCCTGGCACCTGTCCCTTATTCAGCCCCCCCTTCATAACTCCTGGTGCCTGCCCTCTTACCCCCCCCTTCACACTTCCTGGCACCTGTCCCTTATTCAGCCCCCCCTTCATAACTCCTGGTGCCTGCCCTCTTACCCCCCCCCCCCCCCTTCACACTTCCTGGCACCTGACCCCTTATTCAGCCCCCCCTTCATAACTCCTGGTGCCTGCCCTCTTACCCCCCCCCCTTCACACTTCCTGGCACCTGTCCCCTTATTCAGCCCCCCCTTCATAACTCCTGGTGCCTGCCCTCTTACCCCCCCCCCCCTTCACACTTCCTGGCACCTGTCCCTTATTCAGCCCCCCCTTCATAACTCCTGGTGCCTGCCCTCTTACCCCCCCCCTTCACACTTCCTGGCACCTGTCCCTTATTCAGCCCCCCCCTTCATAACTCCTGGTGCCTGCCCTCTTACCCCCCCCCCCCCCCCCTTCACACTTCCTGGCACCTGTCCCCTTATTCAGCCCCCCCTTCATAACTCCTGGTGCCTGCCCTCTTACCCCCCCCCCCCCCCCTTCACACTTCCTGGCACCTGTCCCCTTATTCAGCCCCCCCTTCATAACTCCTGGTGCCTGCCCTCTTACCCCCCCCCCCCCCCCCTTCACACTTCCTGGCACCTGTCCCTTATTCAGCCCCCCCTTCATAACTCCTGGTGCCTGCCCTCTTACCCCCCCCTTCACACTTCCTGGCACCTGTCCCTTATTCAGCCCCCCCTTCATAACTCCTGGTGCCTGCCCTCTTACCCCCCCCCCCCCTTCACACTTCCTGGCACCTGACCCCTTATTCAGCCCCCCCTTCATAACTCCTGGTGCCTTCCCTCTTACCCCCCCCCCTTCACACTTCCTGGCACCTGTCCCCTTATTCAGCCCCCCCTTCATAACTCCTGGTGCCTGCCCTCTTACCCCCCCCCCCTTCACACTTCCTGGCACCTGTCCCTTATTCAGCCCCCCCTTCATAACTCCTGGTGCCTTCCCTCTTACCCCCCCCCCTTCACACTTCCTGGCACCTGTCCCCTTATTCAGCCCCCCCTTCATAACTCCTGGTGCCTGCCCTCTTACCCCCCCCCCCCCCCCCCCCCTTCACACTTCCTGGCACCTGTCCCTTATTCAGCCCCCCCTTCATAACTCCTGGTGCCTGCCCTCTTACCCCCCCCCTTCACACTTCCTGGCACCTGTCCCTTATTCAGCCCCCCCTTCATAACTCCTGGTGCCTGCCCTCTTACCCCCCCCCTTCACACTTCCTGGCACCTGTCCCTTATTCAGCCCCCCCTTCATAACTCCTGGTGCCTGCCCTCTTACCCCCCCCCTTCACACTTCCTGGCACCTGTCCCTTATTCAGCCCCCCTTCATAACTCCTGGTGCCTGCCCTCTTACCCCCCCCCCCCCCCCCTTCACACTTCCTGGCACCTGTCCCTTATTCAGCCCCCCCTTCATAACTCCTGGTGCCTGCCCTCTTACCCCCCCCTTCACACTTCCTGGCACCTGTCCCTTATTCAGCCCCCCTTCATAACTCCTGGTGCCTGCCCTCTTACCCCCCCCCTTCACACTTCCTGGCACCTGTCCCCTTATTCAGCCCCCCCTTCATAACTCCTGGTGCCTGCCCTCTTACCCCCCCCTTCACACTTCCTGGCACCTGTCCCTTATTCAGCCCCCCCCTTCATAACTCCTGGTGCCTGCCCTCTTACCCCCCCCCCCCTTCACACTTCCTGGCACCTGTCCCCTTATTCAGCCCCCCTTCATAACTCCTGGTGCCTGCCCTCTTACCCCCCCCTTCACACTTCCTGGCACCTGTCCCTTATTCAGCCCCCCACTTCATAACTCCTGGTGCCTGCCCTCTTACCCCCCCCCCCCCCCTTCACACTTCCTGGCACCTGTCCCCTTATTCAGCCCCCCCTTCATAACTCCTGGTGCCTGCCCTCTTACCCCCCCCCCCCCCTTCACACTTCCTGGCACCTGTCCCTTATTTAGCCCCCCCTTCATAACTCCTGGTGCATGCCCTCTTACCCCCCCCCCCTTCACACTTCCTGGCACCTTACCCCTTTTTCAGCCCCCCCTTCATAACTCCTGGTGCCTTCCCTCTTACCCCCCCCCCCCCCCTTCACACTTCCTGGCACCTTACCCCTTTTTCAGCCCCCCCTTCATAACTCCTGGTGCCTTCCCTCTTACCCCCCCCCCCTTCACACTTCCTGGCACCTGTCCCTTATTTAGCCCCCCCTTCATAACTCCTGGTGCCTGCCCTCTTACCCCCCCCCCCCCCCCCCTTCACACTTCCTGGCACCTGACCCCTTATTCAGCCCCCCCTTCATAACTCCTGGTGCCTTCCCTCTTACCCCCCCCCCTTCACACTTCCTGGCACCTGTCCCCTTATTCAGCCCCCCCTTCATAACTCCTGGTGCCTGCCCTCTTACCCCCCCCTTCACACTTCCTGGCACCTGTCCCTTATTCACACCTTCCCTTCCCCCTTCATACCTTTCCGCCAACCTCCCCGCCCGAAGGCAGCGCCATTTGCAGCAGCCTCACACCCTCCTCAGTCATGAGCTGTACATTGCTCTTAACCAGCGGCCTGCCAATCAAGTGTGGACAGGGAGTGGGCGGGGTTCAATGTCTGCCTTGTTTTAGGTTTTAGCGCAGCCCCTCAGGATTCATTCTATCGCCTCCTCACTCACAAGCTACGGGTCCTGGGTACGATCTGGAAGTGTGGAAGTGTGGATGCGCCTATACCCATCCGTCATCTGTGTAAATAAGCCTCCGCCGATCATTTTTAGGCGACCAGTTCACCCTCAGCAGGCTGCCCTGCGTCCTCCAATGGGTCACAGTCAATCAAAGCTTAGGGGCACACCCTAAAACCTCCTTCATACCTTTTAGCCAGTGGCAGGCCCCTCCCCCCTCCTTCATACCATTTAGCCAGTGGCAGCCCCCCCCCCTCCTTCATACCTTTTAGCCAGTGGCAGGCCCTACCTCCTCCTTCATACATTTTAGCCAGTGGCAGGCCCCTTCTCACTCGCCCCCCCCCCCCCCCCCCCCCCCCCTCCCCCCTCCTTCATACCTTTTAGCCAGTGGCAGGCCCCTCCCCCCTCCTTCATACCTTTTAGCTAGCGGCAGGCCCATCCCCCCTCCTTCATACCTTTTAGCCAGTGGCAGGCCCCTACACCCTCCTTCATACCTTTTAGCCAGTGGCAGGCCCTTGACCCACTTCTGCAGCTCAGCCAGCTTGGCCTTGCGCTGCTCAGTGGTCATATCCGGCAACATGGCCGACAGCTTCATGGTTGTCCCTGGCCCGTCTCCGTCCTACGAGTGGGGCAAGGGGAGGAGATTCGAGAGGGGGGGCTGCAAAAAACCCCTTTGGGGGGTGCCCCAAGCAAAGACTTCCCTGCATGGTCTTTTTAATACCTGATGATAAATGATCCTTCATACCTTTTAGCCAGGTAGGGTATTCCGCCCCCAAAGGGACCCAAGATAACAATGGCAATATGTGGGGATTGTCAGCAAGGGTGAGGCGGAACCCATTGTCATCCCCACTCCCCACAATTCAACACATACCTACCTTGGTGTCCAGACCATTCCACACCCCCACTCCCCACACTTAAGCACATGCCTGCCTTTGTGTCCAGACCATTCAACCGCCCCACCACCCACACTTCGACACTTCAACCTACCTTTGTGTCCAGACCGTTCCACACCCAGCGGAACTTGGTCTTGTACTCCTGCGAACAGACAGCAGTACACAAACGGATCAGTAAGCGGTACTACAATGGCGACAGATGCACCAAGGCATCTCCCCCTGCCCCCCGCAGCCCTCTTGCATGTAACATGCTGATCATGGCCTCGCTGTACGTCCAGCCTGTCCCACCATCCGCCACATGAGCAGCCTGGCACCCACCCCCCCTTCACAGCATTCGTAACCGCCATCCCCATACAATGTCTGCCTAACAAATATCCCGAACCCATTAACCTCCGGTTTCCAATCCTTCGTGCGTGTTAACACATCCTTAGGTGTAGGCGATCCCGAGGGATAGACCTTCCCATACAGGGCACGCGCATTCTTCCCCATGTCATTGTAACTGTGGATCAATCACTCGACGGAACCTCAATAATCTTGTGCGGTTTCCCTCGCGATCAGCTACGGCAGTTCACACCGAGAGGTTTTACCTATCGCTAAGGTGGCTCCCTCAACCCCATTCTTCGCAGAAGGATGCTCTACCAATTGAGCTACGGAACCCATATACACACCAATCAAGTCCATGCTGTACGTCCAGCCCGTCCCGCCATCCGCTGCAGGCATCGTGTGGCCTGGCACCCACCCCCCCTTCCCGACATGCTTCACCACCATCCCCATGCAATGTCTGCCTAACAAATATCCCTAACCATCGCCCCTACGCCCCCCCTGCAGCCCCATTACCTGCAACACACTGATCAAGTCCAGCCGATCCCGCCATCCGCTGCAGGCGTCGTGTAGCCCGGCACATACAAGTACATTACCCCTTCACGGTATTCTTCATTGCCGAGCGCCAGCCCAATATCGCAACCGCCACACAGACAACTCCACACAAACAACTCCACCCCCCGCAGCCCCTTCACCTGCAATACACTGATCATTGCCGTGCTGTACGTCCAGCCGGTCCCACCATCCGCCGCAGGCGCCGTGTAGCCCGGCACACATAGGCCCTTCCCGGCGTTCTTCACCGCCAGCCCGATGTCGTAACGGTCGTCCCCCTCCTGGACCCAAACGTTGCCTGTGATGCGGCCCAGGGTGCGGGGAGCAGCTCCGATACGCTTGGCAGCCTCACCACTGTGCACATATCTGTAAAAAGGGAGGGAGGGTTGATGTTAGCATGGGTATAGCGGGGAGGCACATGGGGTGTGATGCGGCCCAGGGTGCGGGGAGCAGCTCCGATACGCTTGGCAGCCTCACCACTGTGCACATATCTGTAAAAAGGGAGGGAGGGTTGATGTTAGCATGGGTATAGCGGGGAGGCACATGGGGTGTGATGCGGCCCAGGGTGCGGGGAGCAGCTCCGATACGCTTGGCAGCCTCACCACTGTGCACATATCTGTAAAAAGGGAGGGAGGGTTGATGTTAGCATGGGTATAGCGGGGAGGCACATGGGGTGTGATGCTACCCAGGGTTCCGGGAGCAGCTCCGATACGCTTGGCAGCCTCACCACTGTGCACATATCTGTAAAAAGGGGGAAGGGGGAGGAGCAGGTGTGTGTTGCGGCGGCCGAGAAAGCGGGGAGCGGCCCCAATATGTTTGGCAGCCTAAACGCTCTGAACATATCTGTGAAGATGTGTGAAGATGTATGTGTGTGTCTATGTGTGTGAGGGTGTTTAGGGCAGTTGTGGCCTAGGGTGCGGGGAGCAGGGCCAATACGCTCATCGGCCTTGCCACGGTGCACATATCTATATAAACCAGGGGGTGGGGTGCAGGGTGGGGTACAGGAGGGTGAAGTGGCCTGGGGTGCGGGGAGCAGGGCCAATACGCTCATCGGCCTTGCCACGGTGCACATATCTATATAAACCAGGGGGTGGGGTGCAGGGTGGGGTACAGGAGGGTGAAGTGGCCTGGGGTGCGGGGAGCAGGGCCAATACGCTCATCGGCCTTGCCACGGTGCACATATCTATATAAACCAGGGGGTGGGGTGCAGGGTGGGGTACAGGAGGGTGAAGTGGCCTGGGGTGCGGGTAGCAGGGCCAATACGCTCATCGGTCTTGTCACGGTGCACATATCTATATAAACCAGGGGGGGGGGTGCAGGGTGGAGGACAGGAGGGTGATGTGGCCTGGGGTGCGGGGAGCAGGGCCAATACGCTCATCGGCCTTGCCACGGTGCACATATCTATATAAACCAGGGGGGGGGGTGCAGGGTGGAGGACAGGAGGGTGATGTGGCCTGGGGTGCGGGGAGCAGGGCCAATACGCTCATCGGTCTTGTCACGGTGCACATATCTATATAAACCAGGGGGGGGGGTGCAGGGTGGAGGACAGGAGGGTGATGTGGCCTGGGGTGCGGGGAGCAGGGCCAATACGCTCATCGGCCTTGCCACGGTGCACATATCTATATAAACCAGGGGGGGGGGTGCAGGGTGGAGGACAGGAGGGTGATGTGGCCTGGGGTGCGGGGAGCAGGGCCAATACGCTCATCGGCCTTGTCACTGTGCACATATCTATATAAACCAGGGGGTGGGGTGCAGGGTGGAGGACAGGAGGGTGATGTGGCCTGGGGTGCGGGGAGCAGGGCCAATACGCTCATCGGCCTTGTCACGGTGCACATATCTATATAAACCAGGGGGTGGGGTGCAGGGTGGGGTACAGGAGGGTGAAGTGGCCTGGGGTGC
This sequence comes from Limnomonas spitsbergensis, assembly GCA_037349105.1. Taxonomy (NCBI): domain Eukaryota; kingdom Viridiplantae; phylum Chlorophyta; class Chlorophyceae; order Chlamydomonadales; genus Limnomonas; species Limnomonas spitsbergensis. The sequence continues at coordinate 755,794 of JAYJMM010000121.1, forward strand.
GGGGAGCAGGGCCAATACGCTCATCGGCCTTGTCACGGTGCACATATCTATATAAACCAGGGGGGGGGGTGCAGGGTGGGGTACAGGAGGGTGAAGTGGCCTGGGGTGCGGGGAGCAGGGCCAATACGCTCATCGGCCTTGTCACGGTGCACATATCTATATAAACCAGGGGGGGGGGTGCAGGGTGGAGGACAGGAGGGTGATGTGGCCTGGGGTGCGGGGAGCAGGGCCAATACGCTCATCGGCCTTGCCACGGTGCACATATCTATATAAACCAGGGGGGGGGGTGCAGGGTGGGGTACAGGAGGGTGAAGTGGCCTGGGGTGCGGGGAGCAGGGCCAATACGCTCATCGGCCTTGTCACGGTGCACATATCTATATAAACCAGGGGGTGGGGTGCAGGGTGGGGTACAGGAGGGTGAAGTGGCCTGGGGTGCGGGGAGCAGGGCCAATACGCTCATCGGCCTTGCCACGGTGCACATATCTATATAAACCAGGGGGTGGGGTGCAGGGTGGAGGACAGGAGGGTGAAGTGGCCTGGGGTGCGGGGAGCAGGGCCAATACGCTCATCGGCCTTGCCACGGTGCACATATCTATATAAACCAGGGGGTGGGGTGCAGGGTGGGGTACAGGAGGGTGAAGTGGCCTGGGGTGCGGGGAGCAGGGCCAATACGCTCATCGGCCTTGTCACGGTGCACATATCTATATAAACCATGGGGTGGGGTGCAGGGTGGGGTACAGGAGGGTGAAGTGGCCTGGGGTGCGGGGAGCAGGGCCAATACGCTCATCGGTCTTGTCACGGTGCACATATCTATATAAACCAGGGGGGGGGGTGCAGGGTGGAGGACAGGAGGGTGATGTGGCCTGGGGTGCGGGGAGCAGGGCCAATACGCTCATCGGCCTTGTCACGGTGCACATATCTATATAAACCAGGGGGGGGGGTGCAGGGTGGAGGACAGGAGGGTGAAGTGGCCTGGGGTGCGGGGAGCAGGGCCAATACGCTCATCGGCCTTGCCACGGTGCACATATCTATATAAACCAGGGGGGGGGGTGCAGGGTGGAGGACAGGAGGGTGATGTGGCCTGGGGTGCGGGGAGCAGGGCCAATACGCTCATCGGCCTTGCCACGGTGCACATATCTATATAAACCAGGGGGTGGGTTGCAGGGTGGGGTACAGGAGGGTGAAGTGGCCTGGGGTGCGGGGAGCAGGGCCAATACGCTCATCGGCCTTGTCACGGTGCACATATCTATATAAACCAGGGGGTGGGGTGCAGGGTGGGGTACAGGAGGGTGAAGTGGCCTGGGGTGCGGGGAGCAGGGCCAATACGCTCATCGGCCTTGCCACGGTGCACATATCTATATAAACCAGGGGGTGGGGTGCAGGGTGGGGTACAGGAGGGTGAAGTGGCCTGGGGTGCGGGGAGCAGGGCCAATACGCTCATCGGCCTTGTCACGGTGCACATATCTATATAAACCAGGGGGTGGGGTGCAGGGTGGGGTACAGGAGGGTGAAGTGGCCTGGGGTGCGGGGAGCAGGGCCAATACGCTCATCGGCCTTGTCACGGTGCACATATCTATATAAACCAGGGGGTGGGGTGCAGGGTGGGGTACAGGAGGGTGAAGTGGCCTGGGGTGCGGGGAGCAGGGCCAATACGCTCATCGGCCTTGTCACGGTGCACATATCTATATAAACCAGGGGGTGGGGTGCAGGGTGGGGTACAGGAGGGTGAAGTGGCCTGGGGTGCGGGGAGCAGGGCCAATACGCTCATCGGCCTTGTCACGGTGCACATATCTATATAAACCAGGGGGTGGGGTGCAGGGTGGGGTACAGGAGGGTGAAGTGGCCTGGGGTGCGGGGAGCAGGGCCAATACGCTCATCGGTCTTGCCACTGTGCACATATCTATATAAACCAGGGGGTGGGGTGCAGGGTGGGGTACAGGAGGGTGAAGTGGCCTGGGGTGCGGGGAGCAGGGCCAATACGCTCATCGGTCTTGCCACTGTGCACATATCTATATAAACCAGGGGGTGGGGTGCAGGGTGGGGTACAGGAGGGTGAAGTGGCCTGGGGTGCGGGAAGCAGGGCCAATACACTCATCGGTCTTGCCACTGTGCACATATCTATATAAACCAGGGGGTGGGGTGCAGGGTGGGGTACAGGAGGGTGAAGTGGCCTGGGGTGCGGGGAGCAGGGCCAATACGCTCATCGGTCTTGCCACTGTGCACATATCTATATAAACCAGGGGGTGGGGTGCAGGGTGTGGTACAGGAAGGTGAAGTGGCCTGGGGTGCGGGGAGCAGGGCCAATACGCTCATCGGCCTTGCCACTGTGCACATATCTATATAAACCAGGGGGGGGGGTGCAGGGTGGGGTACAGGAGGGTGAAGTGGCCTGGGGTGCGGGGAGCAGGGCCAATACGCTCATCGGTCTTGCCACTGTGCACATATCTATATAAACCAGGGGGTGGGGTGCAGGGTGGGGTACAGGAGGGTGAAGTGGCCTGGGGTGCGGGGAGCAGGGCCAATACACTCATCGGCCTTGTCACGGTGCACATATCTATATAAACCAGGGGGTGGGGTGCAGGGTGGGGTACAGGAGGGTGAAGTGGCCTGGGGTGCGGGGAGCAAGGCCAATACGCTCATCGGTCTTGCCACTGTGCACATATCTATATAAACCAGGGGGTGGGGTGCAGGGTGGGGTACAGGAGGGTGAAGTGGCCTGGGGTGCGGGGAGCAGGGCCAATACGCTCATCGGCCTTGCCACGGTGCACATATCTATATAAACCAGGGGGGGGGGTGCAGGGTGGGGTTCAGGAGGGTGAAGTGGCCTGGGGTGCGGGGAGCAAGGCCAATACGCTCATCGGTCTTGCCACTGTGCACATATCTATACAAACCAGGGGGTGGGGTGCAGGGTGGGGTACAGGAGGGTGAAGTGGCCTGGGGTGCGAGGAGGAGCACCAACGCGCTAAGCAGTCTCATGCATGGCCCCCAACCTTATGCATCCCCCAAGAGACTTGATTAGGCCTGAAGTTCCTGCCCCTGCTGGCCCTGCATGAACCCGTCTGCCTTTATTTTGAAACAGAGCCCCCCCCTCTTTCTCACCTTGGCCCCCGTACCCCCTTTTCTCACCTTGACCCCCGTACCCCCCTCCCACCTTGGCCCCCGTACCCCCTTTTCTCACATTGACCCCCGTACCCCCCTCCCACCTTGGCCCCCGTACCCCCTTCCCACCTTGGCCCCCGTACCCCCTTTTCTCACCTTGACCCCCGTACCCCCCTCCCACCTTGGCCCCCGTACCCCCTTTTCTCACCTTGGCCCCCGTACCCCCCTCCCACCTTGGCCCCCGTACCCCCTTTTCTCACATTGACCCCCGTACCCCCCTCCCACCTTGGCCCCCGTACCCCCTTTTCTCACCTTGACCCCCGTACCCCCCTCCCACCTTGGCCCCCGTACCCCCTTTTCCCACCTTGGCCCCCGTACCCCCTTTTCTCACATTGACCCCCGTACCCCCCTCCCACCTTGGCCCCCGTACCCCCTTTTCTCACCTTGGCCCCCATACCCCCTTTTCTCACCTTGACCCCTGTACCCCCCCCCCCACCTTGGCCCCCGTACCCCCTTTTCTCACCTTGGCCCCCGTACCCCCTTTTCTCACCTTGACCCCTGTACCCCCCTCCCACCTTGGCCCCCGTACCCCCTTTTCTCACCTTGGCCCCCGTACCCCCCTCCCACATTGGCCCCCGTACCCCATTTTCTCACCTTGGCCCCCGTACCCCTTTTTCTCACCTTAGCCCCCGTACCCCTTTTTCTCACCTTGGCTACCGTACCCCCTTTTCTCACCTTGGCCCCCGTACCCCTTTTTCTCACATTGGCCTCCGTACCCCCATCCCACCTTGGCCCCCGTACCCCCATCCCACCTTGGCTCTGTATCACGCGCCACCCTCCGGGAGACCCGCGAGGCCGCCTCCCCGCTCTGACCCGGGTCATCCACAGCCACGCGGAACATGCGCCCGGCATCACCTGAGGGTGGTGGGGTGGGGGGGGGGTAGGGTTAAGAGGTCTAGGGCGAAACCCTACGCAAAGTGCTGGGGGTGGGAGGTGTGGGTTTCAACCACAAGCTATGCCCTCTGACCCGGGTCATCCACCACCACACGGAACATGCGCTCAGCAGTGCTTGAGGGAGGGGGGGGGGAGGGTTAAGAGGTCTGGGTTGAAACCCTACGCAAAGTGCGGGGGGTGGGAGGTGTGGGTTTCAACCACACGCTATGCCCTCTGACCCGGGTCATCCACCACCACACGGAACATGCACTCAGCAGTGCTTGAGGGAGGGGGGGGGGGAGGGTTAAGAGGTCTAGGGCGAAACCCTACGCAAAGTGCGGGGGGTGGGAGGTGTGGGTTTCAACCACACGCTATGCCCTCTGACCCGGGTCATCCACCACCACACGGAACATGCACTCAGCAGTGCTTGAGGGAGGGGGGGGGGAGGGTTAAGAGGTCTAGGGCAAAACCCTACGCAAAGTGCGGGGGGTGGGAGGTGTGGGTTTCAACCACACGCTATGCCCTCTGACCCGGGTCATCCACCACCACACGGAACATGCGCTCAGCAGTGCTTGAGGGAGGGGGGGGGGGGAGGGTTAAGAGGTCTAGGGCGAAACCCTACGCAAAGTGCGGGGGGTGGGAGGTGTGGGTTTCAACCACAAGCTATGCCCTCTGACCCGGGTCATCCACCACCACACGGAACATGCGCTCAGCAGTGCTTGAGGGAGGGGGGGGGAGGGTTAAGAGGTCTAGGGCGAAACCCTACGCAAAGTGCTGGGGATGGGAGGTGTGGGTTTCAACCACAAGCTATGCCCTCTGACCCGGGTCATCCACCACCACACGGAACATGCACTCAGCAGTGCTTGAGGGAGGGGGGGGGGAGGGTTAAGAGGTCTAGTGCGAAACCCTACGCAAAGTGCGGGGGGTGGGAGGTGTGGGTTTCAACCACAAGCTATGCCCTCTGACCCGGGTCATCCACCACCACACGGAACATGCGCTCAGCAGTGCTTGAGGGAGGGGGGGGGGAGGGTTAAGAGGTCTAGGGCGAAACCCTACGCAAAGTGCCGGGGGTGGGAGGTGTGGGTTTCAACCACAAGCTATGCCCTCTGACCCGGGTCGTCCACCACCACACGGAACATGCGCTCAGCAGTGCTTGAGGGGGGGATGAAGGGTCTGGGTAAAAACCTTTGTGGCTGCTGGGAATAAGAGGTATGGGTTAAAAATATTTACAACCTGGGGTTAAGTGGTAGGGTTTTGACCGCAGGCAAAGTGCTCTGACCGGGTCACCCATAGGCACACGGAACATGCGCTCAGCAGCAACTGAGGGGTGGGTAGGGTTCAGAGGTCTGGGTTGAAACCCTGCGCAAAATGCTGGGGGTGAGAGGTGTGGGTTTCCACCACACGCTATGCACCCTGGCATTTCAGCACATAGCAAAGCGCTCAGACCCAGGTCAACTACCGCTACACGGAGCATGCGCTCGTCAGCACCTGAGGGGGGTAAGGGTTTAGGGATGAGCAGATCGGGTGATTTTAATTTATTATAATCACGAATATAAAGTAATGGATCAGCTATAATTTATTACTTTCTTTATAAGTATACTGTTTTTTATAAAACCAGTTTTTTTTTCTTTCAGTTGCTTAGTTGTTGTTTTTAGTTGCTTAGTTGTTTAGTTGCTTTTCCGTTGCTTAGATGCTTTTTTAAATTAAATAGGCATCTTTTTGAACTGCAGCGAATCATGCAAAATCTTCGAAATCGCAACAAGAATATCTTATTTCTGGTGTGCCCTTCCAAGCCTTCATAGCCTTCGCTAATAACACCTAGATGTCCGGGGTTATAAAGGGTTTAATCAGGGTCTATAAAAAGGGGTAAATCACGGGTGAATAGCCCTTCGTAATTATGTCTGACACTTTATAAGCTGGTGAAGGTGGGGGAAGTGGAATTGCAGCACAAAGCAAAGCGCTCTGATCCAGATCGTCCACACCCACACAAACCATGCCACACCTTTGGGGGGGATCGGGGGTAAGCGGATCGGAGCTCCCTTTCCTCCCCTTCATAGCCTTTACACACAGCCCCACTAAGGGCACCTAGAGGTCCCTGGGGGTCCCCTAGAGGTCCCTGGGGGTCCTCTAGAGGTCCCCTAGAGGTCCCTGGGGGTCCCCTAGAGGTCCCCTAGAGGTCCCCTAGAAGTCCCTGGGGGTCCCCTAGAGGTCCCCTAGAGGTCCCTGGGGGTCCTCTAGAGGTCCCTGGGGGTCCCCTAGAGGTCCCTGGGGGTCCCCTAGAGGTCCCTGGGGGTCCCCTAGAGGTCCCTGGGGGTACCCTAGAGGTCCCTGGGGGTCCTCTAGAGGTCCCTGGGGGTCCCCTAGAGGTCCCTGGGGGTCCTCTAGAGGTCCCTGGGGGTCCTCTAGAGGTCCCTGGGGGTCCCCTAGAGGTCCCTGGGGGTCCTCTAGAGGTCCCTGGGGGTCCTCTAGAGGTCCCTGGGGGTCCCCTAGAGGTCCCAGGGGGTCCTCTAGAGGTCCCTGGGGGTCCCCTAGAGGTCCCTGGGGGTCCTCTAGAGGTCCCTGGGGGTCCCCTAGAGGTCCCCTAGAGGTCCCGGGTCCTCTAGAGGTCCCTGGGGGTCCCCTAGAGGTCCCTGGGGGTCCTCTAGAGGTCCCTAGAGGTCCCCTAGAGGTCCCCTAGAGGTCCCCTAGAGGTCCCTGGGGGTCCCCTAGAGGTCCCCTATAGGTCCCCTAGAGGTCCCTGGGGGTCCTCTACAGGTCCCTGGGGGTCCCCTAGAGGTCCCTGGGGGTCCCCTAGAGGTCCCTGGGGGTCCTCTAGAGGTCCCTGGGGGTCCTCTAGAGGTCCATGGAGGTCCCCTAGAGGTCCCAGGGGGTCCTCTAGAGGTCCCTGGGGGTCCCCTAGAGGTCCCCTAGAGGTCCCCTAGAGGTCCCGGGTCCTCTAGAGGTCCCTGGGGGTCCCCTAGAGGTCCCTGGGGGTCCTCTAGAGGTCCCTAGAGGTCCCCTAGAGGTCCCTGGGGGTCCCCTAGAGGTCCCCTATAGGTCCCCTAGAGGTCCCTGGGGGTCCTCTACAGGTCCCTGGGGGTCCCCTAGATGTCCCTGGGGGTCCTCTAGAGGTCTCTGGGGGTCCCCTAGAGGTCCCCTATAGGTCCCCTATAGGTCCCCTAGAGGTCCCTGGGGGTCCTCTACAGGTCCCTGGGGGTCCCCTAGAGGTCCCTGGGGGTCCTCTAGAGGTCTCTGGGGGTCCCCTAGAGGTCCCTGGGGGTCCCCTAGAGGTCCCTAGAGGTCCCCTAGAGGTCCCCTACAGGTCCCTAGAGGTCCCCTAGAGGTCCCTGGGGGTCCCCAGGAGTCCCTGGGGGTCCTCTAGAGGTCCCAGGGGGTCCCCTAGAGGTCCCCTAGAGGTCCCTGGGGGTCCTCTAGAGGTCCCTAGAGGTCCTCTAGAGGTCCCTGGGGGTCCTCTAGAGGTCTCTGGGGGTCCCCTAGAGGTCCCTGGGGGTCCTCTAGAGGTCCCTGGGGGTCCCCTAGAGGTCCCTGGGGGTCCTCTAGAGGTCCCTGGGGGTCCTCTAGAGGTCCCTGGGGGTCCCCTAGAGGTCCCCTAGAGGTCCCTGGGGGTCCTCTAGAGGTCTCTGGGGGTCCCCTAGAGGTCCCCTAGAGGACCCTGGGGGTCCGCTAGAGGTCCCTGGGGGTCCCCTAGAGGTCCCTGGGGGTCCATAATATCCTTTTCAGGATGAGCGAACTGGTGGGTGGGTCTAGGGGTCTGGGTGCTAACCCTTCACAACCTGGGGGAGAGAGAGGTAGGGTTGCTCTGACCCAGCCATCCAACGATTAGAGACCCTACATGGTGGTGCACGCTTCTCCTCTCCGCATTTTCCAGTATTCCAGGTTATTGCTTCACACCCCGTCCTTTGCACAGCCATGTTCACACTCTCCATGACCCCCCCCCCAGTATTCAAGGTTATGGCTTCACACCCCGTCCTTTGCACAGCCATGTTCACACTCTCCATGACCCCCCCCCCAGTATTCAAGGTTATTGCTTCACACCCCGTCCTTTGCACAGCCATGTTCACACTCTCCATGAACCCCCCCCAGTTCACACAGCTTCCCCCCCCCCCCAGTTCACACAGCTTTCTCCCCCCCCTCCCCAGTTCACACTTTCCTCCCTCTTCACCTGTTTTTGCGACGCCCCCCTGTTTAGCCAGGCCCTTGCCCAGGTCAGGCAGTACAGTGGCTGTACACCCGTAGTGCTGCTTGCCGAGGTACACCACCCGCATGCCCTCCACCAGATCCACCCGGGAAGGCGTACCGTCATCAGCTTCCTGGAGGGGAGGTACGGATGCAGTTACAATGAGGTTACGCACAGCTGTCACAGTTTACCATTTTGTGCCTCAGCTACAGTTTACTTCTTAGTGCCTCAGCTACAGTTTACCTTGTGTAGTGCCTCAGCTACAGTTTACCTTGTGTAGTGCCTCAGCTACACTTTACCTTGTGTAGTGCCTCAGCTACAGTTTACCTTTAGTAGTGCCTCAGCTACATATGACCTTTTGAAGTGCCTCAGCTACAGTTTACTTTTACGTGCCTTAGCTACAGTTCATCTACCTCAAAGCCAACGGCCAGGGGCCCTGGCGCAGTCAAACCTTCAGCCTGGTGCATCTGCCTCATATGCCTCAACCCCAACAACATTGGTGTGAGGCCCATTTGCAGCGCGTCATGCAAATTCATTTCTAACCATTATAAGCATTTCCATCCGTGCAACCAAAGTCATGGTATGTAGCGGTAAGGGTCCAGGAAGCAGCGGGTATGTGTTTTCCCACAGCCGTGCTCAGTTGCTTACCCCTCCGGACTGCTCTTTGGCGAGTGTACTGCCTGGTGCGCCAGTGGGGCGATGCCGGGTGATGGCCTGCAGCGGGACGTCCACCTCCTCCTGGGCGTACTGCCGCTGTACGCTGCCGTCAGGGTACCGCACGTATCCGCGGCACACCCTGCATGAGGAACATAGAGTGAGAGGCGGGAAAAAAGGGGAGGGAGGGGGAAGTGGGGGAAGTAGGGAGGGGGGCAATGGAGTGAGAGGGGGGCGAGAGGGGAGTGAGAGGGGGGGGGGGGGTGAGAGGGGAGTGAGGGGGGGGAGGAGTGAGAGGGTAGTGAGAGGGTAGTGAGAGGGGGGGGCGGGGAGTGAGAGGGGAGTGAGAGGGGAGTGAGAGGGGGGGGGGGGGTGAGAGGGGGGTGAGAGGGGGGTGAGAGGGGGGGGGGGGGGGGTGAGAGGACACTGAGAGGGGGGGAGGAGTGAGAGGGGGGGGGTGGATTGAGAGGGGACTGAGAGGGGGTGATGGAGTGAGTGGGGAGTGAGAGGGGGGGGAAGGGGAGAAAGGGGGAGGAGTGAGAGGTGGAATGGGGGGCAGCATAGTGAAAGGGGGGAGGAGTGAGAGGCATCAGCAGCTCAGATGCAATCCGCGCGCCCTCTATCTTTTCCACATTTCTGTCCACACCATTTCCACTCTATTTTTAGACATGCACATTCACTTGTCCCTGGCCGTGATATCGATCTTGCCCACATCAACTACAAGCTTAGTCAGCAGCTCTCAGGGTATTCCACACCATGTTCACACCACATCCACACTCAATAGGTCATGACCGTGATGTTGATCTTCCCCACATCAATGACCAGCTAAGTCAGCAGCTCAGACGCGATCTGCGCACCCTCTCTCCCTTTCCACACCATTTCCACACATCCACACTCACTTGACCCGGACTGTGATGTCGATCTTTCCCACGTTAATGCCCTGCTTAGTCAGCAGCTCCGACGTGATCTGTGCGCCCTCTCCGGCCCACTTGGCCGCCTCCTGAGACTGCCACGCCTTGGACTGCTGCTCGCTACTGCCGGTCATGTAGACCATGCCTTGGGCGTCGGCAACACGAACGATGCGGGCCTCCTGCAGGTGGGCCAGCAGTTATGATGGAGTAACTATGTGTTATCTGCGGCGCGTAGCTCTCCGTCGGGTCAACCATGCCTTGGGCGCCAGCTACACGCACGATACAGGCCTCTTGCGGGAGTAACATACAACAGGAGTTACAAGAGATGTGGAGGAGTTACTATACTGTCACGCCTTGGTCTGTAACTCGCTGCCCCCTGTCATGTACACCTTGCGTTGTGCATCAGTAGATGGCACGGGCACGATGCGGGCCTCCTGCGGAAGGTTGATAGCAGTTACAATTTATTCCCAATGCTTAGTTTGCAACTCGCTTTGATGCCTAGTGCGTCAGATACGCACCCGATGCGGGCCTCCTGCACAAGTAACATACAACAGGAGTTACAAGAGATGTGGAGGAGTTACTTTGCTGCCTAGCCTTGCTCCGCAGCTCGTTTCTGCACGTCAAATCCATCATGCCCTGGGCGATGCGGGCCTCCTGCAGTACTTATCGGCAGGAGTAACATGAGTTACAGGACTGTTATCCGCAGGAGATCCAGGAGTTACAGGACTGTTATCAGCAGGAGTTACAGGAGTTACATAACTGTTATCCGCAGGAGATCCAGGAGTTACACGACTGTTATCGGCAGGAGTTACAGGAATTACATGACTGTTATCAGTAGGAGTTACAGGAGTTACATAACTGTTATCGGCAGGAGATACAGGAGTTACAGGACTGTTATCAGTAGGAGTTACAGGAGTTACAGGGCTGTTATCCACAGGAGGGACATGAGATGCGAGGACTTACCATGCCTTAATCAGCAGCTCCTCGCTCAACCACCAGCCGATCAATAACAAGACACACAATGCTGGCCTCTTGCAAGAGTTCAAAAAAATAGGTTTTCAGCAGTTAAAATGGACTTACAATCCCGCTGCATCTCTATTGTTTTGCCCATGTAAATCCCGTCAATATGCCTGTTCGTAACCCCCTTTCTGCAAACCCAGTGTGTAACTCCCTGTACCGCCTGCCCTTACCTGGAGATAGGGCCAGTTGACAAAGCAGCGCTGCCCTAGGAGCGTCGGCGCCACCATGGCCGCACTCACCACCTGAAACAGAAGGATTGGGGGTTGAGGGTTAGAGGTCGAGCGCTGAGGGTTGAGGGTTTGCATATTTCAGCAGAGTCACTTTGCACATCAGGGCAGCTTTGCCCCAGGAGCTTTGGCACCACCATGGCCCACTCACAACCTGAAATATTTATATTGAGGAGTCAGGGTTTAGGGGTTAAGAGGTTCACATAGCTGATTCACACTGTACTCCCCAGGAGCGTCTGCACCACCATGGCTGCACTCACCACCTGCCAAAGCAGGATTGAGATTTGAGGGTTGAGGGTTTAAGGGTTTCACATAATTCAGTTGAGTCACATCAGGGCAGCTTTGCCCCAGGAGCGTCGGCGCCACCATGGCCGCACTCACCACCTGAAACAAAGGGATTGGGGTTTAAGGTGAGAGGGTTCAAGGTTTAAGATTTGAGAGTTAGAGGTCGAAGGCTGGAGGTTGAGGGTTTTACATATTTCAACGGAGTCACACAGCACATCAGGGCAGCGTTTCCCCAGGAGCTTTGGCACCACCATGGCCGCGCTCAACACCTACAACAGCAGGGTAAAGGGTTAAGGGTTAAGGAATAAGTATGGGTAATGGAATGAGGAATGAGGGTTGGGGGCAGTGTTCAGGTTCAGGGTTCCAACCATCGCCTCCCTCAATCAAGTCTCAAATGGAAATTGTGACAAAGCCATCCTCCTCAACATGCTTCACATGTGACCTGCAACCATGTGTTGGTGCCCCGGGCCAGCACGGCAGCACCATGTGCATGGCCTCCCTCATGTCTCGGATGGTAATGACCAGAGAGTCCCTCTTAGAGGGCATGCCCAACACATTGGCCGCCACCATGCGCATGGCACCCCTTGTCTGCATGGGGCCAACATACATGAGACGCCCTCACCCTCCCCTTACCTGTCCGCCCATGGCCTCCCGCATGTCCCGGATGGTAATGACCAGAGAGTCCTTCTTAGAGGGCATGCCCAACACATTGGCCGCCACCATGCGCATGGCACCCCTTGTCTGCATGGGGCCAACATACATGAGACGCCCTCACCCTCCCCTTACCTGTCCGCCCATGGCCTCCCGCATGTCCCGGATGGTAATGACCAGAGAGTCCTTCTTAGAGGGCATGCCCAACACATTGGCCGCCACCATGCGCATGGCACCCCTTGTCTGCATGGTCTTGATTGTGGGCAGGCCCGCGGGAGAGGCAAGCCCGGTGGTGGTGCCCGGGGTCAGGACTGGCTGGAAGCCACACTCTCCTGGGTGTCAGAAAGAGTGGGAGTTATAAAAGTGAGTACATGTGTGGCTGTGGTGGTGGTAAACATGCCCGCAGGGGAGGCAGGCCCGGTGGTGGTGCCGGGGATCATGACAGGCTGGAGGCCACACTCCCCTGGGTGTGGGAAATAGTGATAGAAAAGTCTGGTAAAGCATGCCAATTAAGTGAGAGAGGATGCGTAGCTGTGTACTGATGTCCTGAATAATACCAAAAGCCCCTTTTCCCTCTTGGTGTTCAGGCAGATCCTTCTCGGCCTTCATGTCGGGTTTCTTGGTCTGCTTCTGCAGGTTGGTTACTATGTTGCTTTGGTGGAGGCGCTTTGCAACCGCTTGTGGCGGGATCGGCAGCCACATGAGCACCAAGGCTGTTTTTATCTATGCTTGCGTCTCAGGACCGGGCAGCCAGCGTCACACTTTGTCACACAAAAAGAAATTCCAAGCGAATTGCAAAGACGCCTCACAATGTACCGTAGATTTGATTTGCCTTCCCTCGGACATCAACAAATATTTTATTTCTCTGCTGCCCTCTCTGGGCAAATTTTGGATAAAACTCTGAATTTCCGACTGGAAAAACTGGCACCAACAATCGATACATAGTAAATGCATGAATACCTGCTCCAACCCCCACCCCCAAACTATGTTAATTATGAGGGGAGTTTATCTACGGTGCACCGTGTGTGCCCAGCGGGTAATACAAACCTGAGCTGAACTCTGAACCAGCAATGGCTATAATGCATGACATCTCTTTCGGCCCACATAGAGTAATCAGTGCTCTGCCGATTAGGGTCCTTACGGTGGCTAACTTACCTAGCTGAGCTTCAGTGACCGTAATTCCGACTGTTCCAGACATCAGGGGTCCATCAAGGGGCAAACTAGGCAAACTCGGCAGACTCGGCAGACACGGCAAGCACGGCAAGCACGGCAAGCACGGCAAGCCAGGCACTGATAATAATGCATACCGGGGGTCGGTGGCGGTGGTGGTGGTAGCTTGATGCACTTGATGCATGGGGGGGGAGGGGGGGGGAGGGGGGGGGGGCAGAAAAAAACTGGACCTCAACAATTAGAACTAAGACGGAACACAATTATACAAGGTATGCCTGTGGGCAGTGGCGGTGGTGGCGGGAGTTTGATGCAACTGCTGCGGCCATCCACATGAGAACTAAGAAGGGATGGAGCGTACAACACATACCTGTGGGCAGCGGCGGTGGCAGTGGGAGTTTGATGCAACTGCTGCGGCCTTCCTAACGAGAACTAAGATGGGGGGGAATCGTACAACACATACCTGTGGGCAGTGGTGGTGGTGGCGGGAGTTTGATGCACCTGCTGCGGCCTTCCAAACGAGAACTAAGATGGGGGGGAATCGTACAACACATACCTGTGGGCAGTGGTGGTGGTGGCGGGAGCTTGATGCACCTGCTGCGGGGTGTGGCGACATCCCGGAAGGTCAACGGCAGCGTAGACTTGCAGAAGTCCACCTCCACAGACCCTGCAAAAAAAAGGGAGGAGAGGGGGAGGCAGTATGGATACAGTGTGAATTATTTGGACTAACGGTGCAGATTCTTCATGCCCACCTGTACACTGCATCTGTGGACGAAAAGTGGGATGGGGTGTGACATGCGTTTTTTTACGGAGGGTCAAGGGCAGCGTGGACTTTCTTGCCGAAGACTTGCGGAAAAAGGGACGTAGGAGTGCGGATGAAGTGTGGATTTGGTGTGGAGTGACGGTGCATGATCACACTCCCTAGCTCACAGAGTGACTCTGGGAGTGTGGGGAGTGTGGGGAGTGTGGACTTGGAGGAAAAGTTGACCTCCACAGAGCGAGGAATGCCTGCAGTATGGGGTAGGGTTTAAGGGCCAGGGTTTGGGGGTCAGGGTTTAGGGTTCAGGGTTGTAGGTTTAGGGGCAAGGGGTCAGTGCTCAGGGTTCAGGGTTTAGGGTTAAGGTTCACATGAGGAGTGAAATATGTTTGAATAGGGAACGTTAAAACAAGTGTGGAATTCTATAACTCCATCTCCTTGACCCTACACACATAAGAAGTACGTTTCCGGACTCCACACTTACCGCGACCTTGTGTGAACACCAGCATGTTACCGATAGTTTGAAACTATTCCACACTTCCCGTGATTTTGTGAAAACAAGGATGCTTCCCGTTGTTTGGCGTCAACCCACACTTCCCGTGATCTTGTATGAAAAGCAGGATGCTGCCCACAATGCAGCACGATGCCACACTTACTGTGATCTTGTGTGAACACCAGGATGCTTCCCAGCTTGTTACGCAGGCGCTCAGCTGCCGTCAGCCGCTCTGGAGGCACCGCGGCGGCGGCAGCCAACAGCAGAGCCTGCACAAATTTAAATTTAAATTTAAATTTCAAAATGTACTTGTGCACAAAACAACAGTCGCTTGAGACCTTCACATATCCAACTTGAATTGCAAATTAAAATGCACCACCATCAAAGTTCCTGGCATTTTGGACCACCGCTGGACAACAACAAAATCAAAACCGCGCTTGCAAATATCTCATCAAAGTTATTTTATTGTGTCCCAGTGGCATCGTGTCTGCCCCCCCCCCCCCCCACACACACACCAGCAGCAACAGCTACAGAACTGACCAAGCATCTACTAAGCTAGGGATCAGCTACAGATCTGCCAAACATATACACAATTTGGGATCTGGTCAGCTGTAGATCTCATCAGCTACAGATCTGACCAAACATATACACAACTTGGGATCTGGTCAGCTGTAGATCTGGCCAGCTACAGATCTGACCAAACATATACACAACTTGGGATCTGGTCAGCTGTAGATCTGGCCAGCTACAGATCTGACGAAACAAATACACAACTTGGGATCTGGTCAGCTGTAGATCTGGCCAGCTACAGATCTGACCAAACATATACACAACTTGGGATCTGGTCAGCTGTAGATCTGGCCAGCTACAGATCTGCCAAACATATACACAACTTGGGATCTGGTCAGCTGTAGATCTGGCCAGCTACAGATCTGACCAAATATCTACACAGCTAGGGATCTGGTGAGCTGTAGATCTGGCCAGCTACAGATCTGACCAAACAGCTACACAGCTAAGGATCTGGTCAGCTAGAGATCAGCGCGCAAATCGTACGGTGTTGTAGAAAGGGAGGGGAGCCATGGATTATGCCAGTCTATGCTAGTCCATGGCTCCCCTCCCTTCCTATATATATATATATATATATCGGTCTACCCCCCCCCCCCCCTCCCCCTCCCCCACACACACTCTATCTCATCAAAAACAAACTAAAGCATCCCATTCCGTCCTCCTTCCACCAGCCCCCCCTCTCTCCTTTTCCATACCTCATCAACAAAGGGCACTTTCACAATGTCCTCCCAATCTGCCTCCAGTCCCCAGCCCCCCCCCCCCCCCTTCAATCAGCCCCCACCTATCTCCTCTTCCATACCTCATCCACAAAGGGCACTTTCACAATGTCCTCCCAATCTGCCTCCAGTCCCCAGCCCCCCCCCCCCCCCCTAGCCCCCCTCCCCTTCCACCAGCCCCCCCCTATCTCCTCTTCCATACCTCATCCACAAAGGGCACTTTCACAATGCCCTCCCAGTCTGCCCGCTTGCCCTCCATGTCCACATCAAAGGTGATTGGGTAGAAGTGCTTGATGGGGGAGTCATCAGTAGTCATCAGCCACTGGCGGGAGATGGGCAGGGGAACAGGGGGGGTGTAGGGGGTAAGAGGAAGGTAAGAGGGAGGGCAAAATGCAGTATCAAACGTGATCGGGTAGAAGTGTTTGATAGGGGACTCAGCAGTGCTCATCGACCACTGGCAGGCTTTGGGCGGGGGAAGAGGGGGGGGGGGGGGGGTAAGAGAAAGGTAAAAGGGAGGGGGGAGGCATCAGACAAATGCAGTATCAAAGGTGATCGGGTAGAAGTGCTTGATGGGGGAGGCATCAGTGGTCATCAACCACTGGCGGGAGATGGGCAGGGGGAGAAAATGCAGTGTCAATACAGTGAAAATGGAGTGTCAAACTGATGTGATTGGGTACAAGTGTTGCATGGGGGGGACGTCAGTTATCATCAAACACTGCATTGTGCGAAGGGGGATAAGGAAGGAACAGCCATCAAGCTAATGGAGGACAGGCATTGATGGTGTCTTGGTTTTGTGTGGAGACAATGGGGCGGAACGTCCATACCTTATGGGGCAGAACGTCCATACCTTATGGGGCAGTACGTCCATACCTTAGGGGGCAGAACATCCATACCTTATGGGGCAGAACATCCATACCTTATGGGGCAGTACGTTTGGTAGCTAGCAGAGGGCAACACCCCTAGCAGCTGCTCAAAGGGCAGGAAGGCCTTGCCCTGGGAGGAGCTGATTTGGCAGTATGTTCATACCTAATGGGGCAGTGTGTTCATACCTGGAAAGGCTGAGGCAGCAGGCGACAGCTGGCTGAGGGCAGCACCCCCAGCAGCTGCTCAAAGGGCAGGAAGGCCTGGCCCTGGGTGAAACTGATGGGCAGCTCGTCCAGCTGAACCATGTCCGATGCCATGGGGGCATAGTGGTAGGGGTAGTACCAGTTCCAGGATGCCACACCCCTGAAGTGTGAACGTGTAAGTGTGAGCGCGGCAGGGGTATAAATGAAGTGAATTGATCAAACAGCCATTTTAAACCGCCCCGTCCATCAGGTAGTATTCAAGCACCGAGTGTTGCCCCACCAGGCAGTCCTGCAGCACTGCTCATTTGGGAGGCGCATTGTGCAGGAGCATCAACCGCCATTCAAACCATAGCGTAACAGGTGGTTGAGGGGTCAAGATGATTGTGCTCAAAACCCTTGTTTACCAACCCCTTTAACCCTGATTCCTAACAAAGTGCAGTCCCACTAGGTAGGGCAGTACTACGGCACGCTTAGCGGCTGCGTTGCCCAGGCGCAACAACCGCTATTCAAACCGTATATACTTGGCATAACCGCCATACAAAATGATAAGCACCTGTAGTAGTATTCCAGCACCCAGTGCAGTCCCTCGAGGTAGGCCTGCACCACGGCACGCTTAGCAGCTGTGTCACACCGAGGCAACAACCACCATTCAAACCATACACACTTGGTTGTAACTGTCATATGAACTGCCTGACTGCCTCTTACACACCTGTAGTAGTACTCTAGCACCCAGTGCAGCCCCTCGAGGTAGGCTTGCACCACGGCACGCTTAGCAGCTGCGTCCCCCCGAGGCAACTCCAACTTCTCATGATAGTAGCGGTCCTGAAAGGGATGTAGGGTGATGTCGGATAAATATCAATTCAGGGGGCATTTCAGCCATCCAGGGTAATGCTGAAATGTAGGGTAATGCTGAAATGTAGGGTAATGCTGAAATGTAGGGTGATTCATTGCAGTGTGAATCAGGGTAACTTGAGGTAGTTTGGGATAACATGAGGCCTCCTTGCTCATCATACTTGCAACAGCAGGAGCAGGAGCAGGAGCAGGAGCAGGAGCAGGAGCAGGAGCAGGAGCAGGAGCAGGAGCAGGAGCAGGAGCAGGAGCAGGAGCAGGAGCAGGAGCAGGAGCAGGAGCAGGAGCAGGAGCAGGAAGGCATCCACTGCCCCCCGCCCCTCCCCACCCACGTCCCAGCCTGGCTGCCATGTCCCCTCACCTCACCTCCCACATCTCCAGCCCTCCTTCACTGAGCATCGTTGCCTCCTTACTCATCATGGTAGCACCAGCAGCAGCAGGGGAAGGAGCAGGAGCAGGAGCAGCTGCCCTGCCGTCCCTGCCCCCCTCCCCCCTTCCTCCGTCCCTTTTGGGGCATCATATCCCCTCGCCTCACCTTCCACATCGCCAGCCCTCCTTCACAGAGCATCATGGCACACACCTCCAACAACCAAATATACAAAATGAATCCAAAAGTAAAGAAACTAATGACCCCCCCACCCTGACTAATCTTCAAGGAGAGCCGTAGCAGAAGCAGCTACCGAGAACCTCCCCTCACCTTCCACATCTCCAGCCCTCCTTCACAGAGGATCATTGCACGCGCCTCCTTACTCATCATGGTAGCACCAGCAGCAGCAGCAGGGGAAGGAGCAGGAGCAGGAGCAGCTGCACTGCCATCCCTACCCCATCTCCCGTCTCCCCTTCCTCCGTCCAATTTGGGGCATCTTGTCGCCTCGCCCCCCTTCCACATCTCCAGCCCTCCTTCACAGAGGATCATTTTGCCTGCGCCTCCTTGCTTATCATGGTAGCACCAGCAGCAAAAGGAGCAGGAGCAGGAGCAGGAGCAGCCGCCCCTGCCGTCCCTGCCCCCCCTCCCCTTCCTCCGTCCCTTTTGGGGCGTCAAGTCCCCTCCCCTCACCTTCCACATCTCCAGCCCTCCTTCACAGAGGATCATTGCACGCGCCTCCTTACTCATCATGGTAGCACCAGCAGCAGCAGCAGGGAAGGAGCAGGAGCAGGAGCAGCTGCACTGCCATCCCTACCCCATCTCCCGTCTCCCCTTCCTCCGTCCAATTTGGGGCGTCTTGTCGCCTTGCCCCCCTTCCACATCTCCAGCCCTCCTTCATAGAGGATCATTGCCTGCGCCTCCTTGCTTATCATGGTAGCACCAGCAGCAACAGGAGCAGGAGCAGGAGCAGGAGCAGCCGCCCCTGCCGTCCCTGCCCCCCCTCCCCTTCCTCCGTCCCTTTTGGGGCGTCTTGTCGCCTCGCCCCCCTTCCACATCTCCAGCCCTCCTTCATAGAGGATCATTGCCTGCGCCTCCTTGCTTATCATGGTAGCACCAGCAGCAACAGGAGCAGGAGCAGGAGCAGGAGCAGCCGCCCCTGCCGTCCCTGCCCCCCCTCCCCTTCCTCCGTCCCTTTTGGGGCGTCAAGTCCCCTTGCCTCACCTTCCACATCTCCAGCCCTCCTTCACACATGATCATGGCACGTGCCTCCTTGCTCATCATCGTGGCAACAGCAGCAACAGGGGCAGGAGCAGGAGCAGGTACAGCTGCCCGCGCCGCCCCCGCTCCCCTCCCGCGTCCCAGCCTGGCCGCCATGTCCGCTGCATCCACGTCTACGGGGTCCTCCGATAAGGAAGCAGAACCACGCAGCAAAGTCTTGACTACCCCAACGCCCGAAGCAGAGCTGCCGGGCTGAGGCCGCATCAGCATCTTGACCGGAGCAGCTGCCTGCGTTAGGGATCAGGGTTTAGGGAGGTAATAAAAAGGGTTTATGTAAAAAAAACATTATAATCCGACTCCTGTCGCAAGTAGGAGGGCATCCTGGCTGTTGCCGCATCAGCCGTTTGACAGAGACAGCTGCCTGCATTAGGCGTTGGTGTTCAATGGGGTAGGGGTTAGGGTTTAGACAGAGGTACCTTGACCACTCCACCACCAGAGGGAGCGCTGCCTGGCCGTGGCGGCATGGACAGCTTGACAAGTAGAGGTGCCTGCGTGAGTGTTCAGGGTTTAGGGGCAAGTAATAAGGGTTCATGTCTGAAACGGTTAGATCCCTCAGCTGCCGCCAGAGGCAGCGCTGCCAGGCTGAGGCCGCATCAGCAGCTTGCCCGGAGGAGCTGCCTGCAGAAGGGGTCAGGTTTTACCGGGTGACGGAAGAAAAAAAAAGTTCAAGTTAGAGGCTTCTTGACCACTCCACCAGGCCACCACCCAAAGCAGCGCTGCCTGGCTGATGCCTCATTAGCGGACTGACCGGGGCAGCTGCCTGTGCTTAGGTTTGAGGGTTGAGGGTTTAGGGTTAGGCATCAGGGTTTAAGGGGTTGGTCAATAAGGGTTTGGGGCACAATCATCCTGACCGCTCAACCACCTGTAAGGCATGCGTTGGCTCAACTGACATTGTCCCCATGAATGGCATCTGCTTCTGTTGCTGCTGCTGATGATCCCACTCCCCTGTTGCTGTCGCTGCACCCCCAGTCGCACCTACCTGCTGTGTTCTTGCAGCTGGTGGAACATAGCCTGCCTTCTCCTCACCTACTGTATCCCATGGTAACGGCGCAGATGTGGCTACGGCCCCAGGCTGCGCTGTTTCCTTAGCCCCCACGCCCTAATAGGGCGTAGCTTAAGTTATTTCATTAAGCCCTAAACCATAAACCCTAAACCCTAATAGGGCGTAGCTTTCGTTATTTCTGTGTATCCCCTCCACCTCTACTGCTTCTCATGCCGCAGCCCCATCATCTTTGCCTACTGCTGCTGCTGCCCCCCCCCCCTCTCAATCTCCCCTACCTGCTGTGCTCTTGCAGCTGGTGGCACGTAGCCTGCGTTCTCTTCGCGACCGTCCTGTCCCGCCCGTTTTGCCCGCTTCTTCTCCATGAAATCGGCATCCTGAAAATTGATGACCGTGGAAAGACACACCCATTAAGTGTGAACCAATATATGCAACCCGCAATATGAGATGTTGGGGGATTAGACAGGGGTCAGGGGGGTACACATATGAAGTCCTCATAGTATGATGAGGACGTCATTCTTTCAGCCGATTCTGTCCGGGAACTGGCCAGTGTGTAGAGGCCTGCCTCATACTCGTCCGCCTAGCGCCCCCCTTCATTACCATGAAATCGGCAGCCCGAATAAATCCACGCCCTGAAAAGCTATTATACAAAGCTATTATACAAAGAGAAGAGGACAGACCCATGCAGCATATTTATTGCTGGCCATAAGCAAGCCCTATGCTCAGCAGTACTGGCCATCCCAGGCTTGCCTGGGCATGAACGTGGGCCATTCTGGGAGGTAGGGGGATTGGATCTGGGGGGGAGAGGACACACACATGACACGGGCTGTTGTTATGTGGTTGTGTTTAGGGTGTTCCTGGGTTGGGCGGCCGGCCCCACATATTGTCATGTCAAAGCACAAGATATGACATCCTCATACTCGTCTACCTAGCCCCCTTCATCTCCATGAAATCGGCACCCTGAATAGGCATTATACAACGAGGGGGGACAGACCCATGCAACCAGCATTGTGAGAGGATGGGGGATTGGGCATGGGGGGGAGAGAGGACACGCATTCGACGCCATGGTCGTACCGCTCTCGTCCTCTTCCCCTGTTTCTCCTCTATTGAACCAGCACGCTGACAAGGGCGCGTGACAAAGGTGGACAAATCATAAAATCAGTATTCTGGGATGTTTGGGGATTGGACTGCGGGGGGGTGGGAAGGCTGGGAATTGTAGGATTTCAGGCGAAATCATTCCAAGTCAGCATCCTGGGGGGAATCAGCACAGGTGGGGAAATCAACAACAGGGTAACCCAGTACCGCCGTTTGGGCCAGATTACCGTACCGTACCGTTTGCCTGTATCGTACCGTGTCGGCCATTTCCTGACCGGTCCGGCCATTTTGGCCGTACGGTATCTGTATCCGCACCGTTTGACTGTACCGTATTTCGTCCGGATAACCCTGATCAACAATACAAACAAATACGTGTGTGCGCTGGGGATACTTCTTCCCTCCAGAGGTGAGGGACCCCTTACTAAGCCCCCCTCACCTGCGCCCTGTCCTCCAGCACTTGCTGCTCCAAGGCACCCAGTCGCCCTAGCAGCACCTCCAGGCGGTTGCGATCCAGCTCCCCGCCAAAGGTGAGGTAGCCGCCCAGCGTCGGGAGCACTTCCTTGTACATGTCAATTAAATGATTGAGAGCCCCCTCGGCAATATCCAGGGTGGGCAGGGCTGAGGGGGGAGAGGGGGGCAGAGAGGGAGGAGGGGGGAGGGGGGGCAGACAGTCATGAGGCTGAGGGGGGAGATAGGGGAGAGGGGGGCGGAGAGGGAGGAGGGAATGGAGGGGATCAGAGCAGCATTTGAAGGTGAGGTAGCTGCCCAGTGTGGGGAGGACCTTCTTAAACATGTCAATTTAAGTGATTGAGAGCACCCTCGGCAATATCCAGGGTGGACAGGGCTGAGGGGGGAGTGGGGGGAGGTGAGGGAGGAGGTGGGGGGGAGGTGTAACAGTACCCCCCATGCACTCGCATGGCAAGCAGAACATTGCCAAAGAGCATGCAGACAACTGGTGACCATGCGCTCCATGTATTGTAGCACTTGAAAAACATCGCCCGGTCCGCAACTGCCATCCAAGTGCCATCCAACTGCCAATCAACACGAAATGGTCCACAATATGATCCACACCCATCTAGCAGCTCAAACATTACACACATGCTTCTGAACAATTGCCCGACACTCACATGGCAGGAAGTTGTTTCCGATCAGCATGCAGAACAACACGAAATGGTCCACAATATGATCCACACCCATCTAGCAGCTCAAACATTACACACATGCTTCTGAACAATTGCCCGACACTCACATGGCAGGAAGTTGTTTCCGATCAGCATGCAGAACAACACGAAATGGTCCACAATATGATCCACACCCATCTAGCAGCTCAAACATTACACACATGCGTCTGAACAATTGCCCGACACTCACATGGCAGGAAGTCGTTTCCAATCAGCATGCAGAACAACACGAAATCGTCCACGATGCGCTCCACGTCCATAGGGAAGGGCGTCTTCACGTTGGAAAACTCCAGCTCCCAGTACTCACGAAGCAGGCCGATCTGCGGTACATGCAGTACAATGTAGCAGTACGGTATTCAGTACAGCATCAGGAGAGGCGGAATCATGATGGGCAATCGGTGAGGGCGTCTTCACGTTAGAGAACTCCAGCTCCCAGTACTCACAAACATGTCAATATGCGGGACAGGCAGTACAAATCAATACTGAATAATAAGGTCAATCTGCCGTACGTACAGCATGGATCTGGAAATTGTAGTGCCCTGGGATAGGTCAGGGAGGGACCCTTCAGCTACAAAAATTGTAGTGCCCTGGGATAGGCACTTCAGCAACAAATTTGGTGTTTGTCGAAAGGTCTTCGGCCCTCCTCGAAGCTAGCTTTGAGAAGAAAAGGCGCCTTCAGCACTGGAAGCGCCGAAGCGCAGGGGTGACCTACCTGAGCCATGATGCATTCCAATGCGCCAAGATGTGTGGGGCGGGGGGCGTATTAGAAAGGAAGACCGTACCTGGAACAGAATAAAGTTCTCCGCGCAAGGGTTCTCCAGCGCCTCCCTCGCAGGCTGTCCGCGCCCACCCCCCGTGTACGACACCACCTGTACATCAGGCAGTACATGTTGGGGCGGTACGTTGGGTAGCAGTACGCGGACATCAAAGGCACCGAGACAATACGTAATGCATCAGACCTCCCCGGGACAGCTCTCAGCCCTCCCTTCCCCAAGAGCAGCAGCAGGCCAAGACCAGTGTTTGAATTTCGCGTCTGCTCTATTTCCTCTCTCGGCAAGCTGTGCCCTCTGCGGCAGCAAAAGGCATAATTTGTTTCAAACCTTGACCGGCCAACGGACAAAGGCCCAAGCCGCATGGTTGTCCACGCACGGGGCTGCCGGCCGGAGGTGAAGAGGCAGCTGAAATGTAGCCGAACCACACATTCAACCCTGGCCATGATAGAACCACACCGACCCTACATTCATTATCACCCTACCCACCTATCCACACATGTTCACACATGTTCACACATATCCTTCCCATCAGCTCCACTCACCCCTCCCTCCTTACTCAAAATCCTAAACAAACATGTTCACCCCATCCCCCACTCACCCCTCCTTCCTCACCTAAACCCTGAACACGTGTGTTCACCCCATCCTCCACTCACCCCATCCTCCACTCACCCCATCCTCCACTCACCCCATCCTCCACTCACCCCATCCTCCACTCTCCCCATCCTCCACTCACCCCATCCTCCACTCACCCCATCATCCACTCACCCCATCCTCCACTCTCCCCATCCTCCACTCACCCCATCCTCCACTCACCCCATCCTCCACTCTCCCCATCCTCCACTCACCCCATCCTCCACTCACCCCATCCTCCACTCACGCCATCATCCACCCACCCCATCCTCCACTCATCCCATCCTCCACTCACCCCATCCTCCACTCACGCCATCATCCACTCACCCCATCCTCCACTCACCCCTTCTTCCTCACATTAACTTTAAACCCTAAACACGTGTGTTCACGCCCTCCTCCTCCTCCTCCTCCTCCCTCCTCCTCCTCCCTCCTCCTCCTCCTCCTCCTCCTCCTTCTCCTCCTCCTCCTCCTTCTCCTCCCTCCTCATCCTAACTCCTCTCTCCTCCCCCCTCCCTCCTCTCACCTCTCTCAGCAGACAGAAGTGAGGCTCGTGTGTGACCAGGCTGAGCATGATGAGGTCAGCATCCAAGCCGTACAGACAGTGACGCTGCGAGCAGTACAAACAAAACATCATGGGCAGTGCCATGGAAAGAATATATGGAATATATGGGATGCTGGGTGATGTGGTCAGCATCCAAGCCTTACAGACAGTGGTGCTGTGAGCAGTACAAGCAGTACATCATGGGCAGTACCAGGAAAGCATATATGGGATGCTGGGTGATGAGGTCAGCATCCAGGCTGTACATGCAGTGACGGTCCATGCAGAACATGTAGCACACGTGGGCTGTACATGCAGTGACGGTCCATGCAGAACATGTAGCACATGTGGGCTGTCCATGCAGTGACGGTCCATGCAGAACATGTCGCACACGCGGGCTGTACAATGGACAGGATGTGTGAAAGGCAAATTGTCACCAAGTCACACTTTCTACAAGATGTCACCCTTGTCACCTTGTCCTTAGATGGTTGGGTTCGTGGTTCGGCCGCTGCTCATACAGGCAGTTGCAACCCATCACACAACATTTAGAGTGTGACGCCATGCCTTTCCCTGAAGTATAGACCTGTTCATACCTGGTTGGGTGCGTAGGTGGGACGCCGCTTCTCCAGGCGGATGTATTCCATCACCTTGTGTTCCCCCTCCCCCGGAATATCGTGACCTGAGGCAACATAAAAGTGTGAACAGTGTGTGTGAATAGTCTGAATGTGTGTGGGTACAGACACATGCCAATGCACCTTCTTGATTCCCAACCACAAGTTCCACGTCAGAACACTACGGTGAACATGGACCTCAGGGTTTAACCAGCCTTGAGCCCTACAGGGTAACCCCCACAACATCTTTAAACCCTGGACCCCTGACTCACGTCCCACAGTGCAGTGTTTATTTTTCCGGCTCCGAGGCCACCATCAGCAGGCCGCCCCAAGGCTGTCAATAGGTTATATTGGGGCCAAAGCTGGACCGGCCTATGGTCGCCAGCCCAAGCAGAATGGCTGGCCGAACCTGGGGCCTCCGGCGGGAAGCCAGGTTGTAGCTGATATGTAGCTGAGTCACGAAAAAAGAAGCACTGCCACACGGTTTATCAAACTCAAACCCATCACCCTAATGCGGCATAAAACTGATCCCTACATCAGGGCACCACTTGAGGACGCAATGGTCGGCATCTGTCACAGGGTTTAGCAAACCCTTAACCCCACAGCCGACCCTAAACCCCCAAAACATCAGTCGATAAACCCTCGGCTTTGCTAGGGGATACGATGATGGGCCTCTGACAAGTAGCTTTGCAAACAACAGCCATAAACAGCTGACATTGGGCCCTGTAACGTCAGTTCCAAACCCTGCACCCCATCTGAGAACACGACAGTCGGCATCTGCCAAAGGGGGTAATCTGATTCTAAACCCTAGACCCTAAACGAGGGCCTGGGGTATCCGCCCTGTCCGGGTATTAGATGAGCTGAACCCTAACCCCCTCACCTGAAAACACTACAGTCGGCATCTGCCACAGGGGGTCCTCTGCTTTCTTCCTGCACATAGGGCGAGGCAGAGAGGGATAGGGTTGAGGGTTAAGCAGCTTGGTAGGGGGCATAGCGGGAGAGGGTTCAGAGGTCTAAGAGTTGAGGTTTAAGAAGGGCAGGTGGAAACGTAGCAATGCAGGGGGGGGGGCAGCACGGAAGGGCAAGGATGATGATTCAAAGGTCTTGTAAAGATAACTGAATGTAGCGATCTCAGTTGGGTACTGATGCTGCTACTTTGATTGATGGCTTAGTGCCGCACGGCATGCCCATTTAGGCATGCCTGGACTGGCTGATATCCCTCGGGATGGATGTGCCAGACAGATTCACGCGAGGTCGGGGCGTGTATCATTATACAAGCTTTCCCAGCGTTCTCATAACGCTACACTGAAAGTGCATCAATCGTTTATTACATGCCTGGTCTTCCGTGGATCCAATCCCTTAAAGTATTTTGAAAGGATGGGTCGTCTTTCCCGAATTGTGGCGAGAGGTTTCGTGGGGGGGTGTGTGGGGGTGTGGGGGAGTGGGGGGGGGGGGGTGGGGGGGGGGGTCTTCCTGGTTCATCACTGGTTCCTCAACCCCTCTCACCTGAGGGGGCGCAACGTTCTCAATTTCCAATTAAATTAATAAATAAATAGTGTCGCGAACAAGTGTGGGGATTAAGGAAGCTGCCCATTGTGGCACCAGCATGGGACACCGCATTTCCGAAATTTTGCAATTTCGGTTTACTCTTTGCTATGAGTGCAGCCCGGCTTCACGGTCCCCGGCAGGATGACCCAGTACGACCGATTGGGCCCAAATTCCGTACCGTTTCCGTACTGCACCGCACCGTTTACAAGTACCGTACCGTGTTAAAATACCGTATCGGCCATTTCCCTATCCAATTTCTCCGTACCGTATCCGTGCCGTGTAACCGTACCGTACCGTTTAACCGTACTGTTTAACCGTACCGTTTAACCGTACCGTTTAACCGTACCGAATTATCGTACCGGGTAACCCTGGTCCCCTGCGGAGCACACTTTTCTTAATTGATGTTCCCTGTTTCAGCGTTGCCTGCCATTTTCAAAAAGATAACTGAGGGAAAGCGCAGATGCTGCCACACTTGCTACAACAGCAAAAAGGGGGGAAACGACCCTCCGGGACTGGAGTGTGCTAGTATTTGCGAATGACACTAAAGACGCACAAGTGTGACACATACGATCAAACGATTCACACAAATCCACACCCACCTCCGGATGAAAAAGCGAAGGTGATGTCCCAGCCGGTCCATAAATCCCGTCCCTGAAAGAGGTTCCAGAAGGTTCCGGGCAGGTCACACAATCTCACAAGTGTGGATCAGGATGTTCAGACAGGTCGCACAATATCACTTGCGACATGATGGCGACGTGGCCGTGATGAAGCGGGCAGATCAGTGGAGTGCCAAAATGTAAAGACCGATAGTGAATGACACAACATGACGGGCAGTACATATGCAGTACAACATCGCAAACATAGGCAGTACGATGGCAGATGCCAGTACTTCATCACTAAGGGGTGGTCACACTACCTTTTTTGGGCGTGACGCCGAGCGTGAAACGTGTCATTTGGCACGTGAGAGCATGACGTGGTATTACTACAGTACGACCATTGGCAGTACAACATGGTGACTGTATTCAAGCAGGCAGTACACCAAGGCTCTTTATTACCTGGCGTGATGCAGTTGGAGTCGAACGGGTCATCTGGCACATCTTCCCCCTTCTTGCGCATGTCGTCCAAGGTCTGGGGGATCAGGGTGGGAATCAAAGGGGGGGGGTCAAGGTGGGAATCAAGGTGGGGAGCAGGGGGGGTCAAGGGGGATCAGGGAGGCCGGGAGGGATCAAGCTGGGGTGCTGCTTTCATCATGGGACCAGGTCATGGTAACCCGGTACGGAATGCGGTACGATCGAACGGTACGGTACGGGTACGGTACGGTACGGTACGGTACGGGTACGGTACGGTACGGACATAATGGGATGGGCTAGTAAGAAAATGGGCAATACGGTAGTTCCAAATGGTACGGTACGGTCAAACGGTACGGGACGGGACGGGATACGGTACGGGATTTTTGCCAATACGGCCATACTGGATAACCCTGGACCAGGTCAAGCCCCCTGTCCACAATCCCACCACTCTGTTGGTATTTTAGCTATTCTTCCGAAGAAATGGAGAAGCAGGAGCGCTGCTTGTTCATCACCAGGGGACAGCAAGTCAAACCCCCAGTCCACATCCACAATCCCACCCCCCCTGCCCATCCCCTGCCCACATTCTGCCTCTCTTCCGCAGCATTGATTAAATTGGAGGAGGGCAAGCGGAGCTGGTTGATCAAGGCACCAGGTTGTAACCTCAATCCGCTATCCCGCCAATTCGCAATCCCACCTCCCTGCCCATCCCCTGCCCACATTATGCCTCTCTTCCGCAGCTTTGAAGCGCCCTGCGCGATGCTGATTCATCTTGGCACCATGTGACATCCCCTCAACCCCCCCCACACACACGCACACTACACATCTTCTGCCACTCTTCCGCAGCTTTGAAGCGCCGAGAGCGCTGCGGATTCATCTTGGCACCATGTGACATTCCCCTTATCCCCCACCCCCAATCCGACAACCCACCACTACACCCTCCCTCTGCCACCTCCCCACGCATCTCCCTCTGGAGCATGTAAGCGCGAGGAACATTGCATATTCATTATGGCACCTTCCTCTGCAGCATTCAAGCGCGAGGAGCGTTGCGGATTCATTATGGCACCAAGTTACACCCCCCCCCCCCCCCCATTCACTCACCTTAAACCTCTCCTCCGCCGCTGTGAAGCGACGAGAGTCCTAGCTGCTGATCCATCTTAGCATCAAGAGACACTCCCCAATCCTCATTCCACTTTCCGACCAATCCCACGTTTAGCCAATCCGCGATCCCGCAACTTAACTCACCCTCCGCCTTTCTTCTGCCGCTTTTTGAGGCGCCGGGAATGTTGCTGATTCGTCTTGGCTGGTGCCAAGTACCATGCCAAGTACCCCCCCCCCTCCAAATCCGCTACCTCCCCATTCCATTTTCCCCCAATCCGGTATCCCTCTATCCCTTATCCAACTATCCTACTCAGAGATCCCGCCAGTCCACTCACCTTCTGCCTTTCCTCCGCAGCTTTGAAGCGCCGAGAGCGCTGCTGATTCATCTTGGCGCGCGGGGCACACCCATCAATAGCCATGAACAAGAGCTTGCGAGGCTTGACCACCTGAAGGGGAGGGGCGAGTAGATATGTTAACAGAAAGTTGTCAGGAAGACAGGTGGTGGTTGGATCAGCCATGCTCGTGAGCCAGTTGACAAACAGGGGGGGACGCAGGACGCAAACATCAACGGCCATGAAAGAAAGGAAGAAAACTACGTCCCGCAGGGGCGTAAGGGTTAAGGAAACAGCGCGGCATGGGCCTAGGACGTGTCCGCGCCGTTACCATGAACAGGAAAGGGTGCAGGAAGGCCCTCCACCTTAGGGGCCTGCCAGCTCAGGCACAACACACTGTGCCTATGGAGACTTCCTATGTTGCCCCTAATCCCTCACCTGCGCCAGCTAGGGCAGGTATCCAGACACCTACTCACGGTATGCAGCCTCCACATCCCCCTTCCATTCACTTCCCCTCCTCGAAACACCGGACTTGCTTGAGCTCGCCACCTGATGCTCTTTCTTACACAGCTTCGTCACCCCTACCTCTCACCAGCACCAGCTACTCTAAGTATCCAAACACCTACTCGCCGCTTCTTGTCCCCAGAGGCCCTTTCCATACACCCCCACCCCTGCTTCTCCTCTGTTGCCCCTCATCTGCACCAGCTTCTGCTAGGCATCACGCTTGCTCCTCACCAGCACCAGCTCCTCACCAGCACCAGCTACTAAGTATCCAAACACCTACTTGCTGCATCTTGCTACCACATGCCCCTTCCATACACAGCTTCTCTTCTTTCTCCTCAGTTGCACCTCACCTGCACCAGCTGGGCCAAGTACCGTAATAACTAGCTCACTGTAACTTGCATTCCTGCCCCAAAATCCCCTTTCATACATACACAGCTTCTCCTTTTATCCCTTCCATTGCTCTTCACCTGCACCAGCTTCTCTAGGAGCCTCGACACCTGACTCGCTGCATCTTGCCCCCATATCCCCGTTGCCTCTTGCCCCTCACGTGCACCAGCTTCTCTAGGTAGCCAACCACCTGCCAAGCTGCATCTTGCTACCATATTCACATCGCCTGCTCACCCTCTTGCCTGTCACCAGCACCAGCTAGGCCAAGTACCCAAACATCTGACTCCCTGTATCTATTCCCCATATGCCTCTTCCCCACCCTACCCCTTCACCCTCCTGCCCCTCTCTTGCACCAGCTGGGCCAAGTACCCAAACATCTGACTCTCTGTATCTATTCCCCATATGCCTCTTCCCCACCCTACCCCTTCACCCTCCTGCCCCTCTCACCAGCACCAGCTAGGCCAAGTACCCAAACAACTGACTCCCTGTATCTATTCCCCATATGCCTCTTCCCCACCCTACCCCTTCACCCTCCTGCCCCTCTCTTGCACCAGCTGGGCCAAGTACCCAAACAACTGACTCCCTGTATCTATTCCCCATATGCCTCTTCCCCACCCTACCCCTTCACCCTCCTGCCCCTCTCTTGCACCAGCTGGGCCAAGTACCCAAACAACTGACTCCCTGTATCTATTCCCCATATGCCTCTTCCCCACCCTACCCCTTCACCCTCCTGCCCCTCTCTTGCACCAGCTGGGCCAAGTACCCAAACAACTGACTCCCTGTATCTATTCCCCATATGCCTCTTCCCCACCCTACCCCTTCACCCTCCTGCCCCTCTCATGCACCAGCTGGGCCAAGTACCCAAACAACTGACTCCCTGTATCTATTCCCCATATGCCTCTTCCCCACCCTACCCCTTCACCCTCCTGCCCCTCTCTTGCACCAGCTGGGCCAAGTACCCAAACATCTGACTCCCTGTATCTATTCCCCATATGCCTCTTCCCCACCCTACCCCTTCACCCTCCTGCCCCTCTCTTGCACCAGCTGGGCCAAGTACCCAAACAACTGACTCCCTGTATCTATTCCCCATATGCCTCTTCCCCACCCTACCCCTTCACCCTCCTGCCCCTCTCTTGCACCAGCTGGGCCAAGTACCCAAACAACTGACTCCCTGTATCTATTCCCCATATGCCTCTTCCCCACCCTACCCCTTCACCCTCCTGCCTCTCACCTGCACCAGCTTCTCTAGGTAGCCAAACACCTTGACCACCATCTCGTCCTCTGTCATCTTGACCTGAATAGATCAACCAAGGGCAGGAATGTGGACTAGGTATCTCGACCTGGGTGGATGGACAGGATGGCAGGGATGGCAATATATTATCTTGCCCTGGACAAACGATGGGAGAATCTTGACCCCCATTTCGTCCTCTGTCATCTTGACCTGAACAGATCAACGAAGGGCAGGGATTGGAACAAGCTATCTTGACTGGGACAGACGACTGGATAATCTTGACTGGAGCAGTTGATTGGAGAATCTTGACGAACACAGCCCCCGGTTTCTGGCGGGGCAGTTGGGAATGTGAGGCGGGAAGGGGGGGGGGGGGGGGTCATAAACATCAACCAGCTCCTCAATGTGAAGACCACGGTCCACCTCCGTACATTTCCACTCCATTCACACACATACCTAGCTCGAGTGAGCGTGTGTTGAGTCGAGGGCAGTGAGAACTTTTTGGGCGATGCATCGCTGTCGGCGATAATGTGGGCGAAATATAAATAAATGATATTGCCAAATTTTGTACGCTCAGCGCCCAAGGCTTTAAGTTACCTCCCCTGGCCTGGCCGAAGGCTTGGCTCCGGAAAGTGGGAACGAGTCGTGGATATTGCCATGCATGTATAGGTAGAGGTTGTCCAACTCTACCCATTTCTACACACTCATCCACACCGATCATACACATGCCTTTCTCTGGCCTGAGTTGAAGCATAAAAGATGCCCTCTGTATGAATCAGGCAACCTTTCCCCACCCCTCAACATATATTCCACGCGATTCACTCATGCACTCAGAGGCATGCACCTATCTCTGCCATGAGTTCAGTTATAAACATTTATGGTTTGCTAAAATAGGCGATCCACCAGACACCCATCCCCACTCTTCACACATGTACATCTCTCTGGCTGGCTTGGGTGCAATTACGGATGATGCCTTTTATGTCTAGGTAGCGGATGACCAACCCCACCCCCTTCCACACATTTTCTACAACGTTCACACACTGTTCACATCCGTATGTAAAACAGGCAATCCGCCCCCCCACTCTTCATACACAAACCTCTCTCTGGTTGGCGTGTGTGCAGTTATGGATAATGCCGTTCATATCCAGGTAGAGGTTATCCACTTCTGGGGACGCCTCAGTAGCGGTGATCTTCATGTTGAGGAGCGGGTAGCGCTCCGATAGCCAGCGGTAGAATTTAGGGATACCTGGATTGCATGGGGCGCAGAGGTCGCATGGGTCGCATGGGGGCGTGTGGGGGGCGCATGGGGCCCACCGGCGACAAAAAGGGCGCATGGGGCACATGGGGGACGCATGGCGAGCATGGTGTGCAAGGTGAAGAAACACAAGGAGCAAGGGCGTGGCCGGACGTGGAGTGGGTTAAATGAAAAAAGGAAGTGGGCTGCATAGTTTGCATTAGCATGGGCAAGGGCTGCATGAAACTCATGGACATGATCACATGCGATATGTGCCCAGGAGTATTGGTGGCATAATGGGTCGCATGGTGCGCATGGGCATGGATCGCTTGGGTCGCATGGAGCATGGAAATAGATGCATGGATTGGCTTGGCGTGGACACTGATGCCGACTTTGGTAACAAGCACATAAGGAACCTGTGCTCATGTTTCCATGCCCCCATCAAGCACTCACCCATCTCTGTTACTTGCGTGTACTTCCTTAAGGGAGCGCAGAACGTGCAATAAGATTGACTAAAAGCTCATAAACGTGAGAAATGCAATAATGTTCAAATGTATGCGGATCTTGAAGCGACTGTGAGCCTGATAATGGATCGCTTCACGCCTTCCTTGCCTCTATGATCAGTGGGAAATTGAAAGGCGTGTGATGAGATTCGATGTATTCTCTCTAGGCGCGTTTGATCGCTGGGTATGGTCGTTTAAATCAAAAGTGTGGTTTCGAACAGTAGATATTCACACTGCGCGTTTGGGCTCAACGCGAAACTGAGTTGTAATGAGTAGTCCAACAGGGATTGATCGGTTTCCGCTAACTTGTCGATCGACAGGACAGCAGAAGTCCGGACGTGAGGTATGAAGGAACATGGATGACAAGGCGCACCAGACGAGGCGTGAAAGGTCATGATGCACGTATGGACGCACAGGCGCGCTATAAGATACTAGTGAAATTAATCACACAAAATGTCGGGGATTTGCTGCAGGCAAAGAAATACTCGACTTAAAAATTGTGAACCGGCTCTTAACACCGGATAGGAAGCAAGCGAGGGAACTTCCGGGAAACTTCCGGAAAGTCCGAAACATGCCGGAATCGCATCTGCATCAAAACTGTTTAAATTTGACCCCCGCGCCGCATTGAATGCCCCAAATTTGATAATGATAACCACCCCGACCAGCCCTACTGCGTTGCATAATGCTCATCAAACGGGCAGGAAATAATTTATCGGACCTCACGGAACACTAAATACAGAGCTAAAACAAGACTAAAACCTGAAAACACTGTCGAAATTCGGGGGGGAAATGGCTGAGGCATGTTTCAGGTGCTCTTTCCGTCACAAGTACTTGTCAGTTGGAAAAGGGATCAGGCGTTTGCATATGACACGTTAATTAGAAAAGGGATCAGGCGTTTGCATCCCATGGTTCTTCTTCTAACATTTGGTTGATAAACGTGCCGCTGACTTTTTGCCGCAAATGTGACAAAGTGCCTTTAAAGACGCCCCGTCTATGCATCAGGAAGCATATCAGGCGTGGCTCTCCAGGTGCTGTGTAAAAAGATTGGTTCGTCAGCATTTGTATTTCTGTAAATGTGGGACGCCGCATTGTGTCGGGATTTGGGACATTGCACCGAAGTGCTGGGAATCACACAACAGTACTTCGAAACGTACTTACCATTGGTTACGGCGTAAATTTAGCTAGCTCAAATGCAAGAAAGAGTAAATTGTAACATAGACGTTGAGCAGGTCCTAGGGGATTTCAAGCACTATCAGTCTAGCGTTTGCTTGTCACACGTTGTGATCAACTTGCTTTAATTGCTACATTCTCGTGGTGGTCCTTTTAAACTGGAGTCCCCACAATTTGCAATATAAGCGTAAATAAACTCAGCCCTGAATTTACTGGTATCGTCTTTTGGCTGTGCACTTCTATATTCAGGTCCTATTCAGGACCGCAGTCGCTAATATTTATACATGCCATGTATTACATGGTGCCGTATTTCATTCTTGTACACGATTTGGAACTCCCACTTTACTGAAGCCGATCAAATACGTTGCAAAACGGTAACCGCTTTAACAACACGGATATCTTTTTCTCCTGTTCAAATTTGCATCCTCTTTCTTTCTTCCATTATTAATTTGTTCCTACTATTTTCAGCCGTTGCTGGCTGACGCGCGGACGCGCCTCCCATCCCGGAATCTCTTTTCATTTTTTTCTCGCCTAGAGGTAGGCACCGATTTGGCAAGGCAACGCAGCTGGGAATGTCGGCGCAAGCTCCCTGGCAATCTTGCAAACGCTTGGAACATTGTGCGGCTGCTGCCCAGATAACTGCACATGCACATGACAATACTTGCCACTCGATATTTTGAGAAGCGGAGTTTACAGAATTCTTCCCCCGATGTAAAGCCCTCCCCCCAGGCCACGCCCACCCCTCGGCAGGCCGTGGCCAATGCATATTATGTATTAGCGAGACAAGTAGACAAAATACCGGTACCCAGGATAATGATGACATGAATGATTGGCAGACTCTTATTAAAAAAAACATTTGGTCATATCGTACACAAATTCAGGGCCCGTGAGCCGGACACGTGGAATTCCATGTCTGCATCTTCCGTCCAGAACCCACCACCAGATAAACTGCCGCCGGAACATGATTCGGCGATCGCCCGAATGGAGTTCGGCCCGATCAAGCTGTATGCTTCACCATGACAAAACCGTCCGGCTTTTCACTCTTGGATGCATGGATGTCTGTCTCCTTGGATGAAGCCGTGTAGAAAGAAAGAAAGAGAATGCCGAGGCGGCGTGGATTTTGGGAAGTACAGGCTGCATTGTCGAGAAGCTCAAGCCCTGGTCTGTACATCTTTGAATGGGAGAAGGGACAAGGGCGATTCTTTAAGAACAGAGGGAGATGCATGCTGGCAGTAGACTGTTTTCAAGGAAACGTCGAAGAAGATGCAGACTGGACTGTGTAATCCTGGTGTAAATGTGTAAGGATGGACATATCGGCGATATCTTGCGGGTTTTCTCGCAAGACCTTAGTTGCGCCAGGTATTGCAATCGCCTCAGGGCCAAGGCTGCATGTGAGATCTCGTTTGTTACCCAGTGCCAGGCCATTCCCTGTTATTTCCGTGACAAATTACGGTGACACCTATCCCTATGAAAAGAGTCACCACCATCAGATCACCCGCACACAAAAAGGGCATCGTACATTCGAAGACCTTCCAAACATGACCCCATAATGCATTCGGCAGGACCTGCCTAGAAAGAAGAGAAGTTGAACACAGGGGCTGGAAATACGCTGGGGACCTAGAGGAGGGGTAGGGCGTGTACATCCTTCGGTTGGTCTCATGCCTCTCACATGTGTCATGTGATCATGTACATGGACGGTAATGCCATGCGGTCGTGTACAGCCCGGGACGGTATTGCCGTATTTTTCGACATCGCCTGTTCTACTTTGGTTGTACCACTGCTCTCTACTCTCCACCGGAAGGCAGCCGATCAACGAGTTGATTGCGTAACTAATGTGTTTTTTGATACATACAGGATGTTGAGCATAATCCCGTCAACGCGGCTGAGTATTGCGCACGCGACATGCTCTCCGAGGAATGCCGTCGGCAGCAGGCTGGGCTTGCTCACCCGTCCACTGATGTTGCTTACATAGAGTAGCAGTAGGAAAGCTTCACGAATTCCTTACATGCCTGACAGTATCACTTGCCAGCATGAAACAAATCCATATGGGTTGCACAGAGCTGCAACAGGCGTCCCAATGGGATACACAAACAGGGGTCCCAGGTTAAGGAAATGACCTTTTGGAAGCTAACATATATTGCAGCTACCGAAGGATATCATCATATGAACGTGCTCCTGGTTAGCTAAAGAGGATATTGCGGGTGGGGGGCAAAGGACTAGGCAGCGAAATTGTAACCAACCTGGTGAGAGCGCAATAGCTCTGGGCTTCTGGCCCTGGTTAACACAGCAGCCTAGGCTTGGCGAGTACTCGTGGCAGTATTGTAGCATGCAGGTCCCGGTATATGTGGCATTCCAAAATACCGCAGGAATGGCAAATGCCGCAGGCTTGGCAAAAAACGCAACTTGACAATTACTAGATCAGATGCTAGCTTGCTCACAAGTCACAATCTGAGGCATCCTCATACAGCACAAGAGTGAGGACGCTATGTGGCCAGGTACCGGTAGATCCCGGGTAGATCCCTCCTGTCTGATTAACTGCTTGCCTGCTGTCACGACGTACCGTATGAGTCATCCGGTATGACCACTGCTTGTTGCATCAAGCCATGCTGCAGCTCTGGCCACCGGCTATAGGTCTCTCAAGGCCTGGTCTTCATCATCCCGGCGGTGCGCAATGAACTGTAATTCTGAGCGACCTAACTCAGGTGCACACTACCTATATACGCATTCAAATATGCTTAGCTGCATGGACGTTACCTGGAGGTGAGAGACCTGATCTGGAGTTGGTGGGGTCCCTTCAATTAGTGATGAACCATGCATAGATGTGTGACTGACCGCCCATTACTCTCAGCACCTTGCCTTCGACCACGGAGGGCAGGAAGCTATCTCCTTGGCGTAGGCCGGTGAGCTTTGATGCGCCTAGGGCTCAGGCGTTGAGAAATGTCTGAACTTCCATGCGTGATCTTCCCATGCTTGATGGGATCCTCTGATGGGTTGCCGCTCCTGCGTTTCGACTTCGTGCATTTTATATAATCTCGAAAATGCCGTACGTATTGCTAGCCCCCTGGCCTGCCCTATTCTACCTAGCCGCCTGCGTCGGCACAGCCTTCCTTTCCCCACCGCATTACTTCCGTCCACCCCCTTCATTTGAACAAGATGGCCGAGTCTCTGACGCTGCGCGCCACGCTGAAGGGCCATGCCGGCTGGGTCACCTCCATCGCCACTCCGCTGGACCCCACCTCCAACATGCTGCTGTCTGCCTCTCGGTAGGAAATGGAGTGCCGATGGATTTTGAAGATTAAAAGAATGCAACAGCAGGGTTAGAAACGTGGGAGACTAATCCTGGTGCCCCAAGAAGGGGTTGAGATCGGCTATGAATGCCATCGCCAGCTACTTTCCTGCCCCCACCCCCCTGCCGGCTATTATTTGGATATTATTTCAATTTGGGGAAGGCATCGCTACTCGTCTGTGGCAGTGCCACTGTTTAATTTCGGCGGTGGTGGTCTCGCTGAGTCGTCAGCCGCCCATGAGACATTGCATTACCGAACGGGACATGCATCCTTGATTTTGACGAACGTCGTCATCTCGTGATCTTGCTTGCCGCCTACCCTGTTCGACGCTGATCAGCTTGGATATGGCGATGAACAGCTATGTCCTGTCTAGCCCTTCCCAGACCCCATGTAGCTGATATGCTGATCCCCTAGATCCGGCTGTGCAATTTGAGCACCTTGGCCAACCTAGATCTGGCTGCTCACCCTGCACATTAGCCCCCCATGCGTCAATCACCCTTACATCCAGTGTATTTTTTCATGACTCTGCTACATGTCAGCTTAACTCTGGCCTCTGGCCAGGGTGCCCAATTGTGGCCAGCCATGCTGCTTCGGCCACCAGCCGCAGGTCGGCCCAAATTCGGCTCCCGGCGGGCCTGTTGGGCCATGTGGCGGCCTGAAAAAGGTCAAAAGCTAGATCTGGCTGCGGTTGTACAACCTAGCCCCCATTCAAAGTAACTTCACTGGAGAGCAATCCGCTTACTTCCACACCTGAAAATTCAAACCGCAGCGACAAGTCCATCCTTGTATGGGAGCTGGAGCGCTCTGAGACCAACTACGGCTATGCCAAGCGCTCTCTGAGGGGCCACTCGCACTTCGTGCAGGACGTTGTGATCTCATCCGACGGCCAGTTCTGCCTGTCAGGCTCTTGGTGAGGCCGTATTCAAATTTCAGGATACCTCTTGGCACGGGAAGGCACAGACTTTATGCATATGGGCGTGAGCTGCCTGGCCTGCATGTACTGCCTGCATGTGGGCATGAGCAGTATGCCTGCAGACGTGGCATGGGCACGGGCTGCATGCATGTATGCGAGAGCTGCATTTGCTGCATGCATGTGGGTACGAGCTGCATGCATGCAGGCATGGGCCGCATGCCAGTATTCATTATTTTTCTCCCCCCTGTTTTTTTATGCATGCGCGACTCTTCCATCCCCACCGCCTCCTGTATGGTGAATGGGGCCATACTGGTGCGCACAATGACTTGCTTGGTGCCGCGGGAAGGGGAAGGCCTGGGGAGAGGAGGTGTGGCCCGTGTGCGCACCTCCCTCCCCAGGCGGGGCCCCGGCCCGGCCTGTCCCCTGGGTGTGTATGCTCTCCCCCCGGGGTGCGGTACCGGGTAGACAACTTCATATTATTAATGTGTTTGTTTCTGTCTGATCTCCTGCGCAACTGCTCCATCCCTGCTGCCCTCTGTGGTGACTGGGGCCTTGCTAGCTTATCATGCATGTGTCTTTGTATCTTCCCCTGCTCTGATTCATGCGCGACTCTTCCATCCCCACCACCTCCTGTATGGTGACTGGGGCCATACTGGTGCGCACAATGACTTGCACGGTGCCGCGGGAAGGGGAAGGCCTGGGGAGAGGAGGTGTGGCACCATGTGCGCCTCCCTCCCCGGGCGGGGCCCCGGCCCGGCCTGTCCCCTGGAGTGTCTGTCATACCCGGGGCGCGGTATCGTACAGACAGCTTATTATTTTGAATGTTTGAACCTTGCGCATTCTGTCATGATTCATGTGGTTCGTCTCTGCCTCTCTCTGCCATGTGCTCTCTGTCACCTTCTGCCTATCCCCTTCTCCCCTCCTCATGGGATGGAACCCTACAACCTGTGTTTTCTGTATAAAGTCATCATTCATGCGTCTGTCCCTCTCTGTGCAATGTGCTCTCTGTTCAAATCTGTCGTTTGACCACCCACTTCTCCCCTCCTCCAGGGATGGTACCCTGCGTCTGTGGGACATCAACACTGGAGCCACCACCCGTCGCTTCATCGGCCACACGAAGGACGTGCTCTCTGTCGCTTTCTCCGTCGACAACCGCCAGATTGTGTCGGGTGCGCGCGACAAGACCATTCGCCTGTGGAACACGCTTGGGGAGTGCAAGTACACGATCGGAGAGCCGGAGGGACACTCCGAGTGAGTTCTAGGAGGTTCACATGCCGTTAGGGAGGGGGATGGGAGCTAAGGGAACATGCATGGAGGGGACACTCCGAGTGAGTACTAGGAGGGTCACATGCTGTTTGGGAGGGGGAAGGGGGCTAAGGGGACATGCAGGGTGAGGAGGGTTTTATTACACTGACATTTAGGGATGCATGGGGGAGAATAGGGACACCATAGGATGCCAAAATTCCGAGTGTGTCAGAGGAGGGCCGCATGCTACAGCGAAGAGGGTGGTTAGGGACATGTGCAGGATGGAGGGGGGTCAGGGAGGACTGAGGCATGGAGGGGGCAGACATGGGTGCATGGGGAGTGCATGTCCCCCAAAAGAGATCCAAAGGGACACTTGGAATGAGACAAGGGGTAAGCGTGAGAGGAGGGGGGGTATATTGAAGGGGGAAACAACTTGTGGAAGTGTGTGTTCGATGGACCCTAGCGAAACAATAGCCGTCTTGCCACAGCCTTGACCCGCCCTATGGCCTTGGTCTCTGCTGTCCAGAGATGGCTGAGATTGAAATGGAAGACGCTCAAGGAAGCTGGCAGTGCCCTACCCATGGCTTAGCCAGTGCCATAGTAGTGACTATATCTATGAATTGTATGCATCTCTGCCAGTGTTTTAGTGGTGCCTAATATATATGTATTGTATGTATCTCAGCGGAAGCATAGCTGTGTCAACACAGCCGCTTGTTGCCGCAGACTCATACCAAAGTCGTGCCCTCACCCATGGCTTAGCCAGTGCCTAGAACTGAACGAATGGATGCATCTGCACAGAACAATAGCTTGACTTCCACACCTACAATC
Organism: Limnomonas spitsbergensis; assembly: GCA_037349105.1. Lineage (NCBI taxonomy): Eukaryota > Viridiplantae > Chlorophyta > Chlorophyceae > Chlamydomonadales > Limnomonas > Limnomonas spitsbergensis. Next base: position 796,187 of record JAYJMM010000121.1, read on the forward strand.
TACATCCACCCTGAGGCAACTGGAGGGGTTTATGAGAGGGTTGCATGGTGGAGTGCGTGTTATGACCCATCCTTGGGGAACTTCAGCCGTCTTGCCACAGCCTGGACCCGCCCTCGGGCCTTGGTCTCTGCTGTCCAGAGATGGCTGACATTGAAATGGAAGACGCTCAAGGAAGCTGGCAGTGCCCTACCCGATGGCTTAGCCAGTGCCATAGTAGTGACTACAACCTATAGTATCAATTGCATGCATCTTATCGTAGCAGTAGCCCTCTCGCCACAGTCTATGGGCAAATGGACGGGCAGTGCCCTACCCGATGGCTTAGCCAGTGTCAAAGTAGTGACTATCATCCATGAATTGTATGCATCTCTGCAGAACCATGGCCGTCTTGACACAGACTTGTTGCCTCAGGCTAATACCAATGTAGTGCCCTACCCCATGGCTTTGCTAGTGCCATAGTAGTGACTATCATCCATGAATTGCATGCATCTCTGCAGAACAAAAGCCGTCTTGCCACAGCCTGGACCCGCCCTCGGGCCTTGGTCCCTGCTGTCCAGAGATGGCTGAGATTGAAATGGAAGACGCTCAAGGAAGCTGGCAGTGCCCTACCTGATGGCTTAGCCAGTGCCATAGTAGTGACTACAATCTACTTCAATGTGTCTGTATGGAACCATGGCCGTCGAGCAGGCAAAGGAGGGGTGCATGAGAGGGGTGTAGGGTGGACGAGGTGTTTCAATCAATCCTTGCAAACAAAAGCTGTCTTGCCTCTGCCTTGACACACCTTACGGCCCATAGGACTGCCTATATACGAGAAATTATATGCAGTCGTAACAAAATTTAATTGGCCCATCCCTGCCCCCTCCCCTAAGGGTGGGTGGTCTCATTCGTACGCTCCTAAAACATATATTTTGCCCATCTCCCCCCTCCTCTAGTTGGGTCTCATGCCTGCGCCTCAAAACATATTTCGACCTCCTTTCCTCTAGGTGGGTCTCCTGCGTGCGCTTCTCACCCATCACCACCAACCCCATCATCGTGTCGGGCGGCTGGGACAAGGCTGTCAAGGTGTGGAACCTGACCAACTGCAAGCTCAAAAACAACCTCATCGGACACTCCGGCTACGTCAACACCGTGACGGTCTCTCCGGACGGTTCCCTGTGTGCATCTGGTGGCAAGGTATGAACTAGGTGTGAAAGGAGAGGGAATGATGAGTTGAGGGACGTCCACACGGTCCCGGTCTGACGGGACGGTCCCTTGTGTGCATGGGGTGGCAAGGTATGAACTAGGTGTGAATGAGGGGATAATTACGAGTTGAGGGACGCCTACACTGTCACGGTCTCACCGGACGGTTCCTTTTGTGCATCTGGTGGCAAGGTATGAACTAGGTTTGAAAGGAAAGGGAATGATGATGAGTTGAAGGACGTCAACACTGTCACGGTCTAACGGGACGGTTCCTTGCGTGCATGGGGTGGCAAGGTATGAACTAGGTGTGAATGAGGGGATAATTATGAGTTGAGGGACGCCTACACTGTCACGGTCTCACCGGACGGTTCCTTTTGTGCATCTGGTGGCAAGGTATGAACTAGGTTTGAAAGGAAAGGGAATGATGATGAGTTGAAGGACGTCAACACGGTCATGGTCTGACCGGACGGCTCCCTGTGTGCATGGGGTGGGAAGGTATAAACTAGGTGTGAATGAGGGGATAATTATGAGTTGAGGGATGCCTACACTGTCACGGTCTCACCAACGGTCCCGTGTGTGCATCGATGGCAAGGTGCGAACTGAATACGAATGGCAATAGGCAGGGTATTGATGAGTGTGTGTTATTTGAGGGTTGCTTGAGGGTTGTGATCACTGTCACAATCTTACCGGTCGACTCCGTGTGCATGGGGTGGCAAGGTTTGAACCACGCATACATGAATGGAGGCTGAGGAGGAGAAAGCAGAAATGGGTGGTGGTTATGGCGTCAGGGTGTGAACGCGTCTGCAATGTGAGAAGACGTTGGTTAGAAAAGGGAGGGCTTGGCAACAAGGACGCGCGTATGAAGAAGTGCATTTTGCGTAATGTATGCGACGCCTGACGAACTCCATACCCATTTGCTGTGCCCCCCCAAGAACAGTGTGGCCATTCTGTGGGACCTGGCTGATGTGAAAAAATTATGCATGCAGCTGTACTGCTCCAACATTCTTTGCCCTGCCCTCCTCTAGGATGATGTGGCCACGCTGTGGGACCTGGCTGAGGGCAAGCGCCTGAACAGCCTGAACGCCTCCTCTGATCCCCAAACCCATTTGTTCTGCCTTCTGAACCCTGAGCCCATTTGCCCTGCCCTCCTCCAGGACGGTGTGGCCATGCTGTGGGACCTGGCTGAGGGCAAGCGCCTGTACAGCCTGGACGCCTCTGACATCATCCACGCGCTGGTCTTCTCCCCCAACCGCTACTGGCTGTGCGCTGCCACCCAGTCCAGCATCAAGATCTGGGATCTGGAGAGCAAGAGCTTGGTGAGCATTTCCTTTCTTCTGCTTTCCAATTTTAGAAAACAGACTGCCGGAACAGAAGACAGAATGCAAGAGCAGTGTCAAGGGTAGTGTTGTGCCGATTGCGGTCACAGGCTGAGTTTCAGTCACCGTAATTGCAAGGCCGGGTGAGCATTCATTTCCCCTGCTTCCGAACTTAGGAAGACAGACTCTGCCGAAACTTAAAACAGATTGCCAGAACAGGCTTCAGAGTAGTGTGGTGCCAATTGCAGCCCCTGCAGTGACTGGATGTCACATCTGAGTTTCAGTCACCATGATTGCAAGGCTTGACTTTTACCAGAGACTACCACGATTTCTGAATTATGGCGCAATTGCACAGAATAGGGTTCAGGGTGACTTTGTCGCTGGCCTGGAGGGCCATGATGGTTACACTAGCCATTGTTTGGTACATGCTCACTAATTGCTCTGCCTTTCCTTTGGGGTGGGGGGAGGAGAATACCTGCCTGAATTGTTCGTCCTTGTCCAAAGCCTTCTGAGCAGGGCCCAGAGGTCAATGACATAACACCGCTGGGCCCTGCTCAAAAAGGCTCGACCGCGTGGGTGCCGAACTGTCCCGTTGGGAGAAAATAAAAGGAAATTCAGCTGCAATCATTTGTATCTTGCGTCACCCCTCTGCTGCCCCTTCCCTCCCCACGACCACCAGGTGGAGACCCTGACGCCCGACTTCCAGAAGCAGTTCAGCAAGAAGGCCACCCAGCCCTACTGCGTGTCCCTGGCTTGGGCCGCCGATGGCCAGACCCTGTTCGCTGGCTACACTGATGGACTCATCCGCGTCTTCAGCGTGTCCTCGGGCATGTAAGCGATCCCGCACGGAATGCAGCAGATGGAATTAGGCAGAAGCTAAGGGACGTGTTATGAAGCCTGGTGCTGTCTGGATTTCGTCAGTTGTTGTAACCGCTACCTGGATCTGCCGTCTCCCGAAGTTACCTTCAGAAAGGAAAACATAATGTTTCTTTCAAAACAGCAGTGTGCGACATAACAATGTGAGCCTTGGACAAGAAAGGAACGGACGTCCGCTTGACCAAACATTGGGCCGTGTCAAAGATGCAGTCCCAGTCAAAGACTTGAAGGGGCGATACCCTCTGGGTCCAAGAACATACACATTCAACATCCCCATACAAGGTGGTGTCACGGCGCGCTGGCTGTTGTAGGATGTTGAATAATAATTCTTACACTCTTACTGTCTTTCAAATTTTCGGATGCGAGAGACGGTCGGTGCCCGCAAGCAGCTGAGTGAAGCACGACAAAAATTCGGGCAAAGAACAAGTGGACACCTTGGGCTTCATAAAAGGCGTGCAGACATGATGCAACATGGGGTGCCCTCGCGACCAAGCAGGGGTGGGATACGCTTGCTTGTTTGTCGACTTTTCTTTTCTTAGAGGCTTTGTGTAGGTCTGGTCTCTCGTGGAACTCAGGTGTTGGACTTGGTCTTCTTTGCCTTCCCGGCCTCTCCTATAGTTCCTTTCCCCTCTCTTCCTTTTCGTTCCTCCTTTACTCCCCTCTGAACAGTTGGGCGCCCGTGCGGCCGAGCTTTGAGGGGGCCCAGAGGTGTAACGTCATTGACATGTTGCAATATGGCTTTCCCTCTTACATTATAATTATTTTCTCACAACGGGACAGTTGAGCGCCCACGCGGACGTGCCTGTTTGAGCATGGCCCAGAGGTGTAACGTCTTTGAACTTTGGCCCTGCTCAAACAGACACGGCTGCGTGTGGGCGCTCGACAGTCTAGTTTGGAGAAGAAAGCTTAAGGCATGACAGGAAGGGAGAGGAACCAAAAGAAGGAGGAAAATATCCTCAGCCCCCAAAATAATTGTAAAGTGAAAGGCCCCGCCCCTAAAGAGTGAAGTTCAAAACGTAAGAGAGTAGAGTAGCAAAGAAAAGAAATAGCCCCCCCCCCACCCACTCACACACACACAAAGAGGTAAGCAAATCCAGTTCTTGCTCCCCAAGAAAATAACCATGGATGATGTGTACCACATCCACCACAGAAGCCAGAGTCTCAAACTCATGCCTGCCCTGGTCATAGTGAGTGCTCTGCAGCCTCTTCCCGTAACTGAGGTGATGGCGCTAGTGGACGTAGCATACGAGAGGGCTCAGCTGGAGGTCACCGACCTGAGGGATCCCTGATACCCAGCCATGCATGGAGCATAGGTCGGCAGCAGCCTACCGCACCTGGTTTCAGCCTGCGCAGACAAAGAGGTGCACCAGCATGCTTGAGTGCTTGTGTGCGCACAAACTTAAGGCTGCGGCTTGGCGCAATCAGTACGGAGGACACTATGGGAAGGCTTAGCGTTCAAGAACGGAACACACGTTGCTGCGAGCGTCCAGCGATGTTGTGCAAGGGGCGATGGCGAGCATGTGGAAGACACAGTACATGCTTGCTTTCAATGCCCCAGCGTGCAAGATCAACATATGGAGCGGGAATGGGCAGGTCCCCTTGAAAAGGGGTGAAGCGATATGGTAGATGGCGAGCATGTGGAAGACACAGTACATGCTTGCTGCCATTGTCCCAGCGTGATCACCTTAGTGTGCGGGGATGGGCAGGCCCCCCAGACGGTGCTACAGACTACCACACTTTGTACTAGGCGTAACGTCATTGATTTTGTACTACGGCAGGCTACGGTGAGATGCCCTGACTTTGGTTGTGGATGTGGTAGCTTTCGTCGAGGCCTCGGCGGTTGCGGATTTGGTAGCTTTCGAGTCGTTTCAGAGGCCGGGGCCTCTTTTCCTTGTATTTTCAGCCGTGTGTCCATGCACACCAAGGCTCCGCAGCAAGGGCGCCAGGGTTACCCAGTACGGGCCGTATTGGCCTAAAATCCCGTACCGTATCCGTACCGCACCGTACCGTTTGCAACACGGCCAAGTACGGCCGCCATTTCCTGCACTGCATGACTGCATGGGAGCATAAGTGCACAGACCAGTCAGACATATCAGATATTATCAGGATGGACGTAGGGGCAGCGCTGAGAACAAGTCCTAGGAAGGCAGCGTACACGGCTGATGCGCATTGGATTTTGCAGCCGTGCGTCATCATCGAAGGCTGGCCAGGCCAAGAGTGGGCGATGTAAATTTAGCGATAAGATGATCGTCGGCACTATGCGATTTACAAATCACCTCGCGGGCATAGCAGGACAAGTTGCGGCGTGTAAAAGGGTAAGGCGTTATTAGGACGGGTGATACATGCATACAGCGGTGATGTCGTGTGATCGTCTCCCTCGTCTAGCAAGTCCACACCTCCAGGACATCAAAATCTACGTAAGCTCGCTCGCTTCCAGAGGTAAAGAGGCATTCGTTGCTCGTAAAAGTCCAAGTATACTCCAATACTCAGTGGCAATAAGACACAACTTGGCGCCAAGTCACAATCCAAAGCTGCATACCGTACATGGAGGGAGGAGGCTAGGAGTAGTATGTAGGAGCATCCTTGTCCAGGACTCCCATGAGGGAGGCAAGACACAGGAGCTCCGTGTCTCCTTACGAAGTGATTTCCATGCATGCCATGTAATGATGCAACTCAGCAACTATGCAAGGTGATTCTGAGGCCTCTTGTTTCTATTGCTATATTCATGCATGCAAAATTTTATGTGCCATGCTGGTGGGTAGCGTTTATATGGACTGGCTGAATTACTGAAATGCTGAATGGCATGTTGGAACATTGTAATGGCGATGTGTGAGGAGTTTGGGATTGAATCAATGATCATATTTTCCCCTAGCATGTCAGCATGGTAAATCTGCAAGCATGCATGGAGATCCTAGGTGTTTATTTGGGGGCCATGCAAAATTGCATGGGGGCTGTCATGCAGCCATGCAGTATGTCAGGATGTGCATGGGGTCGAACAGTCATGGGAGTGTTGCATGCATGTGTTTCTCTGTGTGGATCCTGCTGTTCAGAGCCTTGAAAATGCGAAAAAATCTTGGACCGTATTGCCCTACCGTATTGTCCCTTTTGCCCGTACCGTATCCGTACCGTACCGCACCATATTCCCGTACCGTGTTTCCGTACTGGGTTACCCTGAAGGGCGCCCAACTGTTCAGAAAATATAATGAAGCTAGAAGGAAGAGGGGACATAAATGAAGGAACAAAAGGACAGGCCGGGAAGACAAACAAGATCGATGGCATCTGAGCTCCTCTAGCAACTAGCCCTGAACGAAGTCTACAACAACGTCCACAAAAGCAAGTTCATGACGTTACACCTCTGGGCCATGCTGAAATGAAGCCCGGCCACGTCGGGAAACAAAAAGCCAGCTAGGAAAGTCGAGGGATAAGGCACAAAAGGATATGAGATTAGCAAGTTCACCCACCGAACAACAAGAACACAGAGGTCAGGCAAAGGTCAGGCCGTATCCCCTGCCCTGAGGAGATTAGCCTTCAAAAAAGCTCAACTCAAAATTGCTTACAACCAGAGCCCCCCCTGCCTGCGGGATCTCCGACGTCCTGTCAGGTTGAGAGGATAAAGGCGGGAAAAAGAAAAAAAGGAAAGGCTAGGAAAGACAGAGAGGAGCGTAAAGGGCAAAGAAAATCACCCCTCAAGAAAACGGTAAGGCAGACCGAAAGATCCCTGCCTATGAAAGCAAGAGAGAGACAAAAAGGGCCAGTCCAGGAGGCATACAATAAAAGGCAGCAAAGTAGCAAACTAGCCCTCAACATTGTCGACCACGTCCTCAACAAAAGCCAGATCCTCCCACCCATGCCTGCCCTGTTACAACTGCCGAAAGTCCGTGGCGCCCTTCGGAGGGCCTGCCCTGTCGCGGCACAGGGGTGCACCCTAAGGAATAGGTGCACCAAGCGAAAAGAACACAAGACATTCGTAAACAAGTACTAATAAACTCTTACAGAGGTTATAGTAGGAGCTTCTCGATCCACTGCTGTAACTCAGTGAACTCAGCTCGATAACAGGTGATAGCTCCTGCTACTTCACCTGGACTTCTTCGATACTGTTGACAAGATCTCGTAAAGCCTCGACTTCTGAGGTACTTCTAGACTTCTTGGGACGACCTTGGGCGATTGTGGCCGTTGATCTGCTGTGGTGATTCGCTTGCTTGGCGACTTCTGGTGACTGAAGATATCTCTGATGAATCAGATGGTCGACTTGGAGCCAAAGGAAAGGCTGTAGGTTGGAGATGTGATGGTTGGTTGGTGGTAATATCCAGCTGTAGGGCTGGAGATATGCCTTGTTAAGAGGCAGGAATAACTCTAATTGCTGCAAATAGTCGACTGTTGGCCTAAATGCACTGCCAGCTTCATATCAGGAGACTTGTTGATGCTTATAGGGTCGCTGTTGGCCTAGTTGCTCTGCCAGTTTCCCCTTAGTAAGACTTTGATTGACGATTAACTTGCAGATCGATAATCAGGAACAATAGCTGGGAACGTTAAGAGTCTATTGAAGGCCGTGAAATCAAGTAAGAAAGAAAATGTAAAGGACCCAGTTCGGGATCCTCTAAGACGGCAAACACACTTGTACAGGTTCACACATAACTTCCAACCGAAAAAGCAGTTGGCGCAGTCAAACGCACGGTGCAGTCATACGTCGTGACAGCCCTACCTCTCGCCCTCAGCCTCTCCTTCACGCTAGGGCACTGAAAGCACACACGCTGCGCATCCTCCACATGTTGGCCGTGTCCCGCAGCCCAGCACTATTGACAGTAGCGTGTGTCACGTTGCTGATCGCTGCGCCGTCCTCTATTATCAGCTGTGCTGGCCACTCCGAGTCGCAGCCTTAAGTTGCACACAAAGAAGCAAGTGCACCTCCCCCCCCCGGCCGCTTGCGTGCAGCTGCGCATGCTCGTACGCTGCGTCAACGAGAGCCAACATCTCTGTGATGGGTAGGCGCTGTAGGTCAGCTGCTGCCTCGTGCAATCAGGGGGGACTGGCTGCCCCACGCTCCAGCTCCTCCAGTGCACCCAGCAGATCAGAGCACCAGGTGCATCCTCTCGTGCCCTGGCTGACTGCCAGCTGCATATTTGCTGTCATGGCCTCAGCCATTAGAGGGCTGTCTTGCTGCGCTGCCGGTGCCACCGCTGCATTGTAGAAGCGGAGGATATGGGTCCACTAGTCTCGCTGTAGTGGCTGGATCTGCAGCTCTCTCATGACCCCCTATCTGGCTGATGCGGGTAGCCCCGCATCCCGGCGCAAGTGTTGAAATAGGTTGGACTGCATCTTGTTGTGGAGACATGGCCGCGGCCGGAGGTGGCTGGTGGCCCACACCACGTGGTCGCCGTGGTTGGCCGAAAACCAGCCATTTGTGTGCCCCCTTACTTTGTTTTCTCTTTCCGTTTTTTCTCACCTTCTTTCTGGCATGCTTGTGTATTTTCTCTTTGTTGAGGGCTAGGATCTGGACGTGCTGGGGTCTCTTCAGAGTTTATAACGGTACATACCCGCTGGGCCCTGCTGAATACTCGACAGCATGTATGGGGCTGGTACTTGGGGATGAGCAAGCTCAAAGTCCAGCTATCATGCACAGCCGGGACCATGGTGCACTGGTGCAGCCATGTCACCCTCCTATGAGAGGGGGTCAGGAACATGGAGGCCGCTGATCTTGACAGGAGAGGAGAGAAGATCGATTGGCGGGTTCGATTCCTTGACCTTTAGTCACCCACGATTCCTTGATCTTAAGTTACCCACGGTGTATGTTCCTGTCTCTCACGTTTCAAGGTTTCTGTTTTACGTGCCACTAGAGGGGACGAGGCTAGAGGGGACGAGAAGCATCGCAATTTGTCACATTCTTTACCTCGTAAGGTGAGCGTTTGAAGCCTTGGTCGAATCATTGAGTCGGCTGCTTTGAAACGACAGCTGATGCTGAGTTGTCACTGGACCCGATCTCGATCCAGGCATGCAGTCAAGTGCCTTGCGTGTCATCGTCCCGATCAGATAGCGACAGCGACGTTCAATGCTGCTTTGAAAAACACCAAATGCAAGCAGACAGGCTTTGCACCTCATCGAGTAAATGCTATGGCGCGGTGAACGGTATGAGAAAAATAATCCCCCACCATCGGTCCATAGTGAGCATTTTAGTCAAGCCCTGGACTACTCCTGGTCTGTCGACAGTGAATGTAATCGGCGACCCAACCACTGCCCATATTTTTCTTTCGCCTTTTACTAAAGAAAACTGAGGGGTTGGGTCACAAAGCCGCCTTATATATTTTTTGAGAGCCTTGTGCTCCACTCATTAATTCAGGAAATTATACCTCGTTCTAAATGATGGCGAAAACTGCAACTAGCTTGCTTAACGGCTCCAAACTGACCAGACCCCGCCTCTGGATTCCAGTGAATCCTATTCTGTGACAAATACAAATTTCGTAGAGGGCGGGGGGGCGGTTCCAATCAGACCAGCCGTGCACTTCTTATGGTGTCGGTCAATGCAGTTGTTCACAAGTGGCAAATGACGTCTCGTCACATTTGCCTCCGTCAGCTCCTGACTATGGTGCCTGGGCGAGGTGCCGTCAAGGGTCAACACCTCGAATGTCGCAATGATACCGGAGAAGGTTCAGCAGGGCCCAGCGGGTATGCACCGTTCAAACCCATAAAAGCAAAAGCTAAAATTGGGTTGGAACCTTGAGCATGACACCGACTATCCCATCCCACACTAAGCCATGACGCCACGGATGACGGATTTATCAGCCTCACTCCGCCTGGAGTTCTTCAAGTGCTTGAGCACCCTGGCTTGCCACTATATAGCTGCCTCCATCATGATCTGTTCCGGCGTCAATGCACCCACGCTTAAGCTTTAGGGACATGGAGCATGTCTGCTATTCGGAGCATTGCCAGGTCTAACACACTGTTGCATGAGACTAACACTGTCAATGGATATCGCAGCCTTTAAAAGACAGGTCGGGTCTTTCAGTCGTTGCCACGGGTGTGACGGAGTAACCAGACTAGGAGAAGACTAGAAGAGTATTTGCATTTTAAGACATTAAAAAAAAGTCACCGTTTGCTGCCATTGCCGAGATCATAGCAACTGCTGGTTTAATAATGCTTGACTCAAGAGTGGGCAAGGTAGCACGATATAGTAATTCAGCACATAGATGGAGCGTTGACTAGGCTTGTGTTGTGGTATTAGTTCTTGTTAGTTGAATCCGTATCTGGAAAGTCCACAGACTGATACGATGGAATTTCGAGCTCCAAATCCAAACCTCCAATGTTAACCCCTTGATAGTGCCTGTCAAAAATACTATATCGGACGATATGATATGATATGAATATATGATGGCCCAAAAGACTATATCGTGCTACCTTGAGAGTGGGCATGCCAAACAAAGTGGTTTTGGTTGCGGAGCCACCCCCTCTGCCAAAATAAGATGTCCGTGGGATCTGCTTTTGTTACATGCTTTCATTATGATGCAAATCGACAGCATTTTTCATGAGAAATACAATGGCGCCGCTCTAGTTAGTTTAAAATCCACGTTTTGCCTGTCATTATCTCACACTTTCAACTTAACTTAATTGATGCATTGTTTTAAGTGATTCAGGCGAATCGTATCGCGGAAAGCCAAGCTCACTCCCGTTTCTTTGATCGAAACCTCCCTGTTGCTAGACAAGATGAGGACGGACTTGCAGCCCGCTCCACGACGGGAAGCGGCTCTGCAGGTAATAGTCCCATGCTAGTCCCATGGGCAGTCCTATGTTAGCCCAGCAGAATAATGATATGAGAAAACGACAGCGTTATAAGTTACACATGTTACATGAAGTTACATGGCGCGACCAAGAGTGAGGGAAATGCTGAAATGATCAAGAAATGCTGAAAATCAACGAATATGCACACCAAGCCCAAGCTACCATCAATCTTTAACCCTAATCCTGACTACCGGTACATGAGATTCTCATATTCAGTCAAATAGTATACACACTTCTGTCCGCTCCAATTCAAGCACAGATTAGACACCCTACAAAGCCCTCCAAGACATATCTCCGCCCAGCGGCGGGCCGCAGGGCTGGGCCTTCCTGTCTTGGCCTACCTATTTTATTACAAAAAACGCCACATCCTGATTTTGTTTGGTATGCAGGACACATCGGCCTATTCTACCCCTTGCTGTCACACCACTCACTCAACACGATACTAATTTCCCCCGTTTCCCCCAAAATACTTAATTTCCCATGAAAAAACAGGGACCTTGCGACTTCGTATACTGCACTTCACTACCAAAACCGTTTTTTTGTCTGAAAAGTATGCTAAGTTCCTTTAGTCTACTTAATGGACAGCAATTCAGGTGTTTCTTGGCAGTTAGTAAGACACTTGGTCGGCAGTGACTACAGTCTCTATAAAACTTGATGAACAGTCACTATGCAACTTGATGGGCTGGAAGTACTACATCTACATGGGCAGAAAGTGCTACAAGTACTACATAAAGTACCACATCTACTTTGGGGGTCAATGGAAAATATTCATGAAGACACAAATATTCATGAAGAAATAGAAACGTTGTTATCGGGAAATGATGTGTAACTGCCCTGTTGATCCACTTCTGATGACCGCTGTTGTTTGAATCTACCTGTGCTCCTCTTTTCTACCTGCACCGCTCTGCTTCTTGCACACACACTATTCTGATCGTTGAAACTGCTCTCCCGGGGGCTCAGTCTGTCTATGACCTTCTAGTTCTAGGGACCCTCATAAAACATCAAAAAAACACGTGGAAATTACCGCCGGGATATGAAGGGAGAGCAGGCGGAAATTTTGCCTACACAGATTCATTGGAAATGACAACCGTTTTTAAGTTCAAGGGTCGAAAAGTGTATACAGGGCGGGTGCCGAGCAGCGGCCGACCGAAGTTTTACTACTGGTAGAGTGCTCATTGTACCGCGAGAGCAAGAGAGTTGGACGACGCGGGTCCAACGCACCCCAGCACCGCTGTTTCAGGGGGGGTGGGGGGACGAGTTCCCTGCTGCTCCGGCTTTCGCTGACACTGCCCCCGGCGCAATCGCCGTTGGACTCAAGGCAGGCTTTACCGCCTTATCATTCTCCTTGTTTGCAAGCTTTCAGGATGCCAGGTCGTTCTCAATGTGGATACCCCCCACGTGTAAGGTGTGACAGCATGCGTCCGTACCACATCACGCAGCCCCGATCTTGTCGCTTGGATGTGCAGGCGTCTGCGCGCGCATCCGTTTGTATTGCCGGGAGAACACGCACGGGTATTCACGGAATATCGGTCATCAATGATTCTCCCCGAGAGATCACTGGGATCCAGGCTGCTTGCTGGCGCGGCTGCTCAAGGGCTCAGTGGTATGTGCTCACAGCTGGAAAGTCCACCAACATGAGGAGCAGAGGACGGTGAGACTCGACTCAGGACACAGGGCGCTCATCATTGGGGAATGCGAAGCAGAGGCTGCTGGGGCCAGTCAAAGGGGGGCATTTCTAACCTGAAAACGCAGCATGGTTGCAGGATGCCCCATGCATAGCCCATTTCGCTGGAGGCTGAACAGGCGAACACCACCTCATGCGGCCCATAAAATCTGCTGTCCCATCCCTCTCTGGTGCACAGGCATGATCGGCCCCCTTGAAGAAGAAGGCTGACCAAGGAAATGCCACTGCCGGCTACTTGGGCTGCGACCCCGTGGCGGATGGACGTGACACCGTAAATGCATGTACGGTACGGTCAAACGGTACGGTACGGGTTCGGTAAGGTACGGACATAATGGGATGGGCTAGTAAGAAAATGGACAATACGGTAGTTCCAAACGGTACGGTGCGGTCAAACGGTACGGCAAGGTACATAATGCGGCCGTACTGGGTAACCCTGGCCCGAAGGTAGACAAGTCGTGCCATTCAGTCGTTGCCACGGGTGTGACGGAGTAACCGGACTAGGATTAGAGTCTATGTATTTTAAGACCTTCAAACAAAAGTCACCGACTGCTGCCATTGCCGAGATCATAGCAACTACTGGTTTAATGCTTGACTCAAGAGTGGGCATACCAACAATAGTGGTTTTGGTTGCGGAGCCACCCCCTCTGCCAGAATAGGATGTCTAGGGGATCTGCTTTTATTATATGCTATATTTATGATGCAAATCGGCAGCATTTGTCAGGAGAAAGACAATGGCGAAGCTCTCGTCTCAATCTGGTGTCTAAACAAATGTTGTAATGTCGAATTTCCCCCCTTAAAACCACATTTTGTGTGCCCCCCCTCCCCCCCGCAATCTGGCCCTCCCTTTCCTACACAACACCCCTTCGGCAAAACAATCGAAAACCAGATATGGAAAACTCTCGTCAAGTTGTACAACTTTCGATGGCGGGGGGGGGGGAGTTGTTTCTGCACCCTCGGACACGTGGACAGTTTTCATACATGAGACCAAAGTCTTTTAACGCTAGCCCGAGGCGGCAGCTACGCTTACAAAAATCCGCCACGGAACCACAGGTGAAAATTGTGTGTGTTTCAAAGTGAAAAGTCGAAAGCGATGTCGTTTTAGTAACAAGTTTATCTGCCGGGAGCTGTAAGAAGTCACCAGGCAAGGGTTAGTTGGAGTGCATCCAGGCAACGTCCGGCACCGAGGATTGGCAGCCCCGGTCTCAATGATGATGAAAATAGCAGTAGCTGCAGCCATTGGTGCGGAGTGAGCTACAGTGTGACAAGGACGCATACATACGGTACATGAACGGGATAGAGATGTTTTTGAAAGAGGTTAGATTGTATACGAGTCTACGATGTTATGGCTGAGGGTCTGAATCTGCTAGTCCAATCTATTTCAGGCAGACATGAAGTCTCGCTTTCAAAATCCCGATTGCCACTTTCTGATCTCACTTCATAACTAAATCTCGCGACGCACTTTCGAATTCTCACTCCCGGGGTCGACATTTTCCCGTGTTGCCTTCCACTTATTTTTTACCGGTAAATCCATTTTTAAATGTCATTATCGTACATAATAACATGATGAACTTTCAAGTTATCTCAACTGGTGAAGTGGTTGATGTGATTCAGGTGATCGCGGAAAGCCAAGCCTAGCCTTTATCTTTGACTGAAATGTGTTTTGCTATTGCTAGACAAGATGGAAACTTACAGCCAGCTCCATCGCCGGGCAGCAGCTCTGCAAGTAATCCCATGTTATCACACCAGAACAGTGATATAAGACAGCGACAACGTTAGAAGTTACATGGGGCAACCAATTGAGTGCGGAAAATGCTCTATGATCTAGAAATGCTGAAAATCAACGAATATGCACACCAAGCCCAAGCTACCCTTAAACCCTAACCCTGACTACCGGTACATGAGATTTTCAGATTCAGCCAAAATATATACACACTTCTGTCCACCCCAATCTGTGCACAGATTAATCACCCTGCAAAGCCCTCCAAGACATCTCTCGCCCAGCGGCGGGCCGCAGGGCTGGGCCTTCCTATCTTGGCCTAGTACCTACTTTATTACAAAAAACGCCACCTTCTGATGTTGTCTGGTATGCAGGAGAGATCGGCCTATTCTACCCCTTGCTGTCACACCACGCACTCAACACGATACTGCGCTACCCTCACGCACATCTCCGGTATGCGGTGCTCCCAAAATACTGACTTGGACAAGAAAACACTGAAATGGCACCACAAAAAATGCCTTGCTGACCAAAAACACTGAATTGATTCAGGAGACACCGCAATGTCCCTTCATGCTGCATTGTTTAATTTGACGGGACAGACTGCATTGCTCCTGGACAGTTCCTTGTTGGACTTAAAATACCGCGGTGCTCCCGAAATACTGCATTGCTCCCGAACAATTCCCTGCTGGACTCAAAATGCCATGTCCACAAAAATCCCTCGTTACACTCTAACTAGGCCTTGTCTTGCTGAAAAATACTGCACTCTCCCGCAAACTGCATCGCTCCCGTACATTGCCTTCTTGGTCTGAAATACTGCACTCGCCCGCAAAACGCAAACTGCATCGCTCCCGTACATTGCCTTCTTGGTCTGAAATACTGCACTTCCCCGCAAACCGCAAATGTTACTGCATTGCTCCCGTACATTGCCTTCTTGGTCTGAAATACTGCACTTGCCCGCAAACCGCAAATGGTACTGCATTGCTCCCGAACCTTGCCTTCTTGGTCTGAAAATACTGTCCCCCGACTGCTCCCGAACATTGCTTGCCAGAAAACTGAGTAAAATACCATTTCCCCACAACATACCGTTTCCCCCCCAAATACCTTATTTCTCCGGAAATACAGGAACCTTGCGACTCAACATACTGCAACTAGCTACCACATCATTTGTCTGTCCGAATAGTATGCTTTGCCCCCATCTACATAATGGACATTAATTCAGGTGCTTCTTGGCTGGTAGGAAGACACTTGGTGGGTAGGAACTACAGTCTCTACAAACCTTGATGAACAGTCACTATGAAACTTGATGGGCAGAAAGTACTACAAGCACTACATAAAGTACTACATCTACTGTGGGGGTCAATGGAAAATATTCATGAAAACACAGATATTCATGAAGAAATAAAAACGTTGTTATCGGGATCTGATGTGAAACTGCCCTGTTGATCCACTTCTGATGACTGCTGTGTTCTAATCTACCTGTGCTCCTCTTTTCTACCTGCACCGCTCTGTTTCTTGCACACACACTCTTCTGCTCGTTGAAACTGCTCTCCTGGGGGCTCTGTCTGTCTATGACCCTCTAGTTCTAAGGACCCTCAGAAAACATCATACAAACACATGGAAATTACCGCTGGGGTATGAAGCCCCAGGTCTAAGGAACCTCAAAATATACAATCACTTGAACATTACCGCCGGAATATGAAGCCCAAACTGGCTGGCTGAGCTACTCTGCTCTAGATGACTGTCTACCTCCTGCGACTCAGAAAATGCACTGCAAAGCAACACCGACACATCCTAAAGCCCTCCACGGAGATTCTTGCAACAGAAAGCAGTCAAGAGGCCCAGACACAATGCCACCAGCTGCACCCGACAGGCAGCCACACAAAGGAGCGCTGGCTTCTTGACTGAGACAGCAGCCGGTCGTACTACTGAACCAGCGGCAACGCACCTAGAGCGCCGGCGCCTCTATCGCTTGTGAACCAGAGGCAGGAGGTAGCTTGGCAGTATGCCACCGCCTGCTCCTGACAGGCAGCCACACGACGCACCTGGAGAACCGGACCCGTTATATAGTCAGCAGCTGGCCGTACTTCTGAATCAGAGGCAAGAAAGAGTTATGCAGTATGCCCCGAGTGCTGAGCACTCCTGCAACACCGCGGCTCGAAGCATCCAGCTGCGCCAGGGACGCGACCCTGAATAAGGCCTCCAGCTGGTCTGAACAAGCAGCCACGTAAGGTGCCTTGAGCAGCGGCGCCATTGCGTTGAGGCGGGGCAAGTCCAGCGCCTCGACACCCACCAGGTGGCTTGCCGACAGCAGCGCGGCAGCGGCGACCGTCTGGTGGTCGAACCTCAGTGTGCCACTGTCGAGGAGGGAGAGCTCCTGCGATTGGGATGAGAGATGAGGGTTTAGAAAGAGGGGTTGGGCGCTGGCAGATAACAGTGCGGCAACAGCTGCTGTTTGAATAATGGTTGTACCGGAAAATTGAAGGGAGCTCCTGCGATAAGTATTAGGGTTCAGGGGCGAAAAATAGAGGTCGGACTAGGTGGATGGCCGACATCAGCGCAGCAGCGGCGACCGTCTGATGGTCAAACCTCAGTGTGCCACTGTCTAGGAGGGAGAGCTCCTGCAATTCGGATGAGGGGTTAAGGATTTGAGCCAGAGAGGTTGGATCAGGTGGTTGGCAGGCAACAGCGCTGCAGCGTCGACCGTCCGGTGGTCAAACCTCAATGAGCGTCTGTCGGGAAGTGAAAAGCTCCTGCGATTGGGATGAGGGATGAGAGTTTAGAAAGAGGGGATTGAGGGGATGGACTGAGCCACTGGCAGGCAACAGCGCGGCACTAGTCACTGTCTGGTGGCAAAACCCATTGAGAACTTTTAGAGCACACCGGTCCACTTCGGGGGGCAGCTGGTCAGCTACCACTGGGCGTAAGTGGACCAAATTTTGTCCAACAGCCGCCGGCCCAAGTATCACGGCTGACTGCACCAGGATCTGCCCAGCCATTGGACTGAGTGTAGATAAAGTGTAGCAGAAGCGAGCTGCAAACAAAACCTGCCACAAGCTGCGCCCGGGCCAAACCGCTCAATGCCTGTGATGCATGCGCTAGCATCATGCGCCACCATTCAATTACCTGCCATGGAGGAGGGAAAGCTCCTGCGATTGGGATAGGGGATGAGGTATGAGATTTGAGCAAGAGGGGTTGGCCAATGGAAGATGACAGCGCGGCAGCAGCCACTGTTGTATTTGTGGCTATACCTGAGCGGACGTCTATCGAGGAGGGGGAGCAAGCCCCTGGGATTGGGATTAAGGCTCAAGGGTTTTAGCAAGAGGGGTGGGCAAGGTGGCTGGAAGATAACAGTGCAGCACTCAGCCACTGTCTGGTGGCCAAATCCCAGGGAGCACTTTTTGGCGGGTCTGGCTCCCACACCGTTAAACTCACAGCTAATGACGCGACACCTGCGGGCCATGCTGAAATGAAGCTCGGTCACGTGGTCAAACAAAAAGTCAGCTAGGAATGTCTATGGAGAAGGCACAAGAGGAAAGGTAGGGTAAACTGACAGCTGCATGCCTGGTCGCCTGCACAAGCTGGTGTGAAGGACTCACCGCAAAAACCATGGGCTGGTCTTGATTACGCACAAAATAAAACGCAAAGCTGCATGTCTGCACAAGCTGGTGTGAAGGACTCACCGCAAAGGCTGCAAGAGTGGACTTGACAGGCATCAGGGCGCAAAACAGAAAAACTAAGGAACTATAGACTGGTCTGGATCACGAACAAACAAAGACACAAAGCTGCCTGCCTGCCGTGGTGTTAAGTACTAACCGTGAACACCCTGCCCCCCGTGGCGAGAGTGGACTTGACAAGCATCAGGGCGCAAAATCACAGGTGCCGGAAATCTGGGCGGGGGGGGGGGGGGGGGCAACCAGTGGCTCTGGGCCGGCTTTTCTTCTGGATGCTGGAAATAAGCTGCTTGGGCTCACACCGAAAATAAACAACAGAGCTCCTCACTGGCACAGTCTGGTGTTGCCGGCGTCTTGGGTCGCTGACTCACCACGAAAAAACTGGCCGCCGTGGCGGCTAGGGTGGACGCGACAGGCATCAGGGGGCAGAAGCAGAGGTACTACCTTAGGGCTTAGGGTTGAGGTGACACATGTCCTGGAAACAGGTTGGTGGGCCTCGCGCACAACCAGTGGCTCTGGGCCGGCTTTTCTTCTGGATGCTGGAAATAAGCTGCTTGGGCTCACACAGAAAATAAACAACAGAGCTCCTCACTGGCACAGTCTGGTGTTGCCGGCGTCTTGGGTCGCTGACTCACCACGAAAAAACTGGCCGCCGTGGCGGCTAGGGTGGACGCGACAGGCATCAGGGGGCAGAAGCAGAGGTACTACCTTAGGGCTTAGGGTTGAGGTGACACATGTCCTGGAAACAGGTTGGTGGGCCTCGCGCACAAAATAAACACAAGAGCTCCACGCCTGCACAGTCTGGTGACTCACCGCGAAAAAGCTGGCCGCAGTGGCTAGAGTGGACTCGACAGGCGACAGGGCGCAGAAGCACAGGTGCAGGAACGAGTGTGCCGTGGGTGTCCGCAGCCTCCAGTCCAAGTGAAGCAGGACCAGGGTCTCCATTTGAACCAGGTCAGATGCCTGCAGGAAAAAAAGAGAAGGAGTGAAGGAGGGACGGGGAGGGGGGGGGGGATCATCGAGAGGTCAGGCCAGGGTGCAGATGGAGGAATGAGTGTGCCGAATGTGGGAACCCGCAGCCTCCAGTCCAAGTGTACACGGACCAGGGTCTCCATCAGCACAAGGTCCGATGCCTGAAGGGAGGAAAAAGAAGGAGGGACGCAAGTCTAGACGGATTGTACTACTGAGGTAGCACGATACGACACTTGTTGCTGACCCCCCGGAATAAGGTATGCGAAGGTCTCACTATAAACAGGTGTCCAGCAAGGGCCACCCACTCCTTTGGCTACCAAACCCATGGCCGTGGCCAGGAGCAATACTTGCGACATCAGGCCAACCATCATAGCGAGTTATTTACGGTCTGACTGCTGATGTAGCTGAGTTATTTACGGTCTGACTGGTGATGTAGCTGAGTTATTTACGGTCTGACTGCTGATGTAGCTGAGTTATTTACGGTCTGACTGGTGATGTAGCTGAGTTATTTACGGTCTGACTGGTGATGTAGCTGAGTTATTTACGGTCTGACTGGTGATGTAGCTGAGTTATTTACGGTCTGACTGCTGATGTAGCTGAGTTATTTACGGTCTGACTGGTGATGTAGCTGAGTTATTTACGGTCTGACTGGTGATGTAGCTGAGTTATTTACGGTCTGACTGGTGATGTAGCTGAGTTATTTACGGTCTGACTGGTGATGTAGCTGAGTTATTTACGGTCTGACTGGTGATGTAGCTGAGTTATTTACGGTCTGACTGGTGATGTAGATGAGTTATTTACGGTCTGACTGGTGATGTAGCTGAGTTATTTACGGTCTGACTGGTGATGTAGCTGAGTTATTTACGGTCTGACTGGTGATGTAGCTGAGTTATTTACGGTCTGACTGCTGATGTAGCTGAGTTATTTACGGTCTGACTGCTGATGTAGATGAGTTGCTGCGGCCCCCCCGGAAATAAGGTGTGCGAAGGTCTCACTAGAAAGAGGTGTCCAACAAGAGCCACCCACTCCTGTGGCTACCAAACCTACCGCCGGGTTGGGAGCAATACTTGAAACATTACGCCAATTACCAGAGCTAGTTCTGAGAGGTTTTACCAATCGTTCAGGTCGAAGGCCTCACCTGAAACACATGTCCAGCTAGGGCCACCCACTCATTGGGAGCTGGGATGTTCTCGGACATGACCTGCAGCAGGATATAGAGGGTGGGTTAATTTATATTTCCAGGATATAGAGGGTGGATTAATTTATATTTCCAGGATATAGAGGGTGGATTAATTTATATTTCCAGGATATAGAGGGTGGGTTAATTTATATTTCCAGGATATAGAGGGTGGATTAATTTATATTTCCAGGATATAGAGGGTGGATTAATTTATATTTCCAGGATATAGAGGGTGGGTTAATTTATATTTCCAGGATATAGAGGGTGGATTAATTTATATTTCCAGGATATAGAGGGTGGATTAATTTATATTTCCAGGATATAGAGGGTGGGTTAATTTATATTTCCAGGATATAGAGGGTGGATTAATTTATATTTCCAGGATATAGAGGGTGGATTAATTTATATTTCCAGGATATAGAGGTGGATTAATTTATATTTCCAGGATATAGAGGTGGGTTAATTTATATTTCCAGGATATAGAGGTGGGTTAATTTATATTTCCAGGATATAGAGGTGGGCTAATTTATATTTCCAGGATATAGAGGGTGGGTTTATCCAAATATCCAGGCTAGCAAATTGGCGGGATACAGAGGGTGGTTATATTTAGAATTCCATGACCACAGGTTGATTAGTCCACCCGGCGGGGGCAGTGGTTCCCATCTGGGAGGATGAGGGCTACATGCTTATTGACCGTCATGTCCACATGCCTGCCCTGCAGCAAGACAAAGAGGGCGGCGGTTTAAAGAGGGTGGGTTTGTTCAAATATCCAGGCTAGGAAATTGGCACGTCTACCAGGCGAGGGCAGTGACATGCATGCTGATGCCACCAAGCGCAACATACCGCACTCCTGTTTTTTGACACAGTTTCTTCACACAAAATGTGTTGTTAATCCCCACATGCCCTTCCGTTATTCCTGCCATCCAAGCTCATGACGCGGTGTTCGACTGCTCACCTCTTGCTGTTTGGCTGCGAGGGACATGCATGCCGAGGCAACCAAGCGCAACATACCAGCCACGACGTCCTGCAAAAAGCATTCAGAGGAGAGGCTCAGCATCATGACCTGGGATCAGCATCGTGACCTGGGATCTAGGATCAGCATCGTGACCTGGGATCTGGGATCAGCATCGTGAGCTGGGATCTAGGATCAGCATTGTGAGCTGGGATCTAGGATCAGCATTGTGAGCTGGGATCTAGGATCAGCATCGTGAGCTGGGATCTAGGATCAGCATTGTGAGCTGAGAACTAGGATCAGCACTGTAAGCTGGGATCTAGGATCAGCATCGTGAGCTGGGATCTAGGATCAGCATTGTGAGCTGGGATCTAGGATCAGCAGTGTAAGCTGGGATCTAGGATCAACATTGTGAGCTGGGATCTGGGATCAGGTATCAGCATCGTGACCTGGGATCTAGGATCAGCATTGTGAGCTGGGATCTAGGATCAGCATTGCGAGCTGGGATCTAGGATCAGCATTGTGAGCTGGGATCTAGGATCAGCATCGTGAGCTGGGATCTAGGATCAGCATCGTGAGCTGGGATCTAGGATCAGCATTGTGAGCTGGGATCTAGGATCAGCATCGTGAGCTGGGATCTAGGATCAGCATTGTGAGCTGGGATCTAGGATCAGCAGTGTAAGCTGGGATCTAGGATCAACATTGTGAGCTGGGATCTGGGATCAGGTATCAGCATCGTGAGCTGGGATCAAGGATCAGCATCGTGAGCTGGGATCTAGGATCAGCATTGTGAGCTGGGATCTAGGATCAGCATCGTGAGCTGGGATCTAGGATCAGCATCGTGAGCTGGGATCTAGGATCAGCATTGTGAGCTGGGATGTAGGATCAGCATCGTGAGCTGGGATCTAGGATCAGCATCGTGAGCTGGGATCTAGGATCAGCATTGTGAGCTGGGATCTAGGATCAGCATCGTGAGCTGGGATCTAGGATCAGCATCGTCAGCTGGGATCTAGGATCAGCATTGTGAGCTGGGATGTAGGATCAGCATCGTGAGCTGGGATCTAGGATCAACATTGTGAGCTGGGATTTGGGATCAGGTATCAGCATCGTGAGCTGGGATCTGGGCATGGTACTTAAATCCATCTTAACCTGCGCAATCTCGAGCCGTATCGTGCAACTTTGGCGGTACCATCTAATACCTGCGCTATTTTGGACCTTCACCTTCACCCGAACCAAAGATCTGGGTGAAGGAAGTAATGGATTGGGGATACACATGCAGCCTACGGTTGCATCGCACCTGCGAGAAGGAGGCGAGGAAGCGATCCAGGTAATGCCATGCGATCATGTACAGGGGAGGTAATGCCATGCGATCATGTACAGGGGAGGTTATGTCATGCGATCATGTACAGGGGAGGTTATGTCATGCGATCATGTATAGGGGAGGTAATGCCATACGATTATGTACAGGGGAGGTTATGTCATGCGATCATGTACAGGGGAGGTAATGTCATGCGATTATGTACAGGGGAGGTAATGCCATGCGATCATGTACAGGGGAGGTAATGCCATGCGATTATGTACAGGGGAGGTAATGCCATGGGATCATGTACAGGGGAGGAAATGCCATGCGATCATGTACAGGGGAGGTAATGCCATGCGATCATGTACAGGGGAGGTAATGCCATGCGATCATGTACAGGGGAGGTAATGCCATGCGATCATGTACAGGGGAGGTAATGCCATGCGATCATGTACAGGGGAGGTAATGCCATGCGATCATGTACAGGGGAGGTAATGCCATGCGATCATGTACAGGGGAGGTAATGCCATGCGATTATGTACAGGGGAGGTTATGTCATGCGATTATGTACAGGGGAGGTAATGCCATGCGATCATGTACAGGGGAGGTAATGTCATGCGATCATGTACAGGGGAGGTAATGCCATGCGATCATGTACAGGGGAGGTAATGCCATGCGATCATGTACAGGGGAGGTAATGCCATGCGATTATGTACAGGGGAGGTAATGCCATGCGATCATGTACAGGGGAGGTAATGTCATGCGATCATGTACAGGGGAGGTAATGCCATGCGATTATGTACAGGGGAGGTAATGCCATATGATCATGCACAATGAGCATGATGCAGTATATAGTACCATGTTTTTAAATTGCCTGTTCTGTTCTACTCCTTTTCCCATATTGCACCTGCGAGGAGGAGGCGAGGAAGCGATCCAGGTAGGACACTGATAAGAACAGTGTTGCTGGCTGCAGCTTGCATGCGTTCACGACCTCCATGAGCCAAGCGACGGTGGCGCAGCGATCCTCCTTGCCTATGCCCACTTGCTCCGGCTGTGCAGACAGCCGCTCCCTCCCCAATGTGCTTTGTGGCTGAACCTCGGACTGCCGAGTGGATTCGTTGCTGTACATGGTGCAAGTGCATGGGGTGCGCGCACAAATCATTAACATAAATGATCTTGTGTGCAAGAGACAATAGTTCGTGCAGCGATCCCTCTTGGTGATGCTCAAGCGCTCGCTGCGGCTGCGGAGGCATGCGTCTTGGCTGCACCTCGGACTGACGAGTCGACTCGTTGTTGCGCATGGCGCAAGTGCATGGGGTACGCGCATAAATCTTGGACCTTGAGCCCCAAATTGAGCACTCCCCAAGTTGAGCATGAATAGATTACCCCCCCTGCCCTCCTCCAAGGGACAAGACAGATTTTTTCCTGAAAGAGCTGAGACAAAGGGGGTGCAGCGATACGCCTTCGTCATGCCCAATTGCTCCGGCTGCCGCCGCCTAGCAGAAAGCTTGTTGACAATAGTGATCTGGGCGTGCCCTTGTCCTGTCCAAAGGACTCGTTCCGGTGCATGGGGAATGCCGACAAGTCGTGCACATTTCAGATTTTGTTTGTATGCCTGCATGATTACGTGATGACTTGATCAACCATGAGTCGGAGAACAGTGGCACAGTGGTCTTCATTCCCTGCTGATGCACCATGCCCATCTGAATCTTGTTATACAATGGGCTTTTCCTTTGGACAGGCAGCTGGACTCGCCACTGTCTGTACAAGGAGCTTGAGGGTGAAATCTTGGGCACATCCATGCACAATTGAAAGTTCGGGTTGAGATCGACGATTGCGGCGGCAGCTCAGGGCGCCCCGTCACAATTTGCCAGCGCCTCGGAGTGTCGTTTGAACTCGACACTTTGGCAGTTCCGCAGCTAGTTTAGCAGTCCTAGGGGCTCCGGGGACGACAGTGGCGTAAGGTATAGGCACGTGCGGCATGGGAATATGCACGTGCGTCACGTGTAGGCGGGAGGGGATCTTGGAAGACAGCGGCATGGCATTTCAAATTTTGCGCACCTCATAATTTGCTGGAGAGAAGCCTCCGAGTCACAGGCGAGGAGGGGACAGGGCAGCGGGGGGCTGAGCTGCCGATGTGGAGGGTGGATCTCCTCGTCCTCAGAAAGCAGGATCGCCTCGTCGCAGTCGAGATCTCCATCATCTTCGTTATCTTCGTCGACACTGAAGCCGGTGCTTTCCATGGAGGCAAGCATCAACGTTGTGATACTGCAGGGTGATAAGTTGGAGAGCAACCCCTTCTGTGGGGCGGAGAAACGATCAGAACATCTTCAACTGATCCGCAATTCAGCATGGGGGGGTCGTTTCCGGTGGACATATGTTCCCATGTAGCTTAGGCTAGGTTCGTAAACTGTGAAATGTCAGTGCCTTACGTTGTTCAAGCATCCTTTCATTGCAAACTCCGACTCGGAAAACATATCTTGATCGCACATAACGTCGTGCTCCAGACCTTGCAGATAACAATACTGCTGGTGTGCCCGTTAAGTAACTGAGGCACTCGGACTGCACAGAATAGAGGATTTATCACGAGGTGGACGTGCTCCTCTCCCACAAGAATTGAAATACCTTGATTCTACCCTGGATTCCCCCTGACTTGATGCCGCGAAGACGGTCGGCGCGCGCTATAGCGAACTTGACTGGGAACAAAAGTGTACTGTATGGTCCAGGATCGACAGCTCGCAACCGAGATTCTCGTGTTTAAATATTATGCTCGTAAACATGAAACACCATACTGCTAACCAACAAACAGGTGGCGTGCGAGCGACCGAGTAATACGCGTGATTACTAGCATATTTCTGACCGACCACCCCCCGAAAGAAAACATGTCAGTTCTTTCTGCCTGTCTCCGACTGACCTCGGAAATAAAAGTACACCGGCTCTTTAAAAGACCCTGGAAATTCGAAGGTGTGTGTTTTCGGCAGAATCCAGCGAGACAGAATATGGCGGTTCCCTTCATCAGTACGGTGTACGGCGCGTGTATTTGAAATTCCCGCTGGCGAACAAACGGGTGGGCAATATATTTGTGAAGCCGTGCATTGCCACCAGAGATCTCTGATCGTTCCATGCATTCGGTGTTAACATTTTCTTCCCCTTCCATTTGACCAGAACAGTATGAGAACAAGAGAATTCAAAATTCCTCGCCAGTTATTGCCAGGTGGACAATGCAAAAAACCCGGGGTTACCCCGGGGAGGGGGGATCCCTAGAAAGCTACGCCCTATTTGGGCGTGGAAGTTAAGGAAACAACGCAGCTTATGATTCCCAAGGTAGCAGTGCGTCTGTGTCTGACCCCCCCAGTCTGCCCCTATAATTTGTATGGTGACCCCGTTCCACATTGGAACCACCCTAGTGTTTTTCCGGCCTCAGTCGAAAACAGTATGGAACCAGTGTGACAGTATAAAAAAATCCAATACGACACAAATTTACCAGCCGGACGTTAGAGAGAAACGAGTGATTGACGAATTGGCGGATGAAACATGCCGACATGGCCGGTGGCCAGGGCTGATATCAGACACGAGGGTCAGCAAAAAGCGATTTAAGCAGAGGAGGGACATGGGGTTGGAGATTAAGGACACGGGCGGTGTGGCGGTGTGCATGATAATTTTGAATATTAAAACCAGTGTTGTGCCAATTACGGTCCTTGCGATTTTTTGCAAGGCAATTTTAGCTACTTTTACCAGTAAGCGACCGCAAATACAGACACAATGCTTCAATTATGACGCAATTGCACATCACTGATTAAAACGCCATTAGAGAAATTGATGTAAAGTGGGCAGCGCAGTCCCAGGCATGACTGCTCGAGGAAAAAGCCAAAAAGGGTGGCAGCCATGAAGCCATGAATACCGGTGCTGGTAGGCAAGAAAATATTGTGACGAGCAAGGCAAGCAAGATCATGGAGAACAATGGTCTGAGTGACGGAGGCAGTAAACATGCTATGAATGGATCATAGTGACGGTATGGAAGCAGTGCTGGGCGTGCGTACGTGTGTGCACGACCTTCGAGCTGCGACTCGGAGCGGCCAGCACAACTGATAATAGAGGACGGTGCAGTGATCAAAAGCGTGGCACACGATACTGCCTACGGTGTTGGGTTGGAAACACAGCCAACATGTGGAGGATGCGCCACATGTGTGCTTTCAGTGCCGTAGCGTGAAAGAGAGGCTGAGGGTGAAAGGTTGGGCATGCCCTCCATGGGTGCCACGGACTTTCAACAATTGTACCGGAGCAAGCATGGGTGGGAGGCTCTGGCTTTTGTTGAGGGCGTGGCATACTTTATTGAGGGCTAGTTTGCTGTCTATTTTGCGTCCATGGGGACTCGCGCTTTCCCTTTTTGTCTTTCTCTTGCTTTTAGAGGCGGGGATCCTTAGGTCCGCCTTTCCGTTTTCTTGAGTGGTTGATTTCTTTTCCCTTAGTGGTCCTCTCTGCCTTTCCTCTAGCCTTCAGTTATTTTCCTTCTTACTCCCAACCAGGCAGAACGTTGAAGAGCCAGGGGGCAAGGGTGGAAGGCCCTGGCTTTGTGCAACTTGCAGCTGAGCTTTTTGAAGGCTAGTCTCTACATGAGTTCAGGGGCATGGGTAGTGGGGTACGGTTTGCCTCACCTTTATGTTCTTGTTCTTGTTTCTTGTTGGAATGGTGGGTGAACTTGCTATCCTTCCTTTCCTCTTGTGCCTCCTCCCTTGAATTTTCTGGCTGTCTTTTTGTTTGCCGACGTGGTCGAGCTTCATTTTAGCATGGCCAAGAGGTCAATGACGTTACACCTATGGGCCCAACTAAAAAAAGGCTCGGCCGCGTGGGCGCCACACGTAAGTGTTAGGAGGAAAGATGGACTGATGGAGAGAAACACAGAAGGGGGCAGGACAAAAGGTTGGAGGCAAAAAGTGGGAAATAAAGTGAAGGGGCAAAACAAAAGGCTGAAAAAACAAAATACAAGTTCCAACCTCTGAAAAATGTCTACGCCTAGACGATACCTACCACGTCATCCACTAAGGCCAGGGCATCCCACCCGAGCCTGCCCTGGTGCAACTCTAAAAGTTTATTCTGTGAAGCACAGTTAGGAGTAGGGGGTTCAGAGGACCTACCCATCCCCGCTCTCTAAGTTGATCCTCGCTGGGGCACTGCAAACAAGCATGCAGCGCTTCCTCCACATGGTCGCCTCCTCCTCCAGCCCAACATCGCAGGCACCACCGTCTGTCACGCTGCTGACCACTGCGCCACATGGCCAAGAGGTGTAACGTCATTAAGTGCCGTGCTGGGGCAGGGCTAGGCGGTTGTAGTTGGTTGGGAGGTTGTTGTTGTTGTGCATAATAAGCCCTCCGTCAATGTGCGTTGTGCGCACTAAAGCAAACAAACCCTTGACAACCTCATCACTGTCCGGCTTTCTAGATTATTAGGTAACTCCTTATTTCTTGTAAATGGCGACAAAGGGTTGTGGGCGCGAGTAACTGCGGCGGTAGGTCGTCATGGCGGAGATGCGGTCCTTCCTAGCGGCGCTCCCCGTCAAGAACAAAAGGGCGATCGCGGTACGCTGCGATGCCATGGGCCGCGCTTGAGCATTATGAACTATTGCTGAAGCCTTCTCTGTGAATTTGCAATCGCTCGCATTCAAATATGAGCGGGAGGGCGGTCCCTACCTCATGCCTGGCCCCGACTGCCTGATTGGGCGTGTGACGAGGACGGTCTAAAATCGCCTGGTCTGAGAGGTTAACATCTCAGGCTCAAATATACATTTGTTTATGCGCAGGTGTTGGTCATCGCGGGCGGTATTGTGGTGGGCAAGAAATTGCAGGCCGTGGTGCGTGATGCGCAGCTGGAGCAGGCTCGCCTCTGCTCGGACATTAACGGCTCAGCTAAGACCGCAGGAGGGCGCAAGCCAGCTGCGGCCAAGATCGCAGTGAATAACGTATTCCTGACCCGCCTAAAGGTCATCCTGGCAATGTGAGTAGGATACGGTGGTCCCATGCAGGCATGCATGATATTACTGTTGGGAGGCTGGGGGGCATGTCCTTGCATGGCAGCAAGGCGCGATGCGGCAGCGGCCGAGATCGAATTGAAATATGCTTTGTGAGCTGGAGAAGGGATCGGGCGTCTACAACCTTCGGTTGGTCCGACCTTCGTCGCGCGCCCGACCTTTGACGCTCGTCCCCGACCTTTGCTATGCGATCATGTACATGGACATTAATGCCATGCGATCATGTACATGGACGTAAATGCCATGCGATCATGTACAGGGACGTTAATGCCATGCGAACATGTACATGGACGTTAATGCCATGCGGTCATGTACAGGGACGGTAATGCCATGCGATCATGTACAGGGGAGGTAATGCCATGCGATCATGTACATGGACGTCAATGTCATGCGATCATGTACATGGATGTTAATGCCATGCGATCATGTACAGGAGACGGTAATGCCATGCGATCGGATACTGGGAGCATGATCCATATTTTGTACCAGATTGTGTACATTGCCTGTTCTACTCCTGATCCCATACATTTTTATACCAGCTTTCCACGCTTCACTGGAAGGTAGCCAATCAGCAAAATGGTCCTGGTGATTTGTGCATTTGCATGTGTGCATGCAAGGTATTGATGGGGGGAGGAGGAGGAGGCGGCAGGAAGCATGTGGCCGCATGTCAGGGGGGGGGACAAGGTGGAGGAGGAGGGGTAAACATCTCACCTCGAGCTTCTGCGACCGGCATGGGGGATGCCAACATGCAGTAGCCAATCAACAGAATGGTCCTGGTGATTTGTGTGTGCATGCAAGGTATTGATGGGGGGAGGAGTCAGGAGGCATGTGGCCGGCATGTCAGGGGGGGGGGCAATGGGGAGGAGGAGGGGTAAACATCTCACCTCGAGCTTCTGCGACCGGCATGGGGGATGCCAACATGCAGTAGCCAATTAACAGAATGGTCCTGGTGATTTGTGTGTGCATGCAAGGTTTTGATGGGGGGAGGAGTCAGGAGGCATGTGGCCGGCATGTCAGGGGGGGGGGGGGGGCAATGGGGAGGAGGAGGGTAAACATCTCACCTCGAGCTTCTGCAACCGGCATGGGGGATGCCAACATGCAGTAGCCAATCAACAGAATGGTCCTGGTGATTTGTGTGTGCATGCAAGGTTTTGACGGGGGGAGGAGTCAGGAGGCATGTGGCCGGCATGTCAGGGGGGGGGGGGGCAATGGGGAGGAGGAGGGGTAAACATCTCACCTCGAGTTTCTGCGACCGGCATGGGGGATGCCAACATGCAGTAGCCAATCAACAGAATGGTCCTGGTGATTTGTGTGTGCATGCAAGGTATTGATGGGGGGAGGAGTCAGGAGGCATGTGGCCGGCATGTCAGGGGGGGGGGCAATGGGGAGGAGGAGGGTAAACATCTCACCTCGAGCTTCTGCGACCGGCATGGGGGATGCCAACATGCAGTAGCCAATCAACAGAATGGTCCTGGTGATTTGTGTGTGCATGCAAGGTATTGATGGGGGGAGGAGTCAGGAGGCATGTGGCCGGCATGTCAGGGGGGGGGGCAATGGGGAGGAGGAGGGTAAACATCTCACCTCGAGCTTCTGCGACCGGCATTGGGGATGCCAACATGCAGTAGCCAATCAACAGAATGGTCCTGGTGATTTGTGTGTGCATGCAAGGTATTGATGGGGGGAGGAGTCAGGAGGCATGTGGCCAGCATGTCAGGGGGGGGGGCAATGGGGAGGAGGAGGGTAAACATCTCACCTCGAGCTTCTGCGACTTCGGGACCGGCATGGGGGATGCCAACATGCAGTAGCCAATCAACAGAATGGTCCTGGTGATTTGTGTGTGCATGCAAGGTATTGATGGGGGGAGGAGTCAGGAGGTATGTGGCCGGCATGTCAGGGGGGGGGGGCAATGGGGAGGAGGAGGGGTAAACATCTCACCTCGAGTTTCTGCGACCGGCATGGGGGATGCCAACATGCAGTAGCCAATCAACAGAATGGTCCTGGTGATTTGTGTGTGCATGCAGGGTATTGATGGGGGGAGGAGTCAGGAGGCATGTGGCCGGCATGTCAGGGGGGGGGGCAATGGGGAGGAGGAGGGTAAACATCTCACCTCGAGCTTCTGCGACCGGCATGGGGGATGCCAACATGCAGTAGCCAATCAACAGAATGGTCCTGGTGATTTGTGTGTGCATGCAAGGTATTGATGGGGGGAGGAGTCAGGAGGCATGTGGCCGGCATGTCAGGGAGGGGGGCAATGGGGAGGAGGAGGGTAAACATCTCACCTCGAGCTTCTGCGACCGGCATGGGGGATGCCAACATGCAGTAGCCAATCAACAGAATGGTCCTGGTGATTTGTGTGTGCATGCAAGGTATTGATGGGGGGAGGAGTCAGGAGGCATGTGGCCGGCATGTCAGGGGGGGGGGGGCAATGGGGAGGAGGAGGGGTAAACATCTCACCTCGAGCTTCTGCGACTTCGGGACCGGCATGGGGGATGCCAACATGCAGTAGCCAATCAACAGAATGGTCCTGGTGATTTGTGTGTGCATGCAAGGTATTGATGGGGGGAGGAGTCAGGAGGCATGTGGCCGGCATGTCAGGGGGGGGGGCAATGGGGAGGAGGAGGGGTAAACATCTCACCTCGAGTTTCTGCGACCGGCATGGGGGATGCCAACATGCAGTAGCCAATCAACAGAATGGTCCTGGTGATTTGTGTGTGCATGCAAGGTATTGATGGGGGGAGGAGTCAGGAGGCATGTGGCCGGCATGTCAGGGGGGGGGGCAATGGGGAGGAGGAGGGGTAAACATCTCACCTCGAGCTTCTGCGACTTCGGGACCGGCATGGGGGATGCCAACATGCAGTAGCCAATCAACAGAATGGTCCTGGTGATTTGTGTGTGCATGCAAGGTATTGATGGGGGGAGGAGTCAGGAGGCATGTGGCCGGCATGTCAGGGGGGGGGGCAATGGGGAG
Organism: Limnomonas spitsbergensis; assembly: GCA_037349105.1. Taxonomy (NCBI): domain Eukaryota; kingdom Viridiplantae; phylum Chlorophyta; class Chlorophyceae; order Chlamydomonadales; genus Limnomonas; species Limnomonas spitsbergensis. The sequence continues at coordinate 827,794 of JAYJMM010000121.1, forward strand.
GAGGAGGGGTAAACATCTCACCTCGAGCTTCTGCGACCGGCATGGGGGATGCCAACATGCAGTAGCCAATCAACAGAATGGTCCTGGTGATTTGTGTGTGCATGCAAGGTATTGATGGGGGGAGGAGTCAGGAGGCATGTGGCCGGCATGTCAGGGGGGGGGGCAATGGGGAGGAGGAGGGGTAAACATCTCACCTCGAGCTTCTGCGACTTCGGGACCGGCATGGGGGATGCCAACATGCAGTAGCCAATCAATAGAATGGTCCTGGTGATTTGTGTGTGCATGCAAGGTATTGATGGGGGGAGGAGTCAGGAGGCATGTGGCCGGCATGTCAGGGGGGGGGGCAATGGGGAGGAGGAGGGGTAAACATCTCACCTCGAGCTTCTGCGACTTCGGGACCGGCATGGGGGATGCCAACATGCAGTAGCCAATCAACAGAATGGTCCTGGTGATTTATGTGTGCATGCAAGGTATTGATGGGGGGAGGAGTCAGGAGGCATGTGGCCGGCATGTCAGGGGGGGGGGGCAATGGGGAGGAGGAGGGGTAAACATCTCACCTCGAGCCTCTGCGACTTCGGGACCGGCATGGGGGATGCCAACATGCAGTAGCCAATCAACAGAATGGTCCTGGTGATTTGTGTGTGCATGCAAGGTATTGATGGGGGGAGGAGTCAGGAGGCATGTGGCCGGCATGTCAGGGGGGGGGGCAATGGGGAGGAGGAGGGGTAAACATCTCACCTCGAGTTTCTGCGACCGGCATGGGGGATGGCAACATGCAGTAGCCAATCAACAGAATGGTCCTGGTGATATGTGTGTGCATGCAAGGTATTGATGGGGGGAGGAGTCAGGAGGCATGTGGCCGGCATGTCAGGGGGGGGGGGCAATGGGGAGGAGGAGGGGTAAACATCTCACCTCGAGCTTCTGCGACTTCGGGACCGGCATGGGGGATGCCAACATGCAGTAGCCAATCAACAGAATGGTCCTGGTGATTTGTGTGTGCATGCAAGGTATTGATGGGGGGAGGAGTCAGGAGGCATGTGGCCGGCATGTCAGGGGGGGGGGCAATGGGGAGGAGGAGGGTAAACATCTCACCTCGAGTTTCTGCGACCGGCATGGGGGATGCCAACATGCAGTAGCCAATCAACAGAATGGTCCTGGTGATTTGTGTGTGCATGCAAGGTATTGATGGGGGGAGGAGTCAGGAGGCATGTGGCCGGCATGTCAGGGGGGGGGGCAATGGGGAGGAGGAGGGTAAACATCTCACCTCGAGCTTCTGCGACCGGCATGGGGGATGCCAACATGCAGTAGCCAATCAACAGAATGGTCCTGGTAATTTGTGTGTGCATGCAAGGTTTTGATGGGGGGAGGAGTCAGGAGGCATGTGGCCGGCATGTCAGGGGGGGGGGGGGCAATGGGGAGGAGGAGGGTAAACATCTCACCTCGAGCTTCTGCGACCGGCATGGGGGATGCCAACATGCAGTAGCCAATCAACAGAATGGTCCTGGTGATTTGTGTGTGCATGCAAGGTATTGATGGGGGGAGGAGTCAGGAGGCATGTGGCCGGCATGTCAGGGGGGGGGGGCAATGGGGAGGAGGAGGGGTAAACATCTCACCTCGAGCTTCTGCGACCGGCATGGGGGATGCCAACATGCAGTAGCCAATCAACAGAATGGTCCTGGTGATTTGTGTGTGCATGCAAGGTATTGATGGGGGGAGGAGTCAGGAGGCATGTGGCCGGCATGTCAGGGGGGGGGGGCAATGGGGAGGAGGAGGGGTAAACATCTCACCTTGAGCTTCTGCGACTTCGGGACCGGCATGGGGGATGCCAACATGCAGTAGCCAATCAACAGAATGGTCCTGGTGATTTGTGTGTGCATGCAAGGTATTGATGGGGGGAGGAGTCAGGAGGCATGTGGCCGGCATGTCAGGGGGGGGGGGCAATGGGGAGGAGGAGGGTAAACATCTCACCTCGAGCTTCTGCGACCGGCATGGGGGATGCCAACATGCAGTAGCCAATCAACAGAATGGTCCTGGTGATTTGTGTGTGCATGCAAGGTATTGATGGGGGGAGGAGTCAGGAGGCATGTGGCCGGCATGTCAGGGGGGGGGGGCAATGGGGAGGAGGAGGGGTAAACATCTCACCTCGAGTTTCTGCGACCGGCATGGGGGATGGCAACATGCAGTAGCCAATCAACAGAATGGTCCTGGTGATTATGTGTGTGCATGCAAGGTATTGATGGGGGGAGGAGTCAGGAGGCATGTGGCCGGCATGTCAGGGGGGGGGGGCAATGGGGAGGAGGAGGGGTAAACATCTCACCTCGAGCTTCTGCGACTTCGGGACCGGCATGGGGGATGCCAACATGCAGTAGCCAATCAACAGAATGGTCCTGGTGATTTGTGTGTGCATGCAAGGTATTGATGGGGGGAGGAGTCAGGAGGCATGTGGCCGGCATGTCAGGGGGGGGGGGCAATGGGGAGGAGGAGGGTAAACATCTCACCTCGAGCTTTCTGCGACCGGCATGGGGGATGCCAACATGCAGTAGCCAATCAACAGAATGGTCCTGGTGATTTGTGTGTGCATGCAAGGTATTGATGGGGGGAGGAGTCAGGAGGCATGTGGCCGGCATGTCAGGGGGGGGGGCAATGGGGAGGAGGAGGGTAAACATCTCACCTCGAGCTTCTGCGACCGGCATGGGGGATGCCAACATGCAGTAGCCAATCAACAGAATGGTCCTGGTGATTTGTGTGTGCATGCAAGGTATTGATGGGGGGAGGAGTCAGGAGGCATGTGGCCGGCATGTCAGGGGGGGGGGGGGCAATGGGAGGAGGAGGGGTAAACATCTCACCTCGAGCTTCTGCGACAGGCATGGGGGATGCCAACATGCAGTAAGCCAATCAACAGAATGGTCCCTGGTTGATTTGTGTGTGCATGCAAGGTATTGATGGGGGGAGGAGTCAGGAGGCATGTGGCCGGCATGTCAGGGGGGGGGGGGGGCAATGGGGAGGAGGAGGGGTAAACATCTCACCTCGAGCTTCTGCGACCGGCATGGGGGATGCCAACATGCAGTAGCCAATCAACAGAATGGTCCTGGTGATTTGTGTGTGCATGCAAGGTATTGATGGGGGAGGAGTCAGGAGGCATGTGGCCGGCATGTCAGGGGGGGGGGCAATGGGGAGGAGGAGGGGTAAACATCTCACCTCGAGCTTCTGCGACCGGCATGGGGGATGCCAACATGCAGTAGCCAATCAACAGAATGGTCCTGGTGATTTGTGTGTGCATGCAAGGTATTGATGGGGGGAGGAGTCAGGAGGCATGTGGCCGGCATGTCAGGGGGGGGGGCAATGGTGGAGGAGGAGGGTAAACATCTCACCTCGAGCTTCTGCGACCGGCATGGGGGATGCCAACATGCAGTAGCCAATCAACAGAATGGTCCTGGTGATTTGTGTGTGCATGCAAGGTATTGATGGGGGGAGGAGTCAGGAGGCATGTGGCCGGCATGTCAGGGGGGGGGGGGGCAATGGGGAGGAGGAGGGGTAAACATCTCACCTCGAGCTTCTGCGACCGGCATGGGGGATGCCAACATGCAGTAGCCAATCAACAGAATGGTCCTGGTGATTTGTGTGTGCATGCAAGGTATTGATGGGGGGAGGAGTCAGGAGGCATGTGGCCGGCATGTCAGGGGGGGGGGCAATGGGGAGGAGGAGGGTAAACATCTCACCTCGAGCTTCTGCGACCGGCATGGGGGATGCCAACATGCAGTAGCCAATCAACAGAATGGTCCTGGTGATTTGTGTGTGCATGCAAGGTATTGATGGGGGGAGGAGTCAGGAGGCATGTGGCCGGCATGTCAGGGGGGGGGGCAATGGGGAGGAGGAGGGGTAAAATCTCACCTCGAGCTTCTGCGACCGGCATGGGGGATGCCAACATGCAGTAGCCAATCAACAGAATGGTCCTGGTGATTTGTGTGTGCATGCAAGGTATTGATGGGGGGAGGAGTCAGGAGGCATGTGGCCGGCATGTCAGGGGGGGGGGCAATGGGGAGGAGGAGGGTAAACATCTCACCTCGAGCTTCTGCGACTTCGGACCGGCATGGGGGATGCCAACATGCAGTAGCCAATCAACAGAATGGTCCTGGTGATTTGTGTGTGCATGCAAGGTATTGATGGGGGGAGGAGTCAGGAGGCATGTGGCCGGCATGTCAGGGGGGGGGGGCAATGGGGAGGAGGAGGGGTAAACATCTCACCTCGAGCTTCTGCGACCGGCATGGGGGATGCCAACATGCAGTAGCCAATCAACAGAATGGTCCTGGTGATTTGTGTGTGCATGCAAGGTATTGATGGGGGGAGGAGTCAGGAGGCATGTGGCCGGCATGTCAGGGGGGGGGGGGCAATGGGGAGGAGGAGGGGTAAACATCTCACCTCGAGCTTCTGCGACCGGCATGGGGGATGCCAACATGCAGTAGCCAATCAACAGAATGGTCCTGGTGATTTGTGTGTGCATGCAAGGTATTGATGGGGGGAGGAGTCAGGAGGCATGTGGCCGGCATGTCAGGGGGGGGGGGGCAATGGGGAGGAGGAGGGGTAAACATCTCACCTCGAGCTTCTGCGACCGGCATGGGGGATGCCAACATGCAGTAGCCAATCAACAGAATGGTCCTGGTGATTTGTGTGTGCATGCAAGGTATTGATGGGGGGAGGAGTCAGGAGGCATGTGGCCGGCATGTCAGGGGGGGGGGACAATGGTGGAGGAGGAGGGGTAAACATCTCACCTCGAGCTTCTGCGACCGGCATGGGGGATGCCAACATGCAGTAGCCAATCAACAGAATGGTCCTGGTGATTTGTGTGTGCATGCAAGGTATTGATGGGGGGAGGAGTCAGGAGGCATGTGGCCGGCATGTCAGGGGGGGGGGCAATGGGGAGGAGGAGGGTAAACATCTCACCTCGAGCTTCTGCGACCGGCATGGGGGATGCCAACATGCAGTAGCCAATCAACAGAATGGTCCTGGTGATTTGTGTGTGCATGCAAGGTATTGATGGGGGGAGGAGTCAGGAGGCATGTGGCCGGCATGTCAGGGGGGGGGGCAATGGGGAGGAGGAGGGTAAACATCTCACCTCGAGCTTCTGCGACCGGCATGGGGGATGCCAACATGCAGTAGCCAATCAACAGAATGGTCCCTGGTGATTTGTGTGTGCATGCAAGGTATTGATGGGGGGAGGAGTCAGGAGGCATGTGGCCGGCATGTCAGGGGGGGGGGGCAATGGTGGAGGAGGAGGGGTAAACATCTCACCTCGAGCTTCTGCGACCGGCATGGGGGATGCCAACATGCAGTAGCCAATCAACAGAATGGTCCTGGTGATTTGTGTGTGCATGCAAGGTATTGATGGGGGGAGGAGTCAGGAGGCATGTGGCCGGCATGTCAGGGGGGGGGGCAATGGGGAGGAGGAGGGTAAACATCTCACCTCGAGCTTCTGCGACCGGCATGGGGGATGCCAACATGCAGTAGCCAATCAACAGAATGGTCCTGGTGATTTGTGTGTGCATGCAAGGTATTGATGGGGGGAGGAGTCAGGAGGCATGTGGCCGGCATGTCAGGGGGGGGGGCAATGGGGAGGAGGAGGGGTAAACATCTCACCTCGAGCTTCTGCGACCGGCATGGGGGATGCCAACATGCAGTAGCCAATCAACAGAATGGTCCTGGTGATTTGTGTGTGCATGCAAGGTATTGATGGGGGGAGGAGTCAGGAGGCATGTGGCCGGCATGTCAGGGGGGGGGGCAATGGGGAGGAGGAGGGTAAACATCTCACCTCGAGCTTCTGCGACGCCGGCATGGGGGATGCCAACATGCAGTAGCCAATCAACAGAATGGTCCTGGTGATTTGTGTGTGCATGCAAGGTATTGATGGGGGAGGAGTCAGGAGGCATGTGGCCGGCATGTCAGGGGGGGGGGGGCAATGGGGAGGAGGAGGGGTAAACATCTCACCTCGAGCTTCTGCGACCGGCATGGGGGATGCCAACATGCAGTAGCCAATCAACAGAATGGTCCTGGTGATTTGTGTGTGCATGCAAGGTATTGATGGGGGGAGGAGTCAGGAGGCATGTGGCCGGCATGTCAGGGGGGGGGCAATGGGGAGGAGGAGGGGTAAACATCTCACCTCGAGCTTCTGCGACTCGGGACCGGCATGGGGGATGCCAACATGCAGTAGCCAATCAACAGAATGGTCCTGGTGATTTGTGTGTGCATGCAAGGTATTGATGGGGGGAGGAGTCAGGAGGCATGTGGCCGGCATGTCAGGGGGGGGGGGCAATGGGGAGGAGGAGGGTAAACATCTCACCTCGAGCTTCTGCGACCGGCATGGGGGATGCCAACATGCAGTAGCCAATCAACAGAATGGTCCTGGTGATTTGTGTGTGCATGCAAGGTATTGATGGGGGGAGGAGTCAGGAGGCATGTGGCCGGCATGTCAGGGGGGGGGGCAATGGGGAGGAGGAGGGTAAACATCTCACCTCGAGCTTCTGCGACCGGCATGGGGGATGCCAACATGCAGTAGCCAATCAACAGAATGGTCCTGGTGATTTGTGTGTGCATGCAAGGTATTGATGGGGGGAGGAGTCAGGAGGCATGTGGCCGGCATGTCAGGGGGGGGGGGCAATGGGGAGGAGGAGGGGTAAACATCTCACCTCGAGCTTCTGCGACCGGCATGGGGGATGCCAACATGCAGTAGCCAATCAACAGAATGGTCCTGGTGATTTGTGTGTGCATGCAAGGTATTGATGGGGGGAGGAGTCAGGAGGCATGTGGCCGGCATGTCAGGGGGGGGGGGCAATGGGGAGGAGGAGGGGTAAACATCTCACCTCGAGCTTCTGCGACCGGCATGGGGGATGCCAACATGCAGTAGCCAATCAACAGAATGGTCCTGGTGATTTGTGTGTGCATGCAAGGTATTGATGGGGGGAGGAGTCAGGAGGCATGTGGCCGGCATGTCAGGGGGGGGGCAATGGGGAGGAGGAGGGGTAAACATCTCACCTCGAGCTTCTGCGACCGGCATGGGGGATGCCAACATGCAGTAGCCAATCAACAGAATGGTCCTGGTGATTTGTGTGTGCATGCAAGGTATTGATGGGGGGAGGAGTCAGGAGGCATGTGGCCGGCATGTCAGGGGGGGGGGGGCAATGGGGAGGAGGAGGGGTAAACATCTCACCTCGAGCTTCTGCGACCGGCATGGGGGATGCCAACATGCAGTAGCCAATCAACAGAATGGTCCTGGTGATTTGTGTGTGCATGCAAGGTATTGATGGGGGGAGGAGTCAGGAGGCATGTGGCCGGCATGTCAGGGGGGGGGGCAATGGGGAGGAGGAGGGTAAACATCTCACCTCGAGCTTCTGCGACCGGCATGGGGGATGCCAACATGCAGTAGCCAATCAACAGAATGGTCCTGGTGATTTGTGTGTGCATGCAAGGTATTGATGGGGGGAGGAGTCAGGAGGCATGTGGCCGGCATGTCAGGGGGGGGGCAATGGGGAGGAGGAGGGTAAACATCTCACCTCGAGCTTCTGCGACCGGCATGGGGGATGCCAACATGCAGTAGCCAATCAACAGAATGGTCCTGGTGATTTGTGTGTGCATGCAAGGTATTGATGGGGGGAGGAGTCAGGAGGCATGTGGCCGGCATGTCAGGGGGGGGGGCAATGGGGAGGAGGAGGGTAAACATCTCACCTCGAGCTTCTGCGACCGGCATGGGGGATGCCAACATGCAGTAGCCAATCAACAGAATGGTCCTGGTGATTTGTGTGTGCATGCAAGGTATTGATGGGGGGAGGAGTCAGGAGGCATGTGGCCGGCATGTCAGGGGGGGGGGCAATGGGGAGGAGGAGGGGTAAACATCTCACCTCGAGCTTCTGCGACCGGCATGGGGGATGCCAACATGCAGTAGCCAATCAACAGAATGGTCCTGGTGATTTGTGTGTGCATGCAAGGTATTGATGGGGGGAGGAGTCAGGAGGCATGTGGCCGGCATGTCAGGGGGGGGGCAATGGGGAGGAGGAGGGTAAACATCTCACCTCGAGCTTCTGCGACCGGCATGGGGGATGCAACATGCAGTAGCCAATCAACAGAATGGTCCTGGTGATTTGTGTGTGCATGCAAGGTATTGATGGGGGGAGGAGTCAGGAGGCATGTGGCCGGCATGTCAGGGGGGGGGCAATGGGGAGGAGGAGGGGTAAACATCTCACCTCGAGCTTCTGCGACCGGCATGGGGGATGCCAACATGCAGTAGCCAATCAACAGAATGGTCCTGGTGATTTGTGTGTGCATGCAAGGTATTGATGGGGGGAGGAGTCAGGAGGCATGTGGCCGGCATGTCAGGGGGGGGGGCAATGGGGAGGAGGAGGGTAAACATCTCACCTCGAGCTTCTGCGACCGGCATGGGGATGCCAACATGCAGTAGCCAATCAACAGAATGGTCCTGGTGATTTGTGTGTGCATGCAAGGTATTGATGGGGGGAGGAGTCAGGAGGCATGTGGCCGGCATGTCAGGGGGGGGGGCAATGGGGAGGAGGAGGGGTAAACATCTCACCTCGAGCTTCTGCGACCGGCATGGGGATGCCAACATGCAGTAGCCAATCAACAGAATGGTCCTGGTGATTTGTGTGTGCATGCAAGGTATTGATGGGGGGAGGAGTCAGGAGGCATGTGGCCGGCATGTCAGGGGGGGGGGCAAGGGGAGGAGGAGGGGTAAACATCTCACCTCGAGCTTCTGCGACCGGCATGGGGGATGCCAACATGCAGTAGCCAATCAACAGAATGGTCCTGGTGATTTGTGTGTGCATGCAAGGTATTGATGGGGGGAGGAGTCAGGAGGCATGTGGCCGGCATGTCAGGGGGGGGGCAATGGGGAGGAGGAGGGGTAAACATCTCACCTCGAGCTTCTGCGACCGGCATGGGGGATGCAACATGCAGTAGCCAATCAACAGAATGGTCCTGGTGATTTGTGTGTGCATGCAAGGTATTGATGGGGGAGGAGTCAGGAGGCATGTGGCCGGCATGTCAGGGGGGGGGGGGCAATGGGGAGGAGGAGGGGTAAACATCTCACCTCGAGCTTCTGCGACCGGCATGGGGGATGCCAACATGCAGTAGCCAATCAACAGAATGGTCCTGGTGATTTGTGTGTGCATGCAAGGTATTGATGGGGGGAGGAGTCAGGAGGCATGTGGCCGGCATGTCAGGGGGGGGGCAATGGTGGAGGAGGAGGGGTAAACATCTCACCTCGAGCTTCTGCGACCGGCATGGGGGATGCCAACATGCAGTAGCCAATCAACAGAATGGTCCTGGTGATTTGTGTGTGCATGCAAGGTATTGATGGGGGGAGGAGTCAGGAGGCATGTGGCCGGCATGTCAGGGGGGGGGGCAATGGGGAGGAGGAGGGTAAACATCTCACCTCGAGCTTCTGCGACCGGCATGGGGGATGCCAACATGCAGTAGCCAATCAACAGAATGGTCCTGGTGATTTGTGTGTGCATGCAAGGTATTGATGGGGGGAGGAGTCAGGAGGCATGTGGCCGGCATGTCAGGGGGGGGGGCAATGGGGAGGAGGAGGGGTAAACATCTCACCTCGAGCTTCTGCGACCGGCTGGGGGATGCCAACATGCAGTAGCCAATCAACAGAATGGTCCTGGTGATTTGTGTGTGCATGCAAGGTATTGATGGGGGGAGGAGTCAGGAGGCATGTGGCCGGCATGTCAGGGGGGGGGCAATGGGGAGGAGGAGGGGTAAACATCTCACCTCGAGCTTCTGCGACCGGCATGGGGGATGCCAACATGCAGTAGCCAATCAACAGAATGGTCCTGGTGATTTGTGTGTGCATGCAAGGTATTGATGGGGGGAGGAGTCAGGAGGCATGTGGCCGGCATGTCAGGGGGGGGGGCAATGGGGAGGAGGAGGGGTAAACATCTCACCTCGAGCTTCTGCGACCGGCATGGGGGATGCCAACATGCAGTAGCCAATCAACAGAATGGTCCTGGTGATTTGTGTGTGCATGCAAGGTATTGATGGGGGGAGGAGTCAGGAGGCATGTGGCCGGCATGTCAGGGGGGGGGGCAATGGGGAGGAGGAGGGGTAAACATCTCACCTCGAGCTTCTGCGACCGGCATGGGGGATGCCAACATGCAGTAGCCAATCAACAGAATGGTCCTGGTGATTTGTGTGTGCATGCAAGGTATTGATGGGGGGAGGAGTCAGGAGGCATGTGGCCGGCATGTCAGGGGGGGGGGCAAGGTGGAGGAGGAGGGGTAAACATCTCACCTCGAGCTTCTGCGACCGGCATGGGGATGCCAACATGCAGTAGCCAATCAACAGAATGGTCCTGGTGATTTGGTGTGTGCATGCAAGGTATTGATGGGGGGAGGAGTCAGGAGGCATGTGGCCGGCATGTCCAGGGGGGGGGGCAATGGTGGAGGAGGAGGGGTAAACATCTCACCTCGAGCTTCTGCGACCGGCATGGGGGATGCCAACATGCAGTAGCCAATCAACAGAATGGTCCTGGTGATTTGTGTGTGCATGCAAGGTATTGATGGGGGGAGGAGTCAGGAGGCATGTGGCCGGCATGTCAGGGGGGGGGGGCAATGGGGAGGAGGAGGGTAAACATCTCACCTCGAGCTTCTGCGACCGGCATGGGGGATGCCAACATGCAGTAGCCAATCAACAGAATGGTCCTGGTGATTTGTGTGTGCATGCAAGGTATGATGGGGGGAGGAGTCAGGAGGCATGTGGCCGGCATGTCAGTGGGGGGGGGGCAAGGTGGAGGAGGAGGGGTAAACATCTCACCTTCGAGCTTCTGCGACCGGCATGGGGGATGCCAACATGCAGTAGCCAATCAAACAGAATGGTCCTGGTGATTTGTGTGTGCATGCAAGGTATTGATGGGGGGAGGAGTCAGGAGGCATGTGGCCGGCATGTCAGGGGGGGGGGGGGCAATGGGGAGGAGGAGGGGTAAACATCTCACCTCGAGCTTCTGCGACCGGCATGGGGGATGCCCAACATGCAGTAGACAATCAACAGAATGGTCCTGGTGATTTGTGTGTGCATGCAAGGTATTCATGGGGGGAGGAGTCAGGAGGCATGTGGCCGGCATGTCAGGGGGGGGGGCAATGGGGAGGAGGAGGGTAAACATCTCACCTCGAGCTTCTGCGACCGGCATTGGGGATGCCAACATGCAGTAGCCAATCAACAGAATGGTCCTGGTGATTTGTGTGTGCATGCAAGGTATTGATGGGGGGAGGAGTCAGGAGGCATGTGGCTGGCATGTCAGGGGGGGGGGCAACGGGGAGGAGGAGGGGTAAACATCTCACCTCGAGCTTCTGCGACCGGCATGGGGGATGCCAACATGCAGTAGCCAATCAACAGAATGGTCCTGGTGATTTGTGTGTGCATGCAAGGTATTGATGGGGGGAGGAGTCAGGAGGCATGTGGCCGGCATGTCAGGGGGGGGGGGACAAGGTGGAGGAGGAGGGGTAAACATCTCACCTCGAGCTTCTGCGACCGGCATGGGGGATGCGAACATGCAGTAGCCAATCAACAGAATGGTCCTGGTGATTTGTGTGTGCATGCAAGGTATTGATGGGGGGAGGAGTCAGGAGGCATGTGGCCGGCATGTCAGGGGGGGGGGCAATGGGGAGGAGGAGGGTAAACATCTCACCTCGAGCTTCTGCGACCGGCATGGGGGATGCCAACATGCAGTAGCCAATCAACAGAATGGTCCTGGTGATTTGTGTGTGCATGCAAGGTATTGATGGGGGGAGGAGTCAGGAGGCATGTGGCCGGCATGTCAGGGGGGGGGGACAAGGTGGAGGAGGAGGGGTAAACATCTCACCTCGAGCTTCTGCGACCGGCATGGGGGATGCCAACATGCAGTAGCCAATCAACAGAATGGTCCTGGTGATTTGTGTGTGCATGCAAGGTATTTGATGGGGGGAGGAGTCAGGAGGCATGTGGCCGGCATGTCAGGGGGGGGGGCAATGGGGAGGAGGAGGGGTAAACATCTCACCTCGAGCTTCTGCGACCGGCATGGGGGATGCCAACATGCAGTAGCCAATCAACAGAATGGTCCTGGTGATTTGTGTGTGCATGCAAGGTATTGATGGGGGGAGGAGTCAGGAGGCATGTGGCCGGCATGTCAGGGGGGGGGGCAATGGGGAGGAGGAGGGTAAACATCTCACCTCGAGCTTCTGCGACCGGCATGGGGGATGCCAACATGCAGTAGCCAATCAACAGAATGGTCCTGGTGATTTGTGTGTGCATGCAAGGTATTGATGGGGGGAGGATTCAGGAGGCATGTGGCCGGCATGTCAGGGGGGGGGGCAATGGGGAGGAGGAGGGGTAAACATCTCACCTCGAGTTTCTGCGACCGGCATGGGGGATGCCAACATGCAGTAGCCAATCAACAGAATGGTCCTGGTGATTTGTGTGTGCATGCAAGGTATTGATGGGGGGAGGAGTCAGGAGGCATGTGGCCGGCATGTCAGGTGGGGGGGGCAAGGTGGAGGAGGAGGGGTAAACATCTCACCTCGAGCTTCTGCGACCGGCATGGGGGATGCCAACATGCAGTAGCCAATCAACAGAATGGTCCTGGTGATTTGTGTGTGCATGCAAGGTATTGATGGGGGGAGGAGTCAGGAGGCATGTGGCCGGCATGTCAGGGGGGGGGGGCAATGGGGAGGAGGAGGGGTAAACATCTCACCTCGAGCTTCTGCGACCGGCATGGGGGATGCCAACATGCAGTAGCCAATCAACAGAATGGTCCTGGTGATTTGTGTGTGCATGCAAGGTATTGATGGGGGGAGGAGTCAGGAGGCATGTGGCCGGCATGTCAGGGGGGGGGCAATGGGGAGGAGGAGGGTAAACATCTCACCTCGAGCTTCTGCGACCGGCATGGGGGATGCCAACATGCAGTAGCCAATCAACAGAATGGTCCTGGTGATTTGTGTGTGCATGCAAGGTATTGATGGGGGGAGGAGTCAGGAGGCATGTGGCCGGCATGTCAGGGGGGGGGGCAATGGGGAGGAGGAGGGGTAAACATCTCACCTCGAGCTTGTGACCGGCATGGGGGATGCCAACATGCAGTAGCCAATCAACAGAATGGTCCTGGTGATTTGTGTGTGCATGCAAGGTATTGATGGGGGGGAGGAGTCAGGAGGCATGTGGCCGGCATGTCAGGGGGGGGGGCAATGGGGAGGAGGAGGGGTAAACATCTCACCTCGAGCTTCTGCGACCGGCATGGGGGATGCCAACATGCAGTAGACAATCAACAAATGGTCCTGGTGATTTGTGTGTGCATGCAAGGTATTGATGGGGGGGAGGAGTCAGGAGGCATGTGGCCGGCATGTCAGGGGGGGGGGACAAGGGGGAGGAGGAGGGTAAACATCTCACCTCGAGCTTCTGCGACCGGCATTGGGGATGCCAACATGCAGTAGCCAATCAACAGAATGGTCCTGGTGATTTGTGTGTGCATGCAAGGTATTGATGGGGGGAGGAGTCAGGAGGCATGTGGCTGGCATGTCAGGGGGGGGGGCAATGGGGAGGAGGAGGGGTAAACATCTCACCTCGAGCTTCTGCGACCGGCATGGGGGATGCCAACATGCAGTAGCCAATCAACAGAATGGTCCTGGTGATTTGTGTGTGCATGCAAGGTATTGATGGGGGGAGGGAGTCAGGAGGCATGTGGCCGGCATGTCAGGGGGGGGGCAATGGGGAGGAGGAGGGTAAACATCTCACCTCGAGCTTGCTGACCGGCATGGGGGATGCCAACATGCAGTAGCCAATCAACAGAATGGTCCTGGTGATTTGTGTGTGCATGCAAGGTATTGATGGGGGGAGGAGTCAGGAGGCATGTGGCCGGCATGTCAGGGGGGGGGGGCAATGGGGAGGAGGAGGGGTAAACATCTCACCTCGAGCTTCTGCGACCGGCATGGGGGATGCCAACATGCAGTAGACAATCAACAAATGGTCCTGGTGATTTGTGTGTGCATGCAAGGTATTGATGGGGGGAGGAGTCAGGAGGCATGTGGCCGGCATGTCAGGGGGGGGGACAAGGGGGAGGAGGAGGGGTAAACATCTCACCTCGAGCTTCTGCGACCGGCATTGGGGATGCCAACATGCAGTAGCCAATCAACAGAATGGTCCTGGTGATTTGTGTGTGCATGCAAGGTATTTATGGGGGGAGGAGTCAGGAGGCATGTGGCTGGCATGTCAGGGGGGGGGGCAATGGGGAGGAGGAGGGGTAAACATCTCACCTCGAGCTTCTGCGACCGGCATGGGGGATGCCAACATGCAGTAGCCAATCAACATAATGGTCCTGGTGATTTGTGTGTGCATGCAAGGTATTGATGGGGGGAGGAGTCAGGAGACATGTGGCCGGCATGTCAGGGGGGGGGACAAGGTGGAGGAGGAGGGGTAAACATCTCACCTCGAGCTTCTGCGACCGGCATGGGGGATGCCAACATGCAGTAGCCAATCAACAGAATGGTCCTGGTGATTTGTGTGTGCATGCAAGGTATTGATGGGGGGAGGAGTCAGGAGGCATGTGGCCGGCATGTCAGGGGGGGGGGCAATGGGGAGGAGGAGGGTAAACATCTCACCTCGAGCTTCTGCGACTTCGGGACCGGCATGGGGGATGCCAACACGCAGTAGACAATGGTGCTTCAACTCTGCCCTTGTATGGCAACGGCGCGGATGCGGCTATGGCCCCAACCTGCACTGTTCCCTGAACCTCCACGCCCTAACAGGGCGTAGATTTCTTTCTTTCTTTCTGCCCTCCTGGTTGCCATCAACATGGCGCAGCAGGGCGTACACTCGTACTGACTTGCATGATGGCCTCGGGGGCTTGTAGAACCATGCATGAGGTTGGGCAGGCTGCGTCATTGCGCTTAGTCTCAGTATTTTTTACCACTTAACTTTGGCAGGCCCCGCCCCGTGGCCGCCGAAGGCTCGATTGGGACCAAACCTGGACCGGCCTAGCATTGCTGGCTTGAGCAGCATGACTGGCCTTAAATAGGGCCAGCCATTTGGCCAGAGGCCGGAGTGTAATTGACATGTAGCTGATTCACACACAACGAATCACTGCTTAGTCTCTGTCTGGTTTGCATCACTCATTTATCATAGTATTTTGCATGACAAAAGTCAGTGCATGGCGATTCTCAAGGGCCAGTTGGGGCCCATGTCAGTAGACATCGTATCTCCCTGCCCCTCTATTTTATTTTCCAGCAGAGGCCAACATCATGGTAAATACCGTCTGAATAGCGCCTCAAAAGCCACTCCAGCAGAAATGAAAACGAATTTATTACATATTTATTAATGTGTGAACAAGATATTTTTCAGAAGATTGTGACTCCACTTGAGTAAATTCCCTGTGCATAAATAAATAAATATATCAATCAATAAACCCTGGGGCGTGGATTAAGCAAGCCTCCCGTTTGGCCGTAGCACTAGGTGGGCCTGCATGGCATTGGTGCCGGGCGAGGGATGCGAGACATGTGTCCGAAGGGGGGCGCTCTCTGCCATGCTGCCGGTGTATGCGGACATCGGAACCGGTGGTGGATAAGGTGCAGCTGTGTCTGGAACGGGTGCTTGTGCTCAACTGAAAGCCCCCTATGCATGGACCATGGGGAGGTAGTGGGGGTGGGGTGGGGCATGTTGTCACATGTGGGTTGCTCTCTGCCTGGCTACCGGTTTGTGACGTTGTAGGTGGACAAGGTGCAGCTGGGTCTGGCAGGGATGCATGTGCTGAATTGAAAGCCCCCCATGCATGGGCCATGGGATGGTGGGTGGGTGGGCAGGGGGGGGGGGGGGGGGGGATGGCATCTTGCCACATGTGGGCGCTCCCTGTTTCACTCCCGCTTCATGCCTACCGCCCTGCATTGAGGTGTAGGCGTGTAGCTACGCCTGACACTGATTCATAGGCTGAGCTCAGAGCTGCCATGCATGATATCGGTGCTGAATGAGGGCTGGGAGGCTTGTGGGCGCAGCCAGCAGGGGGGGGACTCCTGGCCTTGCTGCTGCTTCGTTTTTTACACTGCCAGTTGCGTAGCTGTAGGTGAGCCTGACACGCGCGTCCAGCTGACTGAACTTAATAAGGCATCTTGAAGTTAGTCCCTTAGCAGGTCGAGATCAGTATGTACCTACAAGATTATTCTGAAAGTCTGATGCATGTGCTGAATTTAAAGCCCCCATGCATGGGCCATGGGGCGATGTGTGGGAGGGGGCATGTTGCCACATGTGGGTTGCTCTCTGCCTTGCTATGGGTTTGTGACTACGGCTTTTGTCTGGCTCGGAGGCATGTGCTGAACCAGAACCCCCTCGTGTAGGGACTAGTGGTGGTGAGGGGGGATGGGGGGGGTTGTTGCCACATGTGGGTGATCTCTGCCTGGCTACCGGTTTGTGACTATGGAGGTGGACAAGGTGCAGCTGGGTTTGGCAAGGATGCTTGTGCTGAACTTAAAGCCCTCCCGTGTGGGGAGTGGTGGTGGTGAGGCGCTGTTGCCCCTTGTTCAGACCGGGCCCTCCCATCGCCTGAGTACCTCACTTAAGAGGGTTGTTTCTTTACCTATCTCCCCCCTCCTCCCTCTCCTGTCCCCCTAGAGTTGCGTCCCGTCCGTGTTACCGCGTGAGGCCCTGTTGCTCATCATTCAGGCCGTGTTCTTCCTGGCGGCCCGCCCCTTTCTTTTAACCTCTGACACTTTTGTTCCTCCACGTAGTGGTTCCATCGCTTTTTGCCCCCTCCCTTTTGTCCCCCTCCAGTTGCTGTCCATCCCTGTTCTCGCGTGAGGCCCTGCTGCTCCTTATTCAGACTGGGCCCTTGAATCACTTTTGAGCCACTAAGGCCTTAAGGCCTGCTTTTGGTTTGTAATGTTTTATTACCTCTCGCCCCCCTCTCCCGCCTCTCCCCCCCTGCAATTGCGTCCCCTCCGTGTTCTCGCGTGAGGCGCTGTTGCTCCTCATTCAGACTGGGCCCTTCAATCACATTTTAGCCACTAGGAACTCACCGCCCCCCCCCCCCTTCTTCCCCCCTCTTCTGCCCCCCTCCAGTTGCGTCCCCTCCGTGTTTTCCCGAGAGGCGCTTCTGCTCCTCATTCAGACCGGGTTGCTGGTCTCCCGCACACTCTTGACTGACGCCATTGCGCGTGTGGAGGGGCTGAGCGGCAGCACACTGGTATCTCAGGTGAGGGTTTAGGGTGAGGGTTTAAGGGGGTATAGTGGGAGCATGCTGTTGACTGACGCCATTGTGCATGTGGAGGGGCTGAGCGGGAGCTCACTGGTATCTCAGGTGAGTGTTTAGGGTGAGGGTTTAAGGGGGTATAGTGGGAGCATGCTGTTGACTGACGCCATTGTGCGTGTGGAGGGGCTGAGCGGCAGCACACTGGTATCTCAGGTGAGTGTTTAGGGTGAGGGTTTAGGGGGTTACGGTGAGAGCATGCTGTTGACTGACGCCATTGCGCGTGTGGAGGGGCTGAGCGGCAGCACACTGGTATCTCAGGTGAGGGTTTAGGGTGAGGGTTTAAGGGGGTATAGTGGGAGCATGCTGTTGACTGACGCCATTGCGCGTGTGGAGGGGCTGAGCGGCAGCACACTGGTATCTCAGGTGAGGGTTTAGGGTGAGGGTTTAAGGGGGTATAGTGGGAGCATGCTGTTGACTGACGCCATTGTGCGTGTGGAGGGGCTGAGCGGCAGCACACTGGTATCTCAGGTGAGGGTTTAAGGGTGAGGGTTTAAGGGGGTATAGTGGGAGCATGCTGTTGACTGACGCCATTGTGCGTGTGGAGGGGCTGAGCGGCAGCACACTGGTATCTCAGGTGAGGGTTTAGGGTGAGGGTTTAAGGGGGTATAGTGGGAGCATGCTGTTGACTGACGCCATTGTGCGTGTGGAGGGGCTGAGCGGCAGCACACTGGTATCTCAGGTGAGGGTTTAGAGTGAGGGTTTTAAGGGGGTATAGTGGGAGCATGCTGTTGACTGACGGCATAGTGTGTGTGGAGGGGCTGAGCGGGAGCACACTGGTATCTCAGGTGAGGGTTTAGGGTGAGGGTTTAAGGGGGTATAGTGGGAGCATGCTGTTGACTGACGCCATCGCGCGTGTGGAGGGGCTGAGCGGCAGCACACTGGTATCTCAGGTGAGGGTTTAGGGTGAGGGTTTAAGGGGGTATAGTGGGAGCATGCTGTTGACTGACGCCATCGCGCGTGTGGAGGGGCTGAGCGGCAGCACACTGGTATCTCAGGTGAGTGTTTAGGGTGAGGGTTTAAGGGGGTATAGTGGGAGCATGCTGTTGACTGACGCCATTGCGCGTGTGGAGGGGCTGAGCGGCAGCACACTGGTATCTTAGGTGAGTGTTTAGGGTGAGGGTTTAAGGGGGTTACGGTGGGAGCATGCTGTTGACTGACGCCATTGCGCGTGTGGAGGGGCTGAGCGGCAGCACACTGGTATCTCAGGTGAGGGTTTAGGGTGATGGTTTAGGGGGTTACGGTGAGAGCATGCTGTTGATTCATACCATTGCGTGTGTGGAGGGACGGAGCTGCTGCATATTGGTGTGGTAGGTGAGGGTTTAGGGTGAGGGTTTAAGGGGGCATAGTGGGAGCATGCTGGTGATGGACACCTTCGGAGGAGCAGAGGGGCTGAACGGGCGGGAGCACACTGGTGTCGCAGTTAAGGGTTTAGAGTGAGGGTTCAGATTGGAGGTTATGCGTGCAGGTTTAAGGGGGCATAGTAGGAGTTGACGGGGGCACAGGAGGTATGAGCACGCACGCTGTTTGATTGACGCCATGGACTGTATGGAGGGCCTGAGCGGAAGGACACTGATAAAGCATGCGAGGGTTTACTTTGTAAACTTCTGCTCCCCCCCCCCTCACTCCCCCTGCTCACCCCTTCCCTCATACCTCCCCCCCCCCCCCCCTCACTCCCCCTGCTCACCCCTTCCCTTATACCTCCCCCCCCCCCCTCACTTCCCCTGCTCACCCCTTCCCTCATACCTCCCCCCCCCCCCCTCACTCCCCCTGCTCACCCCTTCCCTCATACCTCCCCCCCCCCCTCACTCCCCCCTCCTCACCCCTTCCCTCATACCTCCCCCCCCCCCCTCACTCCCCCTGCTCACCCCTTCCCTCATACCTCCCCCCCCCCCCCCCCCTCACTCCCCCTGCTCACCCCTTCCCTCATACCTCCCCCCCCACCCCTCACTCCCCCCTGCTCACCCCTTCCCTCATACCTCCCCCCCCCCTACTCCCCCTGCTCACCCCTTCCCTCATACCTCCCCCCCCCCCTCACTCCCCCTGCTCACCCCTTCCCTCATACCCTCCCCCCCCCCCCTCACTCCCCTGCTCACCCCTTCCCTCATACCTCCCCCCCCCCCCCTCACTCCCCCCTGCTCACCCCTTCCCTCATACCTCCCCCCCCCCCCCTCACTCCCCCCTGCTCACCCCTTCCCTCATACCTCCCCCCCCCCCCTCACTCCCCCTGCTCACCCCTTCCCTCATACCTCCCCCCCCCCCCCCCCCCTCACTCCCCCATGCCTCACCCCTTCCCTTATACCTCCCCCCCCCCCCCTCACTCCCCCTGCTCACCCCTTCCCTCATACCTCCCCCCCCCCCCCCCCCCTCACTCCCCCTGCTCACCCCTTCCCTCATACCTCCCCCCCCCCCCCCCCCCCCCCCTCACCTCCCCCTGCCTCACCCCTTCCCTCATACCTCCCCCCTGCTCACCCCTTCCCTCATACCTCCCCCCCCCCCCCCCCTCACTCCCCCTGCTCACCCCTTCCCTCATACCTCCCCCTGCTCACCCCTTCCCTCATACCCCCCCCCCCCCCCCTCACTCCCCCTGCTCACCCCTTCCCTCATACCTCCCCCTGCTCACCCCTTCCCTCATACCTCCCCCCCCCCCCCTCATCCGGGAGCGGGAGGACACTGATATATCATGCAAGGGTTTAGGGTGAGGTTTGATGGGTTTACATAGGTGGTTTAATGGGGCACAGAATCATGAACAAACGAACGTTGAAGAACCCTGCCCCCCCCCCCCCCTCATCCCCCCCTTCTCCCCTTCCCTCCCCCCCCCCCCCCTCTGCAGGATTTCCCCGCTCCTTGGTGTCGTTTGGCCTCCTCGGCATCCCAGCTGCAATCTTGAACATAAACTTTGTAAACCCCTGCCCCCCCCCCCCTCACTCCCCCTGCTCACCACTTCCCTCATACCCCCCCCCCCCTCACCCCCATGCTCACCCCTCACCCCCCCGCTCACCCCTTCCCTCATATCCCCCCCTCCCCACATACACACCCCTTGCAGGACTTCCCGCCTTTGATCGCTCCTTGGTGTAGTTCGGCCTCCTCGGCATCCCAGCTGCAATCATGAACAAAAAACTTTGTAAAACCCTGCCCCCCCCCCCCCTCACCCCCCCGCTCACCCCTTCCCTCATCCCCCCCCGCCCACATACACACCCCTTGCAGGACTTCCTTGCCTTTGGCCGCCCCTTAAAGCCCCGACCCCACTAACCCCCCTACCCCCTTCTGCAGTATTTCCCCGCCTTAAGCCGCCCCTTTCCCCCCCCCCCCCCTCATCCCCCCCTCCCCTTCCCCCTCATCCCCCCCTTCCCCCCCCTGCAGGATTTCCCCGCCTTTGGCCGCTCCTTGGTCTCGTTCGGCCTCCTCGGCATCCCAGCTGCAATCGTAAACAGCGGGCTCAAGTACATGCAGCGGCAGATCTGCTTAGCGTTCCAGGTATAGGGGGGGAGGGGGGGCGTTCAAGGGTTAAGCACTCCAGGTGAGGGGGCGCCACAGTTAGGGTTTCGGGTTTGGTGCTGCAATATCGTGAACAGCGGGGTCAAGCACATGCAGCGACAGATCTGCTTAGCGTTCCAGATATTGGGGGAGCAATGTTTACTGTTTACCGTTTGGGCTAATCAATGTGCAGGGTTTGTTGGCTCCCATTGTGATCATTGGGCTCAAGTACAGGCTGCCACATATCTGCTTAGCGTTCCAGGTATTTGGGTAGTGCGGGGTTTTAGGGTTCAGCACTCCAGGTATTTGGGGGGGTCAAGGTTAAAAGAGTTCAGCACTCCAGGTGCTGAAAGGCCATGTTGAAGGTTGAGGATTTGCGGCTGCAATTGTGAACAGCGTGCTCAAGTACATGCAGAGGCAGATCTACTTAGCGCTCAGGTATTGGGGAGTGTTGGGCTAAAGGGTTCAGCACTCCAGGTATTGGGGGGTTTAGTGTTTAAGGGTTCAGCACTCTAGGTATTGGGGGGTTTAGTGTTTAAGGGTTCAGCACTCCAGGTATTGGGGGTTTTAGTGTTTAAGGGTTCAGCACTCCAGGTATTGGGGGGTTTAGTGTTTAAGGGTTCAGCACTCCAGGTATTGGGGGGTGTTGTGTTTAAGGGTTCAGTACTCCAGGTATTGGGGGGTTTAGTGTTTAAGGGTTCAGCACTCCAGGTATTGGGGGGTGTAGTGTTTAAGGGTTCAGCACTCCAGGTATTGGGGGGTTTAGTGTTTAAGGGTTCAGCACTCCAGGTATTGGGGGGTTAAGTGTTTAAGGGTTCAGCACTCCAGGTATTGGGGGGTTTAGTGTTTAAGGGTTCAGCACTCCAGGTATTGGGGGGTGTAGTGTTTAAGGGTTCGGCACTCTAGGTATTGGGGGGTTTAGTGTTTAAGGGTTCAGCACTCCAGGTATTGGGGGGTTGAGTGTTTAAGGGTTCAGCACTCCAGGTATTGGGGGGTGTTGTGTTTAAGGGTTCAGCACTCCAGGTATTGGGGGTTTTAGTGTTTAAGGGTTCAGCACTCCAGGTATTGGGGGGTGTTGTGTTTAAGGGTTCAGCACTCCAGGTATTGGGGGGTGTAGTGTTTAAGGGTTCAGCACTCCAGGTATTGGGGGGTTTAGTGTTTAAGGGTTCAGCACTCCAGGTATTGGGGGGTTTAGTGTTTAAGGGTTCAGCACTCCAGGTATTGGGGGTTTTAGTGTTTAAGGGTTCAGCACTCCAGGTGATGAGGGACTAGGGTTATGGTTCAGGATTTGGTTACATTACGATGGCTTGGCGTTGCTTGTAACCGCTCCCTGTTGTGTTGCTGCCTGTTGCAGTCTCGCCTGACAGAATACCTCCACAAGCAGTACTGCAGCAATCGGGCGTACTACGCCGCCTCGAACCTTGGAGGTACAAATCCAACTGGTTTAAGGCCGGTACCGTTATGCCATAATAATATGAGTTCCCCAGTAGGAAGAAAGATATAAACCTACGCCCCGTGGGAGGCGTGAGAGTTAAGGAAACAGCGCAGCCTGGGCCGAAGCAACGTCCGCGCCGTTTCCTTTTCCCAGTAATTAATACATAGGGACATGGCGTTTTAAACCGCCTCGAATCTTCGGGATATCCTGCGCGTGAACTTATATGGTTTAATGGATTCATGGTAGGTTAGCCTTTAGATCTAGATGAACATGGTAGGTTAGCCTTTAGATCTAGATCAATATCATATTCATCCTCTGACCTTCCTGCTGGACCAGTACCTTCCAGGTGGACCAGTGCAGATCAGGACACATATGTACAGATCATATAATGATTCTGGTCCACCTGTTGCGCCCCCAGGCATGACCGGTGCTGACCTGGGAATCACCGAGGACGTTAACAAATCATGCTGGATTTAATAGATCTGGTGTTGTATATCTGGATCTGAATCTTATGATTCTGCTCCACCTGTTGTGCCCCCAGGCATGACCAGTGCTGACCTGGGAATCATGGAGGACGTTAACAAATTATGCTGGATTTAATAGATCTGGTGGTGTATATCTGGATCTGAATCTAATGATTCTGCTCCACCTGTTGTGCCCCCAGGCATGACCAGTGCTGACCTGGGAATCACGGAGGACGTTAACAAATTATGCTGGATTTAATAGATCTGGTGGTGTATATCTGGATCTGGACCTAATGATTCTGCCCCACCTGTAGGGCCACCAGGCATGACCAGTGCAGATCAGGGGATCACGGAGGACGTTGACAAATTATGCTGGATCTAATAGATCTGGAAGTATCTATCTGGATCTGGATCTAATGATTATGCCCCACCTATTGTGCTCCCAGGCATGACCAGTGGATCACGGAGGTGGTGGACATATCCTGTTGAATCTAATAGATCTGGTGGTGTATATCTGGATCTGGATGTAATGATTCTGTACCACCTGTTGTGCCCCTAGGCACGACCAGGGCGGACCAGCGGATCACGGACGATGTTGACAGATTATGTTGGATCTAATAGATCCGGTAGTGCATATCTGGATCTGGATGTAATGATTCTACCCCACCTGTTATGCCCCCAGGCATGACCAGTGCAGACCAGCGGATTACGGAGGACGTGGACAAGTTCTGCTTCTGCATCAGCGACCTTTACAGGTCAGCATTAGGTCAGGCACACTTCAGCTACACGTCAGCTACCCTTCCGCTAAGTCGCAGCCTGTGCCCAGCAGGCTCTGCAGGTGTCATAATGCTGTGAGCCCTGCTAATGGGGCCGCCAGCCAGGGGCCAGTCATGGTTCGAATCAGCAGGCCTCACTGCATCATGACACCTGCAGAGCCTGCCGGGGGGCAGTCATGGTTCGGCCAATGTGGTCTTAGTGGTGCCCGCCCGGCTGCTCCCCTAGGGTGGTATGGACTCGCCTTCTACCTTCAATCCCCGTCCACCCGACCTTCGACCACTTTTTATCATTGACCCAATCATTTATTTGTGACCCCCCTTCCTCCACTTTTTGACCTGTTTCCAACTCACCCTCGACTGCCTTCCAAATCCGAGCCACCTCCTTCTGCAGCCATTTGGTGCGGCCCCTAAACACTTTTCCACCGGATTTCCGACCCTCGCCCACCATGGACCATTCTCCACCCGAATTTAGACTGCTCCTCACAAAAATCCCCTCCCCACACCCCTGGTCGTTGCTTCTTGTTGTTGCTGCTTTTAGCCACACTTGAGAGCCTCTAGTGTGCTGCTACTAGCTTTGGTGTTGCCCGTGGTTGGTCCGTGGTATCCACTGTTGGCGTTTCTGTTGGTTCTCTGGTGCTTGTTTCGGTTCTCCGGTGCTTGTTTCGGTTCTCCGGTGCTTGTTTCAGTTCTCCGGTGCTTGTTTCGGTTCTCGTGTTTGGTTTCGGTTCTCGTGTGTGGTTTCGGTTCTCGTGTGTGGTTTCGGTACTCGTGTGTGGTTTCGGTTCTCGTGTGTAGTTTCCTCCCGGTTCGCTTTGCCTGGCCCTTTTCGCAAAAGGCTGTGGGTGGCTGCGTAGCCCTTGTAACAACAACTCGCAGCCCCTGACCCCCCCCCCTCACTGCCCGCTGTCACTCGTAGCCACACGTTCAAGCCTCTGCTGGATGTCGTGTACTTCACGCGCAGCCTGTCCACCGTCATGGGATACAGGTAATGGGGAACAGCCTGGGGGTCGTAGGGGAATTCGAATGTCAGCCTTATCTAGAGGTATCTCTGCCTAAAATGTGTGTTTACTTATTTTGCTTTACATCCCAACTCCAGGGGCTCAGTTTGTCCCGTACCCATACTACCCCGCAGTCATGTGCCTTCCCGGCCTTCAAATTTGAATTCAAACCATATCTCCATGTTCTGAACAAATGATCCTGTACAACCTGATTCCAATCCCCAGGGGCCAGTTTGCTTTGCTTCCCCGCAGTGGCATATATGCTGAACGCCATCCCGATCTTCAACTTATGGGCAGCCCCACCTCCACAATCTTTATGAACATAATTTTGCCTGACCTCCGCATCCCCAGGGGCCAGTTCGCTTTGTACCTCTACTACCTCGTGGTGGCCTACTGTGATGCGAGATGTCCCAACCTTCAGTTTGAATTCAAACCCTGTCACTATATATTGAGCATATGTTCTTGTACCGCCCAACCCCAGGGGCCAGTCCGCCCGGAACCTCTACTACCTAGCGGTGGCCCATCTGTTGATCCTAATCTTTAATACGATTTCAAACCCTGCCTCAAATGTATGATGACATAATTTGCCTAACTGCAAAACTTGCCTCAAATTCATGTTGACATATTTTTCCTGGCCGCCACATCCCCAGGGTCCAGTTTACTCTTCCCTCGACTACCTAACGGTGGCTTACCTGTTGCGCGCCATCCCAGTCTCAAATTCGAATTCAAATCTGCCCCCCATGTTTTTGAATCTGCCTCGTCTCATCTTTGTGAGCATGTGTTTCCTGACTGCCTCGTCTCCAGGGGCCAGTTCGATCTGTACCTCGACTAACTCGCGGTGGCTTACCTGTTGCGCGCCATCCCAATCTTCAATTTGAATTCAAATCCTACCTCCATGTTTTAAACACAATTTCACATTCATCCCATCCTCAGGGGCCAGTTCGATCTGTTCCTCGACTGACACGCGGTGGCCTAGAAGGTGTACGCCATCCCAATCTTCAATTTGAATTCAAATCCTACCTCCATGTTTTAAACACAATTTCACATTCATTACATCCTCAGGGGCCAGTTTGATCTGTTCCTCGACTAACACGCGGTGGCCTACAAGGTGTACGCCATCCCAATCTTCAATTTGAATTCAAATCCTACCTCCATGTATTGAACACACGTACACAATGGTCATCCCATCCCAGGGGCCAGTTCGCTCTGTACCTGTACTACCTGGCAGTGGCCTACGTGTTGCGCGCCATCAGCCCGCCGCTGTCTCAAATGTCGTCCCAGGAGGCGGCACTCACAGGGTCATTGAGAAACGCGCACCAGGTGAGAGGAGGTGCCAGCCAGGCAGTGGACAATGCTACTGACAGTGGGGTGCAGTCAGAGGATGGGAGTGTACGTTTAAGTACAATGACCGGCCCCCCCGGTGTTTCCTTAGTCTCAAATGCTGATGTATAACTATCTTTCAAACACACACTCACAAACACTGCTTGCTCCTGCTGCGTTTGGTGGCCTATAGCGAGGAGGTGGTGTACAATGCCCCCCCCCCCCCTTATCGCTGTTTCCTTAGTCTCAATTGCTGTTGCATCACTCTCTCACACACAAAAAACTCCCCCCCTTCTCCTCACCTCTATCAGTATGAAATCAGTATGAGTTCTTCTCCTGTCCCTCCCACACTCAAATTCCCGCCCCCCCTCCCTCCTCCTCCCCTCTGCAGCGGTTGGTGACCTATAGCGAGGAGGTGGCGTACAATGACCCCCCCGGAGGTGCGGCAGAACAGCTCATCCTGAACCAGCACCTGCGCCGCCTGGTCAAGTACTCGGGTCTGTCAGCACTGCAACGCTTCTTCCAACAGGTGAGGAAAAGCCAATAAAGAGTCATGAAATGGGGGAGGGTGCAGGGGAGAAGGGAAAGAGAAGGGGAGGAGGGGGGGGGGGGAGCAGGGGGCGGAGCAGCTCATCCTCAACCAGGACCTGCGCCACCTGGTCAAGTACTCAGGTCTGTCAGCACTGCAACGCTTTTTCCAACAAGTGGGGAGGGAAGGGGAGGGGAGGGGAGGGGAGGGGAAGGGGTGGGGAGGGGAGAGAGACAGGGGGGGATGGGAAAAAGGGGGAGAGAGAAGGGGCAGAGGGCGGAGCAGCGCATTCTCAGCCAGCACCTGCGCCGTCTGTTCAAGTACTCGGGCCTATCAGCACTGCTACGCTTCTTCCAATAGTTGGGGATGGAAGGGGAGGGGAGGGGGGGAAGAGAAGGGGGGAGGCCGGAGGGAGGGGCAGCTCATTCTCAACAAGCACCTGCGCCGCCTGGTCAAGTACTCGGGTCTGTCAGTGCTACTGTTTTTTTCAACAGGTGGGGAGAAGCCGAAAAGGACCGAGAGGGGGAGGGGGGGAGGGGAGGGCGGAGCTGCTTGTAAACTAGCACATCAAACCCTGAACCCTGACCCCCCAACCCCGAACCTCGAATCCTGAACCTCAAACCCTAAACCTTATCCTGAACCTCAAACCCTGAACCTCTTATCCTGAACCTCAAACCCTGAACCTATAATCCTGAACCTCAAACCCTGAACCAAATCCTGAACCTCAAACCCTGAACCTCTTATCCTGAACCTTGAACCCTAAACCCTGAATATTAAACCCTTTCCCACCCCAGATTGCTGATGGCTACCTGATTAGGTAGGCATCAGCAATCTGGGGTGGTACTTTGCCGCCCCATTAAACCCAGCACCTTAAACCCTCACACCACTCCCATCAGATTGCCCATGGCTATTTAGTACTTTACTCAAGTACTTCCTCGTCTTGTTTAAACCGCCCATCTCCCCCATATCCCAGATTGCTGATGGCTACCTTGTCAAGTACTTTGCCAGCGTCACGGCCCTGCTGGTGTACGCCGCACCCATCTACTTCAGAGACCCAAGCAACGCCATTTCGCAGGCAAGAGGACATTCTTATTAATCTGCAGTACAGCGTTATAATTAGTTTGGTTACGTTGGCCACATCCTTGTACTCCAGAGACCTGTGCAACGTTATATTGCAGGCAGGTCGACATCATGAATTTGCAGGCAGGATATGTTTGTGCCAACATGGATGTACTTCACATACCGTATTTAAAAATACTGTATATTTGGTTTGCCCTCCCTCATCATTAACATTGTTTAGGGTTGAGGCATATACATGACTAATTACTAATTATCGATTGTCACCGCCAGATTTCAGTCGGAAATTAAGAGTTTTGGTCGAAAGTTCGCCCTGAGGGCAGGATCAAAAGAAATGTGTTTTTCATACCCAAGGGAAGGCAAATCAAATCCACGGTACCGGTACGTCCAGGATTTGGGTCTTATCACAGGAAGGCAGACATGATGACAACATGGTAGTGGTTCACACTTGCATGTTGAAGGCTATTTCGTAAATGAGTGTTTAACTCGTTTGGTGTCACCACAAGTGTTTCACTTACGTCAATTGCGGGCTGTTGCTTGCAGGCTGAGTTGACGGGGGATTACATCAGGTCCATGCGACTGCTGCAGAACACAAACAGGTGTGGAAGGGGGGGGGGGGGGGCAGATCTGGGCAGATCTCCCTCGGATCCGGGCAGATGACTATATCAGGTCCATGCGACTGCTGCAGGACATAGATATGTAGGGAGGTGTCCTGGGTAATGAAGGGGGATGTGCAGGTAAACTTGAGGGGAAAGGTTGAGATCTGGGTAGGTCTCCACAGATCTGCCCAGATCTCCTCCGGATCTTGGCAGATCCATGGACGATCGGGAGGAGTTGTGGGGATGGTCCAGAGAATAACCCACAAGGGTTCAGGGATTGGTTAGCCTTGGCCACATGTTTTCACACGTTGTACACTCAGAGGTTTGGAGGATCTCGTGCTCATGAGTGGACAGCCATTCTGGCCAAACACAAGCATGGACTTCTTCCACCCTTTTCTGCCGTCCTCGTTCACACTTGTCCTCCTTTGCACTACCGGGGGGAGGGGGAAAGGGCATAGTGCTTGTCTGAATGACGGTCATGAATCTCGCCAGCCAGCAGGGAGCCCATTTCACACTTAATGTATCCCTATTCACACTCGTGCGAGCCCTGTCAGGGGTGTAGGAGACCTGGTGCTCATCAACCATGGGATCTCCAATCCGGCCAGCCACACGGGGAGCATTTTCCACCATTTGCTGTCCTAATTCACACCTGGTTCATCCATATTCACACGTGTGTGTGCCCTGTCAGGGGTGTGGGAGACCTGGTGCTCATCTACAAGAGGATCACCAATCTGGCAAGCCACACCGGGCGGGTTTCGGAGCTGCTGGAGCAGGTAGGGAGAACGCTATGGTTTGAGCGATCAATCTTGATGTCACAATTGGCATTGTTGAAGCCTCACAATTCGAGTTTCGGAGCTGCTAGACCAGCAGTCGTGGAGGAAGCAATGTGTAGTGTTATCTGCCTTTTTGTGCCTGTTTAATATTCTTTGCCTTTTTGCCTAAACGATTGTCAATTTCGGAAGCCACACGACAAAGAGATTGTGTTGCCTAGCTTAGGGCAAGGCAGCACGGTTGCCCATTGTTTCGCCGAGCTTTCGCTGCCCGTTTTCACCCGAATGGAACAAGGGGGAGGAAGTGTTGGATTTTGTATTTGTTGGAGCCTCGGTAACGGCGCGGATGTGGCTTCGGCCCAGGCCGCACTGATTAACTCATATCAAAACAGCCTACAACTGCACTCGCTGAGTGCCAAAGATGCTGAGCGCGGGGAGCTGCTCCAGAGGTGTTAAAAGTAAAATAAAAAATGGCAGTATAAGTGATCCACTCGTTTTTCAAGGCTGCCTGTGCTGAATGCCGAGGATGCTGAGCACGGCAAGCTGTTCCTCAGGAGCGTGTACTTTTTACATTCAAATTGAAAACATTAGACTGACTCTCGTTTCGAACCCACCCGCAGGTGCACGCGTTGAGTGCCGAGGATGCTGAGCACCGCGAGCTGTTCCGGAGGAATGTGTCGGCCACCCACATGCTGGGTCTATCCACCAGCCTGTCCTCTGATGGTGAGTCAGATAAGAAGTACAGCAGTACATAGTGTTCTCTTCTGATGGTGAGTCATATGTGAGGTACATAAGTACATAATGGTCTCCTCTGATGGTGAGTCATATGTGAGGTACATAAGTACATTGTGGTCTCATCTGATGGTGAGTCATAAATGAAGTTCAAATCCAGAGTGGTCTCCCCTGACAGTGAGTCATATAAGAAGTACATATTGGTCTCCTCTGATGGCGAGTCATAAGTGAAGTACAGAAGTACATATTGCCACCCCTCGCTCCCTCCCTTTGCGTAAATATCACCTGCCAGTCCAGGGCCTGTCCACCAGCCTGTCCTCTGATGGTGAGACCTATAAGAAGTACAAACGTATGTCGTATTTCCTCTGATGGTGAGTCATATGAAGTACACAAGTATAACATGTTCTCCTCTGATGGTTAGTCATATATGAAGTACGGAGGTACATAGCGTCACCCCTGCCTTGCAGGAACAAGCTGCCATGCCTCACCTTACCCCTCACTTCCTCTCCTCCTTCAGCCGCCATTGCTGGTCTGCCCCACCTGGCCCCTCGCCACTTAATTGGCAAAATCATCCACGGCCACCGCGTGTCGTTGGACGCCCCGGATGGGACTGCGCTGGTTCGTGAACTGTCATTTTGAATAAACACCCCCCCCCCCCCCCTCACTCCCCTCCTTCAGCTAATATTGATGGTCTGCCCCACCTGGCCCCTCGCCGCCTGACTGACAACGTCATCCGCTGCCTCTCCCCTCCCTAGCCCCTCCCCTAACTGAACACCCTCCCCCCTTCCCCCCACCTTTTTACCTGCCCGCTCCTCCCTCAGCTGCTATTGCTGGTCTGCCCCACCTGGCCCCGCGCCGCTTGACCGACAACATCATCCGTTGCCACCGCGTGTCCTTGGACGCCCCCGATGGGACTGCGCTGGTTCGTGAACTGTCCTTCGAGGTGGTGCCCGGCCGGAGCTGTATGATCATGGGGCAGAACGGCTCTGGAAAGAGCTCGCTGTTCAGGGTGAGGGCGATTCAGAGTAAGGGTGGTTTCAAAATAAGGGGGAATTGGGCACACAGAGCGTCGTGATCATGGGGCAGAACGGCTCTGGAAAGAGCTCGCTGTTCAGGGTGAGGGTAAGGTATGCATGAGGGGGAATGGAGAACACAGAGCGCCTTGGGGCTGACAGGTAAATTGGAATATGTGAGGGAAATGTTTACATGAGGGGGAGGGGTGGGGGAGAGCTATCTGTTCAGGGTGAGGGCGATTTAGGGTGAGGGAAATTCATATATTTGGTAGGGCTAGAATGATCATGGGACAGAACGGCTCTGGAAATAGGTCGCTGTTCAGGGTGAGGGCAATTGATGCATGAGGGGGGGGGGGAAGAGCTCTTCAGGGTGAAGGCGATTCGTTGTGAGGGCATGTTGTAGGGTTAGAATGATCATGGGACAGAAAGGCTTAGGAAAGAGGTCTCGCTGTTCAGGGTGAGGGCAATTGATGCATGAGGGGGGGGGGGGGGAGGGGGGAGATGAACCCACGCCCACACAAGCACATCCGCCTTTCCCTCTTTTTGTCCCTCCTCCCCCCCTAGGTCATGTCAGGGTTGTGGCCGCTTCAGGCAGGTGAACACATTTAGCTGAACTCACACATCCTGTCATCCTCCTCCTCCTCCTGGATCCTGAACTGACACATCCACCCTCCCACCCCGTAGGTCATGTCGGGTTTGTGGCCGCTTCAGGCGGGTGAGGTGACGTGCCCCGCTAGAGCCCGCCTGTTCTACCTGAGCCAGCGGCCCTACTTGGTAGGTGGTGAGGACTCAAGACGGTAAAACACGCTGGATGGCAGTTACGGGTGTTAAGTGTAAAGGGCATAGCGTGGTACGTCTTCTTAGAACCCGCTGGCCCTACCCAAGGCAGGCATCTTACCAAGGCTAGGTGTCAATTATAAAGTGTGGACGTCAATATGATGTGTGAACCCCATGGGGAAATGTACACGTACGGCCATCCTCCCATAGGACAATGTATCGCATGTGTACTGCCTGTTGTTTGCAGGTCAGCGGTACATAGCGGGGTCCAGTGTTGTACCCGTACCCCCTCGCAACATGTGTACTGCCATTTATTTTCAGGTCAGCGGTACGTTACGGGACCAGGTGCTGTACCCGTACCCACCTCGCAACGTGTGGGAAGCAACTGGGAAGAAGGACAGGTGAGCAACCACCTTAACCACCTCAACCACCTCAACCACCTAGATATCCTAACCACATCAACCACCTTCAACCACATCAACCACCTCAACCTCATCAAGCCTCAATCTCCCCCCGCCCCTACATCTTCCCTCCAACCAAAAGATATCCCTGCTGCTGGACGTCACTCTCCCCCTGGGGCCATCTCCCCCTTCAATCCCTGCTCTCTGGATCCAGACTCGTTCAATTGTTGCCCCCTAGGGCCAAATATGTCCATTTGTTGCCCCCTGGATCAAGATATGTCTGATTCCCGCCCCCTGGATCCAGATCTGTTCAACCTCTTCCATGCTGCAGGTCCATGTACATCACAGCTGCGGGGCGGCAGCCTCCCACCGCTCTGAGCCGGGAGCTGGATGCTGAGCTGGAAGTGTGCATGCGGGCGGTGGAACTGGAGTACCTCATTGAGCGAGGCAGTGGCTGGGATCAGGTGAGATACATCTCAACCCTCAACCGAGGCCTATGCTCTTAACTTGATGGCTGGGACCAGAAGGGTGGGGGGGTGTATGCGGGCGGTGGAGCTGGAGTACCTCATTGAGCGAGGCAGTGGCTGGGATCAGGTGAGATACATCTCAA
This sequence comes from Limnomonas spitsbergensis, assembly GCA_037349105.1. Taxonomy (NCBI): domain Eukaryota; kingdom Viridiplantae; phylum Chlorophyta; class Chlorophyceae; order Chlamydomonadales; genus Limnomonas; species Limnomonas spitsbergensis. Next base: position 860,035 of record JAYJMM010000121.1, read on the forward strand.
CCCTCAACCGAGGCCTATGCTCTTAACTTGATGGCTGGGACAAGAAGGGTGGGGGGGTGTATGCGGCGGTGGAGCTGGAGTACCTCATCAAGTGGGGCAGTGGCTGGGATCAGTTGAGGGGTGGAGGCAGGGTTCCCAGTTCGGAAATACGGTATGGCCAAACGGTACGGTACAGTACGGATGCGGCCAAAATAGTCGAATAGGTTAAACAAATGGCCAACACGGTGTTTCAATATGGTACGGTATTGTCAAACGGCCGGTGCAATACGATACGGCAACGGTAAGGGATTTGGTCCCAAACGGGCGCACTAGGTAGCCCTGGGTTGAGGTCTCCTTGGGGAGAAGAAGCAGCAGGCCATGGGCACTGCTGGATGGCAAAGCTGATGTAATGAAAAAATTGTGAACCCCACGCTCCCACATTACAAAACAAGTCCAGAACTGGCAGGAGACATTAAGTGGCGGGGAGAAGCAGAGGATCGCAATGGCCCGCCTGCTGTATCACCGCCCCATGAGCATTGGTGGATGGAAAAGCTGGCCTGATGATAGTGTGTGAACCCCACACTCCCACATTGCAGAACCCCATGCTCCCACATTTCAATACAGGTCCAAAACTGGCAGGAGACATTAAGTGGCGGGTAGAAGCAAAGGATCGCAATGGCCCGGCTGTTATACCACCGCCCCATGAGCACTGCTGGATGGCAAAGCTCGCATAATGATAATTTATCCCAAACCCAAGCTTCCACATTTGACATTTCAAAACAGGTTCAGAACTGGCAGGAGACATTGAGTGGCGGGGAGAAGCAGAGGCTCGCAATGGCCCGCCAGCTGGTTGGCAAAGCTCGGGATAACGATAATTTATCCCAACCCCACATATAAACCTCTACACAGGTCCAGAACTGGCAGGAGACATTGAGTGGCGGGGAGAAGCAAAGGATCGCAATGGCCCGCCTGCTGTATCATCGCCCCATGTACGCCGTGCTGGATGAGTGCACCAGCGCAGTGTCGGCAGATGGGGAGGTCAAGCTGTACCAGGTGGGTGGATGAGCTGTCAAGTGTGAAGTGTGACCCACGAGGTGTGAACCTCTGTGTAGTGTGTACTGCTGTACCACCGCCCCATGTACACTGTGTTGGCCGAGTGCACCAGGGCAGTGTCGGCAGATGGGGATGTCAAGCTGCACCAGGTGTGGGGATGAGCTGTCAAGTGTGAAGTACGAGACATGAGATTTGGTGTTGACCACTTTAGTGTGGACCGCTGTACAACCGCCATGTATGGCCCTTCAGGAGCTGTTGCGTGGGCATTACGTGCCTGTCCATTGCGCACCGCTCCACATTGAGGCGATTCCACACCTTCCTCATTGACTTTGATTGATTGATAAGCTTCCCCCAAAACAAGATGTTAACATATTTGTGGGATGCCGCAGGAGCTGTTGCGTGCGGGCATCACGTGCCTGTCCATCGCGCACCGCCCCACGTTAAGGCGCTTCCACACCTTCATCGTGCACTTCGACGGCAGCGTCAACAACAATGGCTTGGGCTGGCACCTGGAGGAACTACCACCAGCTGCCGCGGGCGGTGTTGGGACGGGTGTATATGAGGCGAATGGAAACTAGCGTGGGTGTTCATGCGACAAACGGCACTAGTTACCTTGTCAGACTGGTGCTTGGAGGAGCTTCCACCAACTGCCGCGGGGGGGGGCCCGGGACGGGTGTCTATGAGACGAATGGAAACTAGTTGAGGTATACTGCCATGACTGGAGGAGCTGACACCAGCGGTCGCGGGCGGTCCTGGGATGGATGTCCATGACACAAATGGAAAGTAGTTACCTTGCTGGGCTTGGAGGAACTGCCCCAGGCAGCTTCCGCAGGCGGTCATGGGATGGGTGTCTATGAGACAAATGGTAATACGTTTAGGTATCTCGCCTTGAATGGAAGAGTTGCCACCATCTGCCACAGGCGGACATGGGACGGGTGTGTTTGAGACAAATGGAAACTAGTCGCGTTCTTCAAGTGTCCGACGGGCACCATGTTGTTTCCAGCAAGGCACCATTCGCAAGGTCGTCAATATTATCTGCCTCGATACATGCCATGCATGCATAAGCAACATGTGTGTTAAACCAAGGCAGTACGATATGGATATGATATGGTGTTTTCACTATATCATATTTTGCAGTCAAAAATGATTTAAGCCTAAAAACTGCATCAATTTCTACCAGCTCAAAAGTGCGCTTCTAATGGTGTCGATAAATGTACATGGTTCACAAATGTCAAGTGGTGAAACAAAAGAATATACCATTGCTCTTGCTACCACCTGCCATCTACCTATCCACGCTAGAGACCATGAGGCTCCAGAAACGAGAGGACTCTCACACGAGTGGCAGCAAACTAGCATCTAACTTGAGCGTGCTGACGTGCTGCTTCAGAAGCTTGGTCATCTGCTTCGTGGGGAGCTCCTTGCCCCCCCCCCCTTAACTCCTCATCGCTGATGGCATATCTTGTCACATCTGCCTCCGTCAGCTCCTGACCAGGGTGGGCTGACTCCATGTGATCTAGAAAGTGATAGCTCCACACATAAGGGTGGGCGGTGCTTGCGACGCTCATGCAAATGGTGCAAGCCACTAGTATGTTGGTGCAAGGATTGGTGGCAGAACCCCTCTCAGCAGCAGTAGCTGCACATGACATCTTGTACTTCAGGGGGCAGCGGGACTCGACTGCTAGCGTGCGGCTGGAAGAGCCTTTGCCCAACTCCGTTTTGCACATGCCTGATGTTCTGTCGTCACACACAATGCCACAGAAGCCGTGATTTCTTAGGGCCACTGGGTTGTCTGTGACTGTTAAGACCTTCAAACAATGCTCACAACATTGTTTCATAGCTTAATTAATAGTAACTACCTATGCAAGTACATCGTGTGAGTCCATAATGGGTGTACGCACAACGGTGCATGTGGTTCCGGAGCCCTGACACCCCCCATGTCAAAACTGCATGCCAAGAGGGGTCTGACATTCTGTGTGGAATTCTTTATGATGCATATCTGTAGCAAATGACAGTGGGAATGCAACGCTGTAGCTTTCGTCTCAATCTGATTTTTAAAAAAATGAAAACAACTCAAAAAAAATGCTTTTCTTACCCCCCCACTGTGCCCCTCCGTATATCCCAGCCCCCGGGCCAAAAACAAATTTAAGACCAGATATGGAAATCTCTCGTCAAGCTCTACAGCTTTAGATGATGGGGTGTATTCAATTTTTCTTGCCCCCCCCCTCCTCGACAACTAGGCCCATTCTGGCGTAGAACGGTCGGCATGGCTGAAGAACCCTTTTCCCAATTCCACCCCAACTCACCATTCCCATGCCCATGCATGGAGAAGTTGATACCATATCATATCATAATTTACTATATCATATCATATTGCTGATATGATATGATATTATGATATGATGGCCCCCAGAGACTATATCGTGCTACCCTGTGTTAAACTGGGCCATGCTGAAGCAAAGTCAGCAAAAGCCAAGGCCTCCCACTCCTTCCTGTGGGCTGTCCTTGCTCATGTCTCGAAGAAGCAACATGTCAATGGCAATACATGTAACAGATCTGGCACCTAGTAAGTGCCATGCTTGTGCCTGTCGGAGATGGTAGCTAGGACATTATACAAGGTACATGTACATTATATTACTACACTTTAGGGTTTACTATACCTGTTGCGGCGAGCGTCCAAAGTTTCGCCGGCCCTAGGTTTGTGTTGGCAAATATCAACAGAAAAGATGCAGCCCATTTGCAGGTCCGGCGCGGAGCAACATGTCGGGCGCTTGCAACAATGGACACAACAACAGCCGCGGCAGAGTGTGGAACAAACGTAGGGAACATAGGGACAGAGGAACACCTGCTCATTTCGACAGTGTCGCGGGAGATCGTTGAAAATAAAATGTTTTTACACCAAGAGGTTGCCAAAAGTTTGCAGCTAAAGTGCTGCCCACCTCCCTGCATGACATGGTAAAGACGGGGTAAAGAATATGACCCCCACAATGTATGTATCCATTATCGTCAAACCCTGATCATCTTCTTGTCAACCATCGTTGACGTGAGATATGTTATGAGTGTTGGGCGATTTACCTTTTGTGTTTGCCACCGTCGTTCGCAACATCCGAGTCCCACCTAAAGCATAACCACTCCAATCACCCTAGTTCGCATGTGAATACTGATGTCCATCAGGAAACACGAACGCCGTCCTCACCACGCGCATCAGGCGTGTCGTGTACCACGTGTACACATACGCGTTAGGGCCGACGAGGAACAACTACCGCCGGGTCAAACATAAATTGAAGGACCTCATCTGAGAAGGTATGGCCAGTATGGCGCATTTGTGGGCAAGTGTTACCCCATCGCTCCATTTGGGTCTCATCAGGTAAGTAAGGGCCCCCTTCCTAGGCAAACGCGCAAGGGTAATACCGTCAACACTTTCAACATGACATTTGCTTGACATTGTTGATGACGTTACACCTCTGGGCCCCACTTAAATAAAGCTCGGCCGCGTTGGCAAACATAAAATCATTTGCTTGAAAGGGTGAAGGATGCGCAGCCCTTAGGACTGGAGCCGAACATCAGTTGAAATAAGCTGGGAAATGACTACCGGTATTTAGGCCCATACTGCAAGTCGCACGCCATACGCACATGTGCATTTCGTGTCCTTGTTTCTGTCCAATAGGGCAATTGTTTGGATGAGTGGGATGGGCGCACATGTAATTAAACATTCAAAAACCCAATCAGTTCGATGCTTCACTCGTAACAACATCTATCAGAAAGGCAGATAGCCACTTCAGCCTTCAAATGAAAGAGCTGAGAGAACATCACATGCTTGCGTTGTGCTCAAGCCAGGGAAACCTTTCTTCATCGGCCACACCAAGTCGGCGATATAAAAAAAACCACCGGTAATTAAAAGCTTGGCATGAAACAACTGTTCCATGCTGGTCATTGGAAAAGGCTGATGAGACCCAGTGCCACTAGTTGGCTAGATGAGCCCCTATGCCACACGTAAAAGGAAAACACCGTGAGTTATTTGCCTCTCTCTTACAGCCTTAAGGTAAAAACACATATGTGGCTGTGGCGCCAAGATGTTTCCTTAGCCACCACGCCCCTGCATGGCTCCAATTGTTTTCATCCCTAGGCCAGGTGATATATGAGCACAATGAGACCCTCTCCAGCTCATCAAGGGCATATTCAGCTTATCATCTGTCAGTGGATATACGTTTCCCCGCCAGATCCTCATCACAAGCTGTCTATATACGAGCGCAGTGGCCCCCTCTCCAGCCCACCAGGCTTGTAACCTCTTCGTCATCAAGCCCAAGCCCGGCTGGGCTCCCGTCTAGATAGACCGTAAGGAGCTGCCTGCTTCCAGCTCCTCACACGGTGTCCATATACGAGCGCAGGGGGCCCCTCTCCAACTCATCATCAGTCAGGGAAGGAGACTTTTCCGTTTCCTCATCCGCTGGGCCAGAGGCCGACACCGCAGCAGCCGCAGCCATGCCTGTCAACAAGAAAGCAGAACGAGCAAATGATGAAATAAAAGCCATGCTGGTGTCCATGCTGTTTCAAGGGTTTAGGGTTTAGGGTTTAGGGTTGGGGGTTTCCTAGCTGGTGTCCATGCTGTTTCAATCGATTTGAGCCCGTCTGCAGCAGGGCCAAAGGCCAACACTGCACCAAATGCAGCCATGCCTGTGTGAACAGGGACGCAGATCGTGCATATGATGAAATAAAAAACCATGTCTGAGTGTGTGCATGCAGTTTAAATCGATTTGAGCCCATGCTCGTCCGCAGCAGGGGACCGTTTATTTTTCTGCTGCCATCAGCAGCCCCCTGCCATGCATGCCACCATCCCCGTTCCCACAAAACAAATCCGCCTCAGCCACCTGGAATTCCACTCGGCAGCCCCGCTACGCATGACCCCATCCCCGTCCTCAAATATAAAAACCTGAAGCACGCCCCGCAACCGCTTTATTGCTTGCAGCGCTCGGCAGCCCAGCTAAGCAAGTCCCCATCCTGTCCCGATATCAAATCATCATGTACATACGCCTCATGACCTGAAACGTAAGCCGCATTACCTGATCGGATCATCCTGCACATCGTCCTCATTACCTGATACAAAAGCCGCAGCCGCCTCCCTATTGACAGCCGCAGCGCACGGCAGCCCCGCTTCGCATGTGCATGTCCCAGTCCCCCCCAGTGACATAATGATTCAATCAAACATAATCCCTATGCATAGAAAGAGAAAGCTACACCTCGTGGGGGGTGTGAGAGTTAGGGGAACAGCGCAGCCTGGGCCGCAGCCACATCCGCACCGTTGCCGTTGCCCAGATTCCTTGGATTACATAATCCTGTTCATCTGAAACATCAGCCGCTGCCGCCTGCATGTCGGCAGCGCTTGACATCCCCGCTGTGCATGTGTATGTCCAGTCTTCGTCGTGACATAATAGTCAAATTATACATCAGCATGACACACTCCTCATTACCTGACATATCAGCCGCCGCCGCCTCCATGTCTGCTGCGCTCGGCAGACCCGCTGGCATCACAAACGGCGCATCATCCTCTACCGCTGCATAAGCAGCACCAGCACCAGCAGCAGACGCAACACCAGCAGCCCCCGCAGCAGATGCAACACCGGCCACCCCCGCAGCAGACGCAACACCGGCAAACCCCGCAGCAGACCCAACACCGGCAGCCCCTGCAGCAGAGGCAGCTGCAGTGACAACAGCAGCAGACGCAACACAGGCCACCCCTGCAGCAGAGGCAGCTGCAGCGACACCAGCAGGTTGCGGCGCCACCAAGCCATTGCCATTCCCACCGCCGCTGCATTCAATTGGCTGTGACTCCACCACCGACGGTGACGGCACTCCGTTGCCGTTCACCCCAGAGGCCAGAGCAGGAGCGCTGGCTGCTCCCGCCAGCTGCCCGCCAGCAGGCAACTCCTTGCCTGCCGGAGCAGCCCCCGTGGCCTCTTCGTCGTCATCTTCGTCGCTGACCCCCCCCTCGGATTCCTTGAGCATGTCTCCTAGTGCGGCCGTGGACCTCGTCCAGGCAGTGCACACGATGACGTGCAGAACGGCAATCATTGGGAGGGAGCGGTTGAGAGAGCCAAACCCTAGCACAAGGGCCTGTGTGCGGGAGACAGGTATTACTTATTTATTAACAAATTGAGTCAGCAAAGCTCAGTGGGGGGTTCAGTGCTTCAAGGCAGAGCATAGGAGCACGAAGAGCACAGCGATCATTGGGAGAGAGCGGTTGAGAGAGCCAAACACTAGCACAAGGGCCTGTGCGAAGACTTCAAACATCATTGTTTACTTTGCATGCAACCCAATCAAGGGACAGGAAGTGTTTCAGTGTGTCCACGCAGAGCACGTATCCTCCTGTTAACATCCATCATGCTACCCTGCCTGTATGGTTTTGTGACTCAGGTACATGTCAGCTACACTCCGGCCCCCGGCTGGAGGCCCTTATTGCGGCCAGCCTTGCTACTTTGGCCACCAGTCTTAGACCAGTCCAGGTTTTGTCCATTGAGCCCGTCGCAGCCGTCAAAAGTTGGACTTGTCGCCGAAAAAAGAAACACCGATACAGTCCTTTTGCCTATCCCCCCCCCCCCCTTACCTGTGTGAGCCATGATGCCCCTGACTTGCCGAAGTAGCTTTGCAACATGTCCAGTAGATAACCCCCCTTGTTTACTATCTTATGCCAACACTGTAACTGTCTTTCCTGCCCTCCCCCCCCCCTTTACCTGTGTGAGCCATGATGCCCCTGACTTGCCAAAGTAGCTTTGCAACATGTCCAGTAGATAACCCCCCTTGTCTACTATCTTATGCCAACACTGTAACTGTCTTTCCTGCCCTCCCCCCCCCCCCCACACACTTACCTGTGTGAGCCAGGATGCCCCCGACTTGCCGAAGTAGCTTTGCAACATGTCCAGTAGATAACCCCCCTTGTCTACTATCTTATGCCAACACTGTAACTGTCTTTCCTGCCCTCCCCCCCCCCCCCCACACACTTACCTGTGTGAGCCATGATGCCCCCGACTTGCCGAAGTAGCTTTGCAACATGTCCAGTAGATAACCCCCCTTGTCTACTATCTTATGCCAACACTGTAACTGTCTTTCCTGCCCTCCCCCCCCCCCCCACACACTTACCTGTGTGAGCCATGATGCCCCTGACTTGCCGAAGTAGCTTTGCAACATGTCCAGTAGATAACCCCCCTTGTCTACTATCTTATGCCAACACTGTAACTGTCTTTCCTGCCCTCCCCCCCCCCCCCCCCACACACTTACCTGTGTGAGCCATGATGCCCCTGACTTGCCGAAGTAGCTTTGCAACATGTCCAGTAGATAACCCCCCTTGTCTACTATCTTATGCCAACACTGTAACTGTCTTTCCTGCCCTTCCCCCCCCCCACACACACTTACCTGTGTGAGCCAGGATGCCCCCGACTTGCCGAAGTAGCTTCCCAGCAGGTCCACCGCAGCCTTGCCCTCAGTCTTCTCATTTCGCTCCATGGTGATGTACACCTGGTGGGGGACGGGACAAACAAAACAATGCATGATTCTTGCTGAAGGTGGGGAGGTGTGGAATAAAAAGACAGCAGCAGCATAGCCGTCACCCACATACAGGTGTTTAGGTATGCTCCCCAACCTAGACGCCTCGCTTACCCGGGATGCTTGGGCGATATATCCTTTTCTTCCGGGACTTCACCTGGGATGACATCAGGGCTACCCGGTACGGAAATACAAAGGTCAAACGGTGTACGAAATCCCCAGCTCACCATGTCCTTGGCTGTGTGAAAGATGGAGTACTAGGATGCTCAGCCGGTATTCCACCCCTCAAACAAATAGCCCCGGCTTCCTCTTTTCTGCTCAACACTCAGCTCACCATCTCCTTGGCTGGGTCAAATATGGAGTACTTGGATGACTTGGTGATAATCTGCAACCAGCAGGGTTCAGGTGAAGACAGGGGTCATGTGCAAGGCAGGTATATAATGAATTCATGATAAAACCCATCCTGTCAAGAAAGAACAGAGGGCACACACACTGGATGATTGTCCATGTAGTGCTGCTATGCGACCGTCGGGGTTCAGGTGAAGACTGGGTAACGGCGCGGATGCGGCTACGGCCTCAAGCTGCGCTGTTTCTCTAACATCCTCGCTCTAATAGGGCATGGTCTCTTTCTTTCTCTCTTAAGACGGGGATGGCCGAAATGGGTGCCGTAGATTTGATTCGCCTTCCCTTGGGCATCAAAAAATGATTCCTCTTACTGCTTCCCTCAGGGCAAACTGTCGACGACGACGACTCCTATTTTCCGGACTGACACCTGGCGTGGACAATCGATCATTACTTAATTCATGGATCCCTCACCCCCACACAACATTAGTTATGAATAAGGTGAAGCTAAGCTACGGTAAGTAGCCCATGAGCATATTTGTTGATCTGCCTTGTTCCTAGCCAACTTTTAGCCCTGCTGCTCAGGCACTTGCCCTCCCCACATCACCCGGCACTGCTGCAATAGGAAGGATGAGAGATGCTATGAGAGCCAAGGACACGAGGCCGGGCTGCTGGGAGGAACCACCCAGTCCCCCCACCCGTACCATGACCTAGCCAACCATCAGCACACCCCATTAGGCACCATAGCTTAGGCACTCAACCTCCCCACAATCCTCCACATCAGGGCAAACGACATGAGGCCAGGTTGATGGGCAGCAAACACCCATCCTCCCTTCCGTTCTCCCACTCACCCTCCCCTGCCATGACCTAGCCAAACAACGACACTCCCCCTAAGGCATTCACCCACCCTAAGGACATGAGGCCAGGTTGCTGGGCAACAAGCACCCACCCTCCCCTGCTATGACCTAGCTGGGTATAGGTCCCACCCCTCAGGCTTTCACCCTGCGACTCATGACATGGCTCCAAAAGGAAACTTAAGAGACGCCATCAGGGCCGAGAATACGAGGCCCACCCTAAACCTTTATCTAAAAGTCCTACCACTCGAACACTCACCCTCACCTGCCATAAAAGAGCCAACCGTCTTCACCCCCCCTCAGGCTTTCACCCTCCCCAGAATCCCCGACATGGCTCCAATCGGAAGGATGAGGGCCGCCATGAGGGCACTCAACCACCCTACCCATGACCTAGCCAACACTCAGCACCCCCCCTCAGGCACTCACCCTCCCCACAATCCCCGACATGGCTCCAATTGGAAGGATGAGGGACGCCATGAGAGCAGACGACATGAGGCCAGGTTGCTGGGCGGCAATGGCTGCGCCGTAGAAGATTGAGCAAACCACGCCAATGGAGATGGGGCAGATCAGCGCAGTGCCTGATGAGGAAGGGGTCAAAACACAGCAACTTACACCCGAGGGAGCATAAGCAGAAAGTGTGAACAGGTCACGTAAGCCTCAAGGAGAGGGGGGGGGAGAGGGGGCAGATCAGCGCGGTGCCTGATGAGGATGATGAGATCAAACCAAGGGCTTGTGATCAGATTGTTGTAACCAATGAGCATGAGCATAAAATGTGAGCCGGCCATAACTGGGGCTGATAAGGGCAGTGCCTGATGAGGATGGGATGGGACCACGGGCTTGGGATCAGTAACTTACACCCGAGGGAGCCTGAGCTGAAAGTGTGAACAGGTCAAGTAAGCCTCAAGGGGAGGGGAGGACGCTTCCTTGAGATCCTGAGTGGACGTACTTTCAGATCCTGAGTGGACGTACTGTCAGATCCTGAGTGGACGCACTTTCAGATCCTGAGTGGACGTACTTTCAGATCCTGGGTGGACGTACTTTCAGATCCTGAGTGGACGTACTTTCAGATCCTGGGTGGACGTACTTTCAGATACTGAGATATGTCCACCCCCCAAAGAAGGAGGGAAAATGACAATTTGATCAAACCATGGGCATGAGATCAGTAATTTCCACGCGAAGAGCCTGTCATAGAAAATAATTATGAGCTCAAACTACGGTCATGGGATCAGAAACTTCCACCCACCGAAGCATTAAGGGGAATTGTGGTCACACCGTCACGGGTCACATTAGCCTCAACATGGGGTGGGGAGGTACTTATCTTGTTAAGGTAAACAGTAGCTGCTGAGGGCATCCCCCTACATCCTAGACAGCCTTGCAAGGGCGTGTGAGGGCGACGGCAACGCTGCGGCATGGGCCCAGGCCACATCCAAGAGAGCCATACAAGGGCGTGTGAGGGCGAAGGCATGGGCTGAGACCACATCTGCACCGTGAAAATCAAAGGACAGTAAGACTGACTTGTTTATAAATAGCATTACATTGTTAGCATTACATTGTTCCACAAGGGTTGCAGTATGGGTCGAGACCGCATTTGCACCGTCACAATCAAAGTCCATTCAACACATGCCTTTCCTCAAGATGCCCGCCCCCCCCCTTATTCCTGGATCGCTGAAGGAAACAAATTAGCGTAACTAATGGAATCGTGGCGGGTCCCGCAGCGCAGCAAAATTTGGAGGCGGCAATTTGGAGGCGTCAAAAAGCAAAGGACAGAAAGACTATTTTGTTTTAAAATAGCATTACACTGTTCCACAACGGTTGCAGTATGGGCCGAGACCACATCCCCATTGTCCCCATCCAAGTCCTGAGTACATGCCTTACATCAGGATTGCCATTGGAGGCATTTCCTTACCCCTAAGGGTGCCCCAATAGCAGTCTTCCTTCGGCTTAGAAAGAAAGAAAACTACGCCCCGTGGGGGGCGTGAGAGTTAAGGAAACAGCGCAGCCTGGGCCGAAGCCACATCCGCGCCGTTACCGTTCCTTCGGCTTATAGTCCACCCCCTGCAGCCGCCCAAGGCCAGACTGGGTCCCCAACCTGAACCGACCTACGACAGGTGGCCAAAGTAGCATGGCTGGCCACGAATGGGGCTGCCGAGAGGGGTCGTAGTGCAGCTGACAAGCTGAGTCAACAACAAATGACCAATGCCTGTCAGGAGGAAGGAAGCTGTCCTCCTCACCTTTCAAAACAAGTTTAACACCCTGGGTCGAAACACATCTTCACCGGTTTCCAGCAGGTGGGACGACAGGAAGGGGCCTGTCACTTACGGGGTCGGACCCCCCAGATGACAGGAAGGGGCCTGTCACTCAGGGGGTCGGACCCCCCAGATGACAGGAAGGGGCCTGTCACTCAGGGGGTCGGACCCCCCAGATGACAGGAAGGGGCCTGTCACTTAGGGGGTCGGACCCCCCAGATGACAGGCCCCTTGCCACAGGCTGCCCTCCTCATATTTCCAAACAAGCCGCAGCTTTTTCTTTTCCTTCTCTCATACTTTGGGGATAAAAAACACAAGTTAGGCTACCCCTCGCAGCCCCCGCCGACCCAAGTACGCGATACTCTCTGCAACCGGGGATGTGGTAACGGCGTAGATGTGGCTACGGCCCCAAGCTGCGTTGTTTCCTTAACCTCAACGCCCTAATAGGGCATAGCTTTCTTTCTTTCTTTGCAACCGGGCTGGCGCTGCTTGGGACATCGTGGCTGCGTGCTTTGACACTGTTCTTCCTGAGCCCTCCAGTTGGACAGGAACAACCTGTCGCCAAGGTTGTCCGGTATGGAAATACGGTACGGTCAAACAGTACAGTACGAGTACGGTATGGCCGAAATGGCCGGACAGGTAAGCAAATGGCCGACACGGTGTTTTTTAACACGGTATAGTATCGTTAAACGGTGCGATACAACACAGTGAACAGTACGGGATATAGACCCAAACGGTCGTTCTGAGTAACCCTGCCTGTCGCCCTGCTCACCTTTCCACCCGAGGTGCTGGAATGCGAACTTGGAGCAGGCCATGAGCACGATGGTGGCCACTCCCACCATCTGGGCCACGTCTGCCAGGGCAGCCTGTTGGGCAGCCAATATGGAGATGTAAGAAAGGAAATATCAGAATAAACTGGAGGCAGCAAGTGGTGCCATGAGGATGATAATGGCCACCCCCACCATCTGGGCCACATCCGCCAGGGCAGCCTGATGGGTAGCAGCCAAGAAGGGAATTTTGGCATAAACTTATAACGAAATAAGTGGTGTCAAACATTTGTGCCATGAGGACGATGGTGGCCACCCCCACCATCTGGCCACATCAGCCAAAGCAGCATGTTGGGCAGCCAAAAAGGGGATTTCAGCATAAAATAAGGAAACTAGTGTGAGTTGCTATGCAACGTATAGATTCACCATTTATAAGCCTGTCTTCTGGCCTTCACCTGGATATTATCTCAGATACGCTACCGTGCGCAATATAACATACTTATTATTCAAAAGCATGCCCACCTGCCTTGCCTGCCTTGACCTGGAATTATCTTGAATAACCTGCTCTCTCCCTGAATCCCCTCTCACCTGGAACTCAATGGTGGACAGGAAGAGCTTTCTACAAGGAAATGCACCGCAATATAACACATGTATCACTCATAAGCCATGCGCCATGCGCCATGAGCCTGCCTGCCTGCCTGCCTGCCTTCACCTGGAGATTATCTCGAATGCAACTCTTGGCCTGTATTGAATTGCTCTCTCCCCAAGTCCCCTCTCACCTGGAACTCGATGGTGGACGGGCAGAAGAGCCGCATCTGGGCCTTCCACGCAAAGTATTTTTGTGTGCTAAAAGGCTCCGTCCCAGCCGACCCTGTTTAGGGGGACTTGTCCGACCCTCTAAGTGACAGGCCCCTTCCCACCCCCCATCCGACCCCCCCTGTTAGGGGGGACTCGTCCGACCCTCTAAGTGACAGGCCCCTTCCCACCCCTTTCACCTGGAACTCGATGGTGGACGGGTAGAAGAGCCGCATCTGGGCTTTCCACGCAAAGTCAAACACTTTGGTGACGGCAAAGTAGGAACCGACCAAGATGGCCAGGTTGCTGACCTGAAGGGGTGGAGGGAGGGTGGAACATGGGTCAGCAAGGGGGGGGGGGGGGGGGGGGGGGCATATGAGCAGGTCACGGCAGTAAAGAGGGAGTGTTGAGCTCAATATAAACGGCGAAGTAGGAGCGAACCCTCTCATTACATGCCCTCTCACCTTTGGTGACGTTTTCAACACATTGAAAGCATCTGCCAGGCCTCCATACTAGGCCAACCATGCTCCACCCCCTCCCCCTTCTCCCACTACATTCATGTATATGCTCCCCTCTCACCTTTTGTGACTTCTTCAACACATTGAAAGCATCGGACAGGCCTCCAGATGCCTTCTCCTTCTTGGCCCCTTTCTTCTTCCGCTTGGCCTTCTTGGCCTCCGCCTCCTCGTCAGCGAGGGCATGCGCTGTAGACACATCGCAGTGTGGAGACACATGTGCTGTTAAAAGGGGCTTAGGGTTGAGGATGAGGGAACCGGCACAGAGGCTTGTTCTGCGTTTTGTTTCTTATTTTTGTCTCATCCTTTTTTTCTAGGCACACATTTTTTACAGTCTCCCTAACGGAGATCCTTAAAAACGCATGTGTCATTTGGCAGGGAGCCATGCCATGCTCCATGTTTGGAAGGCTTTGCCAGCTTGGCCACTGTCTCCTCGCCCGCAAGGGCATGGGCTGCAGAGCCATCCCAGTGAGCCAAGACATGTGATGAGGACAGCGTGCCATAGAGCCCCCCGCAAAGGAAAATGTGTTTCACTGTAAGAAGCATAAAATAGCGGGGGGGGGGGGGGGGGGGGGAAGACTGGAGAAGCTGCCAGCCTGACACCAGCCTTGACTACGCATCCCCAAGGTTGCTTAAGCCAGTGCACACCCATAAGAGAAAACCACCGTGAGGAAGTTGCTTCTTTATTTTTTGCCTCATGGTAACGGCGCGGATGTGGCTACTGCCCCAAGCTGCGCTGTTTCCTTAATCTCCACGCCCTAATAGGGCGTAGCTTTCTTTCTTTCTTTCTAGACCCAGTGACAGCTGTGTAGGGTCGTGCTACCTCGGTAATCCCCCATAAGCTGCATCATGGTCACCGTTGATATCCATGTGCTCATTGAAATTCTCCAATCATCGCCCATCAACCCATCCCTTAGGTTACCTGCCCATCACCATCTTATTACCTTATCTCTATTTCACCTCTATCATCTCTATTACGCCATCATAAACCCAGTGACAGCTGTGCAGGGTCGTGCTAACTCAGTAAGCCCCCCTCACCTGGTTTGCATAGTGCCACATCGCAATACCTTGACCTCCATCCCACCACACCCACCTTCTGACATGCACCTCGCGTCCGCCTAGGCCTTGGTCTCAAACAAAACTGCCTTGTGCCCCCTACCCCTGGACACCCACCCTTGTGAGTACTGAACCATATCGTGCTACCTTGCCCCCCCCCTCACCCCAACCCCCCACCCCCCCCCCACCCCACCCCACCCCACCCCACCCACCCCCCACCCAACGCCCCCCACCCCACCCCCCCACGGTACTGGGCCATACCGTGCTACCTTGCCCCCCCCCCCCCCACACACACCACCCCTACCACCTACACCCACCTTCTGACATGTACCGCTCATCCACCCAAGCCTTGACCCCGAACATGACAGCCGAGGCGATGAGGATTGTTCCCACCAACCACCTGCAGCTTGTCAGAGGAGAACCACCTGCAAGCGAGGGTTTAGGGTTCACAGTTATAATTACGGAATGTCCAACTGGGCAACTTGCGAACAAGGATTCTGGGTTATGGGTATTGGACACAAAAAATGACAGTAGGCCGTGATGTAGCTGAAGTGTAGCTGAAACACGCTAAAACAACCAGTGGTACAGGGCCCAGGCCCACCCACCAGCCAGATGAGTATATATGTACTACGCAAGGCTGCTTCCAAGATCAGCCCGCCACCCCCCTATTGATCTACACCCACCCACGCACCAATCCTTGGCCCTTATCCACATCAGGGTTACCTGGTGCAGAAATACGGTACGGAAGTACAGTACGGTCAAACAATACGGTACGGAAACGGATCAGCCAAAATGGCCGGACAGGTGAGAAAATGGCCGACAAGGTGTTTTAAGACGGTACGCTATTGTTGAACGGTGCGATATGATTCGGTAAGCGGTTCGGGATTCGGACCCAAACGGTGGTAATGGGTAACCGTGAGCCACATCCAACTACCGGACTGTGTCTTGCCCCAGGCGCACCCACCTGCCAAATGCATGTTAATGCACTTTGCAAAGGCCCTTCCTGGAATCAGCCCAGCACCGGTGTTTATTTTAGTGTGTACCAGAGCACCTTCGGGGGGCTGCTGGGCGGCCACTACTGGGCCGATCGGGATCAAAACCTGACCGACCTACGACCGGTGGCTCAAGCTGTAGAGCTTGCTGCACCAGGCCTTCACGGCCAAAGGCAGTGGGGTAGCTGAATTGTAGCTGAAGCGTGCAAAAATAACCACTGTCCAGCACCCCCCTCCTGCACCTTCGCTTTCACCCCTTTCATGGACCGCCCAAATAGCACACACCCATCAGCAATCTGCGGATGTATTTGGGCGGTCACCCGTTGCTGATGGGTGTGTGCTATTTGGGTGGTCACCCATTGCTGATGGGTGTGTGCTATTTGGGCAATCACCCATTACTGATGGGTGTGTGCTATTTGGGCGGTCACCCATTGCTGATGGGTGTGTGCTATTTGGGTGGTCACACATTGCTGATGGATGTGTCCTATTTGGGCGGTCACACATTGCTGATGGGTGTGTGCTATTTGGGTGGTCACCCATTGCTGATGGGTGTGTGCTATTTGGGTGGTCACACATTGCTGATGGGTGTGTGCTATTTGGGTGGTCACCCATTGCTGATGAGTGTGTGCTATTTGGGTGGTCACCCATTGCTGATGGGTGTGTGCTATTTGGGTGGTCACACATTGCTGATGGGTGTGTGCTAATGTCTGCGGATGTATTTGCCTACATACCCACCAAATGCGGGCTGATGTATGTGGACCATGCTCCTCCCAGGATCAGCCTCTATACTGTTTGAAGACATGGCCTCACCCCTGTCAGGTGCGTGTTGACGTATATGGCCCAGGCCCCTCCCAGGATCAGCCTGGCACTCCATAGCCCCCTCCTGCTCTACACCCACCTACCCCTCTCCAGCCCTGCCACTTACCCACCCACCATGCCACCTACCCAACTACCCACCCACCCACCTCCCGCATACCTGCCAGGTGCGTGTTGACATACTTGGCCCAAGCCCCTTCCAGGATCAGCCTGAGACCCTCTACTACATCTCCCCCCCCGCCCCCCCGCACCCGGTCCTGTACCTAACACTATCATGTACCTACCACATTTCGCATAGCCATCATAATGTATGACATGGCCTCACCTACCTGCCAGGTGTGTGTTGACGTACTTGGCCCAAGCGCCTCCCAGGATCAGACCCACATTGGCGAGCATGCCGAGGGAGGGGTACACGTCCTTGGCCTCCTTCATCGTGCATACATCATCCGCCAGCCCCCTTTGTAGTTAACGGGAGCAGGAATGGCATTATGTATATTTTCAACAGTCATAGTAACTTGAGTTAATGGCAGCCGACCAACCACTGCAGCCGAATTGGTGGTGTCCTTCCTCGCCACCCTACCGGTACTCATATCCACGTCCAGGGTTAAGGGTTAGGGATTTAGTTGTTGTTACAAAGTTGACGCAACCTCCCAAAGCCTTCTGCGAACTGGCCCGGCAAAGCCCTTTAAGTCCGTGTTCCAACATGCACCTACAAAGAAATAAGAAGTTCTATGTTCAGCGGCCGACCAAACGTGAACGGCTAAACAGAGGGGCCAGGACACAACACACGGGGGATATATCAGTGTGTCAGCTCACATCCTTCGGAGCCGCGGCCGAGAGAAGCGAGTATCATCCTTCATCCAGCAACAAGAAACGCCCGACTGTGCGGCAAACAGAGGGTTCACAGCTGTGGTTCTTGGTCCCTTCAGATACGCCCTAAGGCGTGGATAAAGGAAGCCACCTGTTGGGCCGTAGCACTAGGTGAGCTACCATAACATGCGCATGTGAATGATCCTTCATCCGCATCCACTTGCTCACTCACACACATTAAATCAGTGTCCACTCGCTTTTATATCTGCATAGTGAGCGCCTATGAACAATCCTCATGTGCAGAATTTCATAACCCTAAACCCTAAACCCTTAACCCTAAACCCTTAACCCTCAACCCTCAACTTCAAAACTCACAGGCGACCATCAACCCGTACCCACTGAAGAAAGAAGTAAGAACTACGTGTGGTTTCCAATCCTTCGTGATGTTTAACGGATCTCTAGGTTCAGGCGATAAGACCTGCCGGTACGGGATACGCGCATTCTTCCCCGCGTCACGGTATGGCATGGTCGATCAATCACTCGACGGCACCTAAATGATCCTTCATCCGCATCCAGTTGCTCACTTGCACTTATCAAAGCAGCGTCCAATCGCCATCACAAAGCCGTTAACAAGAGACCATTCAGATCATAATTGAAAGCAGCACAACTCACCAGAACAGGAACGAGATGGCCACACCTCCCCTATCAAGAAGAAAAGCCAACCAGCCCCTTTGACATGCAGATGGTAGAGCCGGCTGAACACTCACCAGAACAGTAATGAGATGGCCACCCCTCCCCACAGCTCCCCCATGACGAAGAAGATTGAAAACAGCCAGTTGACGGTCATACTGGCCAAGCCCACCAGCCCTGTAAAAGGAAGGTGAAGGGGAGGGGATCAAGGGTCGGTAAGAAAGGGGGGCCCGGGATCAGGCCCAGTTGACGGTCATACTGGCCAAGCCCACCAGCCCTGTAATGAACAGCAGGGCACGAGGGAGGTCAGGAGGAATGGGAGAGAGGGGGGGCGATTAGGTCCAATTGACTAAAATATTGGCCAAGACGGCCAATGTGCCATACTGGCCAAACCCTCCAACCCTGTCATTAAAAGCGAGACGAAGAGGAGGTCTAGAGAGACGAGGAGGGGTGGGTGGGGGTGGAGGCTTAGTTGAGTGGCATACAGGTAAGCCCTATAATGAAGAGTGGGCGAGGAGGCGGTAAGAGGGAGGGAGGAAAAGGGGGGTGGGAGTCGGGCCATGTTGACTTTCGTACTTTTTAAGCAGACCATCCCTGCTATTAACAGCAGACTGAGGAGCATTGTGGAGAGTGTATTCCATGGTGCATCAGCTACACTTCAGCTACCCTTTGGCTACACTTCAGCTACACTTCAGCTACCCTTTGGCTACACTTCAGCTACACTTCAGCTACCCTTTGGCTACACTTCAGCTACACTTCAGCTACACTTCATCTACCCTTTGGCTACGTTTCACTTACTACCCGGCCTATAGAAAGAAAGAAAGAAAACTAGTTGTGTGGGTTAAGGGAACAGCGCAACTAGGGGCCCACATCCGCACCGCTACCATGCCCAGCCTATAAACACCAGGTCCTTCCATGCCTCCAACATCAACATCAACATCAACATCAACATCAACATCAACATCAACATCAACATCAACAAGAGGGGGGGAGGTGGCAGGGGTGTAGTACCCGGACCAGTGGGTAAAGGACCGTGGCAGATATTTAAAAGCTCCGGCGCAAACAGAAAGAAAGAAAACTATGTCTCGCAGGGGCGTGAGAGTTGAGGAAACAGTGCGGCATGGGCTTAGGCCGCGTCCGCGCCGTTAATATCTCAGCAGGTGGTGGGGATGCAGTACCAATCTAGCGGGTAAAGGGCTGTGGCTGATATTGTCAGCTTATCCACATGATACAGGACCGTTACAAATCTGATAGAATGCTCACCCGCGGGCAGCATTGCCTTCCATGCCTCCAGTAGGTGGTAGGGGTGCAGCACCGGAGCTAGCGGGTAAAGGACTGTGGCGAACAACGCGTAGAAGGTGAGCAAAGGGGCCAGGGCTGCATAGTAAACGTACTTCTCGGGCAGAACCTTGGTCTGAGAGGAGGGAAGGGGAAGGGGGGAGGAGGGGGGAGGGGGGGGGGAGGGGGGCAGCTATTAACAGTGCGTATAAGGTGAGCAAGGGGACGAGGCGCGCACACTACACATACTTCTCCGGCCACTCGGTTTAAGAGGGTGGCGAGGAGAAGGGGAGGGGCGGAGGGTGGGGGGGACAGCTATCAAAAGTGCGTAGAAGATGAGCAAGGGGGAGAGAGAGGTGTGGTACTAGTCCTTAGGGTTTAGGGTTTAGGGTCCAGGCTGCGCTGTTTCCTTAACTCTCACGCCCCCCACGGGGCGTAGCTTTCTTTCTTTCTTTCTAGTCCTTCTCCGGCAACACCTTGGACTTGGAGGGGGGAGGAAAGGAGGGGGAAAGAAGGACTGGGGGTAGGGCAACCAAAAGCGTGTAGAAGCAATAAGGTGAGCAAGCAGGCGAGTACCGCATAGGCCATGAAGAAGGGAACGGTCTGCGACCCCAGTCAGCCCCAGCCTCCCACCCTGCCCGGCCCCGGCCCCGGCCACAGCGTCCACCTCTAACCCTAGTTGTTGATTGATGAGAAGTTGAGGAGCCAGGCAGCACCACATGAGCCCCCTAGAAAGGGCAGTGCCTCCTACCCGCCCAGCCCCGGCCACCCACCCTGCCCAGCCCTGGCCCCACCCCGGCCCATGTATCGAGTGATTTGCACCCACCAGGTAATTGTGGTACATGTAGAAGAGGATGGAGCCAGGCAGTACCACATAAGCCCCTAGGAAGGGCAGTGCCTCTGCCCCAGCATTGGTCACAATCAGTGAGTCCTTCATATTCTGAAGTAATGTGTCTGAACAGGGGAGCAGGGGAGAACAGCAGGTCGGTAAGGCGGAGTGAGGCCATCATGGCCCGGTCAGACATGCAGCCAGGCGTGGCCATTCAGCCATGCAGGTACGCATTCATGCAGCTATGCAGCCAAGCAGCTACGTGGCCATGCAGACAAGCAGCTAGGCGTTCATGCAGCCAGACGGCCATGCAGCTATGCAGCTAAGCAGCCATGCAGCAACAAAGCTACGGCGCCATTCAGCCATACAACAACATGGCCATGCAGCCATGCAGACACGTGGCCATGCAGCCATGCAGCCATACAGCAACACAGCCATACAGCCACGTAGCCATACAGCCATGCAGCCACGCAGCCATGCAGCCATACAGCCATACAGCTATACAGCCATGCAGCCATGCAGCCATGCAGCCACACAGCCATACAGCCACACAGCCATACAGCCATGCAGCCATACAGCCACTCAGCCATACAGCCATGCAGCCATACAGTCATGTGGCTATGCAGCCATACAGCCAGGCAGCCAGACAGCCAGGCAGCCAGGCAGCCGGGTAGCCAGGCAGCCATACAGACATACAGACATGACGCCATGCAGATCTGCATGCGTGCATGCAGCCATGCAGCTATGCAGCCATATAGTGATATAGCCGCACAGCCACGCAGCCATGCAGCCATACAGCCATGCAGACATGCAGCCTTACAGCCACACAGCCATTCATCCATGTGGCTATGCAGCAATGTGGCCATGCAGCCATACAGCCACGCGTCAGCCATGCAGCTATGCGGCCAAGCAGCTACGTAGCCCTGCAGCCACACAGCCACGCAGCCACGCAGCCATGCAGCCATGCAGCTAAAAGGCCATGCAGCCATACAATCATGCAGTCATACAGCCATGCATTTACACGTCCATGCAGCTACGCATTAATTCAGCCATGCGGCCATGCATGCCCCTGTGTCTGATCCGGATATGCATCACTCACATGAGAAGCAGGAGCAGAAAAACATGATCCCCAGCGACGCCACCTTGGCCATGTCAAACTTATTCACAGGCTTCTTCACTTCCTCAGGCAGCGAGCCATCAGAGGCCGCCGCCGCTGCCGATACCGGAGACACGCGCAACACAGGCACATGCGCCCGGCGCCCAGCCAGAGAAAGCGAGAGCGGTAGGGGCGGCGACGATGGCCTGGTAGAACAGCAGCTGTTGCTGATGGCGGCGCGGGTTCCCACCAGCAATCCCCTCATGAGCGGAAGGCCATGGACGGGCCTTCCGACCTGAGTAGTGCTAGAGCTGGATGCTACTCTAGTGGCCGTGGGGCGAGATCCGCCGGAGCGGGTGATGATTACAGCTTTCATCCTCTGGTGGCTAAGAGGTGCGATCTATGTGGGCGGAATAATAAGGGGGGGGGTGGGGTGGAGAAAAGTGTTTGGCACACGCACATGCGCAAAGCCTAAGGCATGGGTGCATTGAGCAGGGCAACAAGTTCAGACCCAAACACCAACATGTGCACACCATTCCTAGTGGAAGAAGATGTCAGAATCTGCCATAGATGAACGAGTAGATTCCCTATCATGGGGCGGCCCTGAAGGGGTGCTGTGTTGGTGAAGGCACTTCCGCATGATCGTCTTGAAGGGGAGTGCGGCATGGCCGCATGACGAGCTAAACAGCACATGCAGGCAGATTCAAATATATATTTCCTAATACAGGCTTATTCATTTACGGAGAGCTGTGAGGTGCCGTCCATTCGCCCAAACAAAAGGGCCCTCGGAGGATGATGAGTTGGCCAAATCAGGTGGTGACATTGGGTGGGAGGCATGACTACGGAACTTGGACAATCTGGGATGCTGCACATCTAGACTGCACATCTGCTAGAACTTCGTGTAATCAATTCACATGCGTTGCGCACCCCCTTACCTGCTCTCGCTAACTGTGACAGAGGGGAGGGCTAGTGAGCGAGTTGTCGCAGCGTAAGGGACAGACCGCAATGGGATATGTTCGTAGATAAACCCACGTTATAAAAATATAGCAAGCTGCGGTGTTGACTCCGGCTAGATGCAGAAAAGCAGCACACTCTTCAATGATTTTAGAAAGACGATGCGATGACCCTGCCCAACTATATTTCCGCGTCCAATCGTCGAACGAATCAGATCGGGCGACGAAAGAGAGAAGCGTTGTTGTTGGAGGGTCTTATGAAGTCGTATTGTAAATTTTGTATAGATGGTGGAAATTGCGGCAGTGTGACTGCCCACGTGCCGTATGGGCGTTATGACTCGGACGGCTTCCTTGTACATCGTAGACTCCGGAGCCGCCTAGAAAAGAGGGGGCGGGGACTCGTGGACACGGACGCGGACGCGGACGCGGTGGCTAGTAGAGCACTGCCAATGGCCACCGATGATCACTAGAGCTGAGGGATACGGTAATATAAAATACAGGCGTGGTAGTACCATATATATATAGTACCAGTTTAAACTGCAGTTTCATGCAACGGGGGACAACCGCCCGATGCAACTAATCTTAACTGCTAACAACCGGTGCTAACAACTAGGGTTCGAGGCCAGTCCCAGACAGGTCGCGATTCCGCATCTTGCCGGGAATTAATGAAGAGGGCACAAATATGATGGTATGAGTGGAGATATGAGTTAAGATATGAGTGGACAAATTATCATTCAAATAGTGTTGATCCTCAGTATGGCCTGATGTACCAGAGGTAGGTCATGACACCGATTATACTGTACCGGTACATACCGGTTACCGGTACCTTCTTGAAATCATGAGGGGCTGACTTACCTTCGAGTTCAGGTTCTGAGTCCCGGGAGTGGCTTGGGTATTACTTTCAGTGTCCGTCATCACGTGTACCGAATGGTATACTGAATATATGATCCAGTTGCATCTCAAGGAGTCAAGGTTATTAAGGGAACTAACTGTGTTTTAATATGGCCATGATATGATCGAAGTAGGTACCAAGGCTTACCGATTCGACCTCTCCTTCCATCACGGCGTCACCCCTTGCCCCTCCCATCCACGTGCCACAGTGATTTGAGTGACACCCCTTTCACCCTTCTACTCACAGCTAGGAAAGTCAAGGGATAAGGCAAAAGAGGAAAGGAAGGATAGCAAGTTCACCCACCAAACAAAAAGAGCACAAAGGTCAGGCAACCCGTATCCCCCGCCCCTGAAGAGACAATCCTACAAAAAGCTCAACTAAAAGTACAAAATCCAGGTCCTCCCACCCCTGCCTGCGGGCTCAGTCTCCGATGTCCTGTCTGGGCGGGAAAACACCCCTCCAGAAAAAAGAAACCAGACCGAAGGATCCCTGCCTTTGAGAGCAAGAGAGAGACAAAAAGGAAAGAGCCAGTCCCCAGAGAGGAAAAAATAAGACAGCAGACTAGCCCTCAACAAAGAATACCACACTGTCCTCAACAAAGCCAGAGCCTCCCACCCATGCCTGCCCTGGCACAACTGCTGAAATCCAGATTTCAGCTTCAGTTTTCAGTTCCAGTTTTTCAGTTTCAGTTTCAGTTCTTCAGTCAGGCCCTCTGGGGGGCCTGCCCAACCTTTCGCCCTCAGCCTCTCTCTTACGCTAGGGCAACATAACTACTAGTCTACTACTACTGGTAGACTGCTCACGAGGACAGGAATGGACATGCCCCCCTTACGGTGCCACATACTTCCACGCTTTGTACTAAGGCAGGCTGGGGATAGAATGGGATGCTTTGGCTTTTGCGGAGGATGTGGTAGCTCTCGTTGGAGTCTAGTCGTGTCAGAGGCCGGGGCTTACTTTCTCGTACCCCCCCCCCCCCCCCCTTGTCCCCCTCACACACACAAGCCCTTAACTTTGTTACCTCTATCCGGGTTTCCTGACCTTCGGTTTGTCTGGCTTGTTCCTTTCTTCGTTTTTGAAGGCTAGGATCTGGACGGGCTGGGATTTCTTCGGGCTGCCTTCGTTGTATGGGATGTTCTTCCTTCTCCTTTTTAAGTCTATTCCTCTCCTTTCTCCAGTAGCCTTAAGATAATTTTCTTAGGACCGACCAGACAGTCAGTCGCCCATGCGGCCGAGCCTTTATTTGCAACATGGCCCATAGATGATATATGGAATTGCCATTGACGACTTAATATGATTGGCACTTTCTCCCGCATCCCAATTTTCACCACTCAGACTCTTTGTCTGTTTTAGACCTCACAGTCTATCAATAAGTAAATGGATATGAAAGCAAGCATGTGGATAACGAAAGCGCACCCATTTCACAAATGCGAAAAAACTCGTCCTCTTCATGGGCCCATATAGGACTGATAGCCTCACCTCTATCACTTGCCTAGTAGTGATTATATGCATGGCGATTGTTAGGCGGCTGGAATGGCGAATTCTAAACCGAATCATATGACCTTCAAGCTGATGGTGAAAATAAGTTGTTCACCTCTGATGATGGAGAAAGGGCTGGCTAACTAAGAGTCGTATGAGACCTCATAGCCTTGGATTTTATGATTGGATCCTATGCCATGGAATTCCAACCATGGATGTGGGACCGAAGGCCGCGTGGAAGATTCCAGGGGACGAAAGGCTGCGTGGGGATCCGTGGTCTTGGTAGAGGACCGAAATATTTGTTTTATCTTTCTCAAGGGACCGAAATATTACGACTGGACGTGAATCTCGGGCCGATTACAAGTAACAAGAAACACATGCTCGCTCCATGTTTTAGGCTGACAAAAAAGAATGCATGGAAAGAGGCATGCACCTCTTTATTAGCAAATCTAAGTTGGATCCGAAATCGAAAGCAGCACATACACACATTTCCCACTTCCCCCCCCTTTCTTTTGTCCTGCCCCCGCTTCTGTGTTTCTGTCCAGCTTTCCTCCCGACTCTTTAGTTTGGCGCCCAGGAGGCCAAGCCTTATTTGAGCAGGGCCCAGAGGTGAAACGTCATTGACACAAACACACATACGTGCGGAGCACTCATACGGTGTGACACGCTAGCACTGAATAAACCAGGGTAGAGGACGAGGGCAGCCAGCGCTCCGCCTGGATTCCAACCTCTTAAACTGGCGCTATCTTGAAAATAAATGTTAAGTACTGAACAACTATGTTCCGAATACCCAGGGATGTAACGACAAACGCTTGCCTGTTATAAGATTTCTGATACATCATTGGGATGGGACATAATTGGTAGAAGCCCTGCTTAGATGAATGGTCAAATGGCAAATAGAAAGCAGACAGGTTCGATCGCTTCAGTCATGAATCAAGAGTCCTGAGGCCTGTGAGGTTACCTGGGGACTTGCGAGAGGGACCCTTGGAGGCCGCTGAGATTAATCAGGTCATGTTGCTTGATCCTACCTTGCAACTATAGTAGCGAAAAAAAGAAGAAAATAGAGACTACGCACTCCGCCGAAGCATGAGCACAGTAGTAACGGATCAACACAAACCCCAACTTGGTTCACCCTGGGAATTGCGAGGGGATCACTTAGAGGCCGCCATGCTGAATCATGTCATGTGGCTTGAGCCTTGCAAATATAGTAGCAGATCGACAAACCCAACCTTGGTTAACTCCGGGACTTGTGAAGGGGGCCGCCGGCGGCCGCCATGCTGAATCATGTCTTGTTGCTGCTGCCTACTTCCAACTTAAGTAGAGGATCAAAAAAATCATAGTTGGTTCCGAGTCACTCAGGGACCTGCCCGGGAGGCCGCCGGCGGCCGCCATGCTGAATCATCTCCTGATGCTTGAGCCTACCTTCCAACTAAAGTAGCAGATCAGCAGCCGGAAGTTTTGTCTACTCTGGAACTTGTGAGGGGAGCCGCCGGCGACCGCCGTGTTGAATCACGTCCTGTTGTTGCTGCCTGCCTGACGTCATCCACCCTTGTGACTGCAGCTGCTTGGAACTAATACACAGACCCCCCGAGTCAGATCCACGGCCAGCCGCCCCTCCATGGGAGGGTGGAGGCTTGGGCAGGTAACGTCCGTCGCTGCCAACTGACACCACACCCCTCTGTTGCTGCTGCTGCTGCTCGGGCAGCATCAGCCCCACCGGCCGCACCAGCAACGGCATCGATTTTGCGCTTTGCTCGACCTGTCCGCTGTTTGCGGATCGGAGGGCACCACCGTCACGCAACGGTCCAGTCGGGGAGAGCACGCAAAACGACGGTGCGGCCGCAGCCGCGGCAGCGTCGATCTCTGCACCACTCGTCCCTTTGCTGACGAGAATGACGTTCTGCATGCCCACACTGCCGCTCTTCCTGTGCAGCGCCGTGGCAGTCAGGGACGGCAGGCTGAGCGGGCTCGGCTGTGTCGGGGATGTGGCCATGCTGGCCACGGGTTGGGCCTGCTGCTGCCCTAACATGCGCTGCCAGGGCGGAGCATCGCCGACGCTGCGTCTGGTCTGGGAGGCCAAGGCCGTGATGCGGCCACCGTGGGGCGAGTATGACGGAGTCATCGGGGATTGGGGGACGCGTTGCGCCGGTAGCGAGGCCTGGTCGAGAAGCAGACCCGCCGGCCGCTTCATGAGCGGCATGGATGCCACGCTGCGCTGTGGAAGTATGGACTCCGGCTGGGAGGGGTAGGCGGGTGTGGCAGGTGCCTGAATAGGGAGAGGTAGGCGAGTGGGTCAGAGGTCTAGGTTGAGGGCATACACGAGGGGGTGATGCTGAGGTAGGCAGGTGTTGCAGGTGCCTGAAAGGGGAGATGCCAGACAGGTGGGGCAGGGGTTCAGGGTGAGGGGATACACGAGGGGGTGATGCTGGGGTAGGCGGGTGTTGCAGGTGTCTAAAAGGGGAGGGGCCAGGCAGGTGGGACAGAGGTCTAGGTTGAGGGCATACACGAGGGGGTGATGCAGGGGTCATGGTTACAGGGAGCGCATCAGTCCTGATATCCATCTGCCCCCCCCCAAACCCTTAGACCCCCCCCCCCCCCCATCCCCCCTTGATAATGCTCCTCACACCATCTCCAGGTGCAGCGATCGTGCCACCTACTAGCCCCCCCCCATTGGCACTTTGCCAGTGCTCTCCATTCCCCACCTCAAGCTGCCCTACCACCTAACCCTGCCCCTTGATAAATTCCCTATACACCACTCTACTTGCACTGCTCCCCATTGGCAGTGTCAACTGCCCTTCACCCAGTCCCCACCTCCAGCTGCATTGCGACCCCTACTCCCTGACAAAGCTCCCCAGTCCACACCTCAAGCTGCATGCATGACCCCTGGGATAGCCCCCACGTCCCCACCCAGAAAGGGGAATTCCCCATTGGCCATGTCTAGTGCCCTTCACCCAGTCCCCACCTCCAGCTGCATTGGCTCCCCTACTCACTGAGAAAGCTCCCCAGCCTCCACCCTAAGCTGCAATGCCCTCCACACCCCTTGCCAATGATGCCCAGTCCCCGGTCCCCACCTTAAGGTGCACTGCCTCCATACCCCTTGTCATTACTCCCACTTCCCCACCCAAACAGGTCATTCCCCATTGGTGGTGTCTAGTGCCCTTCACCCAGTCCCCATTAGCTGTGTCTAGTGCCCTTCACCCAGTCCCCACCCATATTTGCACTGATCCCCTGTATCCTAGTGCCCCTCCCTGCTTCCCCACCTCCAAGCTGCACAGCCTCCATGACCCCTTGACAATACTCCCACATCCCCGCCTCATTAGGGGAATTCCCCATTGACAGCCAGTGTCTAGTGCCTTATTCTGCTTCCTCACCTCCAGCTGCATGGCCTCCATAACCCCTGGGAATGCGCCCATAGGCCATGTCTAGTGCCCTGCACCCAGTCCCCATTCCCCACCTCAAGCTGCATGGCCTCCATAACCCCTGGGAGTGCGCCCATTGACCATGCCTAGTGCCCTGCACCCAGTCCCCATTCCCCACCTCAAGCTGCATGGCCTCCATAACCCCTGGGAATGCGCCCATTGGCCATGTCTAGTGCCCTGCACCCAGTCCCCATTCCCCACCTCAAGCTGCATGGCCTCCATAACCCCTGGGAGTGCGCCCATTGGCCATGTCTAGTGCTCTGCACCCAGTCCCCATTCCCCACCTCAAGCTGCATGGCCTCCATAACCCCTGGGAATGCGCCCATTGGCCATGTCTAGTGCCCTGCACCCAGTCCCCATTCCCCACCTCAAGCTGCATGGCCTCCATAACCCCTGGGAGTGCGCCCATTGGCCATGTCTAGTGCCCTGCACCCAGTCCCCATTCCCCACCTCAAGCTGCATGGCCTCCATACGCCCTGGGAGTGCGCCCATTGGCCATGTCTAGTGCCCTGCACCCAGTCCCAGTTCCCCACCTCAAGCCGCATGGTCTCCATAACCCCTGGGAATGCGCCCATTGGCCATGTCTAGTGCCCTGCACCCAGTCCCAGTTCCCCACCTCAAGCTGCATGGCCTCCATAACCCCTGGGAGTGCGCCCATTGGCCATGTCTAGTGCTCTGCACCCAGTCCCCATTCCCCACCTCAAGCTGCATGGCCTCCATAACCCCTGGGAGTGCGCCCATTGGCCATGTCTAGTGCCCTGCACCCAGTCCCCATTCCCCACCTCAAGCTGCATGGTCTCCATAACCCCTGGGAGTGCGCCCATTGGCCATGTCTAGTGCCCTGCACCCAGTCCCCATTCCCCACCTCAAGCTGCATGGCCTCCATAACCCCTGGGAGTGCGCCCATTGGCCATGTCTAGTGCCCTGCACCCAGTCCCCATTCCCCACCTCAAGCTGCATGGTCTCCATAACCCCTGGGAGTGCGCCCATTGGCCATGTCTAGTGCCCTGCACCCAGTCCCCATTCCCCACCTCAAGCTGCATGGCCTCCATAACCCCTGGGAGTGCGCCCATTGACCATGTCTAGTGCCCTGCACCCAGTCCCCATTCCCCACCTCAAGCTGCATGGCCTCCATAACCCCTGGGAGTGCGCCCATTGGCCATGTCTAGTGCTCTGCACCCAGTCCCCATTCCCCACCTCAAGCTGCATGGCCTCCATAACCCCTGGGAGTGCGCCCATAGGCCATGTCTAGTGCCCTGCACCCAGTCCCCATTCCCCACCTCAAGCTGCATGGCCTCCATAACCCCTGGGAATGCGCCCATTGGCCATGTCTAGTGCCCTGCACCCAGTCCCCATTCCCCACCTCAAGCTGCATGGCCTCCATAACCCCTGGGAGTGCGCCCATTGGCCATGTCTAGTGCCCTGCACCCAGTCCCCATTCCCCACCTCAAGCTGCATGGCCTCCATAACCCCTGGGAGTGCGCCCATAGGCCATGTCTAGTGCTCTGCACCCAGTCCCCATTCCCCACCTCAAGTTGCATGGCCTCCATAACCCCTGGGAGTGCGCCCATTGGCCATGTCTAGTGCCCTGCACCCAGTCCCCATTCCCCACCTCAAGCTGCATGGCCTCCATAACCCCTGGGAGTGCGCCCATTGGCCATGTCTAGTGCCCTGCACCCAGTCCCCATTCCCCACCTCAAGCTGCATGGCCTCCATAACCCCTGGGAATGCGCCCATTGGCCATGTCTAGTGCCCTGCACCCAGTCCCCATTCCCCACCTCAAGCTGCATGGCCTCCATAACCCCTGGGAGTGCGCCCATTGGCCATGTCTAGTGCCCTGCACCCAGTCCCCATTCCCCACCTCAAGCTGCATGGCCTCCATAACCCCTGGGAATGCGCCCATTGGCCATGTCTAGTGCCCTGCACCCAGTCCCCATTCCCCACCTCAAGCTGCATGGCCTCCATAACCCCTGGGAGTGCGCCCATTGGCCATGTCTAGTGCCCTGCACCCAGTCCCCGATCCCCACCTCAAGCTGCATGGTCTCCATAACCCCTGGGAGTGCGCCCATTGGCCATGTCTAGTGCCCTGCACCCAGTCCCCATTCCCCACCTCAAGCTGCATGGCCTCCATAACCCCTGGGAGTGCGCCCATTGGCCATGTCTAGTGCCCTGCACCCAGTCCCCATTCCCCACCTCAAGCTGCATGGTCTCCATAACCCCTGGGAATGCGCCCATTGGCCATGTCTAGTGCCCTGCACCCAGTCCCCATTCCCCACCTCAAGCTGCATGGCCTCCATAACCCCTGGGAATGCGCCCATTGGTCATGTCTAGTGCCCTGCACCCAGTCCCCATTCCCCACCTCAAGCTGCATGGCCTCCATAACCCCTGGGAGTGCGCCCATTGGCCATGTCTAGTGCTCTGCACCCAGTCCCCATTCCCCACCTCAAGCTGCATGGCCTCCATAACCCCTGGGAATGCGCCCATTGACCATGCCTAGTGCCCTGCACCCAGTCCCCATTCCCCACCTCAAGCTGCATGGCCTCCATAACCCCTGGGAGTGCGCCCATTGACCATGTCTAGTGCCCTGCACCCAGTCCCCATTCCCCACCTCAAGCTGCATGGCCTCCATAACCCCTGGGAGTGCGCCCATTGGCCATGTCTAGTGCCCTGCACCCAGTCCCCATTCCCCACCTCAAGCTGCATGGCCTCCATAACCCCTGGGAGTGCGCCCATTGACCATGTCTAGTGCCCTGCACCCAGTCCCCATTCCCCACCTCAAGCTGCATGGTCTCCATAACCCCTGGGAGTGCGCCCATTGGCCATGTCTAGTGCCCTGCACCCAGTCCCCATTCCCCACCTCAAGCTGCATGGCCTCCATAACCCCTGGGAGTGCGCCCATTGACCATGTCTAGTGCCCTGCACCCAGTCCCCATTCCCCACCTCAAGCTGCATGGCCTCCATAACCCCTGGGAGTGCGCCCATTGACCATGTCTAGTGCCCTGCACCCAGTCCCCATTCCCCACCTCAAGCTGCATGGCCTCCATAACCCCTGGGAATGCGCCCATTGGCCATGTCTAGTGCCTTGCACCCAGTCCCCATTCCCCACCTCAAGCTGCATGGTCTCCATAACCCCTGGGAATGCGCCCATTGGCCATGTCTAGTGCCCTGCACCCAGTCCCCATTCCCCACCTCAAGCTGCATGGCCTCCATAACCCCTGGGAGTGCGCCCATTGGCCATGTCTAGTGCTCTGCACCCAGTCCCCATTCCCCACCTCAAGCTGCATGGCCTCCATAACCCCTGGGAATGCGCCCATTGGCCATGTCTAGTGCCCTGCACCCAGTCCCCATTCCCCACCTCAAGCTGCATGGCCTCCATAACCCCTGGGAGTGCGCCCATTGGCCATGTCTAGTGCCCTGCACCCAGTCCCCATTCCCCACCTCAAGCTGCATGGCCTCCATAACCCCTGGGAATGCGCCCATTGGCCATGTCTAGTGCCCTGCACCCAGTCCCCATTCCCCACCTCAAGCTGCATGGTCTCCATAACCCCTGGGAGTGCGCCCATTGGCCATGTCTAGTGCCCTGCACCCAGTCCCCATTCCCCACCTCAAGCTGCATGGTCTCCATAACCCCTGGGAGTGCGCCCATTGGCCATGTCTAGTGCTCTGCACCCAGTCCCCATTCCCCACCTCAAGCTGCATGGCCTCCATAACCCCTGGGAGTGCGCCCATTGGCCATGTCTAGTGCTCTGCACCCAGTCCCCATTCCCCACCTCAAGCTGCATGGCCTCCATAACCCCTGGGAATGTGCCCATTGGCCATGTCTAGTGCCCTGCACCCAGTCCCCATTCCCCACCTCAAGCTGCATGGCCTCCATAACCCCTGGGAGTGCGCCCATTGGCCATGTCTAGTGCCCTGCACCCAGTCCCCATTCCCCACCTCAAGCTGCATGGCCTCCATAACCCCTGGGAATGCGCCCATTGGCCATGTCTAGTGCCCTGCACCCAGTCCCCATTCCCCACCTCAAGCTGCATGGTCTCCATAACCCCTGGGAGTGCGCCCATTGGCCATGTCTAGTGCTCTGCACCCAGTCCCCATTCCCCACCTCAAGTTGCATGGCCTCCATAACCCCTGGGAGTGCGCCCATTGGCCATGTCTAGTGCCCTGCACCCAGTCCCCATTCCCCACCTCAAGCTGCATGGTCTCCATAACCCCTGGGAATGCGCCCATTGGCCATGTCTAGTGCCCTGCACCCAGTCCCCGATCCCCACCTCAAGCTGCATGGTCTCCATAACCCCTGGGAATGCGCCCATTGGCCATGTCTAGTGCCCTGCACCCAGTCCCCATTCCCCACCTCAAGCTGCATGGCCTCCATAACCCCTGGGAGTGCGCCCATTGGCCATGTCTAGTGCCCTGCACCCAGTCCCCATTCCCCACCTCAAGCTGCATGGCCTCCATAACCCCTGGGAGTGCGCCCATTGGCCATGTCTAGTGCCCTGCACCCAGTCCCCGATCCCCACCTCAAGCTGCATGGTCTCCATAACCCCTGGGAGTGCGCCCATTGGCCATGTCTAGTGCCCTGCACCCAGTCCCCATTCCCCACCTCAAGCTGCATGGCCTCCATAACCCCTGGGAGTGCGCCCATTGGCCATGTCTAGTGCCCTGCACCCAGTCCCCATTCCCCACCTCAAGCTGCATGGTCTCCATAACCCCTGGGAATGCGCCCATTGGCCATGTCTAGTGCCCTGCACCCAGTCCCCATTCCCCACCTCAAGCTGCATGGCCTCCATAACCCCTGGGAATGCGCCCATTGGCCATGTCTAGTGCCCTGCACCCAGTCCCCATTCCCCACCTCAAGCTGCATGGCCTCCATAACCCCTGGGAGTGCGCCCATTGGCCATGTCTAGTGCTCTGCACCCAGTCCCCATTCCCCACCTCAAGCTGCATGGTCTCCATAACCCCTGGGAATGCGCCCATTGACCATGCCTAGTGCCCTGCACCCAGTCCCCATTCCCCACCTCAAGCTGCATGGCCTCCATAACCCCTGGGAATGCGCCCATTGGCCATGTCTAGTGCTCTGCACCCAGTCCCCGTTCCCCACCTCAAGCTGCATGGCCTCCATAACCCCTGGGAGTGCGCCCATTGGCCATGTCTAGTGCCTTGCACCCAGTCCCCATTCCCCACCTCAAGCTGCATGGCCTCCATAACCCCTGGGAGTGCGCCCATTGGCCATGTCTAGTGCCCTGCACCCAGTCCCCATTCCCCACCTCAAGCTGCATGGCCTCCATAACCCCTGGGAGTGCGCCCATTGACCATGTCTAGTGCCCTGCACCCAGTCCCCATTCCCCACCTCAAGCTGCATGGCCTCCATAACCCCTGGGAATGCGCCCATTGGCCATGTCTAGTGCTCTGCACCCAGTCCCCGTTCCCCACCTCAAGCTGCATGGCCTCCATAACCCCTGGGAATGCGCCCATTGGCCATGTCTAGTGCCTTGCACCCAGTCCCCATTCCCCACCTCAAGCTGCATGGCCTCCATAACCCCTGGGAGTGCGCCCATTGACCATGTCTAGTGCCCTGCACCCAGTCCCCATTCCCCACCTCAAGCTGCATGGCCTCCATAACCCCTGGGAGTGCGCCCATTGGCCATGTCTAGTGCCCTGCACCCAGTCCCCATTCCCCACCTCAAGCTGCATGGCCTCCATAACCCCTGGGAGTGCGCCCATAGGCCATGTCTAGTGCCCTGCACCCAGTCCCCATTCCCCACCTCAAGCTGCATGGCCTCCATAACCCCTGGGAGTGCGCCCATAGGCCATGTCTAGTGCCCTGCACCCAGTCCCCATTCCCCACCTCAAGCTGCATGGCCTCCATAACCCCTGGGAGTGCGCCCATTGGCCATGTCTAGTGCCCTGCACCCAGTCCCCATTCCCCACCTCAAGCTGCATGGCCTCCATAACCCCTGGGAATGCGCCCATTGGCCATGTCTAGTGCCCTGCACCCAGTCCCCATTCCCCACCTCAAGCTGCATGGCCTCCATAACCCCTGGGAGTGCGCCCATAGGCCATGTCTAGTGCCCTGCACCCAGTCCCCATTCCCCACCTCAAGCTGCATGGCCTCCATAACCCCTGGGAGTGCGCCCATTGACCATGTCTAGTGCCCTGCACCCAGTCCCCATTCCCCACCTCAAGCTGCATGGCCTCCATAACCCCTGGGAATGCGCCCATTGGCCATGTCTAGTGCCCTGCACCCAGTCCCCATTCCCCACCTCAAGCTGCATGGCCTCCATAACCCCTGGGAATGCGCCCATTGGCCATGTCTAGTGCCCTGCACCCAGTCCCCATTCCCCACCTCAAGCTGCATGGCCTCCATAACCCCTGGGAATGCGCCCATTGGCCATGTCTAGTGCCCTGCACCCAGTCCCCATTCCCCACCTCAAGCTGCATGGCCTCCATAACCCCTGGGAATGCGCCCATTGGCCATGTCTAGTGCTCTGCACCCAGTCCCCATTCCCCACCTCAAACTGCATGGCCTCCATAACCCCTGGGAGTGCGCCCATTGGCCATGTCTAGTGCCCTGCTCCCAGTCCCCATTCCCCACCTCAAGCTGCATGGCCTCCATAACCCCTGGGAGTGCGCCCATTGACCATGTCTAGTGCCCTGCACCCAGTCCCCATTCCCCACCTCAAGCTGCATGGCCTCCATAACCCCTGGGAGTGCGCCCATTGGCCATGTCTAGTGCCCTGCACCCAGTCCCCATTCCCCACCTCAAGCTGCATGGTCTCCATAACCCCTGGGAATGCGCCCATTGGCCATGTCTAGTGCCCTGCACCCAGTCCCCATTCCCCACCTCAAGCTGCATGGTCTCCATAACCCCTGGGAATGCGCCCATTGGCCATGTCTAGTGCCCTGCACCCAGTCCCCATTCCCCACCTCAAGCTGCATGGCCTCCATAACCCCTGGGAGTGCGCCCATTGGCCATGTCTAGTGCCCTGCACCCAGTCCCCATTCCCCACCTCAAGCTGCATGGCCTCCATAACCCCTGGGAATGCGCCCATTGGCCATGTCTAGTGCTCTGCACCCAGTCCCCATTCCCCACCTCAAGCTGCATGGCCTCCATAACCCCTGGGAGTGCGCCCATTGGCCATGTCTAGTGCCCTGCACCCAGTCCCCATTCCCCACCTCAAGCTGCATGGCCTCCATAACCCCTGGGAGTGCGCCCATTGACCATGTCTAGTGCCCTGCACCCAGTCCCCATTCCCCACCTCAAGCTGCATGGCCTCCATAACCCCTGGGAATGCGCCCATTGGCCATGTCTAGTGCTCTGCACCCAGTCCCCGTTCCCCACCTCAAGCTGCATGGCCTCCATAACCCCTGGGAATGCGCCCATTGGCCATGTCTAGTGCCTTGCACCCAGTCCCCATTCCCCACCTCAAGCTGCATGGCCTCCATAACCCCTGGGAGTGCGCCCATTGACCATGTCTAGTGCCCTGCACCCAGTCCCCATTCCCCACCTCAAGCTGCATGGCCTCCATAACCCCTGGGAGTGCGCCCATTGGCCATGTCTAGTGCCCTGCACCCAGTCCCCATTCCCCACCTCAAGCTGCATGGCCTCCATAACCCCTGGGAGTGCGCCCATAGGCCATGTCTAGTGCCCTGCACCCAGTCCCCATTCCCCACCTCAAGCTGCATGGCCTCCATAACCCCTGGGAGTGCGCCCATAGGCCATGTCTAGTGCCCTGCACCCAGTCCCCATTCCCCACCTCAAGCTGCATGGCCTCCATAACCCCTGGGAGTGCGCCCATTGGCCATGTCTAGTGCCCTGCACCCAGTCCCCATTCCCCACCTCAAGCTGCATGGCCTCCATAACCCCTGGGAATGCGCCCATTGGCCATGTCTAGTGCCCTGCACCCAGTCCCCATTCCCCACCTCAAGCTGCATGGCCTCCATAACCCCTGGGAGTGCGCCCATAGGCCATGTCTAGTGCCCTGCACCCAGTCCCCATTCCCCACCTCAAGCTGCATGGCCTCCATAACCCCTGGGAGTGCGCCCATTGACCATGTCTAGTGCCCTGCACCCAGTCCCCATTCCCCACCTCAAGCTGCATGGCCTCCATAACCCCTGGGAATGCGCCCATTGGCCATGTCTAGTGCCCTGCACCCAGTCCCCATTCCCCACCTCAAGCTGCATGGCCTCCATAACCCCTGGGAATGCGCCCATTGGCCATGTCTAGTGCCCTGCACCCAGTCCCCATTCCCCACCTCAAGCTGCATGGCCTCCATAACCCCTGGGAATGCGCCCATTGGCCATGTCTAGTGCCCTGCACCCAGTCCCCATTCCCCACCTCAAGCTGCATGGCCTCCATAACCCCTGGGAATGCGCCCATTGGCCATGTCTAGTGCTCTGCACCCAGTCCCCATTCCCCACCTCAAGCTGCATGGCCTCCATAACCCCTGGGAGTGCGCCCATTGGCCATGTCTAGTGCCCTGCTCCCAGTCCCCATTCCCCACCTCAAGCTGCATGGCCTCCATAACCCCTGGGAGTGCGCCCATTGACCATGTCTAGTGCCCTGCACCCAGTCCCCATTCCCCACCTCAAGCTGCATGGCCTCCATAACCCCTGGGAGTGCGCCCATTGGCCATGTCTAGTGCCCTGCACCCAGTCCCCATTCCCCACCTCAAGCTGCATGGTCTCCATAACCCCTGGGAATGCGCCCATTGGCCATGTCTAGTGCCCTGCACCCAGTCCCCATTCCCCACCTCAAGCTGCATGGTCTCCATAACCCCTGGGAATGCGCCCATTGGCCATGTCTAGTGCCCTGCACCCAGTCCCCATTCCCCACCTCAAGCTGCATGGCCTCCATAACCCCTGGGAGTGCGCCCATTGGCCATGTCTAGTGCCCTGCACCCAGTCCCCATTCCCCACCTCAAGCTGCATGGCCTCCATAACCCCTGGGAATGCGCCCATTGGCCATGTCTAGTGCTCTGCACCCAGTCCCCATTCCCCACCTCAAGCTGCATGGCCTCCATAACCCCTGGGAATGCGCCCATTGGCCATGTCTAGTGCCCTGCACCCAGTCCCCATTCCCCACCTCAAGTTGCATGGCCTCCATAACCCCTGGGAGTGCGCCCATTGACCATGTCTAGTGCCCTGCACCCAGTCCCCATTCCCCACCTCAAGCTGCATGGCCTCCATAACCCCTGGGAATGCGCCCATTGGCCATGTCTAGTGCCCTGCACCCAGTCCCCATTCCCCACCTCAAGCTGCATGGCCTCCATAACCCCTGGGAATGCGCCCATTGGCCATGTCTAGTGCCCTGCACCCAGTCCCCATTCCCCACCTCAAGCTGCATGGCCTCCATAACCCCTGGGAATGCGCCCATTGGCCATGTCTAGTGCCCTGCACCCAGTCCCCATTCCCCACCTCAAGCTGCATGGCCTCCATAACCCCTGGGAATGCGCCCATTGGCCATGTCTAGTGCTCTGCACCCAGTCCCCATTCCCCACCTCAAACTGCATGGCCTCCATAACCCCTGGGAGTGCGCCCATTGGCCATGTCTAGTGCCCTGCACCCAGTCCCCATTCCCCACCTCAAGCTGCATGGCCTCCATAACCCCTGGGAGTGCGCCCATTGGCCATGTCTAGTGCCCTGCACCCAGTCCCCATTCCCCACCTCAAGCTGCATGGCCTCCATAACCCCTGGGAGTGCGCCCATTGGCCATGTCTAGTGCCCTGCACCCAGTCCCCATTCCCCACCTCAAGCTGCATGGTCTCCATAACCCCTGGGAGTGCGCCCATTGGCCATGTCTAGTGCCCTGCACCCAGTCCCCATTCCCCACCTCAAGCTGCATGGCCTCCATAACCCCTGGGAGTGCGCCCATTGACCATGTCTAGTGCCCTGCACCCAGTCCCCATTCCCCACCTCAAGCTGCATGGCCTCCATAACCCCTGGGAGTGCGCCCATTGGCCATGTCTAGTGCCCTGCACCCAGTCCCCATTCCCCACCTCAAGCTGCATGGTCTCCATAACCCCTGGGAATGCGCCCATTGGCCATGTCTAGTGCCCTGCACCCAGTCCCCATTCCCCACCTCAAGCTGCATGGTCTCCATAACCCCTGGGAATGCGCCCATTGGCCATGTCTAGTGCCCTGCACCCAGTCCCCATTCCCCACCTCAAGCTGCATGGCCTCCATAACCCCTGGGAGTGCGCCCATTGGCCATGTCTAGTGCCCTGCACCCAGTCCCCATTCCCCACCTCAAGCTGCATGGCCTCCATAACCCCTGGGAATGCGCCCATTGGCCATGTCTAGTGCTCTGCACCCAGTCCCCATTCCCCACCTCAAGCTGCATGGCCTCCATAACCCCTGGGAATGCGCCCATTGGCCATGTCTAGTGCTCTGCACCCAGTCCCCATTCCCCACCTCAAGCTGCATGGCCTCCATAACCCCTGGGAGTGCGCCCATTGGCCATGTCTAGTGCCCTGCACCCAGT
Organism: Limnomonas spitsbergensis; assembly: GCA_037349105.1. Classification (NCBI taxonomy): domain Eukaryota; kingdom Viridiplantae; phylum Chlorophyta; class Chlorophyceae; order Chlamydomonadales; genus Limnomonas; species Limnomonas spitsbergensis. Next base: position 898,906 of record JAYJMM010000121.1, read on the forward strand.
CCCCATTCCCCACCTCAAGCTGCATGGCCTCCATAACCCCTGGGAATGCGCCCATTGGCCATGTCTAGTGCCCTGCACCCAGTCCCCATTCCCCACCTCAAGCTGCATGGCCTCCATAACCCCTGGGAGTGCGCCCATTGGCCATGTCTAGTGCCCTGCACCCAGTCCCCATTCCCCACCTCAAGCTGCATGGTCTCCATAACCCCTGGGAGTGCGCCCATTGGCCATGTCTAGTGCCCTGCACCCAGTCCCCATTCCCCACCTCAAGCTGCATGGCCTCCATAACCCCTGGGAGTGCGCCCATTGGCCATGTCTAGTGCCCTGCACCCAGTCCCCATTCCCCACCTCAAGCTGCATGGCCTCCATAACCCCTGGGAATGCGCCCATTGGCCATGTCTAGTGCCCTGCACCCAGTCCCCATTCCCCACCTCAAGCTGCATGGCCTCCATAACCCCTGGGAATGCGCCCATTGGCCATGTCTAGTGCTCTGCACCCAGTCCCCATTCCCCACCTCAAACTGCATGGCCTCCATAACCCCTGGGAGTGCGCCCATTGGCCATGTCTAGTGCCCTGCACCCAGTCCCCATTCCCCACCTCAAGCTGCATGGCCTCCATAACCCCTGGGAGTGCGCCCATTGACCATGTCTAGTGCCCTGCACCCAGTCCCCATTCCCCACCTCAAGCTGCATGGCCTCCATAACCCCTGGGAGTGCGCCCATTGGCCATGTCTAGTGCCCTGCACCCAGTCCCCATTCCCCACCTCAAGCTGCATGGTCTCCATAACCCCTGGGAATGCGCCCATTGGCCATGTCTAGTGCCCTGCACCCAGTCCCCATTCCCCACCTCAAGCTGCATGGTCTCCATAACCCCTGGGAATGCGCCCATTGGCCATGTCTAGTGCCCTGCACCCAGTCCCCATTCCCCACCTCAAGCTGCATGGCCTCCATAACCCCTGGGAGTGCGCCCATTGGCCATGTCTAGTGCCCTGCACCCAGTCCCCATTCCCCACCTCAAGCTGCATGGCCTCCATAACCCCTGGGAGTGCGCCCATTGACCATGTCTAGTGCCCTGCACCCAGTCCCCATTCCCCACCTCAAGCTGCATGGCCTCCATAACCCCTGGGAATGCGCCCATTGGCCATGTCTAGTGCCCTGCACCCAGTCCCCATTCCCCACCTCAAGCTGCATGGCCTCCATAACCCCTGGGAGTGCGCCCATTGGCCATGTCTAGTGCCCTGCACCCAGTCCCCATTCCCCACCTCAAGCTGCATGGCCTCCATAACCCCTGGGAATGCGCCCATTGGCCATGTCTAGTGCTCTGCACCCAGTCCCCGTTCCCCACCTCAAGCTGCATGGCCTCCATAAACCCTGGGAGTGCGCCCATTGGCCATGTCTAGTGCCCTGCACCCAGTCCCCATTCCCCACCTCAAGCTGCATGGTCTCCATAACCCCTGGGAATGCGCCCATTGGCCATGTCTAGTGCCCTGCACCCAGTCCCCATTCCCCACCTCAAGCTGCATGGTCTCCATAACCCCTGGGAATGCGCCCATTGGCCATGTCTAGTGCCCTGCACCCAGTCCCCATTCCCCACCTCAAGCTGCATGGCCTCCATAACCCCTGGGAATGCGCCCATTGGCCATGTCTAGTGCTCTGCACCCAGTCCCCATTCCCCACCTCAAGCTGCATGGCCTCCATAACCCCTGGGAATGCGCCCATTGGCCATGTCTAGTGCCCTGCACCCAGTCCCCATTCCCCACCTCAAGCTGCATGGCCTCCATAACCCCTGGGAGTGCGCCCATTGGCCATGTCTAGTGCTCTGCACCCAGTCCCAGTTCCCCACCTCAAGCTGCATGGCCTCCATAACCCCTGGGAATGCGCCCATTGGCCATGTCTAGTGCCCTGCACCCAGTCCCCATTCCCCACCTCAAGTTGCATGGCCTCCATAACCCCTGGGAATGCGCCCATTGGCCATGTCTAGTGCCCTGCACCCAGTCCCCATTCCCCACCTCAAGCTGCATGACCTCCATAACCCCTGGGAGTGCGCCCATTGGCCATGTCTAGTGCCCTGCACCCAGTCCCTATTCCCCACCTCAAGCTGCATGGCCTCCATAACCCCTGGGAATGCGCCCATTGGCCATGTCTAGTGCCCTGCACCCAGTCCCCATTCCCCACCTCAAGCTGCATGGTCTCCATAACCCCTGGGAGTGCGCCCATTGGCCATGTCTAGTGCTCTGCACCCAGTCCCCATTCCCCACCTCAAGCTGCATGGCCTCCATAACCCCTGGGAGTGCGCCCATTGACCATGTCTAGTGCCCTGCACCCAGTCCCCATTCCCCACCTCAAGCTGCATGGCCTCCATAACCCCTGGGAGTGCGCCCATTGACCATGTCTAGTGCTCTGCACCCAGTCCCAGTTCCCCACCTCAAGCTGCATGGCCTCCATAACCCCTGGGAGTGCGCCCATTGGCCATGTCTAGTGCTCTGCACCCAGTCCCAGTTCCCCACCTCAAGCTGCATGGTCTCCATAACCCCTGGGAATGCGCCCATTGGCCATGTCTAGTGCCCTGCACCCAGTCCCCATTCCCCACCTCAAGCTGCATGGCCTCCATAACCCCTGGGAGTGCGCCCATTGGCCATGTCTAGTGCCCTGCACCCAGTCCCCATCCCCCACCTCAAGCTGCATGGCCTCCATAACCCCTGGGAGTGCGCCCATTGACCATGTCTAGTGCCCTGCACCCAGTCCCCATTCCCCACCTCAAGCTGCATGGCCTCCATAACCCCTGGGAATGCGCCCATTGGCCATGTCTAGTGCCCTGCACCCGGTCCCCATTCCCCACCTCAAGCTGCATGGTCTCCATAACCCCTGGGAATGCGCCCATTGGCCATGTCTAGTGCCCTGCACCCAGTCCCCATTCCCCACCTCAAGCTGCATGGTCTCCATAACCCCTGGGAATGCGCCCATTGGCCATGTCTAGTGCCCTGCACCCAGTCCCCATTCCCCACCTCAAGCTGCATGGCCTCCATACGCCCTGGGAGTGCGCCCATTGGCCATGTCTAGTGCCCTGCACCCAGTCCCAGTTCCCCACCTCAAGCTGCATGGTCTCCATAACCCCTGGGAATGTGCCCATTGGCCATGTCTAGTGCCCTGCACCCAGTCCCAGTTCCCCACCTCAAGCTGCATGGTCTCCATAACCCCTGGGAGTGCGCCCATAGGCCATGTCTAGTGCCCTGCACCCAGTCCCCATTCCCCACCTCAAGCTGCATGGTCTCCATAACCCCTGGGAGTGCGCCCATTGGCCATGTCTAGTGCCCTGCACCCAGTCCCCATTCCCCACCTCAAGCTGCATGGTCTCCATAACCCCTGGGAGTGCGCCCATTGGCCATGTCTAGTGCCCTGCACCCAGTCCCCATTCCCCACCTCAAGCTGCATGGCCTCCATAACCCCTGGGAGTGCGCCCATTGGCCATGTCTAGTGCTCTGCACCCAGTCCCCATTCCCCACCTCAAGCTGCATGGCCTCCATAACCCCTGGGAGTGCGCCCATTGGCCATGTCTAGTGCCCTGCACCCAGTCCCCATTCCCCACCTCAAGCTGCATGGCCTCCATAACCCCTGGGAGTGCGCCCATTGGCCATGTCTAGTGCCCTGCACCCAGTCCCCATTCCCCACCTCAAGCTGCATGGCCTCCATAACCCCTGGGAGTGCGCCCATTGACCATGTCTAGTGCCCTGCACCCAGTCCCCATTCCCCACCTCAAGCTGCATGGCCTCCATAACCCCTGGGAGTGCGCCCATTGGCCATGTCTAGTGCCCTGCACCCAGTCCCCATTCCCCACCTCAAGCTGCATGGCCTCCATAACCCCTGGGAGTGCGCCCATAGGCCATGTCTAGTGCTCTGCACCCAGTCCCCATTCCCCACCTCAAGCTGCATGGCCTCCATAACCCCTGGGAGTGCGCCCATTGGCCATGTCTAGTGCCCTGCACCCAGTCCCCATTCCCCACCTCAAGCTGCATGGCCTCCATAACCCCTGGGAATGCGCCCATTGGCCATGTCTAGTGCCCTGCACCCAGTCCCCATTCCCCACCTCAAGCTGCATGGCCTCCATAACCCCTGGGAATGCGCCCATTGGCCATGTCTAGTGCCCTGCACCCAGTCCCCATTCCCCACCTCAAGCTGCATGGCCTCCATAACCCCTGGGAATGCGCCCATTGGCCATGTCTAGTGCCCTGCACCCAGTCCCCATTCCCCACCTCAAGCTGCATGGCCTCCATAACCCCTGGGAATGCGCCCATTGACCATGTCTAGTGCCCTGCACCCAGTCCCCATTCCCCACCTCAAGCTGCATGGCCTCCATAACCCCTGGGAGTGCGCCCATTGGCCATGTCTAGTGCCCTGCACCCAGTCCCCATTCCCCACCTCAAGCTGCATGGCCTCCATAACCCCTGGGAATGCGCCCATTGGCCATGTCTAGTGCCCTGCACCCAGTCCCCATTCCCCACCTCAAGCTGCATGGCCTCCATAACCCCTGGGAGTGCGCCCATTGGCCATGTCTAGTGCCCTGCACCCAGTCCCCATTCCCCACCTCAAGCTGCATGGCCTCCATAACCCCTGGGAGTGCGCCCATTGGCCATGTCTAGTGCCCTGCACCCAGTCCCCATTCCCCACCTCAAGCTGCATGGCCTCCATAACCCCTGGGAATGCGCCCATTGGCCATGTCTAGTGCCCTGCACCCAGTCCCCATTCCCCACCTCAAGTTGCATGGCCTCCATAACCCCTGGGAGTGCGCCCATTGGCCATGTCTAGTGCCCTGCACCCAGTCCCCATTCCCCACCTCAAGCTGCATGGCCTCCATAACCCCTGGGAGTGCGCCCATTGGCCATGTCTAGTGCTCTGCACCCAGTCCCCATTCCCCACCTCAAGCTGCATGGCCTCCATAACCCCTGGGAGTGCGCCCATAGGCCATGTCTAGTGCCCTGCACCCAGTCCCCATTCCCCACCTCAAGCTGCATGGCCTCCATAACCCCTGGGAATGCGCCCATTGGCCATGTCTAGTGCCCTGCACCCAGTCCCCATTCCCCACCTCAAACTGCATGGTCTCTACGGGCATGAACACGTCACACCGCCGCATTGAGTTGGCGGGTCGTTGCGCGATGCTGGAGGAAGCGAGGTGATTTGGATTCTGGCTTTGGCTCATCTTGAGAGGAGACAGGGGGGGAGCCTGCAGGATGTGCATGCCAGGCGTAGTGGCATAAGGGCAAGATGCTGGAGGAAGCGAGGTGATGCTGATTCTGGCTTTCGCTCATCTTGAGAGGTGGCAGGGGCGCAATCTCCACCGCCAACATGTCGATTTTATCATCAAGGGAGTGCAAAATGACGGTAACGGCGTGGATGTGGGTTCGGCCCAGGCTGCACTGTTTCCTTGACTCTCACGCCCCTTACGGGGCGTAGCTTTCTTTCTTTATTTTTTAGTAAAAATGCCAAAGAGACACCACAAGTGTCGTCTTAGGCTGTGGCTGCTGGTCAGAGGAGAGAAGGGACAATTGGTGCCGAACGTAGGACATTAGCGTAAGATGCCCAAAGTAGTTTTGTGTTTGCTCGGGCTGTGGCTCATCTTTAGAGGGGGCAAGGGGGCAACCTGTGCCACCAACATGTCGATTGGGTCGCGGTAAGGGGGGGTCAGGACTAAAAGTGTTGCCTCTGCCTCTGGGTGGTATTCTGTCGAACTGATTCTCCCTATGTAGGTTAGGGTAGCTGAGTGAAACCATCTGTGGGGTATCTGTCGTTGGAAAGAGCAACAATCATTTAGCTGAGGGTAGGTGAGGGAAACCATCTGTCCAACTTGCCTCTGGCTCTGGGTGGTATTCTGAGGAGAAAGGGGGCAACATGCACTCATGCAGCACATGGGCATGGTTTCTGATGAAGGTCAGAAGGGCAAGATGTCGGATGGGGGAGCAAAGCCAGAGGCAGAGTGGCTTTGCCTGGGACTCCGGCGGGATAAAGGGAACATGGATTTGAAATAAATGCTGAAATACAATATAAACAAAAAAAATCCAAAGAGAGGGAGAGAACACAAGGGTTTCAGAGGGGGAGGGAGGGGTGACACTGATTCCTGCAGCACATGGGCATGGTGTCTGATGAAGGTCAGAAGGGTGAGCGAGACGTCGGATGGGGGAGCCATGCTGCCTCTGGCTCTGCCTGGTACTCTGTGGGGAAAGATGGAAACAGATGGATTTAAAAGAGAGACAGAAATACACAAATATGGACTGCAGATATGGACTGCAATATGGTCAGAAAAAAACAACAAAGAAAGAGAAAAAACATTTCAAAGGAAGGAGAGAAAACACAGATTCCTCATATTGTCGCGCAGTGCCATCTGCGCCAGGCTGTCGCCCCCTGTTACTTCAGCAGCCCTTAACTTCTGGGAGGACAGGTTCTGGCACCTGAGCTGAGACGCTGGCGTCCGGGAGAAACACCTCGTTCCTCATCTGCCTGTTTCAAACCACCAGATCAAAATTTCAAATTTCGAATTCAAATAGCGCACCCACCCACCTGTGCCATACCACTGGCCTCTGGTAGGAACACCTCGCTCCTCATCTGACTGCACATCCCCATGGGCGCCAGGCTGCCGTGTTGCTGCCGCTGCCGATTCCGCACGCCCACCTCGCCCGGCAGGAGCTGTCCCGTGCCGCCGGGCCGCTGCCGCAACGCTTGCGCCTGCGCCAGCGCACGTGCACCCGAGTCGTCCGCATAGCCAGCGTACACCGGTTGGACCGGCAGTGAAGACGCCGGGCGCTCCTCTGGCGGCCCATGCGGCCCTTTCAGTTGTTGAAGCTGCTGATAGTGCTGGTAGGAGTTGTAATCACTGCCCCTGCTGGTGCCTGCCCCCCCTCCACCATAGGACACTCTGCTGGTGCCTCTGCCGCCGTCGCCGTACGAGACTCTACTAGTACCTCCGCCACCACCGACATGAGAGATTCGCTCCGGCGGGTTATTATGCTCGGCAGGCTCGGTGTTGAGGTCGCTGCCGTTGGGTTGCATCCAGGCGGGGACCCCTGGCAGGCCCTCCAATGCAACACCTGCACGTGCCAGTTGCTTCAGATTTCATGCATGCTTGGATTTCATTTCGAAAGCATGTAGGAGATCGGGTCAATGCCATCTGGTGACGTCCAGAAGGGGAGCCCTCCAGATCAACACTGCATGTGCCAGTTGAATCAAGTATTATGTGTGTGCGCCAAGATTCCATCATGATGTGAGTTTGGATTGTATACAACACATAGCGGCTTAGGTCCTTGCCGTTTGGTCGCATCCAGGCAATGTCACCGGGCTGGCCCTCTTAGGCAACACCTGCACATGCCCTTTGCATCAGGTCATAGATTTGTATATTTTCGTTGAGGTTGTTGCCGTTTGGTTGCATCCAGGCGGGGACCCCGGGCAGGCCCTCCAATGCAACACCTGCACGTGTCAATAACATCCGATGTCAGTTTGTGTCCCACAGTTCTCTCATGATACATGCTTGGATGATATGAATCACGTAGGGCCCAGGTCGTTGCCATTTGGTTGCAGTCAAGCGGGGACCACTGGCAGACCCTGTAAGGCGACACCTGCACGCGCCAGTTGGATCGCATATAATGTTTTGGAGGGTTAAACGTTCACACAAACATGAATGTGTGAAGTTCCCTGCCAGCCAGCTGCATAGAGGCAGAGGACAGACACACGGACAGGCCCTCTTATACGACAACTGCAAATGCCAGTTGAAACAGACAGCACGCATGTTTGATTTTAGAAGGCATGGAGGAGACTTAACTCCCACCTGGACACATATGTTTGAAAGGAATGAGACAAACACCCGCAACCAAGGGCTGTAACTATAATGACACAGCCTTAAACCCTGATCATGTAACCCTTATCAAGTAGCCCTAAACCCTTATTACGTAACCCTAATAACGTAACCCTAAACCCTTATCAAGTAACCCTCATCACGTAACCCTTAACCCTTATCAAGTAACCTCATCACGTAACCCTAAACCCTTATCAAGGAACCCTCATCACGTAACCCTAAACCCTTATTATGTTACCCTCATCACGGAACCCTAAACCCTCATCACGTAACCCTCATCACGTAACCCTAATCACGTAACCTAATCAGATGACCACCCTCAACAATCCACCCTCATCCCTAAACCCTAAGAAGCAGCTCCCACCTGGCCACCTGTGGGCGGACGCCTATGCCAGTCATCATAAGACCACCCTTGTCCTATGACCCTCATCCCTTGATCTCCATCCCATGACCCTCGACCATCATCCCAAGACCCTCAAACCAAATATATCCACCTGGTCGGATGCGTTTCACAGTCATCATGGGACCATGCATGGCCTACGGGGAAATGGACAGGAGGTGGGTGAGGGGTGAGGGGTGAGGTAAGAGGAAACAAATGCATGGGGAAATGGACAAGAGGGGGGGGATGAGTGGTGATGAGGTGGGTGAAAGAAGAAAGGGCTAGAGGCAACACATGTATGGCCTACGGGGAAATGGACAAGAGGGGGGGGATGAGTGGTGATGAGGTGGGTGAAAGAAGAAAGGGCTAGAGGCAACACATGTATGGCCTAGCCGGAAAATGGACAAGAGGGGGGGGATGAGTGGTGATGAGGTGGGTGAAAGAAGAAAGGGCTAGAGGCAACACATGTATGGCCTAGCCGGGAAATGGACAAGAGGGGGGGGATGAGTGGTGATGAGGTGGGTGAAAGAAGAAAGGGCTAGAGGCAACACATGTATGGCCTAGCCGGGAAATGGACAAGAGGGGGGGGATGAGTGGTGATGAGGTGGGTGAAAGAAGAAAGGGCTAGAGGCAACACATGTATGGCCTAGCCGGGAAATGGACAAGAGGGGGGGGATGAGTGGTGATGAGGTGGGTGAAAGAAGAAAGGGCTAGAGGCAACACATGTATGGCCTACGGGAAATGGACCAGGTGGGTGAGTGGTGACATGTATGGTGATAAAGATGGGTGGGTGAGGATGAGAGTGAGAGTGAGAGACAAATATAGGGGGTGTGATGCCTGGGTGTGATGACTGAGTGTGATGACTGGGTGTGATGACTGGGTGTGATGACTGGGTGTGATGACTGGGTGTGATGACTGGGTGTGATGACTGGGTGTGATGACTGGGTGTGATGACTGGGTGATGATGGGTAACATATTGTGAGAGGGTGTCTGCGGATAGATGCCAGAGGTTTTGTTGAACTCCCACAGATGTTGCTTCGGCCCAGGCTGCACTAATTCCTTAACTCTCACGCTTCCCACCGGGCGTAGCCATCTGTCTTATGGTTTAGGGTTTAGGGTTAAGGGATTTAACCCTTAACCCCATACCCACTTTCCTTGTAGTGAAACCTGGTCTTCCCTCACCTCGTTGACATGGGCTCTACGTAAGAGCGGGAGGCAGCAACAGATTCCAAGCTTGCTCCCGGCCTCACAAACGGCGACCGCAATCCCAAGGAGCGTTGTGAGGTTCCGGAGCGGTTGACACCCAACAGGCTGGCATCCTCCACATCGTAAAACCTGATCTCTCCTTACCTCCTTGTACATGGGCTCTTGGTAGCAGCGGGAGGTGGCGACAGATGCCAGGCTTTGTTGCATCCCCGTAGCGGCAACATTTGATTTCTGGCTTTCGCCCAGGTTGCGCTGTTTCCTTAACTTTCACGCTTCCCACCGGGCGTAGCTGAGGGTTGAGGGTTTTAACCCTAAACCCCATACCCACTTTCCTTGTAGTGAAACCTGATCTTCCCTCACCTCGTTGGACATGGGCTCTTGGTAGCAGCGGGATTCCAAGCTGGCTCTTGGCCTCACAAACGGCCGCAAGCCCAAAGAGCTCTGTGAGGTTCCAGAGCGGTTCACACCCAACAGGCTGGCGTCCTCCATGTGGCGCGATTTGACTTCGGCGTTGGGGCTGCGGGCAGCGGGCTTCTTTGGGGACGCAGGGCGGGCCTGCCAGGTCATACAGCGGGGGGGGGCGGAAGGACAAAATGATTGATAGCCATGACGGTATATCATGGTGGACAGTCAAGGGGGTGGAGTCATCTGGATCCACTTTTGTTCCGGCGTTGGGGCTGCGGGCAGTGGGCGTCTTCAAGGATGCAGGGTGGGCCTGCTGGGGCATACGCAGAAGAGGTGGAGGCATGCAACGATTGGTATAAAGTTTGTATGAGGGTATATTCGGTGGACGGTCAAGGGGGTTGAGTTATCTGGATCCACTGGCACTTGTGGGCCGGCTTTGGGGCTGCGCGGGCAGCGGGCTTCTTCAGTGAAGCAGGGCGGGCCTGCCAGGTCACAAGCAGGGGGGGACAGGGGGGGGCGATTCAAATGCAACGTGGGGCAGCCCTGGCACAAAGTAATTTATGCCCTGTGGGGGCGTGAGAGTTGAGGAAACAGCGCAGTCTGGGCCGAAGCCACATCCGCGCATGCCCTTGCTAGGGAAAGACATGCGAAATAGGGGCGTGAGGACAGCTGGCTTCTACGAGGATACAGACGGTGTCTGTCAGGTAAGACGTGGATGGGAGCGTGGGGGATTCCCTTCCCAACTCGTTGAGGCGCTTTGCACCCCAAGCGCCCAATTGTGGTCCTATCCAGTAGGGGGGCGGCGGCTGCATTCCATTGGCAAAGCTGGTTGAGCACATGACTGGGTGCCCTACCATAGGGGTGCACCTCCTCTCCCCTTCTTCTCTCCTCCTCCTCCTCCTCCTCCCCCCCCCCCCCCCCCCCCCCGCCTCCTCTCCTCCTCCTCCTTCGTCTCCTCCCTCCCCTCCTCTTCCCTTCTATTCCCTTCCTTCTACCCTGCACCCATTTCCCTTAAACTGCTTATGTCCCCAACTTCTCACATCTGGTTGCTCAGCCACAGAGGTACATGCCTCCCCAGCCTCGACCTGCCCGCTGGCTAGCTGCACACCACCATCCTCACCTCTTCTCCCTCTCCTCTGCCCCTCTACCCCCTAAACTGCCAATGCCCCAAAATTCTCCAGCACTACTCACCTCTGGTTGCTCAACCACAGAGAGGCCTGCCTCCCCGTCCTCGACTTGCCGGCTGGCTAGCTCCACATCACCGTCGAAGCCATTGATACCATTGGTTGCAGACACGTCACTAATGGCGTTAATGGCCTTGTCCTTAAAGCTGAGCCAGGTGCTGCTTTGATGAGAGTCAAGGGCTGTGGGGTCTGAGCCGTCCGGACATTCCGCAGGATACTGCAGATAAACCAACTGGCGAGATAATGGGGGGGGGGAGGGATCAGGGGTGAGAGACTGGCAGAGGTATCACTAGTAGCGTTAATGGCCTTGTCGTTCAAGCTAAGCCAGGTGCTGCTCAGATGCGAATTTAGGGCTGTGGGGCCATACACGTACCCACGCACCAACTCACCCACCCACCCAGTACTCTTCTGACAGACACCCCTCTCTGTCCCCTCCCTTGATTCTCCTGAATCCGGGATCTCCGGGGGCCGGCTAGCCGCACACAAAGCTAGATGGTACCTTATCCAGTGCAACAGCCAAACGAGTACCTTCCTAAATCCACGCCCCAGGGCGTATATGTATCTTTGTTAATTATCCTGCCCATCGTCCACTCCCCTTCCTCCATCGTCGCCCATTGCTACCCACTATAAGGCCACCACCTGCATCAGTCACCAGTAAGATCATTATCTCACCCTTGAAACGCCCGATCGCCCATCCACTCATCTCTTGGTTGACCTGCCCATGTTACCTCCCTTGCCTATATAGCTACCCAACCACTCATGCAGTATGCTCACTGCCTGCATCATGGTCGCCGTTAATATCCATGTGCTCATTGCAATCATCGCCCATCAACCCATCCCTTGGTTAACCAGTCCATCACTGTCTTATTACCTAATCTCTATTACGTCTCTATCATCTCTATTACCCCATCATCCTCTTCTTACCTGTCCATCATCCCCTTCTTAACTGCCCATCATCTTCTCCAGTACCCGTTGCTCCCCGCCCGCTCATGTGGTTTCTTAATCTCATGTGGTTTCTTAATCTCATGGGGGTTCTTAATCTCATGGGGGTTCTTAATCTCATGGGGTTTCTTAATCTCATGTGGTTTCTTAATCTCATGTGGTTTCTTAATCTCATGGGGGTTCTTAATCTCATGTGGTTTCTTAATCTCATGTTGTTTCTTAATCTCATGTGGTTTCTTAATCTCATGTGGTTTCTTAATCTCATGTGGTTTCTTAATCTCATGGGGTTTCTTAATCTCATGGGGGTTCTTAATCTCATGTGGTTTCTTAATCTCATGTGGTTTCTTAATCTCATGGGGGTTCTTAATCTCACGGGGGTTCTTAATCTCATGGGGGTTCTTAATCTCATGTGGTTTCTTAATCTCATGTGGTTTCTTAATCTCATGGGGGTTCTTAATCTCTTGTGGTTTCTTAATCTCATGGGGGTTCTTAATCTCTTGTGGTTTCTTAATCTCATGTGGTTTCTTAATCTCATGTGGTTTCTTAATCTCATGGGGGTTCTTAATCTCATGTGGTTTCTTAATCTCATGTGGTTTCTTAATCTCATGTGGTTTCTTAATCTCATGTGGTTTCTTAATCTCATGTGGTTTCTTAATCTCATGTGGTTTCTTAATCTCATGGGGTTTCTTAATCTCATGGGGGTTCTTAATCTCATGTGGTTTCTTAATCTCATGTGGTTTCTTAATCTCATGGGGGTTCTTAATCTCACGGGGGTTCTTAATCTCATGGGGGTTCTTAATCTCATGTGGTTTCTTAATCTCATGTGGTTTCTTAATCTCATGTGGTTTCTTAATCTCATGGGGGTTCTTAATCTCATGGGGGTTCTTAATCTCATGTGGTTCTTAATCTCATGTGGTTTCTTAATCTCATGGGGGTTCTTAATCTCACGTGGTTTCTTAATCTCTTGTGGTTTCTTAATCTCATGTGGTTTCTTAATCTCATGTGGTTTCTTAATCTCATGGGGGTTCTTAATCTCATGTGGTTTCTTAATCTCATGGGGGTTCTTAATCTCACGTGGTTTCTTAATCTCTTGTGGTTTCTTAATCTCATGTGGTTTCTTAATCTCATGTGGTTTCTTAATCTCATGGGGGTTCTTAATCTCATGTGGTTTCTTAATCTCATGTGGTTTCTTAATCTCATGGGGGTTCTTAATCTCACGGGGGTTCTTAATCTCATGGGGGTTCTTAATCTCATGTGGTTTCTTAATCTCATGTGGTTTCTTAATCTCATGGGGGTTCTTAATCTCATGGGGGTTCTTAATCTCATGTGGTTCTTAATCTCATGTGGTTTCTTAATCTCATGTGGTTTCTTAATCTCATGTGGTTTCTTAATCTCATGTGGTTTCTTAATCTCATGGGGGTTCTTAATCTCTTGTGGTTTCTTAATCTCATGTGGTTTCTTGATCTCATGTGGTTTCTTAATCTCATGTGGTTTCTTAATCTCATGGGGGTTCTTAATCTCATGGGGGTTCTTAATCTCATGGGGGTTCTTAATCTCATGTGGTTTCTTAATCTCATGGGGGTTCTTAATCTCATGTGGTTTCTTAATCTCATGGGGGTTCTTAATCTCATGGGGGTTCTTAATCTCATGGGGGTTCTTAATCTCATGGGGGTTCTTAATCTCATGTGGTTTCTTAATCTCATGTGGTTTCTTAATCTCATGGGGGTTCTTAATCTCATGGGGGTTCTTACTCTCATGGGGGTTCTTAATCTCACCTGTCCATCATCGTTTCCCCTGCCTCCATTGGTACCTGTTGCTCCCCGCCCGCTGTTGTGTGCCTCATATCCACCATGGGCAGCCATCTCCTCATCAAAACCTGCCAATCCGCCCGCTTTTGACATCCGACGGAGAGTCTGTTGAATGCAACGCATAATTCGGTTACAGGTTATTCAGTGCTTGTTCAGAGATATTAAGTGCTTGTTCAGGGGTGGCGGCTTAGGGGTCAGGATAAAGGGTTTGCGGTTTAACCCTAAACCCTAAACTAGACGGATTAGGGGTCAGGGGTCAGCATTATCAGCCATCTCATTATCAAAATCTGCCAAGCCGTCTGCCATACACATTCGACGGAGAGTCTGAAGATGCAACATGGAATTCGGTCACAGGTTCAGGGTTACAAAGTGCTTGTTCATGGGTGACGGGTTAGAGGTCGGGGTACAGCATTGGCATCTATCTGCTCTTCGAAACCTCCCAAGTCATCGACTGAAGAGCCTGTGGGTGCAATGGCAAGGTATCGAGGTTCAGACATTTGCTAACTGCTTCAAGGTTGAGGATTACACAATGCCAGCACTCTCCCGTTCATCCCCCATGGCAACGGCGCAGATGTGGCTACGGCCCCAAGCTGCGTTGTCTTCTCAACCTCCGCTCCCTAACAGGGCGTAGCTTTCTTTCTTTCTGTCCACCCTTCAACCATAATCGTCCCAGATTGACATTAAACTGTGGTTATGTGGATGCAACAAGACATTGGGTTACAGGTTCAGGGTTATCCAGTGCTTGTTCAGGGGTGGCGGGCTAATGGTAACGCTTCATTTCTTTCTGCTCACCCTTGAACCCTAAATCGTCCTTTATTGACATTCAACCGTGTTTCTGTGGATGCAAAAAATAAATAAATGCTAGGCACTCCGCCGAAGCATCAGGCTTCAGGACCGCTCGACCCACACCAGCTCAGTCCCGAGCATGATAGCCTGCTCACGACATTCTGTGTGTGCAATCAGATGCGCAAGGACAGGGTCGCCGAGTGCGAGTGAAGGGGGCAGGGTTCAGCATTGGCAGCCATCAAAAAAACAGCGCAGCCCGGGCTGAAGCCACATACTTCAATGACCGGCATCTAGACTCGAGGCCTGCAATGTCCTGCTCGTTACGCGAAAAGTGCAGGAAAGCCCGACTGGGCTCGCAGGGCTTAAGTCAGTCTTGTGATCCACAGTTTGTGGAGGCAATGTTGTTTCTGACGGGAAAGAGGTCGGGGGGAAGAAAGATGAAAGAAAGAAAGACTACTCCTTTGCTGAAGCGGGAGGCGTGAGAACCGCTCGACCCACAGGAGGTATGTCAAAGTTGGTAGGATAGCCTGCTCACGACATTCTGTATGGGGCAGTGAAGATAATCCGGTTTTCGATGATGCGGTTACCCCCTCCCTGCCATGAGCCAGGACCTCAAGGTAATGGCTCCCCTGGTCCACCGGTGCTACTGGAGTCAAAATATGACGTTTCAAGGGCTGGATTTAGCATTGAAGAGTGCCTTTCACTGAGGCTTAGGCAAATGAGGCTGCTCACCTTGCCTGTGCCCCCATGGACATGAGAAAGGCCGCGTAGCTCAATGGGTATGCGTACCACGAGATGGACAATATCGCAGTAAGAGATGGACAATATCGGGGTGGAAACCACCGGTTCAGTCCCTCTTGTCCATTTGTCGCATCCACGAATATTCGTTTCTCTGTCTAAATCAATATGCGCCAATGAGGAGCCAATCGTCATTTTGCGTTCGGCCATACCCCTGGTCATACCAGACTGGACCAAAGGCAAAGGCCCGACGCGCATTGACAGGCTTTATCGAGCCACATTAATTGCAAATGTTTATAATTATATGTGTCGACCGTTGATTGCCACTTGAAAAGGGCTTCAGGTTTTCCCATTATTGGAATTTTCGCATTCTTATTGCAGCGGACATCCGCGGGGAGAGAGGTGACACATTTCTTGCCCTTCATTATTTCTAATTCATAGCTTTCTGCACAATGTCCGTGCAGGTTGACAAGATCGAGGTATGTCTAGAAAGCCGAGGGCGCGTTTCTCTGTGAGGGGCGAGGTGCCAATACGAACGGCTGGGGGCGTAGGCTCCGGCCTATAAAAATGGAGACAGACTCCCAAGACC
This sequence comes from Limnomonas spitsbergensis, assembly GCA_037349105.1. Lineage (NCBI taxonomy): Eukaryota > Viridiplantae > Chlorophyta > Chlorophyceae > Chlamydomonadales > Limnomonas > Limnomonas spitsbergensis. The sequence continues at coordinate 914,776 of JAYJMM010000121.1, forward strand.
AGGAAGGATGAGGGCCAAATGTAGATAGTGGCTCCATCATACATGCTGGCTGTCATACATGCTGGCTACATGTACTGGCTGGCATGCATGCTGGCTACATGCACTGGCTGGTATGCATGCTGGCTCCATGCACTGGCTGGCATGCATGCTGGCTCCATGCACTGGCTGACATGCATGTTGGCTCCATGCACTGGCTGGTATGCATGCTGGCTCCATGCACTGGCTGGCATGCATGCTGGCTCCATGCACTGGCTGGCATGCATGTTGGCTCCATGCATTAGCTGGCATGCATGCTGGCTCCATGCACTGGCTGGCATGCATGCTGGCTCCATGCACTGGCTGACATGCATGTTGGCTCCATGCACTGGCTGGTATGCATGCTGGCTCCATGCACTGGCTGGCATGCATGCTGGCTCCATGCACTGGCTGGTATGCATGCTGGCTCCATGCACTGGCTGGTATGCATGCTGGCTCCATGCACTGGCTTGCATGCATGCTGGCTCCATGCACTGGCTGGTATGCATGCTGGCTCCATGCAATACCTGCCATGCATGCTGGCTCAATGCACTGGCTGGCATGCATGCTGGCTCCATGCACTGGCTGGCATGCATGCTGGCTCCATGCAATACCTGCCATGCATGCTGGCTCCATGCACTGGCTGGCATGCATGCTGGCTCCATGCACTGGCTGGCATGCATGCTGGCTCCATGCAATACCTGCCATGCATGCTGGCTCCATGCACTGGCTGGCATGCATGCTGGCTCCATGCAATACCTGCCATGCATGCTGGCTCCATGCAATACCTGCCATGCATGCTGGCTCAATGCAATACCTGCCATGCATGCTGGCTCAATGCAATACCTGCCATGCATGCTGGCTCTATGCAATACCTGCCATGCATGCTGGCTCTATGCAATACCTGCCATGCATGCTGGCTCCATGCAATACCTGCCATGCATGCTGGCTCCATGCAATACCTGCCATGCATGCTGGCTCAATGCAATACCTGCCATGCATGCTGGCTCTATGCAATACCTGCCATGCATGCTGGCTCTATGCACTGGCTGGCATGCATGCTGGCTCCATGCACTGGCTGGCATGCATGACCTATAGCCTTAAAACCTACACTGTCCCACATGCATCATGCTTGACCTTGTCCTTGCACTTCTCGGTGGCACTCGTACCAGGGGGCCCAGCCTGCGAGCACTGTAATGGGGGTCAAAGTCATGAAGACCTTAAGGAGGCAGGGGGGTGGCATACCTTTAGTATGCACCCATATTGAATGCTACACCCTTGCCACTGAATCCTGGCCCATGAACCATGGAATGCTTTGCTCTGCCCTCCTCACAGGGGCAGCCGGAGGAGGCAATGCTGGAGGGGAGTGCAGAAATTATGTGGTGCAACCAGGTACAACACATGGAAGGCATTACAGTTTATCCAGACCACAATGGCAGAGATAGAGGCTGTGATGGAGAGAATGTTATAGTAACATGGATGCCCCACTTCTATCAGTTATATGCCACAATTATTAATGGCCTGTTTTTTCCCTTTCTGAATTTTAAGGATTTTTTTTTCCCTCTAAGAGGTCGGGCGCCCGGCCGAGCCTTTTGAGCAGGGTCCAAAGGTATAACGTCATTGATTTCTAAACTGCCATGGCGCCCCTCACAGTACTGCTACTTGGCCTAGCTTACCTTGTCCAAATATGCCAAGTATCAGCAGTTAAATCTGATTCCAAGTTCGGTGGACTGAAATAGATCCGCTGGGCGGTTTTATGTCAGATGTCCGTGCGATTCCTCAATGCTTCGCACTTTAGCGAAGGTCATGTTATCTTAGCTACTCTGAAGAGCAGGTCGCTGAACATTATGTTCCATGCTGGCCGCTCTCAATTTTGTATTCAGGCCTGACTCTATAGGCTTGGCCGCTACCACATCCTGCTGTGAACCTAGGGATGTAACCACAAGCATATCACTTTACACTCCTGCATGCCTTTCCTTCGTGTAGGAAGTGGGGCACTTGTGTTCCTCTTTTTCTTCCTCTCTTGGTTTATTTTCACTACTACTTTTTACAATACGTGTGATCAAACCCGTCCTTGGCTTGCCTTCCATGGGCATACAAATATAAAAAAGAAGAGCATGAGGCCTCAACTAGACGGGGCTGCGCCTGAACACGTGAAGTGTCTTGCGCGAGCCGCTACCAGCCATGGACACCTGAATGACACCATGGTGCACAAAGGGGGCACTGACTCTGACGATATTGAGGACACGCAAGATGGCAAGGGGCGTGCTGTAGATGTCGCCCTTCCCCTTGCCACAGCTACACATAAAACATTGCACCTTTGTATCCCGCCCTACCATGAGAAACATAACTTTCCGATCAGCCTCAGCGAAGCCATCACAAAAAGCAAAAACTGCCTTTCGCATTGGGGGCTTACACAGGGTGGGCAAGGACCTGAAGCTGGTCAGATCCGTTTTGAAGTGGATCTGCAAGCAATCCGGACCTACGCCATGCTTTCCCAGGACCCTCTGGTATGCGCCAAACACATCAGAGAGCCCTGAGTTCTTGATCTCCATCCCAACACCGTAGGCAGCCCTAAACAAAGCCACACCTAAAATCAGCATAATGCCGCTAGAAGCCCCTATGTCGACCAGCTCAAAGCTCTCAAAAGGAGAAAATGAGGCCATTATCGCCCCGAAAATGGTTGGCATGGACCCCATGGTGGCAGTCCCTGCCATCCCATCACCCGCACCACCCAAATTCCCGAGTGCCGCCACCACACGACATAATGCCTGCAGAGGAAAGAAGGGAGAACAAGGTTAACAAGATGTGAGGTTGATCAGCAGCAAGTTCTTCTTTCACTTGCTAATTTAATAACGCCAACAATATGCCTCTGCATGAAGAACCTCACCATTAAAAAAGCAGTGCGAGTAGCAGCAATGACGCCAGCAGACATATGGCGTGCAACCTGCATACCTCCAGCTGTTGCGCTCGTACCAGCGTACTCATCCTACGGTCATGGGGTCAAACTCATGAAGGCATTCAGGGAGCAGGTGGGTGGCATACCTATATTATGTACACAAATGGAATCTACACCCCTGCCACTGAACCCTGGCCCATGAACCCTGAGTGGGCCCCTTCCAAGTTTACCCCCCTCCCAGTTTGACCCATCTCCCGCAGGCCCGTGACCCCCACGCAGCGAAGGCGCGCCTTCCACACTTTTCCACAACATGGGCATCCATTCTGAATTGTCCTTTCTGGCAAAAACAACACTGCCCTGAACCCCCTACACTGCCCCACCTGCTTTGTGCTTGATCTTGTCCTTGCACCTCCATCTGTTGCACGTGCGCTACCGGACTCAGCCTGCGTGTACGGTCATGGGAGTCAAACTCAGGAAGGCATTCAGGGAGCAGGTGGGTGGCATACCTCTATTATGTACACAAATTGAATCGTACACCCCTGCCACTGAACCCTGGCCCATGAACCCTGACTGGGCCCCTTCCAAGGTTACCCCCCTCCCAGTTTGACCCATCTCCTGCAGGAATCGTGACCCCCACACTTTTCCACAACATGGGCATCCTTTCTTAATTGTCCTATCTGGCAAAAACAAAACTGCCCTGAACCCCTGAACCCCCTACACTGTCCCACCTGCTTTGTGCTTGATCTTGTCCTTTCACCTCCAGCTGTTGCACCTGCGCTACCGCGCTCAGCCTGCGTGTACGGTCATGGGAGTCAAACTCAGGAAGGCCTTCAGGGAGCAGGTGGGTGGCATACCTCTACTATGTACACAAATTGAATCGTAAACCCCTGCCACTGAACCCAGGCCCATGAACCCTGACTGGGCCCCTTCCAAGTTTATCCCCCTCCCAGTTTGACCCATCTCCCGCAGGCCCCATGACCCTCATGCAGCGAAGGCGCGCCTTCCACACTTTTCCACAACATGGGCATCCATTCTGAATTGTCCTATCTGGCAAAAACAAAACTGCCCTGAACCCCTGAACCCCCTACACTGTCCCACCTGCTCTGTGCTTGATCTTGTCCTTTCACCTCCAGCTGTTGCACCTGCGCTACCGCGCTCAGCCTGCGTGTACGGTCATGGGAGTCAAACTCAGGAAGGCATTCAGGGAGCAGGTGGGTGGCATACCTCTACTATGTACACAAATTGAATCGTACACCCCTGCCACTGAACCCTGGCCCATGAACCCTGACTGGGCCCCTTCCAAGTTTATCCCCCTCCCAGTTTGACCCATCTCCCGCAGGCCCCGTGACCCCCATGCAGCGAAGGCGCGCCTTCCACACTTTTCCACAACATGGGCATCCATTCTGAATTGTCCTATCTGGCAAAAACAAAACTGCCCTGAACCCCTGAACCCCCTACACTGTCCCACCTGCTTTGTGCTTGATCTTGTCCTTTCACCTCCAGCTGTTGCACCTGCGCTACCGCGCTCAGCCTGCGTGTACGGTCATGGGAGTCAAACTCAGGAAGGCATTCAGGGAGCAGGTGGGTGGCATACCTCTACTATGTACACAAATTGAATCGTAAACCCCTGCCACTGAACCCTGGCCCATGAACCCTGACTGGGCCCCTTCCAAGTTTATCCCCCTCCCAGTTTGACCCATCTCCCGCAGGCCCCGTGACCCTCATGCAGCGAAGGCGCGCCTTCCACACTTTTCCACAACATGGGCATCCATTCTGAATTGTCCTATCTGGCAAAAACAAAACTGCCCTGAACCCCTGAACCCCCTACACTGTCCCACCTGCTCTGTGCTTGATCTTGTCCTTTCACCTCCAGCTGTTGCACCTGCGCTACCGCGCTCAGCCTGCGTGTACGGTCATGGGAGTCAAACTCAGGAAGGCATTCAGGGAGCAGGTGGGTGGCATACCTCTACTATGTACACAAATTGAATCGTAAACCCCTGCCACTGAACCCTGGCCCATGAACCCTGACTGGGCCCCTTCCAAGTTTATCCCCCTCCCAGTTTGACCCATCTCCCGCAGGCCCCGTGACCCCCATGCAGCGAAGGCGCGCCTTCCACACTTTTCCACAACATGGGCATCCATTCTGAATTGTCCTATCTGGCAAAAACAAAACTGCCCTGAACCCCTGAACCCCCTACACTGTCCCACCTGCTCTGTGCTTGATCTTGTCCTTTCACCTCCAGCTGTTGCACCTGCGCTACCGCGCTCAGCCTGCGTGTACGGTCATGGGAGTCAAACTCAGGAAGGCATTCAGGGAGCAGGTGGGTGGCATACCTCTACTATGTACACAAATTGAATCGTACACCCCTGCCACTGAACCCTGGCCCATGAACCCTGACTGGGCCCCTTCCAAGTTTATCCCCCTCCCAGTTTGACCCATCTCCCGCAGGCCCCGTGACCCCCATGCAGCGAAGGCGCGCCTTCCACACTTTACACAACATGGGCATCCATTCTGAATTGTCTTTTCTGGCAAAAACAACACTGCCCTGAACCCCTGAACCCCCTACACTGTCCCACCTGCTCTGTGCTTGATCTTGTCCTTGCACCTCCATCTGTTGCACGTGCGCTACCGGACTCAGCCTGCGTGTACGGTCATGGGAGTCAAACTCAGGAAGGCATTCAGGGAGCAGGTGGGTGGCATACCTCTATTATGTACACAAATTGAATCGTACACCCCTGCCACTGAACCCTGGCCCATGAACCCTGACTGGGCCCCTTCCAAGGTTACCCCCCTCTCAGTTTGACCCATCTCCTGCAGGAATCGTGACCCCCACACTTTTCCACAACATGGGCATCCATTCTGAATTGTCCTATCTGGCAAAAACAAAACTGCCCTGAACCCCTGAACCCCCTATACTGTCCCACCTGCTCTGTGCTTGATCTTGTCCTTTCACCTCCAGCTGTTGCACCTGCGCTACCGCGCTCAGCCTGCGTGTACGGTCATGGGAGTCAAACTCAGGAAGGCATTCAGGGAGCAGGTGGGTGGCATACCTCTACTATGTACACAAATTGAATCGTACACCCCTGCCACTGAACCCTGGCCCATGAACCCTGACTGGGCCCCTTCCAAGGTTACCCCCCTCCCAGTTTGACCCATCTCCCGCAGGCCCCGTGACCCCCATGCAGCGAAGGCGCGCCTTCCACACTTTACACACACAAGGGTGCACAGAGCAGGTAGGCAGTCAAGCAAGCAGTCGGGTAGGCAGCCAGCCCACCTCTACTCCTTCAGTCGGTGCACCAGTGTCGTCTTCTGCAAAGGCATCAGCTTGGTCAGAGTTGGTGTTAGCCTGCATACATAGGGGGGCATTCAGGTTAGGGACATGCATATTGGTTCAAGGGTTTAGGTCCCATCACTTGGGTGTAGGGGCTAGGTTCAAGCAGAAGGTACAAGCACAAGGATGCCATGGTTGCCCTTGCAGCTCCAGCTGTGGCCCTTGCACTAGCGGGGCCAGCCTACGAGCACGGTCATGGGGGTCAAAGTCAAACAGGCCTTCATGAGGCAGGGGGGTAACATGCCTTTGCTTTGTACAATTATGGAATCCCTATGCAAGCAAAATGTCCCACCTGCGCCGTGCTTGCCATTGCAGCTCCAGCTGTGGCCTTTGCACTAGCGGAGCCAGCCTGCGAGCACGGTCATGGGGGTCAAAGTCAAATGGGTCTTCATGAGGCAGGGGGGTGGCATGCCCATGCTTTGTACAATAATTGAATCAAGCACCCTTGCCCATGAACCCTGCTTCAAACCCCTCCCAAAATTATCCCCTTCCCGAAGTGGCAGAGGAACCATTCACCCCTGCGCCCTAAACCATTCTGCCCCACCTGCATCACACTGCTTACCTGAGAATGTCCCTCTTGAAGCCTGGCTAGAAGCCCGTGGCATTCTGACATCTTTATCCATTCAGTTGTTCCATCTGCTGCTTCCACGCTCACGTCTACCAGGTTGCCGAACGTCGTCTGCTCCGTCTTCCCGACCATGCTGGCGAGCGTCTTGGACGAGACCAGCTTGTCATTGCGCTCTGCTTCGGCCATGACCTCCACTGCGTCAGCCTGGCTTGTTGGTAGGCTGCCAATGTCCGTGATTGGAAGTAGTCTGTACCCGCAAGGGTATGATCGCCGCAGACTTATCAAGGCGAAGATGACCTGTGGAAGAGGAATGCATGGTAAACGTGAATGCGTAACCCTTTGTAAACTTGAAGCATGCATGGTTAACATGAAGGGATATTACCATGGCTCAAAGCGCTATACGCACCTGCTGTCCGCCCTGTCTTCCCTTCTTACATCGCAGGAGAATTATACGGACCGACCTGCCGCAGTCCCCTTTTAGCAAAGATAGGTTCAAATCTTTGGGTCTCCATCCGTACAGGACCAAAAAAGACATGTAAAGAAAAGAGCGCGTAAAGAATACAGGAGCTTGACTTCAGGAATGAAGACTGCTCAGATGTGTGGACAGAATCTGGAAATTTGAAATAATGTGTTGAGCTGTGAAAATTTGAATTTTTTGAGCAGACCACAGAAGGGACACGGGTCGTGGTATCGGCAATCAGCCAAATGTATGAAGTCCCTGAGTTGTTAATCAGCAAATCTGTTCGAAATATAAACGGGGCCATTCGTGAACACAGCAGGCGCATCCTTCGCAAGAATCACGGGAGTACAAGTAACACCCCAATATTCACTGGCATCAGAGAGAACCCCGTCTTCCAGCGTGCGGTGGATGCCGTTAGCTCGCGCTATAAAAACAGCCGGGAAGTCGTCATCAAGAAGTTTCAAAGGTAGGGCGAACGTGTACTCACTGATGATGACACCAGCATAAACCGGAGCCAACCAAGACATCCACACAACGTTTTGGGCCTGACTCAAGCCCTTCAGCCCCTTCAGCCCTGCTCCCTAAACCCTAGCCTCTGCTCCCTTAAGGCCTTAATTCCTTAACCCCATGCCAGTATTCCCTAACCCCCCCATTGCATGATGCATGCAGGTGCCTGTCCAACTCAGTGTACCAGGGGGTTGACAGCAGTGGTCAAACAAAGAAGCCCGCCGCAGCCAACCGCAGAGTTACTCCTCATCCGCTCTTTGCGATGCCAGACCAGAAGCCAGGACCATCTACACCAGCCACTGACCCTCTCAAGCACAGTGCAAGCATTTTCAAACTACATCCTGTATTTATGGAGAGTTGCAGGCCATTAATTGAGATGGCAGTTGCCAAAGCCAAGGAGGATGAGGCATCACTACTGGCTGCAGCAGTGGCAGCAGCCGAGGCAGCAGAGAGGGAGGCTGCAGCGGTGACAGCAAGGTCGTCAGAACTAGCAGAAGAAGCAAATAAGAGGCTCCCGTCACCCTTGAAGGCTTGGATCGGCCACAGGAACTATGCTCTCCCCAACATGACATGCATTGTCCGACCAGAGGCGCAAGTGATGGACTTGACCATGTACAGGAGGGTGAGAGGATTGGTGGGGGATTCAGGGATGTGCTGCAACATAGGGGATCAGGGGAGTATAAGTATGGAGCAAATGGCAGTACTCAACAGCCAAGTCGCCCTCTGACCAGAATTCATCCACCCCAAGGCTGCTGAGGACTCGGGCATGTTAAGAAAGAAGAGCACCACATCCCCTGGAAATATGAACAGATCCCACATGCCTCTAGCTATGATTATTAGGATTGCTCAAAAACACATTGAGCTGCTGCAAGTATGGAGCAAATGGCATCAGCCTCTCCCCACCTGGCCATGCAAAGCATCTCCCACAGCCTCTTGCACATCACTTGTTTGAAATGCCTTGATTTTCCCTTTTCACAGGAACAGCTAGAAGCGGCCATGACGGAGGGGTGTGCTACGGTTCAGTGGTGCATCTGGGTACGCAACGAAGAGGCCAAGGAGCTAATTCCATTCATCCAGACCAAGATGGCAGAGATACAGGCTGTGATGGAGGGAATGATGTAGTAACATGAGTGTCCCACTTCTTAAGTTCGATCCTGCAAATGGTTGATCAATCCAAAAGCTTGAGCACAAAAATATCTTACCTACTGAACTCTCTACATTTGTACCAATGCGCATGAGCCCCAGGGTAGGTGGGCAGGTTTGAACACGAAATTAAGATAAGCAGGTCTGGGGCTTTGATTCCGCACTCCTGCTGCTAGATTAAACTTAACTAATACATTGTTAGGGCTTTCCCTAAGTTTGGTCGACAGCAGACTTAAATTGAGTCAGTGAAGACTGAAGAGATGTCCAGCCCGATAAGCATGCGTCTAGGGGTAGGTACGCATGTGTGAGCTGTGATTTGAATTAAGAGCATGCCACCTTAAACTTTGGCAGGGCCTGGAGGATAGGTTATCTAAGCTACCCTGAAGATCAGGTCGCTGAATATTAAGTTTCAGGAAGCCTGCTCTTAATTTTCTATCCAGGCCTGACTAGCTAGGCTCCATCGCTACCGCATTGAGCTGTGGATCTCTGACCGGGTCTGAATTAAGAGCATGCCACCTTAAACTTTGGCAGGGCCTGGAGGATAGGTTATCTAAGCTACCCTGAAGAGCAGGTCGCTGAATATTAAGTTTCAGGAAGCCTGCTCTTAATTTTCTATCCAGGCCTGACTAGCTAGGCTCCATCGCTACCGCATTGAGCTGTGGATCTCTGACCGGGTCTGAATTAAGAGCATGCCACCTTAAACTTTGGCAGGGCCTGGAGGATAGGTTATCTAAGCTACCCTGAAGAGCAGGTCGCTGAATATTAAGTTTCAGGAAGCCCGCTCTTAATTTTCTATCCAGGCCTGACTAGCTAGGCTCCATCGCTACCGCATTGAGCTGTGGATCTCTGACCGGGTCTGAATTAAGAGCATGCCACCTTAAACTTTGGCAGGGCCTGGAGGATAGGTTATCTAAGCTACCCTGAAGAGCAGGTCGCTGAATATTAAGTTTCAGGAAGCCTGCTCTTAATTTTCTATCCAGGCCTGACTAGCTAGGCTCCATCGCTACCGCATTGAGCTGTGGATCTCTGACCGGGTCTGAATTAAGAGCATGCCACCTTAAACTTTGGCAGGGCCTGGAGGATAGGTTATCTAAGCTACCCTGAAGATCAGGTCGCTGAATATTAAGTTTCAGGAAGCCCGCTCTTAATTTTCTATCCAGGCCTGACTAGCTAGGCTCCGTCGCTACCGCATTGAGCTGTGGATCTCTGACCGGGTCTGAATTAAGAGCATGCCACCTTAAACTTTGGCAGGGCCTGGAGGATAGGTTATCTAAGCTACCCTGAAGATCAGGTCGCTGAATATTAAGTTTCAGGAAGCCTGCTCTTAATTTTCTATCCAGGCCTGACTAGCTAGGCTCCATCGCTACCGCATTGAGCTGTGGATCTCTGACCGGGTCTGAATTAAGAGCATGCCACCTTAAACTTTGGCAGGGCCTGGAGGATAGGTTATCTAAGCTACCCTGAAGAGCAGGTCGCTGAATATTAAGTTTCAGGAAGCCTGCTCTTAATTTTCTATCCAGGCCTGACTAGCTAGGCTCCATCGCTACCGCATTGAGCTGTGGATCTCTGACCGGGTCTGAATTAAGAGCATGCCACCTTAAACTTTGGCAGGGCCTGGAGGATAGGTTATCTAAGCTACCCTGAAGAGCAGGTCGCTGAATATTAAGTTTCAGGAAGCCCGCTCTTAATTTTCTATCCAGGCCTGACTAGCTAGGCTCCATCGCTACCGCATTGAGCTGTGGATCTCTGACCGGGTCTGAATTAAGAGCATGCCACCTTAAACTTTGGCAGGGCCTGGAGGATAGGTTATCTAAGCTACCCTGAAGATCAGGTCGCTGAATATTAAGTTTCAGGAAGCCTGCTCTTAATTTTCTATCCAGGCCTGACTAGCTAGGCTCCATCGCTACCGCATTGAGCTGTGGATCTCTGACCGGGTCTGAATTAAGAGCATGCCACCTTAAACTTTGGCAGGGCCTGGAGGATAGGTTATCTAAGCTACCCTGAAGAGCAGGTCGCTGAATATTAAGTTTCAGGAAGCCTGCTCTTAATTTTCTATCCAGGCCTGACTTGCTAGGCTCCATCGCTACCGCATTGAGCTGTGGATCTCTGACCGGGTCTGAATTAAGAGCATGCCACCTTAAACTTTGGCAGGGCCTGGAGGATAGGTTATCTAAGCTACCCTGAAGAGCAGGTCGCTGAATATTAAGTTTCAGGAAGCCTGCTCTTAATTTTCTATCCAGGCCTGACTTGCTAGGCTCCATCGCTACCGCATTGAGCTGTGGATCTCTGACCGGGTCTGAATTAAGAGCATGCCACCTTAAACTTTGGCAGGGCCTGGAGGATAGGTTATCTAAGCTACCCTGAAGAGCAGGTCGCTGAATATTAAGTTTCAGGAAGCCTGCTCTTAATTTTCTATCCAGGCCTGACTAGCTAGGCTCCATCGCTACCGCATTGAGCTGTGGATCTCTGACCGGGTCTGAATTAAGAGCATGCCACCTTAAACTTTGGCAGGGCCTGGAGGATAGGTTATCTAAGCTACCCTGAAGATCAGGTCGCTGAATATTAAGTTTCAGGAAGCCTGCTCTTAATTTTCTATCCAGGCCTGACTAGCTAGGCTCCATCGCTACCGCATTGAGCTGTGGATCTCTGACCGGGTCTGAATTAAGAGCATGCCACCTTAAACTTTGGCAGGGCCTGGAGGATAGGTTATCTAAGCTACCCTGAAGATCAGGTCGCTGAATATTAAGTTTCAGGAAGCCCGCTCTTAATTTTCTATCCAGGCCTGACTAGCTAGGCTCCATCGCTACCGCATTGAGCTGTGGATCTCTGACCGGGTCTGAATTAAGAGCATGCCACCTTAAACTTTGGCAGGGCCTGGAGGATAGGTTATCTAAGCTACCCTGAAGAGCAGGTCGCTGAATATTAAGTTTCAGGAAGCCCGCTCTTAATTTTCTATCCAGGCCTGACTTGCTAGGCTCCATCGCTACCGCATTGAGCTGTGGATCTCTGACCGGGTCTGAATTAAGAGCATGCCACCTTAAACTTTGGCAGGGCCTGGAGGATAGGTTATCTAAGCTACCCTGAAGATCAGGTCGCTGAATATTAAGTTTCAGGAAGCCCGCTCTTAATTTTCTATCCAGGCCTGACTAGCTAGGCTCCATCGCTACCGCATTGAGCTGTGGATCTCTGACCGGGTCTGAATTAAGAGCATGCCACCTTAAACTTTGGCAGGGCCTGGAGGATAGGTTATCTAAGCTACCCTGAAGAGCAGGTCGCTGAATATTAAGTTTCAGGAAGCCCGCTCTTAATTTTCTATCCAGGCCTGACTAGCTAGGCTCCATCGCTACCGCATTGAGCTGTGGATCTCTGACCGGGTCTGAATTAAGAGCATGCCACCTTAAACTTTGGCAGGGCCTGGAGGATAGGTTATCTAAGCTACCCTGAAGATCAGGTCGCTGAATATTAAGTTTCAGGAAGCCTGCTCTTAATTTTCTATCCAGGCCTGACTAGCTAGGCTCCATCGCTACCGCATTGAGCTGTGGATCTCTGACCGGGTCTGAATTAAGAGCATGCCACCTTAAACTTTGGCAGGGCCTGGAGGATAGGTTATCTAAGCTACCCTGAAGAGCAGGTCGCTGAATATTAAGTTTCAGGAAGCCCGCTCTTAATTTTCTATCCAGGCCTGACTAGCTAGGCTCCATCGCTACCGCATTGAGCTGTGATTCTCTGATCGGGTCTGAATTAAGAGCATGCCACCTTAAACTTTGGCAGGGCCTGGAGGATAGGTTATCTAAGCTACCCTGAAGAGCAGGTCGCTGAATATTAAGTTTCAGGAAGCCCGCTCTTAATTTTCTATCCAGGCCTGACTTGCTAGGCTCCGTCGCTACCGTATTGAGCTGTGGATCTCTGACCGGGTCTGAATTAAGAGCATGCCACCTTAAACTTTGGCAGGGCCTGGAGGATAGGTTATCTAAGCTACCCTGAAGAGCAGGTCGCTGAATATTAAGTTTCAGGAAGCCTGCTCTTAATTTTCTATCCAGGCCTGACTAGCTAGGCTCCATCGCTACCGCATTGAGCTGTGGATCTCTGACCGGGTCTGAATTAAGAGCATGCCACCTTAAACTTTGGCAGGGCCTGGAGGATAGGTTATCTAAGCTACCCTGAAGAGCAGGTCGCTGAATATTAAGTTTCAGGAAGCCTGCTCTTAATTTTCTATCCAGGCCTGACTAGCTAGGCTCCATCGCTACCGCATTGAGCTGTGGATCTCTGACCGGGTCTGAATTAAGAGCATGCCACCTTAAACTTTGGCAGGGCCTGGAGGATAGGTTATCTAAGCTACCCTGAAGATCAGGTCGCTGAATATTAAGTTTCAGGAAGCCCGCTCTTAATTTTCTATCCAGGCCTGACTAGCTAGGCTCCATCGCTACCGCATTGAGCTGTGGATCTCTGACCGGGTCTGAATTAAGAGCATGCCACCTTAAACTTTGGCAGGGCCTGGAGGATAGGTTATCTAAGCTACCCTGAAGAGCAGGTCGCTGAATATTAAGTTTCAGGAAGCCTGCTCTTAATTTTCTATCCAGGCCTGACTAGCTAGGCTCCATCGCTACCGCATTGAGCTGTGGATCTCTGACCGGGTCTGAATTAAGAGCATGCCACCTTAAACTTTGGCAGGGCCTGGAGGATAGGTTATCTAAGCTACCCTGAAGAGCAGGTCGCTGAATATTAAGTTTCAGGAAGCCTGCTCTTAATTTTCTATCCAGGCCTGACTAGCTAGGCTCCATCGCTACCGCATTGAGCTGTGGATCTCTGACCGGGTCTGAATTAAGAGCATGCCACCTTAAACTTTGGCAGGGCCTGGAGGATAGGTTATCTAAGCTACCCTGAAGATCAGGTCGCTGAATATTAAGTTTCAGGAAGCCCTGCTCTTAATTTTCTATCCAGGCCTGACTAGCTAGGCTCCATCGCTACCGCATTGAGCTGTGGATCTCTGACCGGGTCTGAATTAAGAGCATGCCACCTTAAACTTTGGCAGGGCCTGGAGGATAGGTTATCTAAGCTACCCTGAAGAGCAGGTCGCTGAATATTAAGTTTCAGGAAGCCCGCTCTTAATTTTCTATCCAGGCCTGACTAGCTAGGCTCCATCGCTACCGCATTGAGCTGTGGATCTCTGACCGGGTCTGAATTAAGAGCATGCCACCTTAAACTTTGGCAGGGCCTGGAGGATAGGTTATCTAAGCTACCCTGAAGATCAGGTCGCTGAATATTAAGTTTCAGGAAGCCCGCTCTTAATTTTCTATCCAGGCCTGACTAGCTAGGCTCCATCGCTACCGCATTGAGCTGTGGATCTCTGACCGGGTCTGAATTAAGAGCATGCCACCTTAAACTTTGGCAGGGCCTGGAGGATAGGTTATCTAAGCTACCCTGAAGATCAGGTCGCTGAATATTAAGTTTCAGGAAGCCCGCTCTTAATTTTCTATCCAGGCCTGACTAGCTAGGCTCCATCGCTACCGCATTGAGCTGTGGATCTCTGACCGGGTCTGAATTAAGAGCATGCCACCTTAAACTTTGGCAGGGCCTGGAGGATAGGTTATCTAAGCTACCCTGAAGAGCAGGTCGCTGAATATTAAGTTTCAGGAAGCCCGCTCTTAATTTTCTATCCAGGCCTGACTAGCTAGGCTCCATCGCTACCGCATTGAGCTGTGGATCTCTGACCGGGTCTGAATTAAGAGCATGCCACCTTAAACTTTGGCAGGGCCTGGAGGATAGGTTATCTAAGCTACCCTGAAGAGCAGGTCGCTGAATATTAAGTTTCAGGAAGCCTGCTCTTAATTTTCTATCCAGGCCTGACTAGCTAGGCTCCATCGCTACCGCATTGAGCTGTGGATCTCTGACCGGGTCTGAATTAAGAGCATGCCACCTTAAACTTTGGCAGGGCCTGGAGGATAGGTTATCTAAGCTACCCTGAAGATCAGGTCGCTGAATATTAAGTTTCAGGAAGCCCTGCTCTTAATTTTCTATCCAGGCCTGACTAGCTAGGCTCCATCGCTACCGCATTGAGCTGTGGATCTCTGACCGGGTCTGAATTAAGAGCATGCCACCTTAAACTTTGGCAGGGCCTGGAGGATAGGTTATCTAAGCTACCCTGAAGAGCAGGTCGCTGAATATTAAGTTTCAGGAAGCCCGCTCTTAATTTTCTATCCAGGCCTGACTAGCTAGGCTCCATCGCTACCGCATTGAGCTGTGGATCTCTGACCGGGTCTGAATTAAGAGCATGCCACCTTAAACTTTGGCAGGGCCTGGAGGATAGGTTATCTAAGCTACCCTGAAGAGCAGGTCGCTGAATTAAGAGCATGCCACCTTAAACTTTGGCAGGGCCTGGAGGATAGGTTATCTAAGCTACCCTGAAGATCAGGTCGCTGAATATTAAGTTTCAGGAAGCCCGCTCTTAATTTTCTATCCAGGCCTGACTAGCTAGGCTCCATCGCTACCGCATTGAGCTGTGGATCTCTGACCGGGTCTGAATTAAGAGCATGCCACCTTAAACTTTGGCAGGGCCTGGAGGATAGGTTATCTAAGCTACCCTGAAGAGCAGGTCGCTGAATATTAAGTTTCAGGAAGCCCGCTCTTAATTTTCTATCCAGGCCTGACTAGCTAGGCTCCATCGCTACCGCATTGAGCTGTGGATCTCTGACCGGGTCTGAATTAAGAGCATGCCACCTTAAACTTTGGCAGGGCCTGGAGGATAGGTTATCTAAGCTACCCTGAAGATCAGGTCGCTGAATATTAAGTTTCAGGAAGCCCTGCTCTTAATTTTCTATCCAGGCCTGACTAGCTAGGCTCCATCGCTACCGCATTGAGCTGTGGATCTCTGACCGGGTCTGAATTAAGAGCATGCCACCTTAAACTTTGGCAGGGCCTGGAGGATAGGTTATCTAAGCTACCCTGAAGATCAGGTCGCTGAATATTAAGTTTCAGGAAGCCTGCTCTTAATTTTCTATCCAGGCCTGACTAGCTAGGCTCCATCGCTACCGCATTGAGCTGTGGATCTCTGACCGGGTCTGAATTAAGAGCATGCCACCTTAAACTTTGGCAGGGCCTGGAGGATAGGTTATCTAAGCTACCCTGAAGATCAGGTCGCTGAATATTAAGTTTCAGGAAGCCCGCTCTTAATTTTCTATCCAGGCCTGACTAGCTAGGCTCCATCGCTACCGCATTGAGCTGTGGATCTCTGACCGGGTCTGAATTAAGAGCATGCCACCTTAAACTTTGGCAGGGCCTGGAGGATAGGTTATCTAAGCTACCCTGAAGATCAGGTCGCTGAATATTAAGTTTCAGGAAGCCCGCTCTTAATTTTCTATCCAGGCCTGACTTGCTAGGCTCCATCGCTACCGCATTGAGCTGTGGATCTCTGACCGGGTCTGAATTAAGAGCATGCCACCTTAAACTTTGGCAGGGCCTGGAGGATAGGTTATCTAAGCTACCCTGAAGATCAGGTCGCTGAATATTAAGTTTCAGGAAGCCCGCTCTTAATTTTCTATCCAGGCCTGACTAGCTAGGCTCCATCGCTACCGCATTGAGCTGTGGATCTCTGACCGGGTCTGAATTAAGAGCATGCCACCTTAAACTTTGGCAGGGCCTGGAGGATAGGTTATCTAAGCTACCCTGAAGATCAGGTCGCTGAATATTAAGTTTCAGGAAGCCCGCTCTTAATTTTCTATCCAGGCCTGACTAGCTAGGCTCCATCGCTACCGCATTGAGCTGTGGATCTCTGACCGGGTCTGAATTAAGAGCATGCCACCTTAAACTTTGGCAGGGCCTGGAGGATAGGTTATCTAAGCTACCCTGAAGATCAGGTCGCTGAATATTAAGTTTCAGGAAGCCTGCTCTTAATTTTCTATCCAGGCCTGACTAGCTAGGCTCCATCGCTACCGCATTGAGCTGTGGATCTCTGACCGGGTCTGAATTAAGAGCATGCCACCTTAAACTTTGGCAGGGCCTGGAGGATAGGTTATCTAAGCTACCCTGAAGATCAGGTCGCTGAATATTAAGTTTCAGGAAGCCTGCTCTTAATTTTCTATCCAGGCCTGACTAGCTAGGCTCCATCGCTACCGCATTGAGCTGTGGATCTCTGACCGGGTCTGAATTAAGAGCATGCCACCTTAAACTTTGATCTGTTACCGTATCTGAATCAAGTTCATACCACATTCACCTTCGGCAGGGCCTCAAGGTGAACAAGAGTGATTCAGGAAGAAAAAAATGTAAAAAAGTGAAAGGACAGGTCAATAACGTTACACCTCTGGGCCCGCTCAAAGCTCGGCCGCGTAGGCGCCCGACTGTTCAGAAGGGAGTTAAGGAGGCACTAAAAGGAAGAGAGGGGGAAAGGAACAAAAGGAGAGGCCGGGCAGGCTAAGCAGACCAAGTCCAACACCTGAGTTCCACTAGAGACTACCCATCAGCAAAGCCTCAAATAACAGAAAAGTCCAGGAAAGCAAGCGTATCCCACCCATGCTTGGCCGCGAGGGCGCTCCACTGATCAGAAGGGAGAAGAGAAGAAACTAAAAACAACCCAAACAACAACAACAACAGGCAACAACAAAAAAGGCCAACGACATGGGCCTCAGAAACCCCGGAGACTAACTCTCAATAGGACAGGTGAAAGGCTCTGAAGCATGTACGCCTCAAGAATATGTACCACAGCTTCCTCATAGGCCAACTCGGTGGAAGTCTGTAGCACTGCTCTTCCTCCTGCAGCTGGCCTTGCCCCTCCCATGCAAGACCACGTGCACTCACAAACCAGCGATGGACACAGTTCATACTGTCGGCCGTGCCACTACAACGTGCTGATCCACTGCTGGCTCGTGCTCATGTAAAACGCATCTCCCAAGCACGCTTTCTGCTCATACATCACCGGGGTGAACTCTGAGACCCAGGATGGGTACGATTCCTTGTTGTTAGGACCAGCCCTTGTCAGGACTTCGACCCCCAGCATGTAGGTAGTTCGCCCGCCCTGCAGCTCCTCCAGATCCCGAACAGCCGCCTCCAAGGACATGGGCGTGCGGGGCTCTTCATTTGTCGGACCCCTGGCCCGACCCGTGACCCGCCTGTGGACAGCGTACACAACTGATTTCCAAGCCATGGCATACTGGTTGGCGCGATCGTATCGCCACATGTTCCTGATGGCGGGCAACTCGAGGATCCTCATGGGCGCCAAGGTCCCGCCGCCCTCCCGCTGCAGCCCGTAATCCCAGTCTTGCAGAATGTCCCAGATGGTGAGTTCTGCAGTCATGAACAATACACATGTACAAATCAACATTACTGGTCAAGGCAAATTAACAGTTTTGGAATACATCCAGTTACCCCCACCAGACATGCCCACCCTACCAAGCCTATCCCACACCAGGGATCCCCACCCTACCAAGCCTATCCCACACCAGGGATCCCCACCCTACCAAGCCTATCTCACACCTGGGACCCCCACCCTTCCAGGCTGATAAACCATAGCCATGTAAGGATCCCCTTTACTCCTCAAACACTCCCATCACTGACTGCCCTTACTCACTGATGCCGGTCCGGTCCTTCCTGCCACCCCAAGTTGTCCACTGCGTTTCCTGGCCGAATCGGCTGGGGATGATCCATTCTTCCAAGATATCGAAGGGCACGCTGACTTGGACAACCGTCTCTTTGAGGCTGTTCTTCTGCAGGACTCTCATTCTGAGCTCCCGAGTTGCCCCTGGCTGGACCTCCTGCTCCACTGCCCCTCGCTGGACCTCCTGCTCCACTGCCCCTGGCTGGACCTCCTCTTCCACTGCTCCTGGCTGGACCGTCTGCTCCACCGCCCCTGGCTGGACCGTCTGCTCCGCCGCCCCTCGCTGGACCGTCTGCTCCACCGCCCCTGGCTGGACCGTCTGCTCCGCCGCCCCTTGCTGGACCGTCTGCTCCGCCGCCCCTTGCTGGACCGTCTGCTCCACCGCCCCTGGCTGGACCGTCTGCACCTCTGCCCTGGGCCGCACTGGACCCCTTGCTGTATCGAATCCAGGAACCGGTGTGAGATTCTGCCACACCTGCTGCCTCCTCATGCCCCTCGGCAGCTTGACGGGACGTCTGTCGGACCTGAACTCCCGTTCTGGCAGCTGAGGTATGGGTCCAGATTCCAGCAGCGGTTGTGCACGCCCAGATTCCGGCAGCGGCATTGCACGCCCATGTTCCTCATATCTGGCCAACCTTCCCGCCAGGTTGCTGAACTTCACATCGAGAGACGTGAGGCCGATGGCACCACCCCTGGCCATGTCCTGCATATCCATCCGACTCTGCTGCTGCTCGCTGATGATTTGGATCAACAAGGCCTTGACCTCGTCACTGCTGCTGCTGGGCCCAGGTAGGTAATCTCGGTTGGCAATGCCATTCAGCTCCTCCACTGCTGTGCCAAGAAGGCCCGCAGGGCCCTTCAGGGTCAGGTGTTCAAACCGCCCGTACTTCACGTGAAGCAGGAAGATGCCCCTCGTATGCCGCGTCAGCTCTATCATCTTGTCCTTCGCGTACTTCTGGATAGAGATGAACAGTGGACCAGGGGTTGCTTGTGTAGGATTTAATATGTGTACATAATAAAGGTATGCCCTCCCCCTGCCTCCTAAAGGCCCTCATGACCCCTATGACCGTGCAGGTTGGGCCCGCTAGTACATGAGCCACAGCTCGAGGTGCAAGGACAGGGGGTTTAAACTGTGAGTGGGTTCAAACTGTGAGGTAGAGATTAAGGGTGTGGGGGGGTCAAACTGGGAATGAGGGGTGGGGGGGGGAGTAAGGTAGAGATGGAGGGTGTGGGGGGTCAAACTGGGAGTGAGGGGGGTGGGGTGGGGGGGGTAAGGTAGAGATTGAGGGTGTGGGGGGTCAAACTGGGAGTGAGGGGTGTGTGGGAGGGGGGTAAGGTAGAGTCAAAACTTGCAAGGTTAATGCACACTGTAATACAATTTAGTTTTTAGTCCCCCAAGCGAATTCCCCCCATACCCTTGTGGTACAGTCCCTAACACACCCACATGCCGTATGTTCTATTCCCCCCTGTCTCACCGCATTGTACTCCGCATGCGCCTCCTCCATGACTGCGGTGTACACCAGGTGGATGTTGCACCACCTCCGCCAAGCATCGGCATGCTTCGTGAAGAAGGGGATGATCTGGAACATGAGGTGCCCCGGGTTCTCAAGCCAGACATACGGAAGCTCCTGGAAGAATGAACGCTTGAAGAGGGTGGACATAAGCGTAAGCATGTTCTCGGTCGGAGAGTCCATCTTGTCCACGGGTACTTCGCGGTTGGCCTGAACATGAGGTCAATGGTTCAAGGCCAAGGGTTCAGGGTTGAGGGTTAATAGTCAAGGGTAAAGGTTTATGATTCCTGGACAGGGGTGTAGGATCTGGAGGCAGGGGTTATGATTCCTGGACAAGGGCGTAGGATCTGGAGGCAGGGGTTATGATTCCTGGACAGGGGTGTAGGATCTGGAGGCAGGGGTTATGATTCCTGGACAGGGGTGTAGGATCTGGAGGCAGGGGTTATGATTCCTGGACAGGGGTGTAGGATCTGGAGGCAGGGGTTATGATTCATGGACAAGGGTGTAGGATCTGGAGGCAGGGGTTATGATTCCTGGACTGGGGTGTAGGATCTGGAGGCAGGGGTTATGATTCCTGGACAGGGGTGTATGATCTGGGGGCAGGGGTTATGATTCCTGGACAAGGGTGTAGGATCTGGAGGCAGGGGTTATGATTCCTGGACAGGGGTGTAGGATCTGGAGGCAGGGGTTATGATTCCTGGACAAGGGGTGTAGGATCTGGAGGCAGGGGTTATGATTCCTGGACAGAGGTGTAGGATCTGGGGGCAGGGGTTATGATTCCTGGACAGGGGTGTAGGATCTGGAGGCAGGGGTTATGATTCCTGGACAGGGGTGTAGGATCTGGAGGCAGGGGATATGATTCCTGGACAGGGGTGTAGGATCTGGAGGCAGGGGTTATGATTCCTGGACAAGGGGTGTAGGATCTGGAGGCAGGGGTTATGATTCCTGGACAGGGGTGTAGGATCTGGAGGCAGGGGTTATGATTCCTGGACAAGGGTGTAGGATCTGGAGGCAGGGGTTATGATTTCTGGACAGGGGTGTAGGATCTGGGGGCAGGGGTTATGATTCCTGGACAGGGGTGTAGGATCTGGGGGCAGGGTTTATGATTCCTGGACAGGGGTGTAGGATCTGGGGGCATGGGTTATGATTCCTGGACAGGGGTGTAGGATCTGGGGGCAGGGGATATGATTCCTGGACAGGGGTGTAGGATCTGGGGGCAGGGGTTATGATTCCTGGACAGGGGTGTAGGATCTGGAGGCAGGGGTTATGATTCCTGGACAGGGGTGTAGGATCTGGAGGCAGGGGATATGATTCCTGGACAGGGGTGTAGGATCTGGGGGCAGGGGTTATGATTCCTGGACAAGGGTGTAGGATCTGGAGGCAGGGGTTATGATTCCTGGACAGGGGTGTAGGATCTGGAGGCATGGGTTATGATTCCTGGACAGGGGTGTAGGATCTGGAGGCAGGGGATATGATTCCTGGACAGGGGTGTAGGATCTGGAGGCAGGGGTTATGATTCCTGGACAATGGTGTAGGATCTGGAGGCAGGGGTTATGATTCCTGGACAGGGGTGTAGGATCTGGGGGCAGGGGTTATGATTCCTGGACAAGGGTGTAGGATCTGGAGGCAGGGGTTATGATTCCTGGACAAGGGGGTAGAATCTGGAGGCAGGGGTTATGATTCCTGGACAGGGGTGTAGGATCTGGAGGCAGGGGTTATGATTCCTGGACAGGGGTGTAGGATCTGGAGGCAGGGGATATGATTCCTGGACAAGGGTGTAGGATCTGGAGGCAGGGGTTATGATTCCTGGACAGGGGTGTAGGATCTGGGGGCAGGGGTTATGATTCTTGGACAAGGGTGTAGGATCTGGTGGCAGGGGTTATGATTCCTGGACAAGGGCGTAGGATCTGGAGGCAAGGGTTATGATTCCTGGACAGGGGTGTAGGATCTGGAGGCAGGGGTTATGATTCCTGGACAGGGGTGTAGGACCTGGAGGCAGGGGTTATGATTCCTGGACAGGGGTGTAGGATCTGGAGGCAGGGGTTATGATTCCTGGACAGGGGTGTAGGATCTGGAGGCAGGGGTTATGATTCCTGGACAGGGGTGTAGGATCTGGAGGCAGGGGTTATGATTCCTGGACAGGGGTGTAGGATCTGGAGGCAGGGGTTATGATTCCTGGACAGGGGTGTAGGATCTGGAGGCAGGGGTTATGATTCATGGACAAGGGTGTAGGATCTGGGGGCAGGGGTTATGATTCCTGGACTGGGGTGTAGGATCTGGAGGCAGGGGTTATGATTCCTGGACAGGGGTGTAGGGTCTGGAGGCAGGGGTTATGATTCCTGGACAGGGGTGTAGGATCTGGAGGCAGGGGTTATGATTCCTGGACAAGGGTGTAGGATCTGGAGGCAGGGGTTATGATTCCTGGACAGGGGTGTAGGATCTGGGGGCAGGGTTTATGATTCTTGGACAAGGGTGTAGGATCTGTAGGCAGGGGTTATGATTTCTGGACAAGGGCGTAGGATCTGGAGGCAAGGGTTATGATTCCTGGACAAGGATGTAGGATCTGGAGGCAGGGGATATGATTCCTGGACAGGGGTGTAGGATCTGGAGGCAGGGGTTATGATTCCTGGACAGGGGTGTAGGATCTGGAGGCAGGGGTTATGATTCCTGGACAGGGGTGTAGAATCTGGAGGCAGGGGTTATGATTCATGGACAAGGGTGTAGGATCTGGGGGCAGGGGTTATGATTCCTGGACTGGGGTGTAGGATCTGGAGGCAGGGGTTATGATTCCTGGACAGGGGTGTAGGATCTGGAGGCAGGGGTTATGATTCCTGGACAGGGGTGTAGGATCTGGAGGCAGGGGTTATGATTCCTGGACAGGGGGGTAGGATCTGGAGGCAGGGGTTATGATTCCTGGACAAGGGTGTAGGATCTGGAGGCAGGGGTTATGATTCCTGGACAAGGGTGTAGGATCTGGAGGCAGGGGTTATGATTCCTGGACAGGGGTGTAGGATCTGGAGGCAGGGGTTATGATTCCTGGACAGGGGTGTAGGATCTGGGGGCAGGGGTTATGATTCCTGGACAAGGGTGTAGAATCTGGAGGCAGGGGTTATGATCCTGGACAAGGGGTGTAGGATCTGGAGGCAGGGGTTATGATTCCTGGACAGGGGTGTAGGATCTGGAGGCAGGGGTTATGATTCCTGGACAAGGGTGTAGGATCTGGAGGCAGGGGTTATGATTCCTGGACAGGGGTGTAGGATCTGGGGGCAGGGGTTATGATTCCTGGACAACGGTGTAGAATCTGGAGGCAGGGGTTATGATCCTGGACACGGGGTGTAGGATCTGGAGGCAGGGGTTATGATTCCTGGACAGGGGTGTAGGATCTGGAGGCAGGGGTTATGATTCCTGGACAAGGGTGTAGGATCTGGAGGCAGGGGTTATGATTCCTGGACAGGGGTGTAGGATCTGGGGGCAGGGTTTATGATTCTTGGACAAGGGTGTAGGATCTGTAGGCAGGGGTTATGATTTCTGGACAAGGGCGTAGGATCTGGAGGCAAGGGTTATGATTCCTGGACAAGGATGTAGGATCTGGAGGCAGGGGATATGATTCCTGGACAGGGGTGTAGGATCTGGAGGCAGGGGTTATGATTCCTGGACAGGGGTGTAGGATCTGGAGGCAGGGGTTATGATTCCTGGACAGGGGTGTAGGATCTGGGGGCAGGGGTTATGATTCCTGGACAGGGGTGTAGGATCTGGGGGCAGGGGTTATGATTCCTGGACAGGGGTGTAGGATCTGGAGGCAGGGGTTATGATTCCTGGACAGGGGTGTAGGATCTGGAGGCAGGGGATATGATTCCTGGACAGGGGTGTAGGATCTGGAGGCAGGGGTTATGATTCCTGGACAAGGGGTGTAGGATCTGGAGGCAGGGGTTATGATTCCTGGACAGGGGTGTAGGATCTGGAGGCAGGGGTTATGATTCCTGGACAGGGGTGTAGGATCTGGAGGCAGGGGTTATGATTCCTGGACAGGGGTGTAGGATCTGGAGGCAGGGGATATGATTCCTGGACAGGGGTGTAGGATCTGGGGGCAGGGGTTATGATTCCTGGACAGGGGTGTAGGATCTGGGGGCAGGGGTTATGATTCCTGGACAGGGGTGTAGGATCTGGAGGCAGGGGTTATGATTCCTGGACAAGGGGTGTAGGATCTGGAGGAAGGGGTTATGATTCCTGGACAGGGGTGTAGGATCTGGAGGCAGGGGATATGATTCCTGGACAGGGGTGTAGGATCTGGAGGCAGGGGTTATGATTCCTGGACAGAGGTGTAGGATCTGGAGGCAGGGGTTATGATTCCTGGACAGGGGTGTAGGATCTGGAGGCAGGGGTTATGATTCCTGGACAAGGGGTGTAGGATCTGGAGGAAGGGGTTATGATTCCTGGACAGGGGTGTAGGATCTGGAGGCAGGGGTTATGATTCATGGACAAGGGTGTAGGGTCTGGAGGCAGGGGTTATGATTCCTGGACAGGGGTGTAGGATCTGGAGGCAGGGGTTATGATTCCTGGACAGGGGTGTATGATCTGGGGGCAGGGGTTATGATTCCTGGACAGGGGTGTAGGATCTGGAGGCAGGGGTTATGATTCCTGGACAAGGGGTGTAGGATCTGGAGGCAGGGGTTATGATTCCTGGACAGGGGTGTAGGATCTGGAGGCAGGGGTTATGATTCCTGGACAAGGGGTGTAGGATCTGGAGGAAGGGGTTATGATTCCTGGACAGGGGTGTAGGATCTGGAGGCAGGGGTTATGATTCATGGACAAGGGTGTAGGGTCTGGAGGCAGGGGTTATGATTCCTGGACAGGGGTGTAGGATCTGGAGGCAGGGGTTATGATTCCTGGACAGGGGTGTATGATCTGGGGGCAGGGGTTATGATTCCTGGACAAGGGTGTAGGATCTGGAGGCAGGGGTTATGATTCCTGGACAGGGGTGTAGGATCTGGAGGCAGGGGTTATGATTCCTGGACAAGGGGTGTAGGATCTGGAGGCAGGGGTTATGATTCCTGGACAGAGGTGTAGGATCTGGGGGCAGGGGTTATGATTCCTGGACAGGGGTGTAGGATCTGGAGGCAGGGGTTATGATTCCTGGACAGGGGTGTAGGACCTGGAGGCAGGGGTTATGATTCCTGGACAGGGGTGTAGGATCTGGAGGCAGGGGTTATGATTCCTGGACAGGGGTGTAGGATCTGGAGGCAGGGGTTATGATTCCTGGACAGGGGTGTAGGATCTGGAGGCAGGGGATATGATTCCTGGACAGGGGTGTAGGATCTGGAGGCAGGGGTTATGATTCCTGGACAGGGGTGTAGGATCTGGGGGCAGGGGTTATGATTCCTGGACAGGGGTGTAGGATCTGGGGGCAGGGGTTATGATTCCTGGACAGGGGTGTAGGATCTGGAGGCAGGGGTTATGATTCCTGGACAGGGGTGTAGGATCTGGAGGCAGGGGATATGATTCCTGGACAGGGGTGTAGGATCTGGGGGCAGGGGTTATGATTCCTGGACAGGGGTGTAGGATCTGGAGGCAGGGGTTATGATTCATGGACAAGGGTGTAGGATCTGGGGGCAGGGGTTATGATTCCTGGACTGGGGTGTAGGATCTGGAGGCAGGGGTTATGATTCCTGGACAGGGGTGTAGGATCTGGAGGCAGGGGTTATGATTCCTGGACAGGGGTGTAGGATCTGGAGGCAGGGGTTATGATTCCTGGACAGGGGGGTAGGATCTGGAGGCAGGGGTTATGATTCCTGGACAGGGGTGTAGGATCTGGAGGCAGGGGTTATGATTCCTGGACAGGGGTGTAGGATCTGGGGGCAGGGGTTATGATTCCTGGACAAGGGTGTAGAATCTGGAGGCAGGGGTTATGATTCCTGGACAGGGGTGTAGGATCTGGGGGCAGGGGTTATGATTCCTGGACAAGGGGTGTAGGATCTGGGGGCAGAGGTTATGATTCCTGGACAAGGGTGTAGGATCTGGAGGCAGGGGTTATGATTCCTGGACAGGGGTGTAGGATCTGTGGGCAGGGGTTATGATTCCTGGACAAGGGGGTAGGATCTGGAGGCAGGGGTTATGATTCCTGGACAAGGGTGTAGGATCTGGAGGCAGGGGTTATGATTCCTGGACAGGGGTGTAGGATCTGGAGGCAGGGGTTATGATTCCTGGACAGGGGTGTAGGATCTGGGGGCAGGGGTTATGATTCCTGGACAAGGGTGTAGAATCTGGAGGCAGGGGTTATGATCATGGACAAGGGGTGTAGGATCTGGAGGCAGGGGTTATGATTCCTGGACAGGGGTGTAGGATCTGGAGGCAGGGGTTATGATTCCTGGACAAGGGTGTAGGATCTGGAGGCAGGGGTTATGATTCCTGGACAGGGGTGTAGGATCTGGGGGCAGGGTTTATGATTCTTGGACAAGGGTGTAGGATCTGTAGGCATGGGTTATGATTCCTGGACAAGGGCGTAGGATCTGGAGGCAAGGGTTATGATTCCTGGACAAGGATGTAGGATCTGGAGGCAGGGGATATGATTCCTGGACAGGGGTGTAGGATCTGGAGGCAGGGGTTATGATTCCTGGACAGGGGTGTAGGATCTGGAGGCAAGGGTTATGATTCCTGGACAAGGATGTAGGATCTGGAGGCAGGGGTTATGATTCATGGACAAGGGTGTAGGATCTGGAGGCAGGGGTTATGATTCCTGGACAGGGGTGTAGGATCTGGAGGCAGGGGTTATGATTCCTGGACAGGGGTGTAGGATCTGGGGGCAGGGGTTATGATTCCTGGACAGGGGTGTAGGATCTGGGGGCAGGGGTTATGATTCCTGGACAGGGGTGTAGGATCTGGAGGCAGGGGTTATGATTCCTGGACAGGGGTGTAGGATCTGGAGGCAGGGGATATGATTCCTGGACAGGGGTGTAGGATCTGGAGGCAGGGGTTATGATTCCTGGACAAGGGGTGTAGGATCTGGAGGAAGGGGTTATGATTCCTGGACAGGGGTGTAGGATCTGGAGGCAGGGGTTATGATTCATGGACAAGGGTGTAGGATCTGGAGGCAGGGGTTATGATTCCTGGACTGGGGTGTAGGATCTGGAGGCAGGGGTTATGATTCCTGGACAGGGGTGTATGATCTGGGGGCAGGGGTTATGATTCCTGGACAAGGGTGTAGGATCTGGAGGCAGGGGTTATGATTCCTGGACAGGGGTGTAGGATCTGGAGGCAGGGGTTATGATTCCTGGACAAGGGGTGTAGGATCTGGAGGCAGGGGTTATGATTCCTGGACAGAGGTGTAGGATCTGGGGGCAGGGGTTATGATTCCTGGACAGGGGTGTAGGATCTGGAGGCAGGGGTTATGATTCCTGGACAGGGGTGTAGGATCTGGAGGAAGGGGTTATGATTCCTGGACAGGGGTGTAGGATCTGGAGGCAGGGGATATGATTCCTGGACAGGGGTGTAGGATCTGGAGGCAGGGGTTATGATTCCTGGACAAGGGGTGTAGGATCTGGAGGAAGGGGTTATGATTCCTGGACAGGGGTGTAGGATCTGGAGGCAGGGGTTATGATTCATGGACAAGGGTGTAGGATCTGGAGGCAGGGGTTATGATTCCTGGACTGGGGTGTAGGATCTGGAGGCAGGGGTTATGATTCCTGGACAGGGGTGTAGGATCTGGGGGCAGGGGTTATGATTCCTGGACAAGGGTGTAGGATCTGGAGGCAGGGGTTATGATTCCTGGACAGGGGTGTAGGATCTGGAGGCAGGGGTTATGATTCCTGGACAAGGGTGTAGGATCTGGAGGCAGGGGTTATGATTCCTGGACAAGGGTGTAGGATCTGGAGGCAGGGGTTACGATTCCTGGACAAGGGTGTAGGATCTGGAGGCAGGGGTTATGATTCCTGGACAAGGGTGTAGGATCTGGGGGCAGGGGTTATGATTCCTGGACAGGGGTGTAGGATCTGGAGGCAGGGGTTATGATTCCTGGACAAGGGTGTAGGATCTGGGGGCAGGGGATATGATTCCTGGACAAGGGGTGTAGGATCTGGAGGCAGGGGTTATGATTCCTGGACAAGGGTGTAGGATCTGGAGGCAGGGGTTATGATTCCTGGACAAGGGTGTAGGATCTGGAGGCAGGGGTTATGATTCCTGGACAGAGGTGTAGGATCTGGGGGCAGGGGTTATGATTCCTGGACAGGGGTGTAGGATCTGGAGGCAGGGGTTATGATTCCTGGAAAAGGGTGTAGGATCTGGAGGCAGGGGTTATGATTCCTGGACAGGGGTGTAGGATCTGTGGGCAGGGGTTATGATTCCTGGACAGGGGTGTAGGATCTGGAGGCAGGGGTTGTGATTCATGGACAAGGATGTAGGATCTGGAGGCAGGGGATATGATTCCTGGACAGGGGTGTAGGATCTGGGGGCAGGGGTTATGATTCCTGGACAGGGGTGTAGGATCTGGAGGCAGGGGTTATGATTCCTGGTCAATGGTGTAGGATCTGGGGGCATGGGTTATGCTTCCTGGACAGGGGTGTAGGATCTGGAGGCAGGGGTTATGATTCCTGGACAGGGGTGTAGGATCTGGGGGCAGGGGTTATGATTCCTGGACAGAGGTGTAGGATCTGGAGGCAGGGGATATGATTCCTGGACAGGGGTGTAGGATCTGGGGTCAGGGGTTATGATTCCTGGACAGGGGTGTAGGATCTGGAGGCAGGGGTTATGATTCCTGGACAGGGGTGTAGGATCTGGGGGCAGGGGATATGATTCCTGGACAGAGGTGTAGGATCTGGAGGCAGGGGATATGATTCCTGGACAGGGGTGTAGGATCTGGGGACAGGGGTTATGAGGGAGGCATATTCCCGCTTGACCCACCTCTTTCAACTTCACAAGCTTCTCCTCAGCCGGCTTGAAGGGGTTGTCGTCCCACATGTCTCTGAAGCCCTCCACCTCGGGCCCTTTGTAGCCCGCGTACTCCGTCTTGCCGTCCTCCAGAAAACCTGGCTCCCAGTAGGGTGGAAGGAGCTCTCGGAAGTTTGCCGCCAGGTCCCTGTCCACATAGCCGGCAGTCTTAGCAGCTGTGTCAGCGTTGGGTAGCCCACAGTAGGTGGACTTCACTATGCAATCGTCCCAGTTGCCCTTGGACCTGACGTCGTTCATGTTCATGTTCATCGCAGTCCTGCACAGGGTGAGAGAGGTGTGACTCTGAAACACTGGATGTATCATAGTGTATTGACATTGCATCACATGGCAATGGCAACATCATGGTAATCAGTGAACCACCTCAATTTTCAAGACCTCACCCTAGCTTTAAACCACACTGCTGTTTTCTGCTGTGACTTAACAAGATGTGAGACGGGCCGCCCAATCCCCAGATACCTGAGACGCTAACGCAAAAAAACAGCCTGGGTGCGCAAGGGGCCCTCGTCGACAGCTGAGAAAACTACTTACAACATAACCGCAGGATCTGTCTTGCGGTTGTAGTGTGTGAGCACCTTGGACCGGCCCTCTAGTGGCAGGTGAAGCATCCTTGTGTCACTCGCGTGGACCTTCTTTGAAAGTCCTAGCACAGGGTCTCCACTGTGGAAGAGCTGGAACAGTAAGGGGTGGATGGGGGCAAATGAAGTGTGAGATGTGTCAAATGAGCTCTATGCTGAGATATACTTTTCCTCGGCCATGCTCATCACACACACCAAATGGTCCTCACCATGTGCTTCCAATGCGTACGGCTTGGCTCCAGGTCTATCCAGTCAAAGCCCCGGCCTGGAACTCGCTGAGGTCCTTCCACTGTGTCCTCTGTGTGGCTGTCCATGAGGCAGAGGTCCCACAAGACATACATCATGATCGCGAAGATGGGGCATGTTGACCACACCTTGTGTCTGCATAGGGCATAATTTGATTGGGGAGCATCATGCAAAGAGGGAGAATTATTGAAGGATGGAACATCATGGCAATTTCTGTGAGGGGGGTCAAAATGTGAAGGGAGACCAGTGATGTGGGGGGGTCAAACTGTGAGGGGGGTCAAACTGTGAGGGGGGTCAAACTGTGAGGGGGGTCAAGCTGTGAGGGGGGTCAAGCTGTGAGGGGGGTCAAACTGTGAGGGGGGTCAAACTGTGAGGGGGGTCAAACTGTGAGGGGGGTCAAGCTGTGAGGGGGGTCAACCTGTGAGGGGGGTCAACCTGTGAGGGGGTCAAACTGTTAGGGAGGTTCAAAATGTGAGGGGGGTTCAAAATGTGAGGGGGGTCAAACTGTGAGGGGGTTCAAAGTGTGAGGGGGGTCAAGCTGTGAGGGGGGTCAAACTGTGAGGGGGTTCAAACTGTGAGGGGGGTCAAACTGTGAGGGGGTTCAAATTGTGAGGGGGGTCAAGCTGTGAGGGGGGTCAACCTGTGAGGGGGGTCAACCTGTGAGGGGGTCAAACTGTTAGGGAGGTTCAAAATGTGAGGGGGGTTCAAAATGTGAGGGGGTTCAAACTGTGAGGGGGGTCAAACTGTGAGGGGGTTCAAACTGTGAGGGGGGTCAAACTGTGAGGGGGTTCAAACTGTGAGGGGGGTCAAACTGTGAGGGGGTTCAAATTGTGAGGGGGTTCAAACTGTGAGGGGGTTCAAACTGTGAGGGGGTCAAACTGTGAGGGGGTTCAAACTGTGAGGGGGTTCAAACTGTGAGGGGGGTTCAAAGTGTGAGGGGGGTTCAAACTGTGAGGGGGTCAAACTGTGAGGGGGTCAAACTGTGAGGGGGGTTCAAACTGTGAGAGGGGTTCAAACTGTGAGGGGGTCAAACTGTGAGGGGGTCAAACTGTGAGGGGGTCAAACTGTGAGGGGGGTCAAACTGTGAGGGGGTCAAAGTGTGAGGGGGTTCAAACTGTGAGGGGGGTTCAAACTGTGAGGGGGGTTCAAACTGTGAGGGGGGTTCAAACTGTGAGGGGGTCAAACTGTGAGGGGGTCAAACTGTGAGGGGGGTTCAAACTGTGAGGGGGGTTCAAACTGTGAGGGGGTCAAACTGTGAGGGGGTCAAACTGTGAGGGGGGTTCAAACTGTGAGGGGTCAAACTGTGAGGGGGGTCAAACTGTGAGGGGGTTCAAACTGTGAGGGGGTCAAATTGTGAGGGGGTCAAACTGTGAGGGGGGTTCAAACTGTGAGGGGGTCAAACTGTGAGGGGGTCAAACTGTGAGGGGGTTCAAACTGTGAGGGGTTCAAACTGTGAGGGGGTCAAACTGTTAGGGGGGTTCAAGCTGTGAGGGGGGTTCAAACTGTGAGGGGGGTTCAAACTGTGAGGGGGTTCAAACTGTGAGGGGGGCCAGTTTCCTACCTTGGATACACCTTGTACTTGACCCCCCTGCCCTTCATCTCCTTTGAGAACATTTGGCAGCACACCATGACGTCGAGGTCGGCAGGAAGAAAGCAGGAGCTCATCGCCTTGTACGGGTAGCTGCCGAGTGCTACGTACATCATGTTGCGCAGGCCGTCTCCGCGATCCGATCCGCTCTTCAGGACTCGATCCTCCACCCAAGCCCGCAGCCTCTTCATCAAACGCCCCATGTCATATCTGACAGGATGTAGCCACGGGGAGATCATGAGGAGCTCATCCTTCTTGGTGCGTGGCTGGAGGAGGGGCTGGAAGTTCAGCCTGCAAAAATATTGCAACACGTCTTTTCAGCAAATTGCCTTAACATCTGTGGATATTTAAGGGTGACTCAGCTACAATTCAGCTACAACATGGCCTTGAGCTGGAGGGCCCTTTTGCTTCAAGCTCAACTGCTTTGGTCATCAAGTGATTTGGCATGCACTACATGCATTTTGTTTCTCACTTTTGCATGAGGTTGACCCTGTTTGTATTAGATTCAAAACGGCCCATCTCTGCGATGACTTGCGCGTTGCCCTTGAACTGCATTTCCCTGCTGGGGCCCAGGCCGTCCAGGAGCTGAAGCTGAGCCTTCTGCATCCAACTTGCAGCTGACCTACAGGTTATAGGGTGTACATCAGATGTTATTTAAAATTAATTTACTCCCTTCAGCGTCTCCCTTAATACTGCACATCACTGTTCTCCCTTCACACTTCTTTATCACAGGGCATTAGGGAGAAAAGAGGACTTCAATCTTCAAACATCTTCTACAGTCTCACCGAAACGCTTTCCAGAGCCTTGACGTGATAATGGGAGCAGCCATTGAGCCCATGGTCTCCTCATGATGGCGCTGGACATGCTTGTCCTCCAGGCGTTTCATGAACTTCAGGAACTTGTTGGGAGTCATGAGGCTGTAGGCACTGTTCCCATACTCCTGCTTTTCCTGCAGAGTTTGAAGCAGCATGATCATGAGGCACTGACATAACAATTGGCCATTCAGGGGAACATAGCCATGCATGCAACAAAAAGGAGCTTTTGCCAATATGTGACCTCACCTCCACTGTAGTCAGAGGCCTGTACACATCCGGATTGTGCACCATGTCTTTCACGAAGTCCCGCGTGCGGTTGTGATACTGATTCCCTGTTGACAGCGCGGACCTGGTGTTGGTGTTGGTCTTCCAAACCATGTTGGCGAACGCTTGCATATTGGCTTCTCTGAATGAGGGCCGCGCCAGCAACTCCTCCGGGTCGAGGCCCATTTCCTAGCAGCCAAGCAGATGATTTCAGCAAGGGGAAGATATCAGACATTACAGCTGCCCCCACAGACATTACCTTCCCCAACAGACATTACACCTTCCCACACATACATTACACCTTCCCCAACAGACATTACACCTTCCTCCATGGACATTACACCTTCCCCCACAGACATTACACCTTCATCCACAGACATTAAACCTTCCCCCACAGACATTACACCACCCCCACAGACATAACACCTTCCCCCACAGACATTACACCTTCCCCACAGTCAGTCTATTACCTTGGCCACAACATACATAGCGCTTGTCCACTCCTCCTCCTCCAATGCAGTTTGTCCTGTAGCACCCTGATCATGGCCATCCAATGTCTGAATCAGCCCAAACCATTCGAGATACTGCGTGCCATGGTAACCCCATCTGCCGTCCTTGAGAACCTTGTACACCTATGGGAATGAGGAAGGTGCAAGAGTTTAGGATTTTTGCTTGGAGTGCTTAGGCTTTCAGTAAACCCTCATGGTTGGCAAGCATCGAGGGTTTCAAGTTTTAAACCCCCTCAAAACGAATGAAGCTATTATTGAAGCTATTATCTTGAGGGTTCCAGGGTATCTTCAGGGATATAGTACATTCTGCCCAAGGGGACACAGCCCTACCTCAAAGCACATATGGAGGTTCGGTTCCGGGGTGCGCATGAGCGCCTTGTTGATGTCCCTAGGCTCCAAGTCAGTGTCGATCTCCTCCTCATCCACATCTGAATCGTACACGCCGTCCAGCTCAGCTTGCAGTGGGTCATAGTCTTCTGACTCATCCACATCATAGGGCCCTGCTTCATCATCATCATCATCAGCTGGCCCTGCTCCTCCTCCTTCAGCTGGCCTTGCTCTTGCTGCTGCATCTCGCCCTGCTCCTCCTCCTGCAGCTGGCCTTGCTCCTGCAGCTGGCCTTGCTCTTGCTGCTGCATCTGGCCCTGCTCCTCCTTCAGGTGGCCCTGCTCCTCCTCCTGCAGCTGGCCTTGCTCTTGTTGCTGCATCTGGCCCTGCTCCTCCTTCAGGTGGCCCTGGTCCTCCTTCAGGTGGCCCTGCTCCTTCTCCTGCAGGTCGCCCTGCTCCTCCTCCTGCATCTGGCCTTGCTCCTTCTCCTGCAGCTGGCCTTGCTCTTGCTGCTGCATCTGGCCCGGCTCCTCCTCCTGCAGCTGGCCTTGCTGCTGCATCTGGCGCTGCTGCTCCTCCTGCAGCTGACCTTGCTCCTGCAGCTGGCCTTGCTCTTGCTGCTGCATCTGGCCCTGCTCCTACTCCTGCAGCTGGCCTTGCTCCTCCTCCTGCAGCTGACCCTGCTCCTCCTTCCGGTGGCCCTGCTCCTTCTCCTGCAGCTAGCCCTGCTCCTCCTCCTGCTGCTGGCCCTGCTACTGCAGCTAGCCTTGCTCTTGCTGCTGCATCTGGCCTTGCTCCTCCTTCTGCATCTGGCCCTGCTCCTCCTCCTCCTCCTGCTGCATCTGGTCCTGCTCCTCCTCCTGCAGCTGGCCTTGCTCTTGCTGCTGCATCTGGCCCTGCTCCTCCTTCAGGTTGCCCTGCTCCTCCTCCTGCAGCTGGCCTTGCTCTTGCTGCTGCATCTGGCCCTGCTCCTGCAGCTGGCCTTGCTCCTCCTCCTGCAGCTGGCCTTGCTCTTGCTGCTGCATCTGGCCCTGCACCTCCTCCTGCAGCTCGCCTTGCTCCTGCAGCTGGCCTTGCTCTTGCTGCTGCATCTGGCCCTGCTCCTCCTCCTGCAGCTGGCCTTGCTCCTCCTCCTGCAGCTGGCCCTGCTCCTCCTGCAGCTGGCCCTGCTCCTCCTCCTGCAGCTGGCCTTGCTCCTCCTCCTGCAGCTGGCCCTGCTCTTGCTGCTGCAGCTGGCCCTCCTCTTGTTGCTGCAGCTGGCCCTCCTCTTGCTGCTGCACCTGGCACTGCTTGTGTAGCTGCATGTGGCCCTGCCCTTGTTGCAGCTGGCCCTGCTCCTCCTCCTGCAGCTGGCCCTGCTCTCGCTGTGGGCGACTTCGACTGGATTGCCTTCATAGCAATCATATCAGATGCTGTTGCCCGCTTGGGCATCAGTGGGGGCAACATCTTGATACGAGGACGTGCCTGCAGATAGGAGAGGGCCAATATTGTGGCTGTGTTTTGGGCATTACAACCAGTCAACCACTCGTGTGTCATGGACTCATGGTACATACTTAACCCCCTTGTTATGCTCAACTCTCATCCCACATGCCCTTGGTACATTCAGCTTGTCCCAAATCTTCAAACCCTGCCACATGCCCTTCATAATATGGCAGAGCATGCATTCCCATGGCCAAGCAAAACACACAGAACACTTCTGACAGCCACCCTCACAAACACCTGATCACGGATGCCTGTTCCTCTCTGGCCGTCAGTGTCTGAATCCGTTGCACCAGATGAGGAACCCCCAGATTCTTGCACAGGCCTGCTCACACTCTTCCCTCCTTTGAGCCTCTGCCTTTTCTGAGGAGGCTGAGGAATTTGCATGGGAGGGTGGGGTGTGCATGTATGGCAGGGGGTGGGGGATATTAGAGGCAGGGGAGGGGGGTATTTTAAGGTGCATGGCCAGAGGGTGCATGGCCCATGGTGCATGGACATGGGGTCATTTTTCCAGGGTGCATGGCCCATGGTAAATGGACGTGGGGTCATTTGTCCAGGGTGCATGGTCCAGGGGGCATGGCCATGGGGTCATTTGTCCAGGGTGCATGGTCCAGGGTGCATGGACATGGGGTCATTTGTCCAGGGTGCATGGTCCATGGTGTATGGCCAGGGTGCATGACCAGGGGGTCATTTTTGTCCAGGGTGCATCGTCTAGGGTTCAGGGTTCAGGGCTTCATGGTCAGGGGTGCATGGCCCAGGGTTCATGGTTCATGGTCCAGGCCCAGGGTTCAGGGTTCATGGCCCATGGTGCATGGCCAGGAGGTCACTTGTTCAGGGTTTATCCACTGACCTCATCTCTGATGAGAGTCCGCTTCCCCAGGTTACTCCAAAATGTGGCGTCATCCTCGACTTCTTGAAACGGCCTGTGTCTTCTGGCCACCATGTCCTTCCTTGCCTGCATATGTCCAGGGGGGCATTAGGGGAATTAATATTTTGATGAAGGGTAGGCAAGGGGAACTAAGGTGCGGACATACAGCAAATTAAAGAGGGGGCAAGTTTTTGTTGTAGTTAAGCAAGGGGAGATAAGGGAGGAAACGAGGGGAATTAAAGTGGGGCTCAAGGAACAACAAGGGATTGGGATTTCATGGCAGTAGGGGTCAAAATTTCTTACAGCAGTCAGCTTCATCCGCTATCCTAGTGTAGGGCTCAATCTAATGCTTAACTATATGGTCCAACCGTGTTTGAATCGCCCCCAACTTGCCCGCCTGTTGATAGCCTGGGCCTCCAACCGAGCTTCCTTCGTGGCCTCCAAATCACTGAACCAATTTCCACATGAGCCGTCTGCTGATGCTGTTGTGCCTGCACAAGAGCTTGAACCCGGTGCTCTTGTTGATGGGCCAGCCGATGACCTACTGCCAGCTGCCAACATGAAGCTGGCAGCCGAGCTGCTGGCCCCGCCTCTTTTGAAGATGGCAGACTTCAATTTCCACTGCCCCCCACCACCACTAGATGGTAGTGCTCCCGGCTGAACCATCCATGCCTGGCACCCTGGGCTGGTCTGGGCCTGGGGTGATGGGCTGAGGTCAAACTCAGCCATTATGTCCTCCATTATGTCGTCCCTACGGGCCGGGCTGGGCTGGGATGGATTGGGGTGGGCTGGGCTGGGCTGGGCAGGGCTGGGCTGGGACTGTCTGGGCAGGGCTGAGCTGGGCTGGGCAGGGCTGGGCTGGGCCTGTCTGGGCAGGGCTGGGCTGGGCTGGGCCTGTCTGGGCAGGGCTGGGCTGGGCTGGGCAGGGCTGGGCTGGGCCTGTCTGGGCAGGGCTGAGCTGGGCTGGGCCGGGCTGGTCTGGGCCTGTCTGGGCAGGGCTAGGCTGGGCTGGGCCTGTCTGGGCAGGGCTGGCATGGGCTGGATACGCGTATGCAGTGCCTCCAGCCGAAGCCCAGTGTCTTGGGTAGCCCCTGGGCAGACCTCCCGGAACCTTGCCTCCAACCACGTTGTCATTTCCCTTGTCACATCCAACGCCATGGGCGTGAGGAATGCGTGCAGCCGGTCCTTTTCCTCGTCCAGACCCTCACTCCTTCCTTCCCTGTAAGCCTCCTCCAGCTTGGCGCGGTCCCCTTCCAGGTTGGAAGGGAAATCTCTCGCGTTGCGGCGCATGTCCAGCGGGTACAGCTTGAGCGTCTTCATTGTGAAGGCTTGCCAACAGACAGAGTTGCCCAGGTACCCCTACACAGAGCAGAGTCAGAGCAGTTAACAAGTGAAGCATGTGTGAGAAAATCAGTGCTGTCCCTCATGGGCCCAACATGCCTGTGTCCTCTTATGGGCCTCTTTGGCCAAAGTTGTCATGATGCATGGGCCTCGTGGGGAAACTGTCACGACGCAAATATAGTGTGAGGCTGGCAGCCCAGAGATCAGAAACCTGAGGCACGCACACCATAGAATCAGCAGACACACACAAGCTATCAAACCCTGAACCCTCTTACGCGCCAGCCATCAAACGCTGTGCTCGTATCCATCTCACCATTCTTGGGTGCATGCAAGGCATGGAAAGTTTAACAAGGGCTTGCAGGGCATGGGAGGGCTTCATCCCCCAGTAGGCTTACGTGATGGAGTCCCCTAGTGCGAGCACCGAGACCGGCTGACCGCTACGCAGCCTCTGCAGGAACGGAAGCATCTGTGCATAGTGCGCTTCGCTACCGCCGCTGCCTCCTGGCAGGGTGACGAGTGCGCTGCCCAGATCGGAACGGGACCAGAAGCGAGTGATTCCAGAAAACGCAGTTGGGTTCCAGAGATTAAGGTCCTGAGGTAAGCCTTGGCTTGCAGCGCCGCCGCCACCCTCGCTGCTGAGACTCCTGTTGCTGCTGCTGCTGCTGCTGCTGTTACTGATGTTACTGCTGCTAATACTCCTCCTGTACATGCTAATACCGCTGCTGCTCCTGATTCTGCTGCTAATACTCCCAAAGGCTGAAGGTAGAAAGAGGCTCAACATGAGGGCCATGAGCAATGCCATGCAGCATGGGATGACCCCATGCATGCTGGCACAGGTGACTCTGATGATGGTGTCTGCTTCTATTGCAACAAGTAGTCCTCTGTTTCTTCGGTGTTTCCGCGTCTCCTACAGAAGTGCTGCTACATGGAAAAGTGCTGCTGCATGGAT
Source organism: Limnomonas spitsbergensis (assembly GCA_037349105.1). NCBI lineage: Eukaryota > Viridiplantae > Chlorophyta > Chlorophyceae > Chlamydomonadales > Limnomonas > Limnomonas spitsbergensis. Next base: position 952,698 of record JAYJMM010000121.1, read on the forward strand.
TAAACGACAGAAACGCATCGGGCTCACAACCGCGGTCCACGGGATATCTGAGCGTCTGGCGCGCAAGTAAGATATGGACATGTGCGAATATCAGTGCTAAAATCGTTGTCGTCGGTACTTCAGGGCTGTTAAACACGAATTTGGCTCTCCCAGTAGTACATACTGTAGCAGCGTACAATTTTAAACGCGGGCGAGGTGTAGCGCCTTCGTCCACTTGCTGCGCAAACGTGCAGGCGCGTAATAATACGCTAGGAAGTTGAGGAGCACCAGTCGCAGCAAACGAATGGAGAAGCGCTGTAGACTGAATAGTTGTGGCCTGTGGGACCCTGGATGCATGAGCCTGGATCAAGAGATCTGACTTGAAACTTTCAGCCAACTCTGAGTGTTCAAAATCCAAGTAATCGATACCAGTTTACGAGTTATATATAAGGCCGCGGCTATGAACTTGCTACATCAGGTACCGTTCGGCTGAATTTTTGATGTTCGCGCTTAGCACATGCGGCTAGTTGACGACGGTTGAGATCAGGCACTCGCGATGAAGAGCCCAGTGGATTATTGTGTACAATATGCGGTTAAACGGCATCCAAACCTTGGAATACTGGGCTTGAACCAGGGGGGCTTGCACCGAAACATCAGAACCGGCGAGAACCAAGGTAGCACGATATGGATATGACACGATATGATATGAATATGATATGATATGGTGTCTTGACTATATAATATTTTGCAGTCAAAAATGGTTTAGCTTGAAAACTGGTGAATTTACAAAGTACAAGCCCATGCATTTGGCAGGTGTCCTACCCTTGACCCCATTAACCCCCATTAACCCCATTAACCCCATTCACCCCCATCAACCCCCATTAACCCTCATTAACCCCATTAAACCCATTAATTCACGTACATACTGACATGGCAGCATGCAACATGCGAGCGGTCACACTGACCCCTACGGTTAATGCAAGTTTCACCATGCGTCCATGCATCCATATTTTCTATGCTAAATGCTTCATGTGTCGCAAAATATTGCAACAACTAGGCCCATTCTGGCGTAGAACGGTCGGCATGGCAGAAGAACCCTTTTCCTAATTCAACACCAACTCACCATTCCCATGCCCATGCATGGAGAAGTTGATACCATATCATCTTATACTATATCATGTCATATTGTTGATATGATATGATGTGATGGCCCCAAAGACTATATCGTGCTACCTTGGCGAGAACCCGCCCCGCCTCCCCCTTAGCGTAAACAACAGAACGCTGTTTTCTCAGCCAAAACTTAAAAAACCCAGAACGATGTTGTTTTCTCCCAAAAGCGATGACTTTGATCGTTCTAACCGATCTGACCGTTCTGGTATTTTAGCGGCATTTTTAAGTCGAAAGCCCTGGGTATCTCACCGTTCTGGCAATCCGGCCGTTCTGATGTTTTTAAGTCGAAAGCCCTGGGCAGTGGGCACTCCCCTGTTCTGGCCGGTCTGGCCGCCCTGTAAGTTCTCAATCAATCTATGGGAAAATGCGGCTGTTTGGGCCATCACTGGCATGGCATGTTCTGAAACTTGTAGCTGGAGTGTCTAGTCTTATGCACCTGAACCCAAAGCATGAGCGTGAGACAAGACAGCTAGACAGGGAGGAGGATTTTGCCATGACTGAGAGCTCGATCAATCCGTGTTTGATGTCATTCGCATGCTTTGGTTTCCTGCTTGGCTTGACAGTGGTGATCCCTTGTTTATTTTGAAGTGCTCAGCTACCGTACAATTCAGCTTCTTTACAATCTACGGCCTAGGGATCAGGGGTGATGGGGCAAGCAGCCTAGTATGTAGTAGGCCACCCTGTCGCTTCAAAAATACTGCAGAGTTGCGTGGCTGCTCAGCAGCATTCATGAATGGAATGCAAATGTGAAACAAAAAGGCGAACTATGTTAATTTGCCTCCTGGATTGGGGCCAAGCCTTCACCGTCGAACAAACACATTTCCAGAGAGCCAGACAGCATATCTGACGGCGCTCTGGGTCCAAAGGGGTAGCAAATTCGAACTTAACGGAATATTGTATGTTCTTTTACCACCTTTCAAAACAAGGGTCCGATGTGCCTCCTGTCTTGGGGACCAATGGACTGCACAAAGTACTAAAACCTACCCCGAAGTTTGTGTAGCCTTACACAAGCCAGCATAACACCATAGGCGTTTCGTCGGCTTAGCATTCAAATGTGTGTCTCACAATCCTTAGATTTGGTGCAAACCAGACGCAATGGATGTTGCGCACCAAAGTGTGACTTCCTCACTCTCATTGGCCAAGAGCCCCCACGAAGCACAAAACAACACGTAGAGGGAGGTCGTGTCACGATGGTGGCCATGAAGCATTCATTGATACCAATATCCGCGCATGTGACGTATAATGAAGTTTTTACAGTCCAGCAGAGCATTGCATTTGATGTATGGTTCATGTGCCTGTTAACATGTATGACACCAGCTAGAGCACAACAATCGATGATCTTGTGAAAATCCTGAAGACTATGCAAAAGCTTATCCAATGTTTATTTTTTTGTGACTCAGCGACATGTGAGCTACGCTCCGGCCACTGGCCGTAGACCTCATTCGCTGCCAGCCTTGCTGCTTTGGACACCAATTGCAGGCCGGTCCAGGTTTGGTCCTAATTGAGCCTTTGGCGGCCGCTCAGCGGCCTGCTGAAGGTGAACTCGAAGCCGGAAATTAAACACCGAGCTTGTCAGGAATCTGATAATAAAACTGGCCTACACTACTACAGGTGCAAGAAGTCATGAAGTCAAGCAGTGATGCAGTCTGAAACCCCTGCTATTCAGTTGCGAATCAGTTGTCAACAAACAGGTTCTCATGTAAGAGATCTTTATTAAGTAGAGCAAGTATGGACAAACGGCACATGGTCCGAAAGAATAAGAGACGGTCGCAAAAGAGTACCGCAACAGAGTACGCACAACAAAAGCAACAACCTAACGGCTATTGGATCTGGAAAAAATGGCTTGCAGCTCCCTACGTGGGTCCTACCCTGCGACAACTGGAGGCATGGCAATGAGATACTCAGCATTGGTGATTGGTCTAGTTCCTTAATAAAGAAGGTACTCAATGTGTGAGCTCCAGGCGAGATTTATAGCACCCCCTTCAGAAGCGCAGGGTTTAGAACAGTGCATATCCGCTGTTGAAGCGCAGGGTGCAAACTTATTGCGAGGCCAGGGAGCCGACGGAGTGTAGGTGCAAGGTTACCAGTCCTCTCAGTAGTAGTTGACATAATGCGGGGAGAGGGGGCAGTCCGCCCCTCAGTTGACGGTGCGCAGGGAGAAGGCTGCATCGCTCCTCTCGTTATTCTGAAAGCATGACCCACTCCGCGGTGGAGTACGACTGGCCATTGAGTAGGAAGAGCATGTACACCTGGGGTATGGCGTGGTTGGGCGACGGAGGCCCCTGCAGCAGCAACACAGGAGCAATGTCAGACAGCCGATGGCAATACACTGCCTTTGTAGGATACATCCAGCTACAATTCAGCTACATTACTGTCGATTCAAACACGATTCAATCGCATCTCTGTTTATTGCAGCACACCTCAGCAAGTAAAGCTGCACAATTACCTACCTGCACAATTAACTACCTACTTGATATCATAATTCAGCCTTCAATGTGCTCCCAGTGCATCACTGCTTTTGTCTTTGCACTTCTGCTAAAATCCCAGGCACACCATGTATGGTCCATAGCTAACATGGCCATGTGCAAAATGTACTGCAGCTTTGGCTGGCGGCCGATCTTACGTTTGGCGCCCATCAGCCGATTGGCCTGACAGAGGTGATGCAGTGCACGCCTCAACAAACACCGCAAAACCAAGCGCAGAGTCCCCCTTACTGTGATCGTGAGTGTCTTGTCTTGGTTTGCCTTGATGACTAGCTTAACCACTCGCTGATTGTTATTGAAGCTGTGAGTCGTCGAGCTTGGTGCAACGATCACGGCAGAGGTGACCTGAAGGCGGGGAAAACATACAATTAGGCTATAATCTCAGATACCCTTTTTCGGGTGCTAGTGGCGACAATCACAGCATAAATTATTGAAGGGGGGGCAGGGTATCCAATTCAGCTACACCTAAGATGCACTTTGTCTAAGAGCTAGAATGAAAGATCATAGCAAAGTGATCTGAGACGGGGCAGGGAATCCAATTCAGCTTCATTCAGCTACAACCCGGGAAGCATGGTGCAAGGAATGGGACTACTTCAGTAATTCAAAGTAATGAGGAACAGCTTACCGTTACGTTAGGGTTGGTGAGGCCTGTGTATGTGACTGTGAAGTCTTTGCCGTACTTGATCTTCTTGGGGCTCTTCAGAATTTTGGGCTTCTTGTCGAAGTCGTACCAAAACGGCGGGTAGAAGATTTCCATGCGGTAATCCGCTTTGGCCGGCGATTCGGAGTAGTTTAAGTCAGTTATGATCTTGCTGCAGCGGTCGCAGCCCGTCACCAGGATGGTTCCGTTGGTGGTGAGTGCGGCCGTCGAGTGGTACATGCGAGGGATCAACGAGCGGGACAGCGAGCTCCACCGCGTGCCCAAGGGTGCGTATGGTTGGTACCTGCACAAGCATTTTCGAATTCAGATTTGAATCAGCCACCAGTGGGACAGGGATTTTGAACGCATGCCAGTGGTTTGTAAATGCGTTTGAAGCGTCTTCTTGAATTCGGATTCGAAATACTTCATTGCAGCGACTTGATCTGTCCAGAGTCTGGGCATAAGTTGGACAGAAAAACTGCAACACGCAAGAGGGCATGGGCACCATCAGTCAGGCATACTGGTAGTACAGCATGTATAGTGCTTAAAGCCCAATCCCCTCTCAGGTCTCAACGTTTTGCCTCCATCACCCAACACAACCAGGTTGCAAATTCTCTGCAGGTGCAACTCCCTCGAACCCCGCTCATCAAACTTACATCTCTGCGAAGAAGTTCGGGTAGTATGCCTTGCTGGCGCCGCCCGATGCTGCGTCTCCCGCCAGTCCCTGCTGTGCGCCGTTCAGCAGGATAATGCAGCCGTTGGGCAGCAGCGTCGCGTCCGGCATGACGCGCGGCGAGCCCATATACTCCGTTATCCACCCCACCGGAAACGTGTAGTTTTTGTACGTTGCGTTGGGCATCGTGATGTACGTCCGCAACGACTCGCTGCATGCGCTGATGCTGAGGTTGCGGTTTGCGGCGACGTCCTGGCCGCCCATCACCATGATCTCGATGTCGTAGTTGTTCTCCGGCAGCAGCGGCAGCATGACCGAGGTGCCCGTGTACGGGTACTGCGCGACGTAATAGGTCCCGGGGGACACGATCGACTCGGGGCGGCCGGGCACGGGAAATTTGTAACGGCCGCTGTTGGGGTCCATGATCCAGCCAATGCGGGCGCAGTAGCTGTTGGAGCACAGGGGAGCAGGGGGGTGCGGAGGGACAAGCGTAAAAGCCAGCACAAACCTACCATATCATTACCATCCTTAGCTTGCATCTGCATAGCTTAATAAATGCGGTTGGAAACTAGGATCCCTCCCTTCATTCCAGTCAGGGTTACCTGGTACGGTACAGTATGGACAAATGGTAAGAAAGTAGCCGGTACGGTGATTTCACACAGTACGGTTCTCTTAAACAGTGCGGTGCGGAACGGTAAACGGGCGTAATGGATAACCCTGATTGCAGTCTTCAATCCTCCCCACCCATGCACCCACCTGAACATATCACCCGACGGCAGGATGTAGTTGAACGGGTAGTAGTTCTGTCGGACGAAATTGAGGAAGGCGGGCAGCACCAGGATCTTCTGTGTGATTGTTGGGGTCGCTGGATCCCAGATCTCGTAGTAGGGGTTGTTGGCCGTGCCGGCACCCACGCCCTGGGTTCCACCCATGATCAAGCTCTTGCCGTTGGGCAGGAGGGTGACCGACGCGTACCTGCAGCGAGCAGTCAGGGGTGGAGGCAGGACAACTGAGGAACGGTAGTGAGGGGGGATTCTGGCAGCTGCCTTCAGCGCACCGACACATACATAACAAGGCACACACTTTGGAAGTTAACCGTACAATCAATGCAGGCTGTACGAGGTGTCTGCCGGTCTCCCTACTGTTTATTTTTTCTTGACTTAGGTACATTTCAGCTACACTGTGGCCTCTGGCCAGAGGCCCCAGTTGGGCCAGCCAAACTACTTTGGGCACCAGTTGCAGACTTGTCCTGGTGTGGTCTCAATCGGGCCTTTGGCGGCCGCGGGGAGGCCTTCCCAAGGTAGACTCCTCGCCGGGGGGAAAAAGTACCTCTCACCAGCGTGGGTATTGCATCTTCGTGGCCTTGACCAGCCCAGGGGTGCCGTCTGTGAAGGTACGGACGCTCCAGCGCCCGTCAGGGTACCCCGCGTTATCAACGTGCCCGCCCGCGATGATAATGCTGCCGTTGGACATGAGGGAGTGGCCGCAGCAGAAGAGACCATCGGGAGTGTCCAAGTGATTCCACACGCGCTCGACGACGTCAAAAGAGCCTACGGGCAGGCAGGCAGGGTCCCCATGTTAGGGCATTATGGGCGTTTCATTTGCATGAACTAAGCAAGGTCTGAGGCTGTCCGTCCAACTCTAGGAAAACTGAAACGGAACCACAAAAACAGCCCAGGTGCGCATGTGGCCCAAGTCATCAGCAGAGAAAAAGCGAGCAGGAACAGGAGAGGCACTCGACCAACAAGCACACACACGGCCGCAATCCCTCATGCACGAAAAACAGTTACGTCAGAAACAATAAGCAGGCCGCCCCGCGGCCAGCAAAGGCCCAATTGGGACCAAACCTGTTCTGGCCTACGACTGGTGGCCAAAATAGCATGACTGGCCACTAACGGGGCCTCCGGCCAGAGGCTGGGAGGTAGCTGACATGCAGCTGAGACACCAAAAAGAAGCACTGCCCCAGTCTACTCCCTGACAGCAACCATATCCCCAGCAATCGTTTAAACCTGAAGTGGCTGCCCAGATACTTGTGCCTGTATTCCAATGTTCACACATATCTGCCCACACCTGCGATCTGGCGGAAGCCATCTGGGTGGTACCCCGAGGGCCGTTCCATAAAGAGATATCGGTCCGTGTAAGGTATGTGCACGAGGTGGACAGCGATGATCATGGCCAGCTCGTCCAGGAGCTCGTACTCGCTCGTAAGGTTGCCCGTTAAGACATAGGCTGGAGGTGAGGGAATGGGAGCTGCGAGGAGCAGGAAGGGGGGGAGGAAAGGGGGTAAGGGTTTAGGGTTTAGGGTTTTAGGGCTTAGGGTTAAGGGTTTAAGGTTAGAACCCCGGAAAACGGGAGCTGCAAGGAGCAGGAAGGGGGGGGGAAGTGGGTTTAAGGATTAAGGGGTTAAGTTTAAGGGGTTAGGGATGGTGATCTGGTGAACAGGAACTACGAAAAGGAGTAGAAAGGGGGAGGGAAGTGGGTTTAAGGTTAAGGGGTTAAGTTTAAGGGGTTAGGGATAGTGATCTGGTGAACGGGAACTAAGAAAATGAGTAGAAAGGGGGAGGGAAGTGGGTTTAAGGTTAAGGGGTTAAGTTTAAGGGTTTAGGGTTAGTGATCTGGTGAACGGGAGCTGCAAGGAGCAGGAAGGGGAAGGGAAGTGGGTTTAGGGTTAAGGGTTTAGGGTTAGTGATCTGGTTAACGGGAACTACGAAAAGGAGTAGGAAGGGGAAGTGATCTGGTGCACAGGAGCTGCCAAGATGTGGATTAAACCATAAGTTATACTAAAAATACCGGAGATTTTCCAACTCAAAATTCCTCCTGTTCTAAAAAATGGCAAAGGCACGGGACGCCGTGAGTCAGAGGCAGATTCCAGGGTGCACCTAACATGATGCATTTCTTGAAGTTCGTTTTTAGTCCAGCGTGCATCACATTTGATGTATGTGACAGGGCCCCACAAACCGACACGGGCACAAAATGATATGCTTAACATGGATGTCAGTGGGGGACTCATGTAGCCGGCTAGATCAAACACAGTGGCTTAAGCATTCAGCAGAATCCACATGAGATGTTTTGGTAAAAGAATCCAACCACATCCCCTTCACCCTGAACTCTTGATCATTGGTATACATGGCATGACATCACGCCAGCCACGTCCGGACCAAAAGTGATTCCTGCCAGACACAGTGGACTCGCACCTGAAGGAAGAGGATGAGGAGGATGAGGAGGGTGTGGTGGAGGAGCAGGGGGGGGGAGAGGGCTGGGCGATGGGGGTGATGGGGGACGAGGGGGCGGAGGGCTAGGCGAGGGGCTCGGTGATGGGGGAAGAGGAGAAGGAGGTGGGTAGGGGCTCGGGGATGGGAAAGGAGGATAAGGAGAAGGGGGAGGAGGATAAGGGGACGGAGGATAAGGAGGAGGGGGAGGAGGATAAGGAGAAGGGGGAGGAGGAGAAGGGGACGGAGGATAGGGTGGTGGATAGGGTGGGGCCAAAGGAGGGTAGGCTGGGGTGGAATAGGGATATAATGGGAGAGAGGGGTACACCGGCGGTGGGGGGTATCTCGGAGGGGGTGCGGGCATTGGCGGGTATGGCGGGTATGGGTATGGTGGGTACGGTGGCGATGGTGGTTTCGGAGATGGCGGGTGTGGTGGAGATGGTGGTTTCGGAGATGGTGGGTGTGGTGGAGATGGTGGTTTCGGAGATGGTGGGTGTGGTGGAGATGGTGGTTTCGGAGATGGCGGCAGTGGTGAAGATGGTGGTTCCGGAGATGGCGGCAGTGGTGGCGGTGGCGGTGACGGTGACGGCGGCAATGGCGGCGATGGTGGACTCGGGGATGGCGATCGCGGAGGTGGTGGTGGCGATGGGGCGTGCGGCGTCGACGGGGACGGAGGAGGCACCTCTGGGGGGGGTGACGGATCACCATCCAGAGACGCGGATCCGGGGGGCACGACGCACACAAAGCGCCGATAGATGAAACAGACGAGGTCCATGACGACCCCTGTTGTGGTGAGGTATGGGCAGACGGTGGGGATGCTTTCCAGGCTGCTGGTGGCGCTCACGCCCTCCATCGGCTTTTCGACGCCCAGCACCCAGCAGCCCCCGACGACGCGGCATTCTTCTAGCGTGGCTTGGGCCTTCCAGGAGGGGAGATATGGGTTCAGGGGGGGCATTTACATTTAGGTGATGCTGGCTAACGGGTATTGACTCCTCTCAACTTCGTTTACTAAAAATGGGACCAGTTAAGGGTTCAAGTCTGTCTGGGTCCGATATAGGCTAAGGATGGATAATTGGGTGGGCTTAACTAGAGGGGGGCATGGTCTCCAGGTTTAGCTTTGGGGTGCTTGCATGAAGAGTGTGTAGGTACGAACGGCAAGAATCTTGATAGCTACACTGGTCATGACTTCATAAGTTCATCACCTCCGAGGTTTCATGTGGGGGGAGAGTAGGTCATTCACTGCGGGCACGACCACACTTTAGCCTAGTAGGTTCACACATCCCTCTCATACCTCCGCGTCAAACGCGCTGGCTAACGTGGATGCTTCCCCGTAGTACCGCTTGCAGACGTCGTACGTTTCTGAGTACGGCGCAGAGTCCGGCGGCATCTCATAGTCTGTGGGTAGAAGGGTTAAGGAGAGGAGCGGTGCTGAGACCAAGGAGGGTCAAGGGGGGGCAGTGCTGAGACGAGGGAGTGTCAAGGGGAGGAGGGGAACATTGTTAAGACCAAGTCCAGCGGCATCTCATAGTCTGTAGGTAAAAAGTACAGATGCAGGAGAGTGTGTGTGTGTTTTAACACCAAAGGGAGTTGATGAGGGGGGGGGGGCAGTGCTGAGAGGAGGGAGGGTCAAGGGGGGGAGCGCAGTGCGAGGACGGAGGAGGAATATTCTTCAAGGACCAGGTTAGGATAGGGCAGCAGGGCTCTTGTCTGGGTGGTCCAACTCCTGTAGAGAATGTGGGCCTTGCTAAGGCTGTGCTGCTGCTGCAGCTGACAAAAGCTTTTCCCTCCACAGCTCTTCCCTCCCCCTGCTTCACCAGGGGGCACACGGCGCAGCCAGACGCAGGGACGTCAGTGTACAACACCGAAGGTGATGTCAGCCTGCATCCTTGTATACCTACACCTACAAAATAGCTACATCCAATCCCTGCTTATTTCTCTGCTACGAGTCCACCTTGAGCAGGCCGCCCTGCGGCTACCGAAGGCCCGATTGGGACCAAACCTTGTCCGGCCTACGGCTAGTGGCCGAAGCAGCAAGGCTGTCCACAATAAGGGCCTACGGATAGAGGCCGGGAGGTACCTGACGTGTTGCTGAGTCACGGAAAAGAAGCCCTGCGTTCCATCTAGCCTGCCTGCAGAAGGGTCCAGGTGGGTGTGATGGCCCGGTCGGCAATCTCCCCACCATGACGCCTTCATAACCGGCTCTACTATCCCCAATTAGCAAATGCAATCCTTCTCATGGCCCCGGGACACCAGGGAGCCAAAGATAGCCCCCTGGTGTTCGCAATACCTGGACGATAAGGGAGGTGCCCCCCCCTTAGGCGTCTAGATGAGGTGCCTAGGTGGGTTGAAATAAGAAAAGAGGGTTCACGGAATCCGTCGTGCCATATCACATTTGCAGTGTGCGGAATCGTGAGTGCAACAGGAATAATGTGTTGGATATTTATTTAGTGGAGGATATGTTTTGAGAATTTAGCTCGAGATTGGTAAGTGGATCAAACATATCGTCCATCAGAGTCTGATGGACGATTTATTATCATGTTTCCAGTGTCCTATGATGATTAGAGCACTGGATTGGACCCAAAGACTGAGAACCGGGACATGGGGCGTCGCTGCCACTGAAGCAGCAGGGATGCCATCAAACAGATTGCAGGGTATGCTTTATATGCCACGAGATCAGCTCTCACCTGTCTGGGATGTGGCAGCTTGTAGCAGGATAGAGGCCAGCAGCAGCAGTGTCAATGAAATGCTCCGGAACATGTCGGAAATAATCTGGGACGGGAGTAATTGTGGGCGCGCTGCGGCGTCCGAGGTTTAGCAAGGTCCCTGTCGCCAAGAAACGATTAAATTAGGCCAGACAAGACTTACTTATTCATCGGTTAGCAACGAATGAGGTCGATGCGGCAGCAGGCTGCAGCAGCCCGACCGCATGCATGCAACGTGCTCAACCCTCAGCGGCATCTACAGGGTCGCTTCATGTGCTCCGGGTTCCAGAGGAGGATTTTGAATTCTTCTTGAGCATGCGCAGCAATGACCTGACCCTGATTTAATGTACATATTCCCTGAGGTCGACCTGCTGGTGTTATCTACCTTCGATGCCTCGCTTCCCCTCCGGGACGAGCACACCCGGGCTGAGCTTACCCTTTTCGCCGGATGAGTCCACCAGAGTTTTATCAGCGACGCGCTCGAGGTGCTGTGTGAGGAATCGTGTCTCCGAGGAATGATTGGCCTGCGGACACTAGCGAAGTTGCTTGTGGATCAAAGGTATTCGTCACGTGTTGCGCGCGTCAGTGCTCAACGTAATACGGAGCGACGGCGTGCATTGATTGTGCAGGTGGGTGGGGCGCTGCCTTTATTGAAGAGAGCAGTGTATAGTCGTCACACCTCTGACATTGAATGGACTTGCCTTCGATATGTGTGAACGAACTGGAGGGAAATGTGCGGCATCCACTACACTACCCCCACGCACTGGTGACCGCCCGCCACCTGCATCTGCTGAGAATTTGCGGGAAGCTGGGATCCAAAGCTGGGAGTGTGTGACACGCGATGACAGTTTTCGCCCAAGTTAATACAACAGCGTCTCTCAGTCACAAATCCCAGGCATCGAATCGAATCGTTTGGACGCTTGGGCGGATTCATTCTTGATTACGCACCCGTGTCCCGGTACGCTGACATGCAGTTGCCCTTCGGCTGCTAGGAGGATGTCATCCATGTGTATCCCGCATTTCCTTAGTTGCTCAGCGTCCACTGAGTCAGCTTATCAAGCTAGCAAGACATGCCTCTCTTTTTGTCCTACATACTGTGGAAATGGCAGTCATCCTAGGTTCTGCATGCATGGCCGCGGTCACTCGAGGCTGGCCTGAGTGCAACATGAGACAGAGCCCCTAAACCAGCTGTAGGTTATCTGTCTGATCCAGACCTCTTTCCTTCTCAAGCTCCTATGAGATGTTCAAAATTTGCCCTGACAGGGCTTTAAGGGCGAGGGGGGGCAAAGGGATTCCCCTCATCATCGAAAGCTGTAGAGCTTGAAAATAGCTCTCCATATCTGGCCTTAAAAAATAATCTGGTCAAGAGGGCTGCGAGATTTGGAAGGTCAAATTGGGGAGGGGGGGGGAGGGGGGTAAACAAAAAATGGCTGTTAAAGAATTTTATTTTTGCCATCAGACTGATACGATAGCTACATCGTTGCATTCATAATTTGAATGACATTTGCTGTTCATGCGCATCATAAATTATTACACACAGAAAACCAGACCCCCCTTGGCATGCAATTTCGGGTCGGAGGGGTGTCATGGCTCCGTTAGTAATGGACCATTACCACAGGCACTTTTGTTTGCACGCTCATTACTGACTCATCTTCTGCACTTGGGGGTTCATAACCATGCTAATATTCTGTGCGTTTGTGTTGGTTGATTGTCCAAGGGGGTCACTATTTTTTCGCTCGCTGTCCTAGTGTTTTTGTCGCGACTGAGAGGTGCACCTTCAGGAATGGGTGATCCACGCAAAAAATACGCAAGACCTAAAAAAAGTAACGGGTGCAGTCCGGAGTTCTCCTTGGTAGGCGGACACACTTCTTGAAGTTCATAGTTCATACCTAACTGCAGTTGCCAACGCACTAACCAAGTGCTACTACCAACCGAAATGGAGTTGGCGCAGTCAAACGTGCGGTGCACTCTACGTCGTTGCAATTTTTAGCCTGGTTCTTTGTGTAACGGTATGTACCTGTTTACGGGCACCTGTCCCATGCATCACTGATGCACATTTGAAATGAGACCCCAAAGACCCCAGTTGTGGCCAGCCGAACCACCTTGGGCACCACTTGTAGGCTGGTCTCAATTGGGCCTATGGCGGCCTACAGGCAGCCTGCCGAAGGTGCTTTTATAGCCAAAAAAACAACACTGCATCCGGAGGGCCTACCCACCCTTCTCCCTTGGCTTCTTCTTGACGAGCGGGCATTGGAAGCAAGCATGCTTCACGGCCTCCACATGCTCAACGTCTTCCCTTGCCCAACATCGCTGTGAGCAACATGCCTTGCGCTACTAGCCAGAGACTGGCCGCCCCACCGTCGTCTACTGGCTGCCTCTCAGCGCGGTCAACTGCTGCGTTGACCGCGCCGAGAGGCAGCCTTAATTGTGTAAACAAGCGAGCTCATATCCTTCAGCCGGCGTGTGAACCCAGGAGGCTGAAATCAGGCTCAGTGTTCGGTGGCGGGATGCCTGTTGGGGTCCCCCTGGCCGATCATACCCAGCTGCACCTGCCCGTAGGCTGCGTCCACTAGCACCAGCGCTCATGTGACGGTTTGCAGCTGTACGTTATAAGCTGCCTGGCACAGTTTGGAGACAGCTCCATGCTCCAACTCCTCCAAGGCGCCCATCAGTTGCGCTTTCTGGTGCTCTGTCTGACCGCGAGCTGCATAGTGCCAGCCGTTATGGCTGCCGCGGCTAGGGGCTGTCTTGCTGTGATATCTAAAAGGATTATAATAACCTACAGGACGTTAACTACATCTGGATTATTTGGTCTGACTGGTAAGAACACAACAGTACCATTGTGCCGCTGTATGCGTTGTAGACAAAGATGTGGAACATGCTTCCACCAATTTCAGTGTGATGGCCGGATCTGCTGCACATCATGAGGGCCAGTTATCCCCGAGCTGGTGGCATATGCGGTGCTGAGGCAGGCTGGAATGCTGGATAGGTGACAAGTGTGGACAGGCTCTGAGGAAGGGCCGCCGCGTCTGCGGATCTCGGATGTCACCACTCACCAGATAGTATGGTTATTGTTTCGAGATTTTGGCTTCTGCCAGCTGTTTGGTGCGACATTTCCTGGCAACTGTGCAAGAGTGGCTGAGGGGTGGCTGCAGACAAGTCTGGCTCTCTAAGGACTGATAGCATAAACATATCTGGCTAGGAGATCCGACCCGTGGATCTGGGAGGCAGACCTTCCCAGATTATCTGGCTAATGGATCAGCCATTTCGAAGAGAAAAACGTGAACAATCCAAACAGCATGAGATTTCATGTGTGCCATAAGCGGTCCGGAGCTTAGGTTCAAGCTGATCCCAGGTTTTCACCCTCTGAAAATGAAAAAGGCACCCACCCTTTTGAATCCCATGCAGATACTACTTCACCAGGTATTTCTAGCGCAACATTTATAATGCAAACAATTGCCCATGCATCACTTGTAATGATCACGCATACTCCACACGTGCTAGCGTAAAAGTTTGCCAAGTCGCCAAGGTTTGCCAAGTTTGCCCAAAGACATACCTGTCCCAAGCTGAGGAAGAAAAAAAGGAAACTGCACCCCGCAGGGACGAGAGGATTAAGGAAACAGTGCGTCATGCTGTGCCCGCGCCGTTACCATTTTGAACCCTACAGCATTGTCCATGCCGTGTGCCCGTGCAGGTCGCATCTTAGCATGCACAGCTCCTTCTCCTCAGCTGGAATTGTCTTTGCCCCTGGATCCACGTACGCTGACTACGGCTGCGACAGAAGCCCCACTATCAGGTAGCTGCTCCTTGCTGGAATTGCCTCTGCTGCTCCGCATACGCTGACTCATGTGGTGAAAGAAGCGCATGGGCACAGGTCGCACCTTTAAGTCATGAGCCTGGCTCCTTCTCCTTCAGAATTTGTTCCGAAGGAGTGCTGTTGGTTCCACATTAACACATCTCTCCATGAAATTGTTGGCGCGGCATATGAAGGCACAATTTATAATGCGGTAGAGACGGGTGATAAATATGAACCGGTTTTTACAGCATGTCCATATGGTTTAGTATCCATCATACAGTTTACAGTATCCATCAATCCATCAACCCATATAACATCCAAAGTATAGTTGCATGGTATGCTTACATGGCATGGCTGCATGGTATGGTTGCATGACATGGTTACATGGGATGGTAAGGTTGCATGCATGGTTATATGCGATGGTATGGATGTTTGGAAAAGGTGCAGAACATGGGTGCATGGCATCGTTGCATATCATGGTTGCATGATATGGTTGCATGACATGGCTATATGGCACGTTTGCATGGCATGGTTACTTGGCATGCTGCATGGCATGTTTGTATGCAATGATTGCAGGATATGCTTTTAAAGCATGATTGCATGGCATGGCCATCTACAGTGGCCTTGGTTAGGCGATAGAGGGACAGGGTTGCTGATAGAGATGCCGCTTGAAACGCATGGTATATCGAGGCCGCGTAGCTCAATGGGTATGGTTACCACGAGATGGACGATATCGCAGTAAGAGATGGATGCATATCGGGGTGGAAACCACCGGTTCAGTCCCTCTTGTTCATTTGTCGCATCCACGAATATTCGTTTCTCTGTCTAAATCAATATGCGCCGATGAGGAGCCAATCGTCATTTTGCGTTCGGCCATACCCCTGGTCATACCAGATTGGACCAAAGGCAAAGGCCCGACGTGCATTGGCAGGCTTTATCGATCCACATTAATTGCAAATTTTTATAATCTATATGTCTCGACCGTTGATTGCCACTTGTGAAGGGCTTCAGGTTACCCCATTGGTGGAATTTTCGCATTCTAATTGTAGCGGATATCCGCGGGTAGAGAGGTGACACATTTCTTGCCCTTCATTATTTCTAATTCACAGCTTTCTGCACAATGTCCGTGCAGGTTGACAAGATCGAGGTATGTCTAGAAAGCCGAAGGCGCGTTTCCTGTGAGGGGCGAGGTGCCAATACGAACGGCTGGGGGCGTAGGCTCCGGCCTATAAAAATGGAGACAGACTCCCAAGACCAGGAAGGATGAGGGCCAAATGTAGATAGTGGCTCCATCATACATGCTGGCTTCATGTACTGGCTGGCATGCATGCTGGCTCCATGCACTGGCTGGCATGCATGCTGGCTCCATGCACTAGCTGGCATGCATGCTGGCTCCATGCACTGGCTGGTATGCATGCTGGCTCCATGCACTGGCTGGCATGCATGCTGGCTCCATGCACTGGCTGGCATGCATGCTGGCTCCATGCACTGGCTGGCATGCATGCTGGCTCCATGCACTGGCTGGTATGCATGCTGGCTCCATGCACTGGCTGGCATGCATGCTGGCTCCATGCACTGGCTGGCATGCATGACCTATAGCCTTATACCCTACACTGTCCCACCTGCATCGTGCTTGACCTTGTCCTTGCACTTCTCGGTGGCACTCGTACCAGGGGGCCCAGCCTGCGAGCAATGTCATGGGGGTCAAAGTCATGAAGACCTTAAGGAGGCAGGGGGGTGGCATACCTTCAGTATGTACCCATATTGAATGCTACACCCTTGCCACTGAATCCTGGCCCATGAACCATGGAATGCTTTGCTTTGCCCTCCTCACGGGGGCAGCCGGAGGAGGCAATGCTGGAGGGGAGTGCAGAAATTATGTGGTGCAAGCAGGTACAATACATGGAAGGCAATACAGTTTATCCAGACCAAAATGGCAGAGATAGAGGCTGTGACGGAGAGAATTTATAGTAACATGGATGCCCCACTTCTATCAGTTATACGCCACAATTATTGATGGCCTGCTTTTTCCCTTTCTTAATTTTTAAGGATGTGTTTTTCTCTAAGAGGTCGGGCGCCCGGCCGAGCCTTTTGAGCAGGGTCAACAAAGACAATATGAACAACATGAGAAACGCAATGACCGGTGTGAGACAAAATGATTAAGTCTGCTTTTTCCCATATCTTCTGAAAGTCAAGGCTCAGGTGCATCAATTGTGCTAAGATGCCCCCCTATGTTCCAGCTCAGCACCCTCAAACCTTTCCTCTCTCTATTCGCCGTAGCATTAACCGGTTTACGGGTAACCCGCTAGATTGACTTCACCTCCTCTGACAGTAGCATGTGTCAGCTGCTGATGATTGCGCCGTCCTCTAGTGTCGGCTGTGCTGATCGCGCCGAGACACAACCTTAAGTCGTGCAACCCCAGGCACACGCCCTCTTCCCAGTGCGGCCCTTCGCATGCGCCAATACGGTAGGTACGTAGGCAGAAAGGCTGGTAGTCTTAATACATACCGGTAACGGGTAACGGGTATCCCCGACCGGATCGTATGCTTTATTTATGTTTTTTGAATGGCATGGACTCCTCATACCGTATACTTCATAATTCTGCTTTTGCTGAGAAATGAAGGTTTGACTGGGTTCTGTAAGCACGGGGATGGGTGGGTTGTCAGCCAAGGGACGAATTCGGCAGGGGCAGGAGGTTTGTGCTGGATATTGGGAGTGGGGATGGAGGGGAAAGTGCGAGTCGAAATACATTCGAATGATCACAGCCCTTCGATGCCCACTTTTGCCCCTCATGCTTGGTGTGACAATGGTGTGACTGTTTGGCCGACATTTGATATGACCACACATCAGGTCCCAGACGTTGGCAATACAAAGTGTGACCACCGCCCTTGCTCTGTAATTGATGAGTTCGCCTCTCAAAATTAAGTAGTGACTAAATAAACAGCTTGTTTAGTTATTTTGCAAACTATATTTTGCAACAAACCGAGACGGATTTGTCCACGATGCTGCCAATCTTCTGCATGTCACCTACCGTATTTAGCGACCTCACTTATCTCCTTTCTCTGATCTGCGGCGACCTACCGCGCCTGGTTCCAGTCCACGGCGGGTGCCGTGCTGGCGCCAAGAGCCGCACTAGCCAGAGGGAGTGTGCTTGTGTGCGCATAAATTTGCGACTGCGGCTCGGCGCGATCAGCACGGCTGATACCTACCAGAGGACGGCGCAACGGTCAGCGGCGAGAGGCACGCTGTTGCCAGCGGTGTTGGGCACGGGGGGATAGCAAGCAGGTGGAGGATGCGCTACATGTGTGCTTCCAGTGCCCTAGTGTCAGGGAGCAGTTACGGGAGCGGGGGTGGGCAGGTCCTCTGGGCGCTGCCACTCACTTCCACCAGCTGTACCAGGCTGAGCAGGGGTGGGATGCACTTGCTTTTGTGGACTGTGCGGTGGGCATTGTTGAGGGTTAGTCTCTAGGGATTCTGAGGCGCCTGTGTTGTTGCCTTTCCGGCCTTCCCTTTTGGTCATTTTTGTTGTTGTTGTTTGCCTCCTTTTTAGTGTCTTCTCTTCTCCCTTCTGGTCAGTGGGGCACCCTCGCGGCCAAGCAGGGTGGGATACGCTTGCTTTTGTGGACTTCCCTTTTGAGAGGCTTTGTTGAGGGCTAGTCTCTACCGTATTGGAACTCAGGTGTCGGACTTGGTCTTCTTTGCCTTCCCGGCCTCTCCTTTTGTTCCTTCCCATCCCCCCCTCTTCCTTTTAGTTTCTTCTTTTCTCCCTTTTGATCGTTTGGGCGCCCACGGGGCCGAGCTTTGAGTGGGCCCAGAGGTGTAACGTTATGGAACGGAACAAAAGGAGAGGCCGAGAAGGCAGTGAAGACGAAGTCCGACACCTGAGTTTCACTAGAGACTAGCCCTCAACAAAGCCTCTGAGAAAAGAAAAGTCCACAAAAGCGAGCGCATCCTATTTTGCCCTAGGTGACCAGCCATCATGATGACCAACCCCATCATATTGACCAGCCCGGCAGCCCCTAACTGATCAATATGGTTGTTTCTTTCCTCCCAGCCGATTATTTGGGCACCCACGCGGCCTTTTGACCTGGGCCCAGAGGAGTAACGCAATTGACTTCTGGATGGACCACAGCTATCCGGTGCTTATCCCTAACTCAGTCGAACCAACTCTTCCTCAGTGCCAGGCCAAAACAACTTTGTCAAATTCCCTTGCCTTATCCCACTCTTTTGACCTCTTATTTGAGAGCTGCGTGTGTTATATCGATTGATCTTGTTTGTTCGTGGCCTCATGGGCTATTTTATAAATTTTAAGTACCGTATGTCTTGCCACGTCATTGATCCGTCCAATCGGCACGCCCGGTAGGTCCGTCATCACCTGCCAACCGATGCCTGCCAGCCAAGCATGCGTCTATGCAATCGTCGCCATTGAACCCTGATCGGTGGACGGGCTTTGAAGTCCACTGTGCTCCCTGGAATAAACCCAAGACAATGATAGTCTGACATTGCATTCAATTGAAGGAATGCAAATAGCCTAGAGTAGGAGAGGCAGGGAGCGTTCACTCCGGTTCGCGCGGCGTGCGCGGGCGTTTCCAAAATTGTGATAAGGCCAGCTCGCAAGGAACCACAGTCTGCGCAACTGGATGGGAAGGATCTGAATCCTCTCCCAGAGCTCCCAGAGCCGATCCTGCCAGGCCTAGATACCAATTCCTCCTGCCTGGCACTGAACGGCCCTATTCACAGCCCATGCCAATCACGGTCCCTCCATTCCGCCCCTCACAGGCAGCACAGTCACAGGGAAACAAGCAAGCAGCTGTCTGCTGTTGGCTGTCAGCAGAGCATTGCGAGGTGGCTTCGCCAGGCCTGGCCGGAGAGGGCTGACGCATCGTTGGCGGATGGACGATGGTTCCACTCCAGCCCTTCCGGCCTCATCGTCATCCGATTCGACTGAGATTCAGAGGCATAGAAATCTGCAAGCCGCATTCAAGGTTCACAGGAGCAGCATCCCTGCTTAGGTGGGTGCAGCAATCAGCAATAGTGCTTGTAACCTGAGTGATAGCTGCGCATGTCCAGTGACCTTTGCTGCGTACCATGGCTATGCTCATACTACAGAAGCCAGCCATCATTGCTCCTTTTTAAATGTAGTGGGTTCATTAAACCTTTATTTGTCAGGCCAAAGTGAAGCCCTTGAGAAGGGCTACCATGACAGGCTTCAATTAGGATTTTGGGTGAATTTTGACTATGTGTTTGGATGTAGGGGTACCATTCTAGCATGCAAGGCCGCGTAGCTCAATGGGTATGCGTACCACGAGATGGACAATATCGCAGTAAGAGATGGACAATATCGGGGTGGAAACCACCGGTTCAGTCCCTCTTGTCCATTTGTCGCATCCACGAATATTCGTTTCTCTGTCTAAATCAATATGCGCCAATGAGGAGCCAATCGTCATTTTGCGTTCGGCCATACCCCTGGTCATACCAGACTGGACCAAAGGCAAAGGCCCGACGCGCATTGACAGGCTTTATCGAGCCACATTAATTGCAAATGTTTATAATTATATGTGTCGACCGTTGATTGCCACTTGAAAAGGGCTTCAGGTTTTCCCATTATTGGAATTTTCGCATTCTTATTGCAGCGGACATCCGCGGGGAGAGAGGTGACACATTTCTTGCCCTTCATTATTTCTAATTCATAGCTTTCTGCACAATGTCCGTGCAGGTTGACAAGATCGAGGTATGTCTAGAAAGCCGAGGGCGCGTTTCTCTGTGAGGGGCGAGGTGCCAATACGAACGGCTGGGGGCGTAGGCTCCGGCCTATAAAAATGGAGACAGACTCCCAAGACCAGGAAGGATGAGGGCCAAATGTAGATAGTGGCTCCATCATACATGCTGGCTGTCATACATGCTGGCTACATGTACTGGCTGGCATGCATGCTGGCTACATGCACTGGCTGGTATGCATGCTGGCTCCATGCACTGGCTGGCATGCATGCTGGCTCCATGCACTGGCTGACATGCATGTTGGCTCCATGCACTGGCTGGTATGCATGCTGGCTCCATGCACTGGCTGGCATGCATGCTGGCTCCATGCACTGGCTGGCATGCATGTTGGCTCCATGCATTAGCTGGCATGCATGCTGGCTCCATGCACTGGCTGGCATGCATGCTGGCTCCATGCACTGGCTGACATGCATGTTGGCTCCATGCACTGGCTGGTATGCATGCTGGCTCCATGCACTGGCTGGCATGCATGCTGGCTCCATGCACTGGCTGGTATGCATGCTGGCTCCATGCACTGGCTGGTATGCATGCTGGCTCCATGCACTGGCTTGCATGCATGCTGGCTCCATGCACTGGCTGGTATGCATGCTGGCTCCATGCAATACCTGCCATGCATGCTGGCTCAATGCACTGGCTGGCATGCATGCTGGCTCCATGCACTGGCTGGCATGCATGCTGGCTCCATGCAATACCTGCCATGCATGCTGGCTCCATGCACTGGCTGGCATGCATGCTGGCTCCATGCACTGGCTGGCATGCATGCTGGCTCCATGCAATACCTGCCATGCATGCTGGCTCCATGCACTGGCTGGCATGCATGCTGGCTCCATGCAATACCTGCCATGCATGCTGGCTCCATGCAATACCTGCCATGCATGCTGGCTCAATGCAATACCTGCCATGCATGCTGGCTCAATGCAATACCTGCCATGCATGCTGGCTCTATGCAATACCTGCCATGCATGCTGGCTCTATGCAATACCTGCCATGCATGCTGGCTCCATGCAATACCTGCCATGCATGCTGGCTCCATGCAATACCTGCCATGCATGCTGGCTCAATGCAATACCTGCCATGCATGCTGGCTCTATGCAATACCTGCCATGCATGCTGGCTCTATGCACTGGCTGGCATGCATGCTGGCTCCATGCACTGGCTGGCATGCATGACCTATAGCCTTAAAACCTACACTGTCCCACATGCATCATGCTTGACCTTGTCCTTGCACTTCTCGGTGGCACTCGTACCAGGGGGCCCAGCCTGCGAGCACTGTAATGGGGGTCAAAGTCATGAAGACCTTAAGGAGGCAGGGGGGTGGCATACCTTTAGTATGCACCCATATTGAATGCTACACCCTTGCCACTGAATCCTGGCCCATGAACCATGGAATGCTTTGCTCTGCCCTCCTCACAGGGGCAGCCGGAGGAGGCAATGCTGGAGGGGAGTGCAGAAATTATGTGGTGCAACCAGGTACAACACATGGAAGGCATTACAGTTTATCCAGACCACAATGGCAGAGATAGAGGCTGTGATGGAGAGAATGTTATAGTAACATGGATGCCCCACTTCTATCAGTTATATGCCACAATTATTAATGGCCTGTTTTTTCCCTTTCTGAATTTTAAGGATTTTTTTTTCCCTCTAAGAGGTCGGGCGCCCGGCCGAGCCTTTTGAGCAGGGTCCAAAGGTATAACGTCATTGATTTCTAAACTGCCATGGCGCCCCTCACAGTACTGCTACTTGGCCTAGCTTACCTTGTCCAAATATGCCAAGTATCAGCAGTTAAATCTGATTCCAAGTTCGGTGGACTGAAATAGATCCGCTGGGCGGTTTTATGTCAGATGTCCGTGCGATTCCTCAATGCTTCGCACTTTAGCGAAGGTCATGTTATCTTAGCTACTCTGAAGAGCAGGTCGCTGAACATTATGTTCCATGCTGGCCGCTCTCAATTTTGTATTCAGGCCTGACTCTATAGGCTTGGCCGCTACCACATCCTGCTGTGAACCTAGGGATGTAACCACAAGCATATCACTTTACACTCCTGCATGCCTTTCCTTCGTGTAGGAAGTGGGGCACTTGTGTTCCTCTTTTTCTTCCTCTCTTGGTTTATTTTCACTACTACTTTTTACAATACGTGTGATCAAACCCGTCCTTGGCTTGCCTTCCATGGGCATACAAATATAAAAAAGAAGAGCATGAGGCCTCAACTAGACGGGGCTGCGCCTGAACACGTGAAGTGTCTTGCGCGAGCCGCTACCAGCCATGGACACCTGAATGACACCATGGTGCACAAAGGGGGCACTGACTCTGACGATATTGAGGACACGCAAGATGGCAAGGGGCGTGCTGTAGATGTCGCCCTTCCCCTTGCCACAGCTACACATAAAACATTGCACCTTTGTATCCCGCCCTACCATGAGAAACATAACTTTCCGATCAGCCTCAGCGAAGCCATCACAAAAAGCAAAAACTGCCTTTCGCATTGGGGGCTTACACAGGGTGGGCAAGGACCTGAAGCTGGTCAGATCCGTTTTGAAGTGGATCTGCAAGCAATCCGGACCTACGCCATGCTTTCCCAGGACCCTCTGGTATGCGCCAAACACATCAGAGAGCCCTGAGTTCTTGATCT
The DNA here is from genome assembly GCA_037349105.1 of Limnomonas spitsbergensis. NCBI lineage: Eukaryota > Viridiplantae > Chlorophyta > Chlorophyceae > Chlamydomonadales > Limnomonas > Limnomonas spitsbergensis. The sequence goes on from JAYJMM010000121.1 coordinate 975,758, forward strand.
CCATCCCAACACCGTAGGCAGCCCTAAACAAAGCCACACCTAAAATCAGCATAATGCCGCTAGAAGCCCCTATGTCGACCAGCTCAAAGCTCTCAAAAGGAGAAAATGAGGCCATTATCGCCCCGAAAATGGTTGGCATGGACCCCATGGTGGCAGTCCCTGCCATCCCATCACCCGCACCACCCAAATTCCCGAGTGCCGCCACCACACGACATAATGCCTGCAGAGGAAAGAAGGGAGAACAAGGTTAACAAGATGTGAGGTTGATCAGCAGCAAGTTCTTCTTTCACTTGCTAATTTAATAACGCCAACAATATGCCTCTGCATGAAGAACCTCACCATTAAAAAAGCAGTGCGAGTAGCAGCAATGACGCCAGCAGACATATGGCGTGCAACCTGCATACCTCCAGCTGTTGCGCTCGTACCAGCGTACTCATCCTACGGTCATGGGGTCAAACTCATGAAGGCATTCAGGGAGCAGGTGGGTGGCATACCTATATTATGTACACAAATGGAATCTACACCCCTGCCACTGAACCCTGGCCCATGAACCCTGAGTGGGCCCCTTCCAAGTTTACCCCCCTCCCAGTTTGACCCATCTCCCGCAGGCCCGTGACCCCCACGCAGCGAAGGCGCGCCTTCCACACTTTTCCACAACATGGGCATCCATTCTGAATTGTCCTTTCTGGCAAAAACAACACTGCCCTGAACCCCCTACACTGCCCCACCTGCTTTGTGCTTGATCTTGTCCTTGCACCTCCATCTGTTGCACGTGCGCTACCGGACTCAGCCTGCGTGTACGGTCATGGGAGTCAAACTCAGGAAGGCATTCAGGGAGCAGGTGGGTGGCATACCTCTATTATGTATACAAATTGAATCGTACACCCCTGCCACTGAACCCTGGCCCATGAACCCTGACTGGGCCCCTTCCAAGGTTACCCCCCTCCCAGTTTGACCCATCTCCTGCAGGAATCGTGACCCCCACACTTTTCCACAACATGGGCATCCTTTCTTAATTGTCCTATCTGGCAAAAACAAAACTGCCCTGAACCCCTGAACCCCCTACACTGTCCCACCTGCTTTGTGCTTGATCTTGTCCTTTCACCTCCAGCTGTTGCACCTGCGCTACCGCGCTCAGCCTGCGTGTACGGTCATGGGAGTCAAACTCAGGAAGGCCTTCAGGGAGCAGGTGGGTGGCATACCTCTACTATGTACACAAATTGAATCGTAAACCCCTGCCACTGAACCCAGGCCCATGAACCCTGACTGGGCCCCTTCCAAGTTTATCCCCCTCCCAGTTTGACCCATCTCCCGCAGGCCCCATGACCCTCATGCAGCGAAGGCGCGCCTTCCACACTTTTCCACAACATGGGCATCCATTCTGAATTGTCCTATCTGGCAAAAACAAAACTGCCCTGAACCCCTGAACCCCCTACACTGTCCCACCTGCTCTGTGCTTGATCTTGTCCTTTCACCTCCAGCTGTTGCACCTGCGCTACCGCGCTCAGCCTGCGTGTACGGTCATGGGAGTCAAACTCAGGAAGGCATTCAGGGAGCAGGTGGGTGGCATACCTCTACTATGTACACAAATTGAATCGTACACCCCTGCCACTGAACCCTGGCCCATGAACCCTGACTGGGCCCCTTCCAAGTTTATCCCCCTCCCAGTTTGACCCATCTCCCGCAGGCCCCGTGACCCCCATGCAGCGAAGGCGCGCCTTCCACACTTTTCCACAACATGGGCATCCATTCTGAATTGTCCTATCTGGCAAAAACAAAACTGCCCTGAACCCCTGAACCCCCTACACTGTCCCACCTGCTTTGTGCTTGATCTTGTCCTTTCACCTCCAGCTGTTGCACCTGCGCTACCGCGCTCAGCCTGCGTGTACGGTCATGGGAGTCAAACTCAGGAAGGCATTCAGGGAGCAGGTGGGTGGCATACCTCTACTATGTACACAAATTGAATCGTAAACCCCTGCCACTGAACCCTGGCCCATGAACCCTGACTGGGCCCCTTCCAAGTTTATCCCCCTCCCAGTTTGACCCATCTCCCGCAGGCCCCGTGACCCTCATGCAGCGAAGGCGCGCCTTCCACACTTTTCCACAACATGGGCATCCATTCTGAATTGTCCTATCTGGCAAAAACAAAACTGCCCTGAACCCCTGAACCCCCTACACTGTCCCACCTGCTCTGTGCTTGATCTTGTCCTTTCACCTCCAGCTGTTGCACCTGCGCTACCGCGCTCAGCCTGCGTGTACGGTCATGGGAGTCAAACTCAGGAAGGCATTCAGGGAGCAGGTGGGTGGCATACCTCTACTATGTACACAAATTGAATCGTAAACCCCTGCCACTGAACCCTGGCCCATGAACCCTGACTGGGCCCCTTCCAAGTTTATCCCCCTCCCAGTTTGACCCATCTCCCGCAGGCCCCGTGACCCCCATGCAGCGAAGGCGCGCCTTCCACACTTTTCCACAACATGGGCATCCATTCTGAATTGTCCTATCTGGCAAAAACAAAACTGCCCTGAACCCCTGAACCCCCTACACTGTCCCACCTGCTCTGTGCTTGATCTTGTCCTTTCACCTCCAGCTGTTGCACCTGCGCTACCGCGCTCAGCCTGCGTGTACGGTCATGGGAGTCAAACTCAGGAAGGCATTCAGGGAGCAGGTGGGTGGCATACCTCTACTATGTACACAAATTGAATCGTACACCCCTGCCACTGAACCCTGGCCCATGAACCCTGACTGGGCCCCTTCCAAGTTTATCCCCCTCCCAGTTTGACCCATCTCCCGCAGGCCCCGTGACCCCCATGCAGCGAAGGCGCGCCTTCCACACTTTACACAACATGGGCATCCATTCTGAATTGTCTTTTCTGGCAAAAACAACACTGCCCTGAACCCCTGAACCCCCTACACTGTCCCACCTGCTCTGTGCTTGATCTTGTCCTTGCACCTCCATCTGTTGCACGTGCGCTACCGGACTCAGCCTGCGTGTACGGTCATGGGAGTCAAACTCAGGAAGGCATTCAGGGAGCAGGTGGGTGGCATACCTCTATTATGTACACAAATTGAATCGTACACCCCTGCCACTGAACCCTGGCCCATGAACCCTGACTGGGCCCCTTCCAAGGTTACCCCCCTCCCAGTTTGACCCATCTCCTGCAGGAATCGTGACCCCCACACTTTTCCACAACATGGGCATCCATTCTGAATTGTCCTATCTGGCAAAAACAAAACTGCCCTGAACCCCTGAACCCCCTACACTGTCCCACCTGCTCTGTGCTTGATCTTGTCCTTTCACCTCCAGCTGTTGCACCTGCGCTACCGCGCTCAGCCTGCGTGTACGGTCATGGGAGTCAAACTCAGGAAGGCATTCAGGGAGCAGGTGGGTGGCATACCTCTACTATGTACACAAATTGAATCGTACACCCCTGCCACTGAACCCTGGCCCATGAACCCTGACTGGGCCCCTTCCAAGGTTACCCCCCTCCCAGTTTGACCCATCTCCCGCAGGCCCCGTGACCCCCATGCAGCGAAGGCGCGCCTTCCACACTTTACACACACAAGGGTGCACAGAGCAGGTAGGCAGTCAAGCAAGCAGTCGGGTAGGCAGCCAGCCCACCTCTACTCCTTCAGTCGGTGCACCAGTGTCGTCTTCTGCAAAGGCATCAGCTTGGTCAGAGTTGGTGTTAGCCTGCATACATAGGGGGGCATTCAGGTTAGGGACATGCATATTGGTTCAAGGGTTTAGGTCCCATCACTTGGGTGTAGGGGCTAGGTTCAAGCAGAAGGTACAAGCACAAGGATGCCATGGTTGCCCTTGCAGCTCCAGCTGTGGCCCTTGCACTAGCGGGGCCAGCCTACGAGCACGGTCATGGGGGTCAAAGTCAAACAGGCCTTCATGAGGCAGGGGGGTAACATGCCTTTGCTTTGTACAATTATGGAATCCCTATGCAAGCAAAATGTCCCACCTGCGCCGTGCTTGCCATTGCAGCTCCAGCTGTGGCCTTTGCACTAGCGGAGCCAGCCTGCGAGCACGGTCATGGGGGTCAAAGTCAAATGGGTCTTCATGAGGCAGGGGGGTGGCATGCCCATGCTTTGTACAATAATTGAATCAAGCACCCTTGCCCATGAACCCTGCTTCAAACCCCTCCCAAAATTATCCCCTTCCCGAAGTGGCAGAGGAACCATTCACCCCTGCGCCCTAAACCATTCTGCCCCACCTGCATCACACTGCTTACCTGAGAATGTCCCTCTTGAAGCCTGGCTAGAAGCCCGTGGCATTCTGACATCTTTATCCATTCAGTTGTTCCATCTGCTGCTTCCACGCTCACGTCTACCAGGTTGCCGAACGTCGTCTGCTCCGTCTTCCCGACCATGCTGGCGAGCGTCTTGGACGAGACCAGCTTGTCATTGCGCTCTGCTTCGGCCATGACCTCCACTGCGTCAGCCTGGCTTGTTGGTAGGCTGCCAATGTCCGTGATTGGAAGTAGTCTGTACCCGCAAGGGTATGATCGCCGCAGACTTATCAAGGCGAAGATGACCTGTGGAAGAGGAATGCATGGTAAACGTGAATGCGTAACCCTTTGTAAACTTGAAGCATGCATGGTTAACATGAAGGGATATTACCATGGCTCAAAGCGCTATACGCACCTGCTGTCCGCCCTGTCTTCCCTTCTTACATCGCAGGAGAATTATACGGACCGACCTGCCGCAGTCCCCTTTTAGCAAAGATAGGTTCAAATCTTTGGGTCTCCATCCGTACAGGACCAAAAAAGACATGTAAAGAAAAGAGCGCGTAAAGAATACAGGAGCTTGACTTCAGGAATGAAGACTGCTCAGATGTGTGGACAGAATCTGGAAATTTGAAATAATGTGTTGAGCTGTGAAAATTTGAATTTTTTGAGCAGACCACAGAAGGGACACGGGTCGTGGTATCGGCAATCAGCCAAATGTATGAAGTCCCTGAGTTGTTAATCAGCAAATCTGTTCGAAATATAAACGGGGCCATTCGTGAACACAGCAGGCGCATCCTTCGCAAGAATCACGGGAGTACAAGTAACACCCCAATATTCACTGGCATCAGAGAGAACCCCGTCTTCCAGCGTGCGGTGGATGCCGTTAGCTCGCGCTATAAAAACAGCCGGGAAGTCGTCATCAAGAAGTTTCAAAGGTAGGGCGAACGTGTACTCACTGATGATGACACCAGCATAAACCGGAGCCAACCAAGACATCCACACAACGTTTTGGGCCTGACTCAAGCCCTTCAGCCCCTTCAGCCCTGCTCCCTAAACCCTAGCCTCTGCTCCCTTAAGGCCTTAATTCCTTAACCCCATGCCAGTATTCCCTAACCCCCCCATTGCATGATGCATGCAGGTGCCTGTCCAACTCAGTGTACCAGGGGGTTGACAGCAGTGGTCAAACAAAGAAGCCCGCCGCAGCCAACCGCAGAGTTACTCCTCATCCGCTCTTTGCGATGCCAGACCAGAAGCCAGGACCATCTACACCAGCCACTGACCCTCTCAAGCACAGTGCAAGCATTTTCAAACTACATCCTGTATTTATGGAGAGTTGCAGGCCATTAATTGAGATGGCAGTTGCCAAAGCCAAGGAGGATGAGGCATCACTACTGGCTGCAGCAGTGGCAGCAGCCGAGGCAGCAGAGAGGGAGGCTGCAGCGGTGACAGCAAGGTCGTCAGAACTAGCAGAAGAAGCAAATAAGAGGCTCCCGTCACCCTTGAAGGCTTGGATCGGCCACAGGAACTATGCTCTCCCCAACATGACATGCATTGTCCGACCAGAGGCGCAAGTGATGGACTTGACCATGTACAGGAGGGTGAGAGGATTGGTGGGGGATTCAGGGATGTGCTGCAACATAGGGGATCAGGGGAGTATAAGTATGGAGCAAATGGCAGTACTCAACAGCCAAGTCGCCCTCTGACCAGAATTCATCCACCCCAAGGCTGCTGAGGACTCGGGCATGTTAAGAAAGAAGAGCACCACATCCCCTGGAAATATGAACAGATCCCACATGCCTCTAGCTATGATTATTAGGATTGCTCAAAAACACATTGAGCTGCTGCAAGTATGGAGCAAATGGCATCAGCCTCTCCCCACCTGGCCATGCAAAGCATCTCCCACAGCCTCTTGCACATCACTTGTTTGAAATGCTTTGATTTTCCCTTTTCACAGGAACAGCTAGAAGCGGCCATGACGGAGGGGTGTGCTACGGTTCAGTGGTGCATCTGGGTACGCAACGAAGAGGCCAAGGAGCTAATTCCATTCATCCAGACCAAGATGGCAGAGATACAGGCTGTGATGGAGGGAATGATGTAGTAACATGAGTGTCCCACTTCTTAAGTTCGATCCTGCAAATGGTTGATCAATCCAAAAGCTTGAGCACAAAAATATCTTACCTACTGAACTCTCTACATTTGTACCAATGCGCATGAGCCCCAGGGTAGGTGGGCAGGTTTGAACACGAAATTAAGATAAGCAGGTCTGGGGCTTTGATTCCGCACTCCTGCTGCTAGATTAAACTTAACTAATACATTGTTAGGGCTTTCCCTAAGTTTGGTCGACAGCAGACTTAAATTGAGTCAGTGAAGACTGAAGAGATGTCCAGCCCGATAAGCATGCGTCTAGGGGTAGGTACGCATGTGTGAGCTGTGATTTGAATTAAGAGCATGCCACCTTAAACTTTGGCAGGGCCTGGAGGATAGGTTATCTAAGCTACCCTGAAGATCAGGTCGCTGAATATTAAGTTTCAGGAAGCCTGCTCTTAATTTTCTATCCAGGCCTGACTAGCTAGGCTCCATCGCTACCGCATTGAGCTGTGGATCTCTGACCGGGTCTGAATTAAGAGCATGCCACCTTAAACTTTGGCAGGGCCTGGAGGATAGGTTATCTAAGCTACCCTGAAGAGCAGGTCGCTGAATATTAAGTTTCAGGAAGCCCGCTCTTAATTTTCTATCCAGGCCTGACTAGCTAGGCTCCATCGCTACCGCATTGAGCTGTGGATCTCTGACCGGGTCTGAATTAAGAGCATGCCACCTTAAACTTTGGCAGGGCCTGGAGGATAGGTTATCTAAGCTACCCTGAAGAGCAGGTCGCTGAATATTAAGTTTCAGGAAGCCTGCTCTTAATTTTCTATCCAGGCCTGACTAGCTAGGCTCCATCGCTACCGCATTGAGCTGTGGATCTCTGACCGGGTCTGAATTAAGAGCATGCCACCTTAAACTTTGGCAGGGCCTGGAGGATAGGTTATCTAAGCTACCCTGAAGAGCAGGTCGCTGAATATTAAGTTTCAGGAAGCCTGCTCTTAATTTTCTATCCAGGCCTGACTAGCTAGGCTCCATCGCTACCGCATTGAGCTGTGGATCTCTGACCGGGTCTGAATTAAGAGCATGCCACCTTAAACTTTGGCAGGGCCTGGAGGATAGGTTATCTAAGCTACCCTGAAGAGCAGGTCGCTGAATATTAAGTTTCAGGAAGCCCGCTCTTAATTTTCTATCCAGGCCTGACTTGCTAGGCTCCATCGCTACCGCATTGAGCTGTGGATCTCTGACCGGGTCTGAATTAAGAGCATGCCACCTTAAACTTTGGCAGGGCCTGGAGGATAGGTTATCTAAGCTACCCTGAAGAGCAGGTCGCTGAATATTAAGTTTCAGGAAGCCTGCTCTTAATTTTCTATCCAGGCCTGACTAGCTAGGCTCCATCGCTACCGCATTGAGCTGTGGATCTCTGACCGGGTCTGAATTAAGAGCATGCCACCTTAAACTTTGGCAGGGCCTGGAGGATAGGTTATCTAAGCTACCCTGAAGATCAGGTCGCTGAATATTAAGTTTCAGGAAGCCTGCTCTTAATTTTCTATCCAGGCCTGACTAGCTAGGCTCCATCGCTACCGCATTGAGCTGTGGATCTCTGACCGGGTCTGAATTAAGAGCATGCCACCTTAAACTTTGGCAGGGCCTGGAGGATAGGTTATCTAAGCTACCCTGAAGAGCAGGTCGCTGAATATTAAGTTTCAGGAAGCCCGCTCTTAATTTTCTATCCAGGCCTGACTAGCTAGGCTCCATCGCTACCGCATTGAGCTGTGATTCTCTGATCGGGTCTGAATTAAGAGCATGCCACCTTAAACTTTGGCAGGGCCTGGAGGATAGGTTATCTAAGCTACCCTGAAGAGCAGGTCGCTGAATATTAAGTTTCAGGAAGCCCGCTCTTAATTTTCTATCCAGGCCTGACTTGCTAGGCTCCGTCGCTACCGTATTGAGCTGTGGATCTCTGACCGGGTCTGAATTAAGAGCATGCCACCTTAAACTTTGGCAGGGCCTGGAGGATAGGTTATCTAAGCTACCCTGAAGAGCAGGTCGCTGAATATTAAGTTTCAGGAAGCCTGCTCTTAATTTTCTATCCAGGCCTGACTAGCTAGGCTCCATCGCTACCGCATTGAGCTGTGGATCTCTGACCGGGTCTGAATTAAGAGCATGCCACCTTAAACTTTGGCAGGGCCTGGAGGATAGGTTATCTAAGCTACCCTGAAGATCAGGTCGCTGAATATTAAGTTTCAGGAAGCCCGCTCTTAATTTTCTATCCAGGCCTGACTAGCTAGGCTCCATCGCTACCGCATTGAGCTGTGGATCTCTGACCGGGTCTGAATTAAGAGCATGCCACCTTAAACTTTGGCAGGGCCTGGAGGATAGGTTATCTAAGCTACCCTGAAGAGCAGGTCGCTGAATATTAAGTTTCAGGAAGCCTGCTCTTAATTTTCTATCCAGGCCTGACTAGCTAGGCTCCATCGCTACCGCATTGAGCTGTGGATCTCTGACCGGGTCTGAATTAAGAGCATGCCACCTTAAACTTTGGCAGGGCCTGGAGGATAGGTTATCTAAGCTACCCTGAAGAGCAGGTCGCTGAATATTAAGTTTCAGGAAGCCTGCTCTTAATTTTCTATCCAGGCCTGACTAGCTAGGCTCCATCGCTACCGCATTGAGCTGTGGATCTCTGACCGGGTCTGAATTAAGAGCATGCCACCTTAAACTTTGGCAGGGCCTGGAGGATAGGTTATCTAAGCTACCCTGAAGATCAGGTCGCTGAATATTAAGTTTCAGGAAGCCTGCTCTTAATTTTCTATCCAGGCCTGACTAGCTAGGCTCCATCGCTACCGCATTGAGCTGTGGATCTCTGACCGGGTCTGAATTAAGAGCATGCCACCTTAAACTTTGGCAGGGCCTGGAGGATAGGTTATCTAAGCTACCCTGAAGAGCAGGTCGCTGAATATTAAGTTTCAGGAAGCCCGCTCTTAATTTTCTATCCAGGCCTGACTAGCTAGGCTCCATCGCTACCGCATTGAGCTGTGGATCTCTGACCGGGTCTGAATTAAGAGCATGCCACCTTAAACTTTGGCAGGGCCTGGAGGATAGGTTATCTAAGCTACCCTGAAGATCAGGTCGCTGAATATTAAGTTTCAGGAAGCCTGCTCTTAATTTTCTATCCAGGCCTGACTAGCTAGGCTCCATCGCTACCGCATTGAGCTGTGGATCTCTGACCGGGTCTGAATTAAGAGCATGCCACCTTAAACTTTGGCAGGGCCTGGAGGATAGGTTATCTAAGCTACCCTGAAGAGCAGGTCGCTGAATATTAAGTTTCAGGAAGCCCGCTCTTAATTTTCTATCCAGGCCTGACTAGCTAGGCTCCATCGCTACCGCATTGAGCTGTGATTCTCTGATCGGGTCTGAATTAAGAGCATGCCACCTTAAACTTTGGCAGGGCCTGGAGGATAGGTTATCTAAGCTACCCTGAAGAGCAGGTCGCTGAATATTAAGTTTCAGGAAGCCCGCTCTTAATTTTCTATCCAGGCCTGACTTGCTAGGCTCCGTCGCTACCGTATTGAGCTGTGGATCTCTGACCGGGTCTGAATTAAGAGCATGCCACCTTAAACTTTGGCAGGGCCTGGAGGATAGGTTATCTAAGCTACCCTGAAGAGCAGGTCGCTGAATATTAAGTTTCAGGAAGCCTGCTCTTAATTTTCTATCCAGGCCTGACTAGCTAGGCTCCATCGCTACCGCATTGAGCTGTGGATCTCTGACCGGGTCTGAATTAAGAGCATGCCACCTTAAACTTTGGCAGGGCCTGGAGGATAGGTTATCTAAGCTACCCTGAAGAGCAGGTCGCTGAATATTAAGTTTCAGGAAGCCTGCTCTTAATTTTCTATCCAGGCCTGACTAGCTAGGCTCCATCGCTACCGCATTGAGCTGTGGATCTCTGACCGGGTCTGAATTAAGAGCATGCCACCTTAAACTTTGGCAGGGCCTGGAGGATAGGTTATCTAAGCTACCCTGAAGAGCAGGTCGCTGAATATTAAGTTTCAGGAAGCCTGCTCTTAATTTTCTATCCAGGCCTGACTAGCTAGGCTCCATCGCTACCGCATTGAGCTGTGGATCTCTGACCGGGTCTGAATTAAGAGCATGCCACCTTAAACTTTGGCAGGGCCTGGAGGATAGGTTATCTAAGCTACCCTGAAGAGCAGGTCGCTGAATATTAAGTTTCAGGAAGCCCGCTCTTAATTTTCTATCCAGGCCTGACTAGCTAGGCTCCATCGCTACCGCATTGAGCTGTGGATCTCTGACCGGGTCTGAATTAAGAGCATGCCACCTTAAACTTTGGCAGGGCCTGGAGGATAGGTTATCTAAGCTACCCTGAAGATCAGGTCGCTGAATATTAAGTTTCAGGAAGCCTGCTCTTAATTTTCTATCCAGGCCTGACTAGCTAGGCTCCATCGCTACCGCATTGAGCTGTGGATCTCTGACCGGGTCTGAATTAAGAGCATGCCACCTTAAACTTTGGCAGGGCCTGGAGGATAGGTTATCTAAGCTACCCTGAAGATCAGGTCGCTGAATATTAAGTTTCAGGAAGCCCGCTCTTAATTTTCTATCCAGGCCTGACTAGCTAGGCTCCATCGCTACCGCATTGAGCTGTGGATCTCTGACCGGGTCTGAATTAAGAGCATGCCACCTTAAACTTTGGCAGGGCCTGGAGGATAGGTTATCTAAGCTACCCTGAAGAGCAGGTCGCTGAATATTAAGTTTCAGGAAGCCCGCTCTTAATTTTCTATCCAGGCCTGACTAGCTAGGCTCCATCGCTACCGCATTGAGCTGTGGATCTCTGATCGGGTCTGAATTAAGAGCATGCCACCTTAAACTTTGGCAGGGCCTGGAGGATAGGTTATCTAAGCTACCCTGAAGAGCAGGTCGCTGAATATTAAGTTTCAGGAAGCCCGCTCTTAATTTTCTATCCAGGCCTGACTAGCTAGGCTCCATCGCTACCGCATTGAGCTGTGGATCTCTGACCGGGTCTGAATTAAGAGCATGCCACCTTAAACTTTGGCAGGGCCTGGAGGATAGGTTATCTAAGCTACCCTGAAGAGCAGGTCGCTGAATATTAAGTTTCAGGAAGCCTGCTCTTAATTTTCTATCCAGGCCTGACTAGCTAGGCTCCATCGCTACCGCATTGAGCTGTGGATCTCTGACCGGGTCTGAATTAAGAGCATGCCACCTTAAACTTTGGCAGGGCCTGGAGGATAGGTTATCTAAGCTACCCTGAAGAGCAGGTCGCTGAATATTAAGTTTCAGGAAGCCTGCTCTTAATTTTCTATCCAGGCCTGACTAGCTAGGCTCCGTCGCTACCGCATTGAGCTGTGGATCTCTGACCGGGTCTGAATTAAGAGCATGCCACCTTAAACTTTGATCTGTTACCGTATCTGAATCAAGTTCATACCACATTCACCTTCGGCAGGGCCTCAAGGTGAACAAGAGTGATTCAGGAAGAAAAAAATGTAAAAAAGTGAAAGGACAGGTCAATAACGTTACACCTCTGGGCCCGCTCAAAGCTCGGCCGCGTAGGCGCCCGACTGTTCAGAAGGGAGTTAAGGAGGCACTAAAAGGAAGAGAGGGGGAAAGGAACAAAAGGAGAGGCCGGGCAGGCTAAGCAGACCAAGTCCAACACCTGAGTTCCACTAGAGACTACCCATCAGCAAAGCCTCAAATAACAGAAAAGTCCAGGAAAGCAAGCGTATCCCACCCATGCTTGGCCGCGAGGGCGCTCCACTGATCAGAAGGGAGAAGAGAAGAAACTAAAAACAACCCAAACAACAACAACAACAGGCAACAACAAAAAAGGCCAACGACATGGGCCTCAGAAACCCCGGAGACTAACTCTCAATAGGACAGGTGAAAGGCTCTGAAGCATGTACGCCTCAAGAATATGTACCACAGCTTCCTCATAGGCCAACTCGGTGGAAGTCTGTAGCACTGCTCTTCCTCCTGCAGCTGGCCTTGCCCCTCCCATGCAAGACCACGTGCACTCACAAACCAGCGATGGACACAGTTCATACTGTCGGCCGTGCCACTACAACGTGCTGATCCACTGCTGGCTCGTGCTCATGTAAAACGCATCTCCCAAGCACGCTTTCTGCTCATACATCACCGGGGTGAACTCTGAGACCCAGGATGGGTACGATTCCTTGTTGTTAGGACCAGCCCTTGTCAGGACTTCGACCCCCAGCATGTAGGTAGTTCGCCCGCCCTGCAGCTCCTCCAGATCCCGAACAGCCGCCTCCAAGGACATGGGCGTGCGGGGCTCTTCATTTGTCGGACCCCTGGCCCGACCCGTGACCCGCCTGTGGACAGCGTACACAACTGATTTCCAAGCCATGGCATACTGGTTGGCGCGATCGTATCGCCACATGTTCCTGATGGCGGGCAACTCGAGGATCCTCATGGGCGCCAAGGTCCCGCCGCCCTCCCGCTGCAGCCCGTAATCCCAGTCTTGCAGAATGTCCCAGATGGTGAGTTCTGCAGTCATGAACAATACACATGTACAAATCAACATTACTGGTCAAGGCAAATTAACAGTTTTGGAATACATCCAGTTACCCCCACCAGACATGCCCACCCTACCAAGCCTATCCCACACCAGGGATCCCCACCCTACCAAGCCTATCCCACACCAGGGATCCCCACCCTACCAAGCCTATCTCACACCTGGGACCCCCACCCTTCCAGGCTGATAAACCATAGCCATGTAAGGATCCCCTTTACTCCTCAAACACTCCCATCACTGACTGCCCTTACTCACTGATGCCGGTCCGGTCCTTCCTGCCACCCCAAGTTGTCCACTGCGTTTCCTGGCCGAATCGGCTGGGGATGATCCATTCTTCCAAGATATCGAAGGGCACGCTGACTTGGACAACCGTCTCTTTGAGGCTGTTCTTCTGCAGGACTCTCATTCTGAGCTCCCGAGTTGCCCCTGGCTGGACCTCCTGCTCCACTGCCCCTCGCTGGACCTCCTGCTCCACTGCCCCTGGCTGGACCTCCTCTTCCACTGCTCCTGGCTGGACCGTCTGCTCCACCGCCCCTGGCTGGACCGTCTGCTCCGCCGCCCCTCGCTGGACCGTCTGCTCCACCGCCCCTGGCTGGACCGTCTGCTCCGCCGCCCCTTGCTGGACCGTCTGCTCCGCCGCCCCTTGCTGGACCGTCTGCTCCACCGCCCCTGGCTGGACCGTCTGCACCTCTGCCCTGGGCCGCACTGGACCCCTTGCTGTATCGAATCCAGGAACCGGTGTGAGATTCTGCCACACCTGCTGCCTCCTCATGCCCCTCGGCAGCTTGACGGGACGTCTGTCGGACCTGAACTCCCGTTCTGGCAGCTGAGGTATGGGTCCAGATTCCAGCAGCGGTTGTGCACGCCCAGATTCCGGCAGCGGCATTGCACGCCCATGTTCCTCATATCTGGCCAACCTTCCCGCCAGGTTGCTGAACTTCACATCGAGAGACGTGAGGCCGATGGCACCACCCCTGGCCATGTCCTGCATATCCATCCGACTCTGCTGCTGCTCGCTGATGATTTGGATCAACAAGGCCTTGACCTCGTCACTGCTGCTGCTGGGCCCAGGTAGGTAATCTCGGTTGGCAATGCCATTCAGCTCCTCCACTGCTGTGCCAAGAAGGCCCGCAGGGCCCTTCAGGGTCAGGTGTTCAAACCGCCCGTACTTCACGTGAAGCAGGAAGATGCCCCTCGTATGCCGCGTCAGCTCTATCATCTTGTCCTTCGCGTACTTCTGGATAGAGATGAACAGTGGACCAGGGGTTGCTTGTGTAGGATTTAATATGTGTACATAATAAAGGTATGCCCTCCCCCTGCCTCCTAAAGGCCCTCATGACCCCTATGACCGTGCAGGTTGGGCCCGCTAGTACATGAGCCACAGCTCGAGGTGCAAGGACAGGGGGTTTAAACTGTGAGTGGGTTCAAACTGTGAGGTAGAGATTAAGGGTGTGGGGGGGTCAAACTGGGAATGAGGGGTGGGGGGGGGAGTAAGGTAGAGATGGAGGGTGTGGGGGGTCAAACTGGGAGTGAGGGGGGTGGGGTGGGGGGGGTAAGGTAGAGATTGAGGGTGTGGGGGGTCAAACTGGGAGTGAGGGGTGTGTGGGAGGGGGGTAAGGTAGAGTCAAAACTTGCAAGGTTAATGCACACTGTAATACAATTTAGTTTTTAGTCCCCCAAGCGAATTCCCCCCATACCCTTGTGGTACAGTCCCTAACACACCCACATGCCGTATGTTCTATTCCCCCCTGTCTCACCGCATTGTACTCCGCATGCGCCTCCTCCATGACTGCGGTGTACACCAGGTGGATGTTGCACCACCTCCGCCAAGCATCGGCATGCTTCGTGAAGAAGGGGATGATCTGGAACATGAGGTGCCCCGGGTTCTCAAGCCAGACATACGGAAGCTCCTGGAAGAATGAACGCTTGAAGAGGGTGGACATAAGCGTAAGCATGTTCTCGGTCGGAGAGTCCATCTTGTCCACGGGTACTTCGCGGTTGGCCTGAACATGAGGTCAATGGTTCAAGGCCAAGGGTTCAGGGTTGAGGGTTAATAGTCAAGGGTAAAGGTTTATGATTCCTGGACAGGGGTGTAGGATCTGGAGGCAGGGGTTATGATTCCTGGACAAGGATGTAGGATCTGGAGGCAGGGGATATGATTCCTGGACAAGGGTGTAGGATCTGGAGGCAGGGGTTATGATTCCTGGACAAGGGGTGTAGGATCTGGAGGCAGGGGTTATGATTCCTGGACAGGGGTGTAGGATCTGGAGGCAGGGGTTATGATTCCTGGACAGGGGTGTAGGATCTGGGGGCAGGGGTTATGATTCCTGGACAGGGGTGTAGGATCTGGGGGCAGGGGTTATGATTCCTGGACAGGGGTGTAGGATCTGGGGGCAGGGGTTATGATTCCTGGACAGGGGTGTAGGATCTGGAGGCAAGGGTTATGATTCCTGGACAGGGGTGTAGGATCTGGAGGCAGGGGATATGATTCCTGGACAGGGGTGTAGGATCTGGAGGCAGGGGTTATGATTCCTGGACAAGGGGTGTAGGATCTGGAGGAAGGGGTTATGATTCCTGGACAGGGGTGTAGGATCTGGAGGCAGGGGTTATGATTCATGGACAAGGGTGTAGGATCTGGAGGCAGGGGTTATGATTCCTGGACTGGGGTGTAGGATCTGGAGGCAGGGGTTATGATTCCTGGACAGGGGTGTATGATCTGGGGGCAGGGGTTATGATTCCTGGACAAGGGTGTAGGATCTGGAGGCAGGGGTTATGATTCCTGGACAGGGGTGTAGGATCTGGAGGCAGGGGTTATGATTCATGGACAAGGGTGTAGGATCTGGAGGCAGGGGTTATGATTCCTGGACAGGGGTGTAGGATCTGGAGGCAGGGGTTATGATTCCTGGACAGGGGTGTAGGATCTGGGGGCAGGGGTTATGATTCCTGGACAGGGGTGTAGGATCTGGGGGCAGGGGTTATGATTCCTGGACAGGGGTGTAGGATCTGGAGGCAAGGGTTATGATTCCTGGACAGGGGTGTAGGATCTGGAGGCAGGGGATATGATTCCTGGACAGGGGTGTAGGATCTGGAGGCAGGGGTTATGATTCCTGGACAAGGGGTGTAGGATCTGGAGGAAGGGGTTATGATTCCTGGACAGGGGTGTAGGATCTGGAGGCAGGGGTTATGATTCATGGACAAGGGTGTAGGATCTGGAGGCAGGGGTTATGATTCCTGGACTGGGGTGTAGGATCTGGAGGCAGGGGTTATGATTCCTGGACAGGGGTGTAGGATCTGGGGGCAGGGGTTATGATTCCTGGACAAGGGTGTAGGATCTGGAGGCAGGGGTTATGATTCCTGGACAGGGGTGTAGGATCTGGAGGCAGGGGTTATGATTCCTGGACAAGGGGTGTAGGATCTGGAGGCAGGGGTTATGATTCCTGGACAGAGGTGTAGGATCTGGGGGCAGGGGTTATGATTCCTGGACAGGGGTGTAGGATCTGGAGGCAGGGGTTATGATTCCTGGACAGGGGTGTAGGATCTGGAGGCAGGGGATATGATTCCTGGACAGGGGTGTAGGATCTGGAGGCAGGGGTTATGATTCCTGGACAAGGGGTGTAGGATCTGGAGGCAGGGGTTATGATTCCTGGACAGGGGTGTAGGATCTGGAGGCAGGGGTTATGATTCCTGGACAAGGGTGTAGGATCTGGAGGCAGGGGTTATGATTTCTGGACAGGGGTGTAGGATCTGGGGGCAGGGGTTATGATTCCTGGACAGGGGTGTAGGATCTGGGGGCAGGGTTTATGATTCCTGGACAGGGGTGTAGGATCTGGGGGCATGGGTTATGATTCCTGGACAGGGGTGTAGGATCTGGGGGCAGGGGATATGATTCCTGGACAGGGGTGTAGGATCTGGGGGCAGGGGTTATGATTCCTGGACAGGGGTGTAGGATCTGGAGGCAGGGGTTATGATTCCTGGACAGGGGTGTAGGATCTGGAGGCAGGGGATATGATTCCTGGACAATGGTGTAGGATCTGGAGGCAGGGGTTATGATTCCTGGACAGGGGTGTAGGATCTGGGGGCAGGGGTTATGATTCCTGGACAAGGGTGTAGGATCTGGAGGCAGGGGTTATGATTCCTGGACAAGGGGGTAGAATCTGGAGGCAGGGGTTATGATTCCTGGACAGGGGTGTAGGATCTGGAGGCAGGGGTTATGATTCCTGGACAGGGGTGTAGGATCTGGAGGCAGGGGATATGATTCCTGGACAAGGGTGTAGGATCTGGGGGCAGGGGTTATGATTCCTGGACAGGGGTGTAGGATCTGGGGGCAGGGGTTATGATTCTTGGACAAGGGTGTAGGATCTGGTGGCAGGGGTTATGATTCCTGGACAAGGGCGTAGGATCTGGAGGCAAGGGTTATGATTCCTGGACAGGGGTGTAGGATCTGGAGGCAGGGGTTATGATTCCTGGACAGGGGTGTAGGATCTGGAGGCAGGGGTTATGATTCCTGGACAGGGGTGTAGGATCTGGGGGCAGGGGTTATGATTCTTGGACAAGGGTGTAGGATCTGGTGGCAGGGGTTATGATTCCTGGACAAGGGCGTAGGATCTGGAGGCAAGGGTTATGATTCCTGGACAGGGGTGTAGGATCTGGAGGCAGGGGTTATGATTCCTGGACAGGGGTGTAGGATCTGGAGGCAGGGGTTATGATTCCTGGACAGGGGTGTAGGATCTGGAGGCAGGGGTTATGATTCCTGGACAGGGGTGTAGGATCTGGAGGCAGGGGTTATGATTCCTGGACAGGGGTGTAGGATCTGGAGGCAGGGGATATGATTCCTGGACAGGGGTGTAGGATCTGGAGGCAGGGGTTATGATTCCTGGACAGGGGTGTAGGATCTGGAGGCAGGGGTTATGATTCATGGACAAGGGTGTAGGATCTGGGGGCAGGGGTTATGATTCCTGGACTGGGGTGTAGGATCTGGAGGCAGGGGTTATGATTCCTGGACAGGGGTGTAGGGTCTGGAGGCAGGGGTTATGATTCCTGGACAGGGGTGTAGGATCTGGAGGCAGGGGTTATGATTCCTGGACAAGGGTGTAGGATCTGGAGGCAGGGGTTATGATTCCTGGACAGGGGTGTAGGATCTGGGGGCAGGGTTTATGATTCTTGGACAAGGGTGTAGGATCTGTAGGCAGGGGTTATGATTTCTGGACAAGGGCGTAGGATCTGGAGGCAAGGGTTATGATTCCTGGACAAGGATGTAGGATCTGGAGGCAGGGGATATGATTCCTGGACAGGGGTGTAGGATCTGGAGGCAGGGGTTATGATTCCTGGACAGGGGTGTAGGATCTGGAGGCAGGGGTTATGATTCCTGGACAGGGGTGTAGGATCTGGGGGCAGGGGTTATGATTCCTGGACAGGGGTGTAGGATCTGGGGGCAGGGGTTATGATTCCTGGACAGGGGTGTAGGATCTGGAGGCAGGGGTTATGATTCCTGGACAGGGGTGTAGGATCTGGAGGCAGGGGTTATGATTCCTGGACAAGGGGTGTAGGATCTGGAGGCAGGGGTTATGATTCCTGGACAGGGGTGTAGGATCTGGAGGCAGGGGATATGATTCCTGGACAGGGGTGTAGGATCTGGAGGCAGGGGTTATGATTCCTGGACAAGGGGTGTAGGATCTGGAGGCAGGGGTTATGATTCCTGGACAGGGGTGTAGGATCTGGAGGCAGGGGTTATGATTCCTGGACAGGGGTGTAGGATCTGGGGGCAGGGGTTATGATTCCTGGACAGGGGTGTAGGATCTGGGGGCAGGGGTTATGATTCCTGGTCAGGGGTGTAGGATCTGGAGGCAGGGGTTATGATTCCTGGACAGGGGTGTAGGATCTGGAGGCAGGGGATATGATTCCTGGACAGGGGTGTAGGATCTGGAGGCAGGGGTTATGATTCCTGGACAGGGGTGTAGAATCTGGAGGCAGGGGTTATGATTCATGGACAAGGGTGTAGGATCTGGGGGCAGGGGTTATGATTCCTGGACTGGGGTGTAGGATCTGGAGGCAGGGGTTATGATTCCTGGACAGGGGTGTAGGATCTGGAGGCAGGGGTTATGATTCCTGGACAGGGGTGTAGGATCTGGAGGCAGGGGTTATGATTCCTGGACAGGGGGGTAGGATCTGGAGGCAGGGGTTATGATTCCTGGACAGGGGTGTAGGATCTGGAGGCAGGGGTTATGATTCCTGGACAGGGGTGTAGGATCTGGGGGCAGGGGTTATGATTCCTGGACAAGGGTGTAGAATCTGGAGGCAGGGGTTATGATCCTGGACAAGGGGGTAGGATCTGGAGGCAGGGGTTATGATTCCTGGACAGGGGTGTAGGATCTGGAGGCAGGGGATATGATTCCTGGACAAGGGGTGTAGGATCTGGGGTCAGGGGTTATGATTCCTGGACAGGGGTGTAGGATCTGGGGGCAGAGGTTATGATTCCTGGACAAGGGTGTAGGATCTGGAGGCAGGGGTTATGATTCCTGGACAAGGGTGTAGGATCTGGAGGCAGGGGTTATGATTCCTGGACAGGGGTGTAGGATCTGGAGGCAGGGGTTATGATTCCTGGACAGGGGTGTAGGATCTGGGGGCAGGGGTTATGATTCCTGGACAAGGGTGTAGAATCTGGAGGCAGGGGTTATGATCCTGGACAAGGGGTGTAGGATCTGGAGGCAGGGGTTATGATTCCTGGACAGGGGTGTAGGATCTGGAGGCAGGGGTTATGATTCCTGGACAAGGGTGTAGGATCTGGAGGCAGGGGTTATGATTCCTGGACAGGGGTGTAGGATCTGGGGGCAGGGGTTATGATTCCTGGACAAGGGTGTAGAATCTGGAGGCAGGGGTTATGATCCTGGACACGGGGTGTAGGATCTGGAGGCAGGGGTTATGATTCCTGGACAGGGGTGTAGGATCTGGAGGCAGGGGTTATGATTCCTGGACAAGGGTGTAGGATCTGGAGGCAGGGGTTATGATTCCTGGACAGGGGTGTAGGATCTGGGGGCAGGGTTTATGATTCTTGGACAAGGGTGTAGGATCTGTAGGCAGGGGTTATGATTTCTGGACAAGGGCGTAGGATCTGGAGGCAAGGGTTATGATTCCTGGACAAGGATGTAGGATCTGGAGGCAGGGGATATGATTCCTGGACAGGGGTGTAGGATCTGGAGGCAGGGGTTATGATTCCTGGACAGGGGTGTAGGATCTGGAGGCAGGGGTTATGATTCCTGGACAGGGGTGTATGATCTGGGGGCAGGGGTTATGATTCCTGGACAAGGGTGTAGGATCTGGAGGCAGGGGTTATGATTCCTGGACAGGGGCGTAGGATCTGGAGGCAAGGGTTATGATTCCTGGACAGGGGTGTAGGATCTGGAGGCAGGGGTTATGATTCCTGGACAGGGGTGTAGGACCTGGAGGCAGGGGTTATGATTCCTGGACAGGGGTGTAGGATCTGGAGGCAGGGGTTATGATTCCTGGACAGGGGTGTAGGATCTGGAGGCAGGGGTTATGATTCCTGGACAGGGGTGTAGGATCTGGAGGCAGGGGATATGATTCCTGGACAGGGGTGTAGGATCTGGAGGCAGGGGTTATGATTCCTGGACAGGGGTGTAGGATCTGGGGGCAGGGGTTATGATTCCTGGACAGGGGTGTAGGATCTGGAGGCAGGGGTTATGATTCCTGGACAGGGGTGTAGGATCTGGAGGCAGGGGTTATGATTCCTGGACAGGGGTGTAGGATCTGGAGGCAGGGGTTATGATTCCTGGACAGGGGTGTAGGATCTGGAGGCAGGGGTTATGATTCCTGGACAGGGGTGTAGGATCTGGAGGCAGGGGATATGATTCCTGGACAGGGGTGTAGGATCTGGAGGCAAGGGTTATGATTCCTGGACAGGGGTGTAGGATCTGGAGGCAGGGGTTATGATTCCTGGACAGGGGTGTAGGATCTGGAGGCAGGGGTTATGATTCATGGACAAGGGTGTAGGATCTGGGGGCAGGGGTTATGATTCCTGGACTGGGGTGTAGGATCTGGAGGCAGGGGTTATGATTCCTGGACAGGGGTGTAGGGTCTGGAGGCAGGGGTTATGATTCCTGGACAGGGGTGTAGGATCTGGAGGCAGGGGTTATGATTCCTGGACAAGGGTGTAGGATCTGGAGGCAGGGGTTATGATTCCTGGACAGGGGTGTAGGATCTGGGGGCAGGGTTTATGATTCTTGGACAAGGGTGTAGGATCTGTAGGCAGGGGTTATGATTTCTGGACAGGGGTGTAGGATCTGGAGGCAGGGGTTATGATTCCTGGACAGGGGTGTAGGATCTGGAGGCAGGGGATATGATTCCTGGACAGGGGTGTAGGATCTGGAGGCAGGGGATATGATTCCTGGACAGGGGTGTAGGATCTGGAGGCAGGGGTTATGATTCCTGGACAAGGGGTGTAGGATCTGGAGGCAGGGGTTATGATTCCTGGACAGGGGTGTATGATCTGGAGGCAGGGGTTATGATTCCTGGACAGGGGTGTAGGATCTGGGGGCAGGGGTTATGATTCCTGGACAGGGGTGTAGGATCTGGAGGCAGGGGTTATGATTCATGGACAAGGGTGTAGGATCTGGGGGCAGGGGTTATGATTCCTGGACTGGGGTGTAGGATCTGGAGGCAGGGGTTATGATTCCTGGACAGGGGTGTAGGATCTGGAGGCAGGGGTTATGATTCCTGGACAGGGGTGTAGGATCTGGAGGCAGGGGTTATGATTCCTGGACAGGGGGGTAGGATCTGGAGGCAGGGGTTATGATTCCTGGACAGGGGTGTAGGATCTGGAGGCAGGGGTTATGATTCCTGGACAGGGGTGTAGGATCTGGGGGCAGGGGTTATGATTCCTGGACAAGGGTGTAGAATCTGGAGGCAGGGGTTATGATTCCTGGACAGGGGTGTAGGATCTGGGGGCAGGGGTTATGATTCCTGGACAAGGGGTGTAGGATCTGGGGGCAGAGGTTATGATTCCTGGACAAGGGTGTAGGATCTGGAGGCAGGGGTTATGATTCCTGGACAGGGGTGTAGGATCTGTGGGCAGGGGTTATGATTCCTGGACAAGGGGGTAGGATCTGGAGGCAGGGGTTATGATTCCTGGACAAGGGTGTAGGATCTGGAGGCAGGGGTTATGATTCCTGGACAGGGGTGTAGGATCTGGAGGCAGGGGTTATGATTCCTGGACAGGGGTGTAGGATCTGGGGGCAGGGGTTATGATTCCTGGACAAGGGTGTAGAATCTGGAGGCAGGGGTTATGATCATGGACAAGGGGTGTAGGATCTGGAGGCAGGGGTTATGATTCCTGGACAGGGGTGTAGGATCTGGAGGCAGGGGTTATGATTCCTGGACAAGGGTGTAGGATCTGGAGGCAGGGGTTATGATTCCTGGACAGGGGTGTAGGATCTGGGGGCAGGGTTTATGATTCTTGGACAAGGGTGTAGGATCTGTAGGCATGGGTTATGATTCCTGGACAAGGGCGTAGGATCTGGAGGCAAGGGTTATGATTCCTGGACTGGGGTGTAGGATCTGGAGGCAGGGGTTATGATTCCTGGACAGGGGTGTATGATCTGGGGGCAGGGGTTATGATTCCTGGACAAGGGTGTAGGATCTGGAGGCAGGGGTTATGATTCCTGGACTGGGGTGTAGGATCTGGAGGCAGGGGTTATGATTCCTGGACAGGGGTGTAGGATCTGGGGGCAGGGGTTATGATTCCTGGACAAGGGTGTAGGATCTGGAGGCAGGGGTTATGATTCCTGGACAGGGGTGTAGGATCTGGAGGCAGGGGTTATGATTCCTGGACAAGGGTGTAGGATCTGGAGGCAGGGGTTATGATTCCTGGACAAGGGTGTAGGATCTGGAGGCAGGGGTTATGATTCCTGGACAAGGGTGTAGGATCTGGAGGCAGGGGTTATGATTCCTGGACAAGGATGTAGGATCTGGGGGCAGGGGTTATGATTCCTGGACAGGGGTGTAGGATCTGGAGGCAGGGGTTATGATTCCTGGACAAGGGTGTAGGATCTGGGGGCAGGGGATATGATTCCTGGACAAGGGGTGTAGGATCTGGAGGCAGGGGTTATGATTCCTGGACAAGGGTGTAGGATCTGGAGGCAGGGGTTATGATTCCTGGACAAGGGTGTAGGATCTGGAGGCAGGGGTTATGATTCCTGGACAGAGGTGTAGGATCTGGGGGCAGGGGTTATGATTCCTGGACAGGGGTGTAGGATCTGGAGGCAGGGGTTATGATTCCTGGAAAAGGGTGTAGGATCTGGAGGCAGGGGTTATGATTCCTGGACAGGGGTGTAGGATCTGTGGGCAGGGGTTATGATTCCTGGACAGGGGTGTAGGATCTGGAGGCAGGGGTTGTGATTCATGGACAAGGATGTAGGATCTGGAGGCAGGGGATATGATTCCTGGACAGGGGTGTAGGATCTGGAGGCAGGGGTTATGATTCCTGGACAAGGGCGTAGGATCTGGAGGCAGGGGTTGTGATTCATGGACAAGGATGTAGGATCTGGAGGCAGGGGTTATGATTCCTGGACAGGGGTGTAGGATCTGGGGGCAGGGGTTATGATTCCTGGTCAATGGTGTAGGATCTGGGGGCATGGGTTATGCTTCCTGGACAGGGGTGTAGGATCTGGAGGCAGGGGTTATGATTCCTGGACAGGGGTGTAGGATCTGGGGGCAGGGGTTATGATTCCTGGACAGAGGTGTAGGATCTGGAGGCAGGGGATATGATTCCTGGACAAGGGTGTAGGATCTGGGGGCAGGGGTTGTGATTCCTGGACAGGGGTGTAGGATCTGGAGGCAGGGGTTATGATTCCTGGACAGGGGTGTAGGATCTGGAGGCAGGGGATATGATTCCTGGACAGGGGTGTAGGATCTGGGGACAGGGGTTATGAGGGAGGCATATTCCCGCTTGACCCACCTCTTTCAACTTCACAAGCTTCTCCTCAGCCGGCTTGAAGGGGTTGTCGTCCCACATGTCTCTGAAGCCCTCCACCTCGGGCCCTTTGTAGCCCGCGTACTCCGTCTTGCCGTCCTCCAGAAAACCTGGCTCCCAGTAGGGTGGAAGGAGCTCTCGGAAGTTTGCCGCCAGGTCCCTGTCCACATAGCCGGCAGTCTTAGCAGCTGTGTCAGCGTTGGGTAGCCCACAGTAGGTGGACTTCACTATGCAATCGTCCCAGTTGCCCTTGGACCTGACGTCGTTCATGTTCATGTTCATCGCAGTCCTGCACAGGGTGAGAGAGGTGTGACTCTGAAACACTGGATGTATCATAGTGTATTGACATTGCATCACATGGCAATGGCAACATCATGGTAATCAGTGAACCACCTCAATTTTCAAGACCTCACCCTAGCTTTAAACCACACTGCTGTTTTCTGCTGTGACTTAACAAGATGTGAGACGGGCCGCCCAATCCCCAGATACCTGAGACGCTAACGCAAAAAAACAGCCTGGGTGCGCAAGGGGCCCTCGTCGACAGCTGAGAAAACTACTTACAACATAACCGCAGGATCTGTCTTGCGGTTGTAGTGTGTGAGCACCTTGGACCGGCCCTCTAGTGGCAGGTGAAGCATCCTTGTGTCACTCGCGTGGACCTTCTTTGAAAGTCCTAGCACAGGGTCTCCACTGTGGAAGAGCTGGAACAGTAAGGGGTGGATGGGGGCAAATGAAGTGTGAGATGTGTCAAATGAGCTCTATGCTGAGATATACTTTTCCTCGGCCATGCTCATCACACACACCAAATGGTCCTCACCATGTGCTTCCAATGCGTACGGCTTGGCTCCAGGTCTATCCAGTCAAAGCCCCGGCCTGGAACTCGCTGAGGTCCTTCCACTGTGTCCTCTGTGTGGCTGTCCATGAGGCAGAGGTCCCACAAGACATACATCATGATCGCGAAGATGGGGCATGTTGACCACACCTTGTGTCTGCATAGGGCATAATTTGATTGGGGAGCATCATGCAAAGAGGGAGAATTATTGAAGGATGGAACATCATGGCAATTTCTGTGAGGGGGGTCAAAATGTGAAGGGAGACCAGTGATGTGGGGGGGTCAAACTGTGAGGGGGGTCAAACTGTGAGGGGGGTCAAACTGTGAGGGGGGTCAAGCTGTGAGGGGGGTCAAGCTGTGAGGGGGGTCAAACTGTGAGGGGGGTCAAACTGTGAGGGGGGTCAAACTGTGAGGGGGGTCAAGCTGTGAGGGGGGTCAACCTGTGAGGGGGGTCAACCTGTGAGGGGGTCAAACTGTTAGGGAGGTTCAAAATGTGAGGGGGGTTCAAAATGTGAGGGGGGTCAAACTGTGAGGGGGTTCAAAGTGTGAGGGGGGTCAAGCTGTGAGGGGGGTCAAACTGTGAGGGGGTTCAAACTGTGAGGGGGGTCAAACTGTGAGGGGGTTCAAATTGTGAGGGGGGTCAAGCTGTGAGGGGGGTCAACCTGTGAGGGGGGTCAACCTGTGAGGGGGTCAAACTGTTAGGGAGGTTCAAAATGTGAGGGGGGTTCAAAATGTGAGGGGGTTCAAACTGTGAGGGGGGTCAAACTGTGAGGGGGTTCAAACTGTGAGGGGGGTCAAACTGTGAGGGGGTTCAAACTGTGAGGGGGGTCAAACTGTGAGGGGGTTCAAATTGTGAGGGGGTTCAAACTGTGAGGGGGTTCAAACTGTGAGGGGGTCAAACTGTGAGGGGGGTCAAACTGTGAGGGGGTTCAAACTGTGAGGGGGGTTCAAAGTGTGAGGGGGGTTCAAACTGTGAGGGGGTCAAACTGTGAGGGGGTCAAACTGTGAGGGGGGTTCAAACTGTGAGAGGGGTTCAAACTGTGAGGGGGTCAAACTGTGAGGGGGTCAAACTGTGAGGGGGTCAAACTGTGAGGGGGGTCAAACTGTGAGGGGGTCAAAGTGTGAGGGGGTTCAAACTGTGAGGGGGGTTCAAACTGTGAGGGGGGTTCAAACTGTGAGGGGGGTTCAAACTGTGAGGGGGTCAAACTGTGAGGGGGTCAAACTGTGAGGGGGGTTCAAACTGTGAGGGGGGTTCAAACTGTGAGGGGGTCAAACTGTGAGGGGGTCAAACTGTGAGGGGGGTTCAAACTGTGAGGGGTCAAACTGTGAGGGGGGTCAAACTGTGAGGGGGTTCAAACTGTGAGGGGGTCAAATTGTGAGGGGGTCAAACTGTGAGGGGGGTTCAAACTGTGAGGGGGTCAAACTGTGAGGGGGTCAAACTGTGAGGGGGTTCAAACTGTGAGGGGTTCAAACTGTGAGGGGGTCAAACTGTTAGGGGGGTTCAAGCTGTGAGGGGGGTTCAAACTGTGAGGGGGGTTCAAACTGTGAGGGGGTTCAAACTGTGAGGGGGGCCAGTTTCCTACCTTGGATACACCTTGTACTTGACCCCCCTGCCCTTCATCTCCTTTGAGAACATTTGGCAGCACACCATGACGTCGAGGTCGGCAGGAAGAAAGCAGGAGCTCATCGCCTTGTACGGGTAGCTGCCGAGTGCTACGTACATCATGTTGCGCAGGCCGTCTCCGCGATCCGATCCGCTCTTCAGGACTCGATCCTCCACCCAAGCCCGCAGCCTCTTCATCAAACGCCCCATGTCATATCTGACAGGATGTAGCCACGGGGAGATCATGAGGAGCTCATCCTTCTTGGTGCGTGGCTGGAGGAGGGGCTGGAAGTTCAGCCTGCAAAAATATTGCAACACGTCTTTTCAGCAAATTGCCTTAACATCTGTGGATATTTAAGGGTGACTCAGCTACAATTCAGCTACAACATGGCCTTGAGCTGGAGGGCCCTTTTGCTTCAAGCTCAACTGCTTTGGTCATCAAGTGATTTGGCATGCACTACATGCATTTTGTTTCTCACTTTTGCATGAGGTTGACCCTGTTTGTATTAGATTCAAAACGGCCCATCTCTGCGATGACTTGCGCGTTGCCCTTGAACTGCATTTCCCTGCTGGGGCCCAGGCCGTCCAGGAGCTGAAGCTGAGCCTTCTGCATCCAACTTGCAGCTGACCTACAGGTTATAGGGTGTACATCAGATGTTATTTAAAATTAATTTACTCCCTTCAGCGTCTCCCTTAATACTGCACATCACTGTTCTCCCTTCACACTTCTTTATCACAGGGCATTAGGGAGAAAAGAGGACTTCAATCTTCAAACATCTTCTACAGTCTCACCGAAACGCTTTCCAGAGCCTTGACGTGATAATGGGAGCAGCCATTGAGCCCATGGTCTCCTCATGATGGCGCTGGACATGCTTGTCCTCCAGGCGTTTCATGAACTTCAGGAACTTGTTGGGAGTCATGAGGCTGTAGGCACTGTTCCCATACTCCTGCTTTTCCTGCAGAGTTTGAAGCAGCATGATCATGAGGCACTGACATAACAATTGGCCATTCAGGGGAACATAGCCATGCATGCAACAAAAAGGAGCTTTTGCCAATATGTGACCTCACCTCCACTGTAGTCAGAGGCCTGTACACATCCGGATTGTGCACCATGTCTTTCACGAAGTCCCGCGTGCGGTTGTGATACTGATTCCCTGTTGACAGCGCGGACCTGGTGTTGGTGTTGGTCTTCCAAACCATGTTGGCGAACGCTTGCATATTGGCTTCTCTGAATGAGGGCCGCGCCAGCAACTCCTCCGGGTCGAGGCCCATTTCCTAGCAGCCAAGCAGATGATTTCAGCAAGGGGAAGATATCAGACATTACAGCTGCCCCCACAGACATTACCTTCCCCAACAGACATTACACCTTCCCACACATACATTACACCTTCCCCAACAGACATTACACCTTCCTCCACGGACATTACACCTTCCCCCACAGACATTACACCTTCATCCACAGACATTACACCTTCCCCAACAGACATTACACCTTCCTCCACAGACATTAAACCTTCCCCCACAGACATTACACCACCCCCACAGACATAACACCTTCCCCCACAGACATTACACCTTCCCCACAGTCAGTCTATTACCTTGGCCACAACATACATAGCGCTTGTCCACTCCTCCTCCTCCAATGCAGTTTGTCCTGTAGCACCCTGATCATGGCCATCCAATGTCTGAATCAGCCCAAACCATTCGAGATACTGCGTGCCATGGTAACCCCATCTGCCGTCCTTGAGAACCTTGTACACCTATGGGAATGAGGAAGGTGCAAGAGTTTAGGATTTTTGCTTGGAGTGCTTAGGCTTTCAGTAAACCCTCATGGTTGGCAAGCATCGAGGGTTTCAAGTTTTAAACCCCCTCAAAACGAATGAAGCTATTATTGAAGCTATTATCTTGAGGGTTCCAGGGTATCTTCAGGGATATAGTACATTCTGCCCAAGGGGACACAGCCCTACCTCAAAGCACATATGGAGGTTCGGTTCCGGGGTGCGCATGAGCGCCTTGTTGATGTCCCTAGGCTCCAAGTCAGTGTCGATCTCCTCCTCATCCACATCTGAATCGTACACGCCGTCCAGCTCAGCTTGCAGTGGGTCATAGTCTTCTGACTCATCCACATCATAGGGCCCTGCTTCATCATCATCATCATCAGCTGGCCCTGCTCCTCCTCCTTCAGCTGGCCTTGCTCTTGCTGCTGCATCTCGCCCTGCTCCTCCTCCTGCAGCTGGCCTTGCTCCTGCAGCTGGCCTTGCTCTTGCTGCTGCATCTGGCCCTGCTCCTCCTTCAGGTGGCCCTGCTCCTCCTCCTGCAGCTGGCCTTGCTCTTGTTGCTGCATCTGGCCCTGCTCCTCCTTCAGGTGGCCCTGGTCCTCCTTCAGGTGGCCCTGCTCCTTCTCCTGCAGGTCGCCCTGCTCCTCCTCCTGCATCTGGCCTTGCTCCTTCTCCTGCAGCTGGCCTTGCTCTTGCTGCTGCATCTGGCCCGGCTCCTCCTCCTGCAGCTGGCCTTGCTGCTGCATCTGGCGCTGCTGCTCCTCCTGCAGCTGACCTTGCTCCTGCAGCTGGCCTTGCTCTTGCTGCTGCATCTGGCCCTGCTCCTACTCCTGCAGCTGGCCTTGCTCCTCCTCCTGCAGCTGACCCTGCTCCTCCTTCCGGTGGCCCTGCTCCTTCTCCTGCAGCTAGCCCTGCTCCTCCTCCTGCTGCTGGCCCTGCTACTGCAGCTAGCCTTGCTCTTGCTGCTGCATCTGGCCTTGCTCCTCCTTCTGCATCTGGCCCTGCTCCTCCTCCTCCTCCTGCTGCATCTGGTCCTGCTCCTCCTCCTGCAGCTGGCCTTGCTCTTGCTGCTGCATCTGGCCCTGCTCCTCCTTCAGGTTGCCCTGCTCCTCCTCCTGCAGCTGGCCTTGCTCTTGCTGCTGCATCTGGCCCTGCTCCTGCAGCTGGCCTTGCTCCTCCTCCTGCAGCTGGCCTTGCTCTTGCTGCTGCATCTGGCCCTGCACCTCCTCCTGCAGCTCGCCTTGCTCCTGCAGCTGGCCTTGCTCTTGCTGCTGCATCTGGCCCTGCTCCTCCTCCTGCAGCTGGCCTTGCTCCTCCTCCTGCAGCTGGCCCTGCTCCTCCTGCAGCTGGCCCTGCTCCTCCTCCTGCAGCTGGCCTTGCTCCTCCTCCTGCAGCTGGCCCTGCTCTTGCTGCTGCAGCTGGCCCTCCTCTTGTTGCTGCAGCTGGCCCTCCTCTTGCTGCTGCACCTGGCACTGCTTGTGTAGCTGCATGTGGCCCTGCCCTTGTTGCAGCTGGCCCTGCTCCTCCTCCTGCAGCTGGCCCTGCTCTCGCTGTGGGCGACTTCGACTGGATTGCCTTCATAGCAATCATATCAGATGCTGTTGCCCGCTTGGGCATCAGTGGGGGCAACATCTTGATACGAGGACGTGCCTGCAGATAGGAGAGGGCCAATATTGTGGCTGTGTTTTGGGCATTACAACCAGTCAACCACTCGTGTGTCATGGACTCATGGTACATACTTAACCCCCTTGTTATGCTCAACTCTCATCCCACATGCCCTTGGTACATTCAGCTTGTCCCAAATCTTCAAACCCTGCCACATGCCCTTCATAATATGGCAGAGCATGCATTCCCATGGCCAAGCAAAACACACAGAACACTTCTGACAGCCACCCTCACAAACACCTGATCACGGATGCCTGTTCCTCTCTGGCCGTCAGTGTCTGAATCCGTTGCACCAGATGAGGAACCCCCAGATTCTTGCACAGGCCTGCTCACACTCTTCCCTCCTTTGAGCCTCTGCCTTTTCTGAGGAGGCTGAGGAATTTGCATGGGAGGGTGGGGTGTGCATGTATGGCAGGGGGTGGGGGATATTAGAGGCAGGGGAGGGGGGTATTTTAAGGTGCATGGCCAGAGGGTGCATGGCCCATGGTGCATGGACATGGGGTCATTTTTCCAGGGTGCATGGCCCATGGTAAATGGACGTGGGGTCATTTGTCCAGGGTGCATGGTCCAGGGGGCATGGCCATGGGGTCATTTGTCCAGGGTGCATGGTCCAGGGTGCATGGACATGGGGTCATTTGTCCAGGGTGCATGGTCCATGGTGTATGGCCAGGGTGCATGACCAGGGGGTCATTTTTGTCCAGGGTGCATCGTCTAGGGTTCAGGGTTCAGGGCTTCATGGTCAGGGGTGCATGGCCCAGGGTTCATGGTTCATGGTCCAGGCCCAGGGTTCAGGGTTCATGGCCCATGGTGCATGGCCAGGAGGTCACTTGTTCAGGGTTTATCCACTGACCTCATCTCTGATGAGAGTCCGCTTCCCCAGGTTACTCCAAAATGTGGCGTCATCCTCGACTTCTTGAAACGGCCTGTGTCTTCTGGCCACCATGTCCTTCCTTGCCTGCATATGTCCAGGGGGGCATTAGGGGAATTAATATTTTGATGAAGGGTAGGCAAGGGGAACTAAGGTGCGGACATACAGCAAATTAAAGAGGGGGCAAGTTTTTGTTGTAGTTAAGCAAGGGGAGATAAGGGAGGAAACGAGGGGAATTAAAGTGGGGCTCAAGGAACAACAAGGGATTGGGATTTCATGGCAGTAGGGGTCAAAATTTCTTACAGCAGTCAGCTTCATCCGCTATCCTAGTGTAGGGCTCAATCTAATGCTTAACTATATGGTCCAACCGTGTTTGAATCGCCCCCAACTTGCCCGCCTGTTGATAGCCTGGGCCTCCAACCGAGCTTCCTTCGTGGCCTCCAAATCACTGAACCAATTTCCACATGAGCCGTCTGCTGATGCTGTTGTGCCTGCACAAGAGCTTGAACCCGGTGCTCTTGTTGATGGGCCAGCCGATGACCTACTGCCAGCTGCCAACATGAAGCTGGCAGCCGAGCTGCTGGCCCCGCCTCTTTTGAAGATGGCAGACTTCAATTTCCACTGCCCCCCACCACCACTAGATGGTAGTGCTCCCGGCTGAACCATCCATGCCTGGCACCCTGGGCTGGTCTGGGCCTGGGGTGATGGGCTGAGGTCAAACTCAGCCATTATGTCCTCCATTATGTCGTCCCTACGGGCCGGGCTGGGCTGGGATGGATTGGGGTGGGCTGGGCTGGGCTGGGCAGGGCTGGGCTGGGACTGTCTGGGCAGGGCTGAGCTGGGCTGGGCAGGGCTGGGCTGGGCCTGTCTGGGCAGGGCTGGGCTGGGCTGGGCCTGTCTGGGCAGGGCTGGGCTGGGCTGGGCAGGGCTGGGCTGGGACTGTCTGGGCAGGGCTGAGCTGGGCTGGGCCGGGCTGGTCTGGGCCTGTCTGGGCAGGGCTAGGCTGGGCTGGGCCTGTCTGGGCAGGGCTGGCATGGGCTGGATACGCGTATGCAGTGCCTCCAGCCGAAGCCCAGTGTCTTGGGTAGCCCCTGGGCAGACCTCCCGGAACCTTGCCTCCAACCACGTTGTCATTTCCCTTGTCACATCCAACGCCATGGGCGTGAGGAATGCGTGCAGCCGGTCCTTTTCCTCGTCCAGACCCTCACTCCTTCCTTCCCTGTAAGCCTCCTCCAGCTTGGCGCGGTCCCCTTCCAGGTTGGAAGGGAAATCTCTCGCGTTGCGGCGCATGTCCAGCGGGTACAGCTTGAGCGTCTTCATTGTGAAGGCTTGCCAACAGACAGAGTTGCCCAGGTACCCCTACACAGAGCAGAGTCAGAGCAGTTAACAAGTGAAGCATGTGTGAGAAAATCAGTGCTGTCCCTCATGGGCCCAACATGCCTGTGTCCTCTTATGGGCCTCTTTGGCCAAAGTTGTCATGATGCATGGGCCTCGTGGGGAAACTGTCACGACGCAAATATGGAAGCACAAATTGGGAGCACTAGTGGAAGCGCAAGACGGACGCGCATTCCAGAAAGGAGGTGCATGATTTTTGAAAACACTAGTTTGACTGACATGTTTTTTATCTACCTGCATCCGGTAGAACATGGCGCTGTTCACGGTGCTCAGGATCGGCGCGGAGAAGTCCTGGCAATTCCTCGGCGGGTCCCCCTCTCTTGCTCGCTCCTCGTTGCGTGAGCTCTGCAGGTTCCACGCCCCGACGCTTCCCCTGGTGGTCTTCCAGACCGAGGCCCTCATGGTCTTCGGAGAAGTTTGCCTCAAGAAGTCTTGTAGAGGGTTTTTCCATTGAATGCAGAACAGCCTGTGCAGTTCCACGACCTCCGCGCTGCTGGTCGTTTGTTGCCAGTCCTGCAGTCGGGTGATGACGGGGAGCGGGCGTCCGGTGCTGGTGGGGCCGACAGCCCCGGCCCTGCTGGCCATACAGTGGGCCAGGGCGCGCGTTAAGGAACAAAAGCGCACGGTTTTGACTTTTTACGGGGGATATTTTCGCGTTCTGCGGGAAGACCGCTGACCCCCATCTTTTTGGGGGCGAGATGGGTGTTTCGGTTTCCTTGCCGTACACTGCCGTCTGTCTCGTCACCCCCTTAAATTAAGGATAGAGCACCTGTCTACGGAACAGGAGGTTGCAGGTTCGACCCCTGCCGTGGTCAAGTACGCATACTTCCTCATGAATGCGTACATTTTGAAGGCTACTGAATGCAGGGGACCAGTGGCCACATTCAGCATTCATTTTGTCCACAGGGGAGCAAGGTATGGAGGACTACTAGTGAGGGGGACGGGGGTTACTTTGCAAACATAGGAAAGAAAGAAAACTACACCCCCATACGGGCGTGCGGGTTAAGGGAACAACACAGCTCGGGGCTTAAGTTCGCAAACAAAGACTTCCAACAATATAATGCTTACACAGGACACATGTTTGGAAAAGAGATGCACTTCTCCTATCAATGTACCCAAGTTTCCCTTTACATTTTCCCATTCGCCGTTTTGTGTATGCTACTGTATTACCTCTCTTTTAACTTCGTGCACTTGATCCTGCATGCTCTGAATAAGGGCCTCCGCTTCCTCCAATTCAGCCTTGACCTTCCCCCGCCGCTTGAACGAGCTCCACCCAGCCTTAAGGGGCAAGACGAGAAATCACTTATAAATAATTATTTAACCAAATGTACGGTACACCCTGCGGCATGGATCAAGGAAGCATCCCGTTCGGCTGTAGCAGTTAATGAGCTACCATTCACAACTAGTAACCATACATGAGATAGGTATACGGTACGATCAAACGGTACAGATACGGATATGGTACGGCCAAAATGGCCAGACTGGTCAGGAAATGGACGATACAGTTTTTAACACGTTACAGTATTGGTGAACAGTGCAGTACAGAACGGTACAGGGTCCAGGATTTAGGCCCAAACGGTCCTTCTGGCAACCCACAGAGATGCCAATGTGTCGCGCACCTAGCAATGGGACGTCGGTCGCCATCTTCTTCCCCATCAACAACCCTCGCCAATATTTCCCCTAAACCCTCACCACACTGTCCTCTAAAACCTTGCCACTCAATCCCCTAAACCCACGCCAATCTGTCCATTAAACCCTCGCCATTCTGTCCCCTAAACCCTGACTAAACACTTAATACCCAAAACCCTCGCAACTCTGTCCCCCTAAACCCTGGCCACTGTATCCCCTCAACCCTCGCCTCTCTGACCTCTAAACCCTCGCCACTCTATCCCCTAAACCCTTGCCACTCTGTCCCCTAAGCCCTCGCCTCTCTGTCCCCTAAACTCTTGCCACTCTGTCCCCCAAACCCTCGCCTGTCTGTTCCCTAAACCCTCGCCACTCTGTCCCCTAAACCCTCGCCACTCTATCCCCTAAACCCTTGCCACTCTGTCCCCTAAACCCTCGCCACACAATCCCCCAAACCCTCGCCACTCTGACCCCTAAACCCTTGCCACTCTGTCCCCTAAACCCTCGCTTCTCTGTCCCCTACACACTTGCCGCTCAATCCCCTAAACCCTCACCACTCTGGCCCCTAAACCCTTGCCACTCAATCCCCTAAACCCTCGCCAATCTGTCCATTAAACCCTCGCCACTCTGTCCCCTTAACCCGTGTCTCTTCATCCCCAAAACCCTCGCAACTCTGTCCCCCTAAACCCTGACCACTCTATCCCCTAAACCCTCGCCACTCTTGACCCCTTAACACTCGCCACTCTGTCCCCTAAACCCAGGCCACTGTATCCCCTCAACCCTCGCCTCTCTGACCTCTAAACCCTCGCCACTCTATCCCCTAAACCCTTGCCACTCAGTCCCCTAAACCCTCGCCTCTCTGTTCCCTAAACCCTCGTCTGTCTGTCCCCTAAACCCTCGCCACTCTGTCCCCTAAACCCTCGCAACTCTATCCCCTAAACCCTCACCACTCTGTCCCCTAAACCCTCGCCACTCAATCCCCCAAACCCTCGCCATTCTGACCCCTAAACCCTTGCCACTCTGTCCACTAAACCCTCGCCTCTCTGTCCCCTACACACTTGCTACTCTGTCCCCTAAACCCTCGCTTCTCTGTCCCCTAAACCTTAACCACTCTGCCCCCTAAACCCTCGCCTGTCTGTCCCCTAAACCCTCGCCACTCTGTCCCCTAAACCCTCGCCACTCTATCCCCTAAACCCTCGCCACTCAATCCCCTAAACCCTCGCCACTCAATCCCCCAAACCCTCGCCACTCTGACCCCTAAACCCTTTCCACTCTGTCCCCTAAACCCTCGCCTCTCTGTCCCCTACACACTTGCCAATCTGTCCCCTAAACCCTCGCCTCTCTGTCCCCTAAACCTTAACAACTCTGCCCCCTAAACCCTCGCCTCACTGTCCCCAAAACCCTGGCCTCTTTGTCCCCTAAACCCTTTCCATTCAATCCCCTAAACCCTCGCCACTCATTCCCCTAAACCCTCGCCGCTCAATCCCCTAAACCCTCACCATTCTGGCCCCTAAACCCTTGCCACTCAATCCCCTAAACCCTCGCCACTCTGTCCATTAAACCCTCGCCGCTCTGTCCCCTAAACCCGTGCCACTTCATCCCCAAAACCCTCGCAACTCTGTCCCCCTAAACCCTGACCACTCTATCCCCTAAACCCTCGCCACTCTTGACCCCTTAACCCTCGCCACTCTGTCCCCTAAACCCTTGCCACTCAGTCCCCTAAACCCTCGCCACTCTATCCCCTAATACCTTGCCACTCTATCCCCTAAACCCTCGCCACTCTATCCCCTAAACCCTTGCCACTCTGTCCCCTAAGCCCTCGCCTCTCTGTCCCCTAAACTCTTGCCACTCTGTCCCCCAAACCCTCTCCTGTCTGTCCACTAAACCCTCGCCACTCTGTTCCCTAAACCCTCGCCACTCTATCCCCTAAACCCTTGCCACTCTGTCCCCTAAACCCTCGCCACACAATCCCCCAAACCCTCGCCACTCTGACCCCTAAACCCTTGCCACTCTGTCCCCTAAACCCTCGCTTCTCTGTCCCCTACACACTTGCCGCTCAATCCCCTAAACCCTCACCACTCTGGCCCCTAAACCCTTGCCACTCAATCCCCTAAACCCTCGCCAATCTGTCCATTAAACCCTCGCCATTCTGTCCCCTTAACCCGTGTCTCTTCATCCCCAAAACCCTCACAACTCTGTCCCCCTAAACCCTGACCACTCTATCCCCTAAACCCTCGCCACTCTTGACCCCTTAACACTCGCCACTCTGTCCCCTAAACCCAGGCCACTGTATCCCCTCAACCCTCGCCTCTCTGACCTCTAAACCCTCGCCACTCTATCCCCTAAACCCTTGCCACTCAGTCCCCTAAACCCTCGCCTCTCTGTTCCCTAAACCCTCGCCTGTCTGTCCCCTAAACCCTCGCCACTCTGTCCCCTAAACCCTCGCAACTCTATCCCCTAAACCCTCGCCACTCTGTCCCCTAAACCCTCGCCACTCAATCCCCCAAACCCTCGCCATTCTGACCCCTAAACCCTTGCCACTCTGTCCACTAAACCCTCGCCTCTCTGTCCCCTACACACTTGCTACTCTGTCCCCTAAACCCTCGCTTCTCTGTCCCCTAAACCTTAACCACTCTGCCCCCTAAACCCTCGCCTGTCTGTCCCCTAAACCCTCGCCACTCTGTCCCCTAAACCCTCGCCAATCTATCCCCTAAACCCTCGCCACTCAATCCCCTAAACCCTCGCCACTCAATCCCCCAAACCCTCGCCACTCTGACCCCTAAACCCTTGCCACTCTGTCCCCTAAACCCTCGCCTCTCTGTCCCCTACACACTTGCCAATCTGTCCCCTTAACCCTCGCCTCTCTGTCCCCTAAACCTTAACAACTCTGCCCCCTAAACCCTCGCCTCACTGTCCCCTAAACCCTGGCCTCTTTGTCCCCTAAACCCTTTCCATTCAATCCCCTAAACCCTCGCCACTCATTCCCCTAAACCCTCGCCCCTCAATCCCCTAAACCCTCACCATTCTGCCCCCTAAACCCTTGCCACTCAATCCCCTAAACCCTCGCCACTCTGTCCATTAAACCCTCGCCGCTCTGTCCCCTAAACCCGTGCCACTTCATCCCCAAAACCCTCGCAACTCTGTCCCCCTAAACCCTGACCACTCTATCCCCTAAACCCTCGCCACTCTTGACCCCTTAACCCTCGCCACTCTGTCCCCTAAACCCTGGCCACTCAGTCCCCTAAACCCTCGCCACTCTATCCCCTAATACCTTGCCACTCTATCCCCTAAACCCTCGCCACTCTATCCCCTAAACCCTTGCCACTCTGTCCCCTAAGCCCTCGCCTCTCTGTCCCCTAAACTCTTGCCACTCTGTCCCCCAAACCCTCTCCTGTCTGTCCACTAAACCCTCGCCACTCTGTTCCCTAAACCCTCGCCACTCTATCCCCTAAACCCTTGCCACTCTGGCCCCTAAACCCTTGCCACTCAATCCCCTAAACCCTCGCCAATCTGTCCATTAAACCCTCGCCATTCTGTCCCCTTAACCCGTGTCTCTTCATCCCCAAAACCCTCACAACTCTGTCCCCCTAAACCCTGACCACTCTATCCCCTAAACCCTCGCCACTCTTGACCCCTTAACACTCGCCACTCTGTCCCCTAAACCCAGGCCACTGTATCCCCTCAACCCTCGCCTCTCTGACCTCTAAACCCTCGCCACTCTATCCCCTAAACCCTTGCCACTCAGTCCCCTAAACCCTCGCCTCTCTGTTCCCTAAACCCACGCCAATCTGTCCATTAAACCCTCGCCATTCTGTCCCCTAAACCCTGACTAAACACTTAATACCCAAAACCCTCGCAACTCTGTCCCCCTAAACCCTGGCCACTGTATCCCCTCAACCCTCGCCTCTCTGACCTCTAAACCCTCGCCACTCTATCCCCTAAACCCTTGCCACTCTGTCCCCTAAGCCCTCGCCTCTCTGTCCCCTAAACTCTTGCCACTCTGTCCCCCAAACCCTCGCCTGTCTGTTCCCTAAACCCTCGCCACTCTGTCCCCTAAACCCTCGCCACTCTATCCCCTAAACCCTTGCCACTCTGTCCCCTAAACCCTCGCCACACAATCCCCCAAACCCTCGCCACTCTGACCCCTAAACCCTTGCCACTCTGTCCCCTAAACCCTCGCTTCTCTGTCCCCTACACACTTGCCGCTCAATCCCCTAAACCCTCACCACTCTGGCCCCTAAACCCTTGCCACTCAATCCCCTAAACCCTCGCCAATCTGTCCATTAAACCCTCGCCACTCTGTCCCCTTAACCCGTGTCTCTTCATCCCCAAAACCCTCGCAACTCTGTCCCCCTAAACCCTGACCACTCTATCCCCTAAACCCTCGCCACTCTTGACCCCTTAACACTCGCCACTCTGTCCCCTAAACCCAGGCCACTGTATCCCCTCAACCCTCGCCTCTCTGACCTCTAAACCCTCGCCACTCTATCCCCTAAACCCTTGCCACTCAGTCCCCTAAACCCTCGCCTCTCTGTTCCCTAAACCCTCGTCTGTCTGTCCCCTAAACCCTCGCCACTCTGTCCCCTAAACCCTCGCAACTCTATCCCCTAAACCCTCACCACTCTGTCCCCTAAACCCTCGCCACTCAATCCCCCAAACCCTCGCCATTCTGACCCCTAAACCCTTGCCACTCTGTCCACTAAACCCTCGCCTCTCTGTCCCCTACACACTTGCTACTCTGTCCCCTAAACCCTCGCTTCTCTGTCCCCTAAACCTTAACCACTCTGCCCCCTAAACCCTCGCCTGTCTGTCCCCTAAACCCTCGCCACTCTGTCCCCTAAACCCTCGCCACTCTATCCCCTAAACCCTCGCCACTCAATCCCCTAAACCCTCGCCACTCAATCCCCCAAACCCTCGCCACTCTGACCCCTAAACCCTTTCCACTCTGTCCCCTAAACCCTCGCCTCTCTGTCCCCTACACACTTGCCAATCTGTCCCCTAAACCCTCGCCTCTCTGTCCCCTAAACCTTAACAACTCTGCCCCCTAAACCCTCGCCTCACTGTCCCCAAAACCCTGGCCTCTTTGTCCCCTAAACCCTTTCCATTCAATCCCCTAAACCCTCGCCACTCATTCCCCTAAACCCTCGCCGCTCAATCCCCTAAACCCTCACCATTCTGGCCCCTAAACCCTTGCCACTCAATCCCCTAAACCCTCGCCACTCTGTCCATTAAACCCTCGCCGCTCTGTCCCCTAAACCCGTGCCACTTCATCCCCAAAACCCTCGCAACTCTGTCCCCCTAAACCCTGACCACTCTATCCCCTAAACCCTCGCCACTCTTGACCCCTTAACCCTCGCCACTCTGTCCCCTAAACCCTTGCCACTCAGTCCCCTAAACCCTCGCCACTCTATCCCCTAATACCTTGCCACTCTATCCCCTAAACCCTCGCCACTCTATCCCCTAAACCCTTGCCACTCTGTCCCCTAAGCCCTCGCCTCTCTGTCCCCTAAACTCTTGCCACTCTGTCCCCCAAACCCTCTCCTGTCTGTCCACTAAACCCTCGCCACTCTGTTCCCTAAACCCTCGCCACTCTATCCCCTAAACCCTTGCCACTCTGTCCCCTAAACCCTCGCCACACAATCCCCCAAACCCTCGCCACTCTGACCCCTAAACCCTTGCCACTCTGTCCCCTAAACCCTCGCTTCTCTGTCCCCTACACACTTGCCGCTCAATCCCCTAAACCCTCACCACTCTGGCCCCTAAACCCTTGCCACTCAATCCCCTAAACCCTCGCCAATCTGTCCATTAAACCCTCGCCATTCTGTCCCCTTAACCCGTGTCTCTTCATCCCCAAAACCCTCACAACTCTGTCCCCCTAAACCCTGACCACTCTATCCCCTAAACCCTCGCCACTCTTGACCCCTTAACACTCGCCACTCTGTCCCCTAAACCCAGGCCACTGTATCCCCTCAACCCTCGCCTCTCTGACCTCTAAACCCTCGCCACTCTATCCCCTAAACCCTTGCCACTCAGTCCCCTAAACCCTCGCCTCTCTGTTCCCTAAACCCTCGCCTGTCTGTCCCCTAAACCCTCGCCACTCTGTCCCCTAAACCCTCGCAACTCTATCCCCTAAACCCTCGCCACTCTGTCCCCTAAACCCTCGCCACTCAATCCCCCAAACCCTCGCCATTCTGACCCCTAAACCCTTGCCACTCTGTCCACTAAACCCTCGCCTCTCTGTCCCCTACACACTTGCTACTCTGTCCCCTAAACCCTCGCTTCTCTGTCCCCTAAACCTTAACCACTCTGCCCCCTAAACCCTCGCCTGTCTGTCCCCTAAACCCTCGCCACTCTGTCCCCTAAACCCTCGCCAATCTATCCCCTAAACCCTCGCCACTCAATCCCCTAAACCCTCGCCACTCAATCCCCCAAACCCTCGCCACTCTGACCCCTAAACCCTTGCCACTCTGTCCCCTAAACCCTCGCCTCTCTGTCCCCTACACACTTGCCAATCTGTCCCCTTAACCCTCGCCTCTCTGTCCCCTAAACCTTAACAACTCTGCCCCCTAAACCCTCGCCTCACTGTCCCCTAAACCCTGGCCTCTTTGTCCCCTAAACCCTTTCCATTCAATCCCCTAAACCCTCGCCACTCATTCCCCTAAACCCTCGCAACTCTATCCCCTAAACCCTCACCACTCTGTCCCCTAAACCCTCGCCACTCAATCCCCCAAACCCTCGCCATTCTGACCCCTAAACCCTTGCCACTCTGTCCACTAAACCCTCGCCTCTCTGTCCCCTACACACTTGCTACTCTGTCCCCTAAACCCTCGCTTCTCTGTCCCCTAAACCTTAACCACTCTGCCCCCTAAACCCTCGCCTCTCTGTCCCCTAAACCCTCGCCACTCTGTCCCCTAAACCCTCGCCACTCTATCCCCTAAACCCTCGCCACTCAATCCCCTAAACCCTCGCCACTCAATCCCCCAAACCCTCGCCACTCTGACCCCTAAACCCTTTCCACTCTGTCCCCTAAACCCTCGCCTCTCTGTCCCCTACACACTTGCCAATCTGTCCCCTAAACCCTCGCCTCTCTGTCCCCTAAACCTTAACAACTCTGCCCCCTAAACCCTCGCCTCACTGTCCCCAAAACCCTGGCCTCTTTGTCCCCTAAACCCTTTCCATTCAATCCCCTAAACCCTCGCCACTCATTCCCCTAAACCCTCGCCGCTCAATCCCCTAAACCCTCACCATTCTGGCCCCTAAACCCTTGCCACTCAATCCCCTAAACCCTCGCCACTCTGTCCATTAAACCCTCGCCGCTCTGTCCCCTAAACCCGTGCCACTTCATCCCCAAAACCCTCGCAACTCTGTCCCCCTAAACCCTGACCACTCTATCCCCTAAACCCTCGCCACTCTTGACCCCTTAACCCTCGCCACTCTGTCCCCTAAACCCTTGCCACTCAGTCCCCTAAACCCTCGCCACTCTATCCCCTAATACCTTGCCACTCTATCCCCTAAACCCTCGCCACTCTATCCCCTAAACCCTTGCCACTCTGTCCCCTAAGCCCTCGCCTCTCTGTCCCCTAAACTCTTGCCACTCTGTCCCCCAAACCCTCTCCTGTCTGTCCACTAAACCCTCGCCACTCTGTTCCCTAAACCCTCGCCACTCTATCCCCTAAACCCTTGCCACTCTGTCCCCTAAACCCTCGCCACACAATCCCCCAAACCCTCGCCACTCTGACCCCTAAACCCTTGCCACTCTGTGCCCTAAACCCTCGCTTCTCTGTCCCCTACACACTTGCCGCTCAATCCCCTAAACCCTCACCACTCTGGCCCCTAAACCCTTGCCACTCAATCCCCTAAACCCTCGCCAATCTGTCCATTAAACCCTCGCCATTCTGTCCCCTTAACCCGTGTCTCTTCATCCCCAAAACCCTCACAACTCTGTCCCCCTAAACCCTGACCACTCTATCCCCTAAACCCTCGCCACTCTTGACCCCTTAACACTCGCCACTCTGTCCCCTAAACCCAGGCCACTGTATCCCCTCAACCCTCGCCTCTCTGACCTCTAAACCCTCGCCACTCTATCCCCTAAACCCTTGCCACTCAGTCCCCTAAACCCTCGCCTCTCTGTTCCCTAAACCCTCGCCTGTCTGTCCCCTAAACCCTCGCCACTCTGTCCCCTAAACCCTCGCAACTCTATCCCCTAAACCCTCGCCACTCTGTCCCCTAAACCCTCGCCACTCAATCCCCCAAACCCTCGCCATTCTGACCCCTAAACCCTTGCCACTCTGTCCACTAAACCCTCGCCTCTCTGTCCCCTACACACTTGCTACTCTGTCCCCTAAACCCTCGCTTCTCTGTCCCCTAAACCTTAACCACTCTGCCCCCTAAACCCTCGCCTGTCTGTCCCCTAAACCCTCGCCACTCTGTCCCCTAAACCCTCGCCAATCTATCCCCTAAACCCTCGCCACTCAATCCCCTAAACCCTCGCCACTCAATCCCCCAAACCCTCGCCACTCTGACCCCTAAACCCTTGCCACTCTGTCCCCTAAACCCTCGCCTCTCTGTCCCCTACACACTTGCCAATCTGTCCCCTTAACCCTCGCCTCTCTGTCCCCTAAACCTTAACAACTCTGCCCCCTAAACCCTCGCCTCACTGTCCCCTAAACCCTGGCCTCTTTGTCCCCTAAACCCTTTCCATTCAATCCCCTAAACCCTCGCCACTCATTCCCCTAAACCCTCGCCCCTCAATCCCCTAAACCCTCACCATTCTGCCCCCTAAACCCTTGCCACTCAATCCCCTAAACCCTCGCCACTCTGTCCATTAAACCCTCGCCGCTCTGTCCCCTAAACCCGTGCCACTTCATCCCCAAAACCCTCGCAACTCTGTCCCCCTAAACCCTGACCACTCTATCCCCTAAACCCTCGCCACTCTTGACCCCTTAACCCTCGCCACTCTGTCCCCTAAACCCTGGCCACTCAGTCCCCTAAACCCTCGCCACTCTATCCCCTAATACCTTGCCACTCTATCCCCTAAACCCTCGCCACTCTATCCCCTAAACCCTTGCCACTCTGTCCCCTAAGCCCTCGCCTCTCTGTCCCCTAAACTCTTGCCACTCTGTCCCCCAAACCCTCTCCTGTCTGTCCACTAAACCCTCGCCACTCTGTTCCCTAAACCCTCGCCACTCTATCCCCTAAACCCTTGCCACTCTGGCCCCTAAACCCTTGCCACTCAATCCCCTAAACCCTCGCCAATCTGTCCATTAAACCCTCGCCATTCTGTCCCCTTAACCCGTGTCTCTTCATCCCCAAAACCCTCACAACTCTGTCCCCCTAAACCCTGACCACTCTATCCCCTTAACCCTCGCCACTCTTGACCCCTTAACACTCGCCACTCTGTCCCCTAAACCCAGGCCACTGTATCCCCTCAACCCTCGCCTCTCTGACCTCTAAACCCTCGCCACTCTATCCCCTAAACCCTTGCCACTCAGTCCCCTAAACCCTCGCCTCTCTGTTCCCTAAACCCTCGCCTGTCTGTCCCCTAAACCCTCGCCACTCTGTCCCCTAAACCCTCGCAACTCTATCCCCTAAACCCTCGCCACTCTGTCCCCTAAACCCTCGCCACTCAATCCCCCAAACCCTCGCCATTCTGACCCCTAAACCCTTGCCACTCTGTCCACTAAACCCTCGCCTCTCTGTCCCCTACACACTTGCTACTCTGTCCCCTAAACCCTCGCTTCTCTGTCCCCTAAACCTTAACCACTCTGCCCCCTAAACCCTCGCCTGTCTGTCCCCTAAACCCTCGCCACTCTGTCCCCTAAACCCTCGCCAATCTATCCCCTAAACCCTCGCCACTCAATCCCCTAAACC
The DNA here is from genome assembly GCA_037349105.1 of Limnomonas spitsbergensis. Lineage (NCBI taxonomy): Eukaryota > Viridiplantae > Chlorophyta > Chlorophyceae > Chlamydomonadales > Limnomonas > Limnomonas spitsbergensis. Next base: position 1,019,259 of record JAYJMM010000121.1, read on the forward strand.
CTCGCCACTCAATCCCCCAAACCCTCGCCACTCTGACCCCTAAACCCTTGCCACTCTGTCCCCTAAACCCTCGCCTCTCTGTCCCCTACACACTTGCCAATCTGTCCCCTTAACCCTCGCCTCTCTGTCCCCTAAACCTTAACAACTCTGCCCCCTAAACCCTCGCCTCACTGTCCCCTAAACCCTGGCCTCTTTGTCCCCTAAACCCTTTCCATTCAATCCCCTAAACCCTCGCCACTCATTCCCCTAAACCCTCGCCCCTCAATCCCCTAAACCCTCACCATTCTGGCCCCTAAACCCTTGCCACTCAATCCCCTAAACCCTCGCCACTCTGTCCATTAAACCCTCGCCGCTCTGTCCCCTAAACCCGTGCCACTTCATCCCCAAAACCCTCGCAACTCTGTCCCCCTAAACCCTGACCACTCTATCCCCTTAACCCTCGCCACTCTTGACCCCTTAACCCTCGCCACTCTGTCCCCTAAACCCTGGCCACTGTATCCCCTCAACCCTCGCCTCTCTGACCTCAAAACCCTCGCCACTCTATCCCCTAAACCCTTGCCACTCTATCCCCTAAACCCTCGCCTCTCTGTCCCCTAAACCCTTGCCACTCTGTTACCCAAACCCTTGCCTGTCTGTCCCCTAAACCCTCGCCACTCTGTCCCCTAAACCCTTGCCACTCAGTCCCCTAAACCCTCGCCTCTCTGTTCCCTAAACCTTCGCCTGTCTGTCCTCTAAACCCTCGCCTCTCTGTCCCCTACACACTTGCTACTCTGTCCCCTAAACCCTCGCTTCTCTGTCCCCTAAACCTTAACCACTCTGCCCCCTAAACCCTCGCCACTCTGTCCATTAAACCCTCGCCACTCTGTCCCCTAAACCCTCGCCACTCTATCCCCTAAACCCTCGCCACTCAATCCCCTAAACCCTCGCCACTCAATCCCCCAAACCCTCGCCACTCTGACCCCTAAACCCTTTCCACTCTGTCCCCTAAACCCTCGCCTCTCTGTCCCCTACACACTTGCCAATCTGTCCCCTAAACCCTCGCCTCTCTGTCCCCTAAACCTTAACAACTCTGCCCCCTAAACCCTCGCCTCACTGTCCCCAAAACCCTGGCCTCTTTGTCCCCTAAACCCTTTCCATTCAATCCCCTAAACCCTCGCCACTCATTCCCCTAAACCCTCGCCGCTCAATCCCCTAAACCCTCACCATTCTGGCCCCTAAACCCTTGCCACTCAATCCCCTAAACCCTCGCCACTCTGTCCATTAAACCCTCGCCGCTCTGTCCCCTAAACCCGTGCCACTTCATCCCCAAAACCCTCGCAACTCTGTCCCCCTAAACCCTGACCACTCTATCCCCTAAACCCTCGCCACTCTTGACCCCTTAACCCTCGCCACTCTGTCCCCTAAACCCTTGCCACTCAGTCCCCTAAACCCTCGCCACTCTATCCCCTAATACCTTGCCACTCTATCCCCTAAACCCTCGCCACTCTATCCCCTAAACCCTTGCCACTCTGTCCCCTAAGCCCTCGCCTCTCTGTCCCCTAAACTCTTGCCACTCTGTCCCCCAAACCCTCTCCTGTCTGTCCACTAAACCCTCGCCACTCTGTTCCCTAAACCCTCGCCACTCTATCCCCTAAACCCTTGCCACTCTGTCCCCTAAACCCTCGCCACACAATCCCCCAAACCCTCGCCACTCTGACCCCTAAACCCTTGCCACTCTGTCCCCTAAACCCTCGCTTCTCTGTCCCCTACACACTTGCCGCTCAATCCCCTAAACCCTCACCACTCTGGCCCCTAAACCCTTGCCACTCAATCCCCTAAACCCTCGCCAATCTGTCCATTAAACCCTCGCCATTCTGTCCCCTTAACCCGTGTCTCTTCATCCCCAAAACCCTCACAACTCTGTCCCCCTAAACCCTGACCACTCTATCCCCTAAACCCTCGCCACTCTTGACCCCTTAACACTCGCCACTCTGTCCCCTAAACCCAGGCCACTGTATCCCCTCAACCCTCGCCTCTCTGACCTCTAAACCCTCGCCACTCTATCCCCTAAACCCTTGCCACTCAGTCCCCTAAACCCTCGCCTCTCTGTTCCCTAAACCCTCGCCTGTCTGTCCCCTAAACCCTCGCCACTCTGTCCCCTAAACCCTCGCAACTCTATCCCCTAAATCCCCGCCACTCTGTCCCCTAAACCCTCGCCACTCAATCCCCCAAACCCTCGCCATTCTGACCCCTAAACCCTTGCCACTCTGTCCACTAAACCCTCGCCTCTCTGTCCCCTACACACTTGCTACTCTGTCCCCTAAACCCTCGCCTCTCTGTCCCCTAAACCTTAACCACTCTGCCCCCTAAACCCTCGCCTCTCTGTCCCCTAAACCCTCGCCACTCTGTCCCCTAAACCCTCGCCAATCTATCCCCTAAACCCTCGCCACTCAATCCCCTAAACCCTCGCCACTCAATCCCCCAAACCCTCGCCACTCTGACCCCTAAACCCTTGCCACTCTGTCCCCTAAACCCTCGCCTCTCTGTCCCCTACACACTTGCCACTCTGTCCCCTTAACCCTCGCCTCTCTGTCCCCTAAACCTTAACAACTCTGCCCCCTAAACCCTCGCCTCACTGTCCCCTAAACCCTGGCCTCTTTGTCCCCTAAACCCTTTCCATTCAATCCCCTAAACCCTCGCCACTCATTCCCCTAAACCCTCGCCCCTCAATCCCCTAAACCCTCACCATTCTGCCCCCTAAACCCTTGCCACTCAATCCCCTAAACCCTCGCCACTCTGTCCATTAAACCCTCGCCGCTCTGTCCCCTAAACCCGTGCCACTTCATCCCCAAAACCCTCGCAACTCTGTCCCCCTAAACCCTGACCACTCTATCCCCTAAACCCTCGCCACTCTTGACCCCTTAACCCTCGCCACTCTGTCCCCTAAACCCTGGCCACTCAGTCCCCTAAACCCTCGCCACTCTATCCCCTAATACCTTGCCACTCTATCCCCTAAACCCTCGCCACTCTATCCCCTAAACCCTTGCCACTCTGTCCCCTAAGCCCTCGCCTCTCTGTCCCCTAAACTCTTGCCACTCTGTCCCCCAAACCCTCTCCTGTCTGTCCACTAAACCCTCGCCACTCTGTTCCCTAAACCCTCGCCACTCTATCCCCTAAACCCTTGCCACTCTGGCCCCTAAACCCTTGCCACTCAATCCCCTAAACCCTCGCCAATCTGTCCATTAAACCCTCGCCATTCTGTCCCCTTAACCCGTGTCTCTTCATCCCCAAAACCCTCACAACTCTGTCCCCCTAAACCCTGACCACTCTATCCCCTAAACCCTCGCCACTCTTGACCCCTTAACACTCGCCACTCTGTCCCCTAAACCCAGGCCACTGTATCCCCTCAACCCTCGCCTCTCTGACCTCTAAACCCTCGCCACTCTATCCCCTAAACCCTTGCCACTCAGTCCCCTAAACCCTCGCCTCTCTGTTCCCTAAACCCTCGCCTGTCTGTCCCCTAAACCCTCGCCACTCTGTCCCCTAAACCCTCGCAACTCTATCCCCTAAACCCTCGCCACTCTGTCCCCTAAACCCTCGCCACTCAATCCCCCAAACCCTCGCCATTCTGACCCCTAAACCCTTGCCACTCTGTCCACTAAACCCTCGCCTCTCTGTCCCCTACACACTTGCTACTCTGTCCCCTAAACCCTCGCTTCTCTGTCCCCTAAACCTTAACCACTCTGCCCCCTAAACCCTCGCCTGTCTGTCCCCTAAACCCTCGCCACTCTGTCCCCTAAACCCTCGCCAATCTATCCCCTAAACCCTCGCCACTCAATCCCCTAAACCCTCGCCACTCAATCCCCCAAACCCTCGCCACTCTGACCCCTAAACCCTTGCCACTCTGTCCCCTAAACCCTCGCCTCTCTGTCCCCTACACACTTGCCAATCTGTCCCCTTAACCCTCGCCTCTCTGTCCCCTAAACCTTAACAACTCTGCCCCCTAAACCCTCGCCTCACTGTCCCCTAAACCCTGGCCTCTTTGTCCCCTAAACCCTTTCCATTCAATCCCCTAAACCCTCGCCACTCATTCCCCTAAACCCTCGCCCCTCAATCCCCTAAACCCTCACCATTCTGGCCCCTAAACCCTTGCCACTCAATCCCCTAAACCCTCGCCACTCTGTCCATTAAACCCTCGCCGCTCTGTCCCCTAAACCCGTGCCACTTCATCCCCAAAACCCTCGCAACTCTGTCCCCCTAAACCCTGACCACTCTATCCCCTTAACCCTCGCCACTCTTGACCCCTTAACCCTCGCCACTCTGTCCCCTAAACCCTGGCCACTGTATCCCCTCAACCCTCGCCTCTCTGACCTCAAAACCCTCGCCACTCTATCCCCTAAACCCTTGCCACTCTATCCCCTAAACCCTCGCCTCTCTGTCCCCTAAACCCTTGCCACTCTGTTACCCAAACCCTTGCCTGTCTGTCCCCTAAACCCTCGCCACTCTGTCCCCTAAACCCTTGCCACTCAGTCCCCTAAACCCTCGCCACTCTGTCCCCTAAACCCTCGCCACTCTGTCCCCTAAACCCTCGCCACTCTGTCCCCTAAACCCTCGCCTCTCTGTCCCCTAAACCCTCGCCACTCTGTCCCCTAAACCCTCGTCACTCAATCCCCCAAACCCTCGCCACTCTGACCCCTAAACCTTCGCCTGTCTGTCCACTAAACCCTCGCCTCTCTGTCCCCTACACACTTGCTACTCTGTCCCCTAAACCCTCGCCTCTCTGTCCCCTAAACCTTAACCACTCTGCCCCCTAAACCCTCGCCTGTCTGTCCCCTAAACCCTCGCCACTCTGTCCCCTAAACCCTCGCCACTCTATCCCCTAAACCCTCGCCACTCAATCCCCTAAACCCTCGCCACTCAATCCCCCAAACCCTCGCCACTCTGACCCCTAAACCCTTGCCACTCTGTCCCCTAAACCCTCGCCTCTCTGTCCCCTACACACTTGCCAATCTGTCCCCTAAACCCTCGCCTCTCTGTCCCCTAAACCTTAACAACTCTGCCCCCTAAACCCTCGCCTCACTGTCCCCTAAACCCTGGCCTCTTTGTCCCCTAAACCCTTTCCATTCAATCCCCTAAACCCTCGCCACTCATTCCCCTAAACCCTCGCCCCTCAATCCCCTAAACCCTCACCATTCTGGCCCCTAAACCCTTGCCACTCAATCCCCTAAACCCTCGCCACTCTGTCCATTAAACCCTCGCCACTCTGTCCCCTAAACCCGTGCCACTTCATCCCCAAAACCCTCGCAACTCTGTCCCCCTAAACCCTGACCACTCTATCCCCTAAACTCTCGCCACCCTGACCCCTAAACCCTTGCCACTCTGTCCCCTAAACCCTCGCCTCTCTGTCCCCTACACACTTGCCAATCTGTCCCCTAAACCCTCGCCTCTCTGTCCCCTAAACCTTAACAACTCTGCCCCCTAAACCCTCGCCTCACTGTCCCCTAAACCCTGGCCTCTTTGTCCCCTAAACCCTTTCCATTCAATCCCCTAAACCCTCGCCACTCATTCCCCTAAACCCTCGCCCCTCAATCCCCTAAACCCTCACCATTCTGGCCCCTAAACCCTTGCCACTCAATCCCCTAAACCCTCGCCACTCTGTCCATTAAACCCTCGCCACTCTGTCCCCTAAACCCGTGCCACTTCATCCCCAAAACCCTCGCAACTCTGTCCCCCTAAACCCTGACCACTCTATCCCCTAAACCCTCGCCACTCTTGACCCCTTAACCCTCGCCACTCTGTCCCCTAAACCCTGGCCACTGTATCCCCTCACCCCTCGCCTCTCTGACCTCTAAACCCTCGCCACTCTATCCCCTAAACCCTTGCCACTCTATCCCCTAAACCCTCGCCTCTCTGTCCCCTAAACCCTTGCCACTCTGTCCCCCAAACCCTTGCCTGTCTGTCCCCTAAACCCTCGCCACTCTGTCCTCTAAACCCTTGCCACTCTGTCCCTAAAACCCTCGCCTGTCTGTCCCCTAAACCCTTGCCACTCTGTCCCCTAAACCCTCGCCACTCTGTCCCCCAAACCCTCGCAAATCTGTCCCCCAAACCCTTGCCACTCTGTCCTCAAAACCCTCGCCTCTCTGTCCCCTAAACCCTCGCCACTCTGTCCCCCAAATCCTCCCCACTCTGTCCCCTAAACCCTCGCCACTCTGTCCCCTAAACCCTCGCCGCTCAATCCCCTAGTCCCTTGCCAGTCCGTCCCCTACGCCCTCGCCTCTCTGTCCCCTAAACCCTTGCCACTCTCTCCCCTAAACCCTCGCCTCCCTGTTCCCTAAACCCTCGCCAATCTGACCCCTTAACCCTGGCCATTCAATCCCCTAAGCACTCGTCACTCTGTCCCCTTAACCATTGCCACAGTGTCCCCTAACCCACACCACTCTGCCCCTTAACCCACACCACTCTGTCCCTTTAACCCACACCACTCTGCCCCTTAACCCACACCACTCTGTCCCTTTAACCCACACCACTCTGCCCCTTAACCCACACCACTCTGCCCCTTTAACCCACACCACTCTGTCCCTTTTACCCACACCACTCTGTCCCTTTCACCCACACCACTCTGCTCATTTAACCCACACCACTCGGTCCCTTTAACCCATACCACTCTGTCCCTTTAACCCACACCACTCTGTCCCTTTAACCCACACCACTCTGTCCCTTTAGCCCACACCACGCTGTCCCTTTAACCCACACCACTCTGGCCCCTTAACCCACACCACTCTGTCCCTTTAACCCATACTACTCTGTCCCTTTAACCCACACCACGCTGTCCCCTTAACCCACACCACTCTGTCCCTTTAACCCACACCACTCTGTCCCCTTCACCCACATTACTCTGACCCCTAAACCCTCTCCACTCAATCCCCTAACCCTCGCCACTCTGTCCCCTATACCCCCGCCTCTTTGTCCCCTACACCCCCGTCACTCTGTCCCCGTAACCATCGCCACTCTGTCCCCTTAACCCACACCACTCTGTCCCCTTAACCCACACCACTCTGTCCCCTTAACCCACACCACTCTGTCCCTTTAACCCACACCACTCTGTCCCCTTAACCCACACCACTCTGTCCCTTTAACCCACACCACTCTGTCCCTTTAACCCACACCACTCTGTCCCTTTAACCCACACCACTCTGCCCCTTTAACCCACACCACTCTGTCCCTTTAACCCATACCACTCTGGCCCCTTAACCCACACCACTCTGTCCCTTTAACCCACACCACTCTGTCCCTTTAACCCACACCACTCTGTCCCTTTAACCCACACCACTCTGGCCCCTTAACCCACACCACTCTGTCCCTTTAACCCACACCACTCTGTCCCTTTAACCCACACCACTCTGTCCCTTTAACCCACACCACTCTGTCCCTTTAACCCACACCACGCTGTCCCCTTAACCCACACCACTCTGGCCCCTTAACCCACACCACTCTGTCCCTTTAACCCACACCACTCTCTCCCTTTAACCCACACCACTATGGCCCCTTAACCCACACCACTCTGCCCCTTCAACCCACACCACTCTGTCCCTTTAACCCACACCACTCTGTCTCTTTAACCCACATCACTCTGTCCCTTTAACCCACACCACTCTGTCCCTTAACCCACACCACTCTGTCCCTTTAACCCACACCACTCTGCCCCTTAACCCACACCACTCTGCCCCTTTAACCCACACCACTCTGTCCCTTTAACCCACACCACTCTGTCCCTTTAACCCACACCACTCTGCCCCTTTAACCCACACCACTCTGTCCCTTTAACCCACACCACTCTGCCCCTTTAACCCACACCACTCTGTCCCTTTAACCCACACCACTCTGTCCCCTTCACCCACATTACTCTGACCCCTAAACCCTCTCCACTCAATCCCCTAACCCTCGCCACTCTGTCCCCTATACCCCCGCCTCTTTGTCCCCTACACCCCGTCACTCTGTCCCCGTAACCATCGCCACTCTGTCCCCTTAACCCACACCACGCTGTCCCCTTAACCCACACCACTCTGTCCCCTTAACCCACACCACTCTGTCCCTTTAACCCACACCACTCTGTCCCCTAAACCCACACCACTCTGTCCCTTTAACCCACACCACTCTGCCCCTTTAACCCACACCACTCTGTCCCTTTAACCCATACCACTCTGGCCCCTTAACCCACACCAGTCTGTCCCTTTAACCCACACCACTCTGTCCCTTTAACCCACACCACTCTGTCCCTTTAACCCACACCACTCTGGCCCCTTAACCCACACCACTCTGTCCCTTTAACCCACACCACTCTGTCCCTTTAACCCACACCACTCTGTCCCTTTAACCCACACCACTCTGTCCCTTTAACCCACACCACTATGGCCCCTTAACCCACACCACTCTGTCCCCTTCACCCACACCACTCTGTCCCTTTAACCCACACCACTCTGTCCCCTAAACCCACACCACTCTGTCCCTTTAACCCACACCACTCTGTCCCTTTAACCCACACCACTCTGTCCCTTTAACCCACACCACTCTGCCCCTTTAACCCACACCACTCTGTCCCTTTAACGCATACCACTCTGGCCCCTTAACCCACACCAGTCTGTCCCTTTAACCCACACCACTCTGTCCCTTTAACCCACACCACTCTGTCCCTTTAACCCACACCACTCTGGCCCCTTAACCCACACCACTCTGTCCCTTTAACCCACACCACTCTGTCCCTTAACCCACACCACTCTGTCCCTTTAACCCACACCACTCTGTCCCTTTACCCACACCACTCTGCCCCTTTAACCCACACCACTCTGTCGGTTTAACCCACACCACTCTGTCCCTTTAACCCACACCACTCTGCCCATTTAACCCACACCACTCTGTCCCTTTAACCCACACCACTCTGTCCCCTTAACCCACACCACTCTGTCCCTTTAACCCACACCACTCTGTCCCTTTAACCCACACCACTCTGTCCCTTTAACCCACACCACTCTGTCCCTTTAACCCACACAACTCTGTCCCTTTAACCCACACCACTCTGTCCCTTTAACCCACACCACTCTGCCCCTTAACCCACACCACTCTGTCCCTTTAACCCACACCACTCTGTCCCCTTCACCCACATTACTCTGACCCTAAACCCTCTCCACTCAATCCCCTAACCCTCGCCGCTCTGTCCCCTATACCCCCGCCTCTTTGTCCCCTACACCCCGTCACTCTGTCCCCGTAACCATCGCCCCTCTGTCCCCTTAACCCACACCACTCTGTCCCCTTAACCAACACCACTCTGTCCCTTTAACCCACACCACTCTGTCCCCTAAACCCACACTACTCTGTCCCTTTAACCCACACCACTCTGTCCCTTTAACCCACACCACTCTGGCCCCTTAACCCACACCACTCTGTCCCTTTAACCCACACCACTCTGCCCCTTTAACCCACACCACTCTGTCCCTTTAACCCATACCACTCTGGCCCCTTAACCCACACCAGTCTGTCCCTTTAACCCACACCACTCTGTCCCTTTAACCCACAACACTCTGTCCCTTTAACCCACACCACGCTGGCCCCTTAACCCACACCACTCTGTCCCTTTAACCCACACCACTCTGTCCCTTTAACCCACACCACTCTGTCCCTTTAACCCACACCACTCTGTCCCTTTAACCCACACCACTATGGCCCCTTAACCCACACCACTCTGTCCCCTTAACCCACACCAGTCTGTCCCTTTAACCCACACCACTCTGTCCCTTTAACCCACACCACTCTGTCCCTTAACCCACACCACTCTGTCCCTTTAACCCACACCACTCTGTCCCTTAACCCACACCACTCTGCCCCTTTAACCCACACCACTCTGTCCCTTTAACCCATACCACTCTGGCCCCTTAACCCACACCACTCTGTCCCTTTAACCCACACCACTCTGTCCCTTTAACCCACACCACTCTGTCCCTTTAACCCACACCACTCTGGCCCCTTTACCCACACCACGCTGTCCCTTTAACCCACACCACTCTGTCCCTTTAACCCACACCACTCTGTCCCTTTAACCCACACCACTCTGTCCCTTTAACCCACACCACGCTGTCCCCTTAACCCACACCACTCTGTCCCCTAAACCCACACTACTCTGTCCCTTTAACCCACACCACTCTGTCCCTTTAACCCACACCACTCTGGCCCCTTAACCCACACCACTCTGTCCCTTTAACCCACACCACTCTGCCCCTTTAACCCACACCACTCTGTCCCTTTAACCCACACCACTCTGTCCCTTTACCCACACCACTCTGCCCCTTTAACCCACACCACTCTGTCGGTTTAACCCACACCACTCTGTCCCTTTAACCCACACCACTCTGCCCATTTAACCCACACCACTCTGTCCCTTTAACCCACACCACTCTGTCCCCTTAACCCACACCACTCTGTCCCTTTAACCCACACCACTCTGTCCCTTTAACCCACACCACTCTGTCCCTTTAACCCACACCACTCTGTCCCTTTAACCCACACAACTCTGTCCCTTTAACCCACACCACTCTGTCCCTTTAACCCACACCACTCTGCCCCTTAACCCACACCACTCTGTCCCTTTAACCCACACCACTCTGTCCCCTTCACCCACATTACTCTGACCCTAAACCCTCTCCACTCAATCCCCTAACCCTCGCCGCTCTGTCCCCTATACCCCCGCCTCTTTGTCCCCTACACCCCGTCACTCTGTCCCCGTAACCATCGCCACTCTGTCCCCTTAACCCACACCACTCTGTCCCCTTAACCCACACCACTCTGTCCCTTTAACCCACACCACTCTGTCCCCTAAACCCACACTACTCTGTCCCTTTAACCCACACCACTCTGTCCCTTTAACCCACACCACTCTGGCCCCTTAACCCACACCACTCTGTCCCTTTAACCCACACCACTCTGTCCCTTTAACCCACACCACTCTGTCCCTTTAACCCATACCACTCTGGCCCCTTAACCCACACCAGTCTGTCCCTTTAACCCACACCACTCTGTCCCTTTAACCCACACCACTCTGTCCCTTTAACCCACACCACTCTGGCCCCTTAACCCACACCACTCTGTCCCTTTAACCCACACCACTCTGTCCCTTAAACACACACCACTCTGTCCCTTTAACCCACACCACTCTGTCCCTTTAACCCACACCACTATGGCCCCTTAACCCACACCACTCTGTCCCCTTAACCCACACCACTCTGTCCCTTTAACCCACACCACTCTGTCCCTTTAACCCACACCACTCTGTCCCTTAACCCACACCACTCTGTCCCTTTAACCCACACCACTCTGTCCCTTAACCCACACCACTCTGCCCCTTTAACCCACACCACTCTGTCCCTTTAACCCATACCACTCTGGCCCCTTAACCCACACCACTCTGTCCCTTTAACCCACACCACTCTGTCCCTTTAACCCACACCACTCTGTCCCTTTAACCCACACCACTCTGGCCCCTTTACCAACACCACGCTGTCCCTTTAACCCACACCACTCTGTCCCTTTAACCCACACCACTCTGTCCCTTTAACCCACACCACTCTGTCCCTTTAACCCACACCACGCTGTCCCCTTAACCCACACCACTCTGTCCCCTAAACCCACACTACTCTGTCCCTTTAACCCACACCACTCTGTCCCTTTAACCCACACCACTCTGGCCCCTTAACCCACACCACTCTGTCCCTTTAACCCACACCACTCTGCCCCTTTAACCCACACCACTCTGTCCCTTTAACCCATACCACACTGGCCCCTTAACCCACACCAGTCTGTCCCTTTAACCCACACCACTCTGTCCCTTTAACCCACACCACTCTGTCCCTTAACCCACACCACTCTGTCCCTTTAACCCACACCACTCTGTCCCTTAACCCACACCACTCTGCCCCTTTAACCCACACCACTCTGTCCCTTTAACCCACACCACTCTGTCCCTTTAACCCACACCACTCTGTCCCTTTAACCCACACCACTCTGTCCCTTTAACCCACACCACTCTGTCCCCTTAACCCACACCACTCTGTCCCTTTAACCCACACCACTCTGTCCCTTTAACCCACACCACTCTGTCCCTTTAACCCACACCACTCTGTCCCTTTAACCCACACCACTCTGTCCCTTTAACCCACACCACTCTGTCCCTTTAACCCACACCACTCTGCCCCTTAACCCACACCACTCTGTCCCTTTAACCCACACCACTCTGTCCCCTTCACCCACATTACTCTGACCCCTAAACCCTCTCCAATCAATCCCCTAACCCTCGCCGCTCTGTCCCCTATACCCCCGCCTCTTTGACCCCTACACCCCCGTCACTCTGTCCCCGTAACCATCGCCACTCTGTCCCCTTAACCCACACCACTCTGCCCCTTTAACCCACACCACTCTGTCCCTTTAACCCACACCACTCTGTCCCCTTAACCCACACCACTCTGTCCCTTTAACCCACACCACTCTGTCCCCTTAACCCACACCACTCTGTCCCTTTAACCCACACCACTCTGTCCCCTTAACCCACACCACGCTGTCCCCTTAACCCACACCACACTGTCCCTTTAACCCACACCAATCAGTCCCTTTAACCCACACCACTCTGTCCCTTTAACCCACACCACTCTGTCCCCTTAACCCACACCACTCTGTCCCTTTAACCCACACCACTCTGTCCCTTTAACCCACACCACTCTGTCCCCTTAACCCACACCACTCTGTCCCTTTAACCCACACCACTCTGTCCCTTTAACCCACACCACTCTGGCCCCTTAACCCCCGTCACTCTGTCCCCGTAACCATCGCCACTCTGCCCCTTTAACCCACACCACTCTGTCCCCTTAACCCACACCACGCTGTCCCCTTAACCCACACCACTCTGTCCCTTTAACCCACACCACTCTGTCCCTTTAACCCACACCACTCTGTCCCTTTAACCCACACCACTCTGTCCCCTTAACCCACACCACTCTGTCCCTTTAACCCACACCACTCTGCCCCTTTAACCCACACCACTCTGTCCCTTTAACCCACACCACTCTGTCCCCTTAACCCACACCACTCTGCCCCTTTAACCCACAACACTCTGTCCCTTTAACCCACACCACGCTGGCCCCTTAACCCACACCACTCTGTCCCTTTAACCCACACCACTCTGTCCCTTTAACCCACACCACTCTGGCCCCTTAACCCCCGTCACTCTGTCCCCGTAACCATCGCCACTCTGCCCCTTTAACCCACACCACTCTGTCCCCTTAACCCACACCACGCTGTCCCCTTAACCCACACCACTCTGTCCCTTTAACCCACACCACTCAGTCCCTTTAACCCACACCACTCTGTCCCTTTAACCCACACCACTCTGTCCCCTTAACCCACACCACTCTGTCCCTTTAACCCACAACACTCTGTCCCTTTAACCCACACCACTCTGGCCCCTTAATCCACACCACTCTGTCCCTTTAACCCACACCAGCCTGTCCCTTTAACCCACACCACTCTGTCCCTTTAACCCACACCACTCTGTCCCTTTAACCCACACCACGCTGTCCCTTTAACCCACATTACTCTGCCCCTTTAACCCACACCACTCTGTCCCTTTAACCCACACCACTCTGTCCCTTTAACCCACACCACTCTGTCCCTTTAACCCACACCACTCTGTCCCTTTAACCCATAACATTCTGTCCCCTTTTACCCACACCACTCTGCCCCTTTAACCCACACCACTCTGTCCCTTTAACCCACACCACTCTGTCCCTTTAACCCACACCACTCTGCCCCTTTAACCCACACCACTCTGCCCCTTTAACCCACACCACTCTGTCCCCTTCACCCACATTACTATGACCCCTAAACCCTCTCCACTCAATCCCCTAACCCTGGCCACTCTGTCCCCTATACCCCCGCCTCTTTGTCCCTACACCCCCGTCACTCTGTCCCCGTAACCATCGCCACTCTGTCCCCTTAACCCACACCACTTTGTCCCGATCACCCACACCACTCTGTCCCCTACACCCACACCACTCTGTCCCTTTAACCCACACCACTCTGTTCCTTTAACGCACACCATTCTGTCCCCTTAACCCACACCATTCAGTCCCTTTAACCACACCACTCTGTCCCCTAAACCCTCGTCCCTCTGTCCCTCAAACCCTCACCCCCCTGTCCCCTGAACCCTTGCCCTCTGTTCCCAAAACCCTCGCCACTATGTTTCTGAAACCTTCGCGACTTTGTCTCCTTCACCCTCGACTCTCAATCCCCTAAACCCTCGCCATTCTGTTCCCTAAACCCTCGCCACTCTGACCCCTAAACCCTCGCCACTCAATCCCCTAAACCCTCGCCACTCTGTCCCCTAAACCCTCGCCGCCAAATCCCCTAAACCCTCGCCACTCTGTCCCCTAAACCCTCGCCACTGAATCCCCTAGACCCTCGCCACACAGTCCCCTAAACCCTCGCCACTCTGACCCCTAAACCCTTGCCACTTAATCCCCAAACCCTCGCCACTCAATCCCCTAAACGCTCGCCACTCTGCCCCATAAGCCCCTTGCCACTCTGACCCCTACACCCTCGACACCCAATCCCCTAAACCCTCGCCACTCTGTCCCCTGAACCCTCGCCTCTCTGTCCCCTAAACCCTCGCCACTCAATCCCCTACACCCTCGTGACTCTGTCCACTAAACCTCGCCACTTTGTCCCCTAAACCCTCGCCCCTCTGTCCCCTAATCCCTCGCCACTCTGTCCCCTATACCCCTCACCAGTCAATCCCCTTTACCTTCGCCCCTCTGTCCCCTTTACCCTCGCCCCTCTGTCCCTGAAACACTCGCGACTCTGTCCCCTAAACCCTCGCCAATCTGTCTCATAAACCCTTTCCACACTGTTCCCTAAACCCTCGCCACTCTGCCCCCGAAACCCATGCCACTCTGTCCCTTACACCCTCGCCGCTCTGCCCCCTAAACCCTCACAACTCTGTCCCCTTACCCCTAACCACTCTGTCCCCGAAACCCTTGCCTCTTTGTCCCCTATACCCTTGTCACTCTGCCCCCTTAACCATCGCCAATCTGTCCCTTTAATCCTCGTTACTCTGCCCCCTAAACCCTTGCCACACTGTCCCCAAACCCTCGCCTCTATGCCCCCTATACCATCGCTACCTTGTCCCCTGAACCCTTGCTACTCTGTCCCCTAAACCCTTGCCACTCTGTTCCCTTAGCCCTCACACCCTACAAGACGTAGCCTGCTTTCATTCTAAAGACCTTGTGCCACCCACCCTATAACCTCCGCCAGCATTTTCTCCACTGCTTCACCCTGGCCCACCCACGCTGCCTTATTCATGTTAACCCTCAACCTCTGCAAGGCCTCAAATATCCCCCCTCTCTTTACAGAGCTGTTGACAACCCACCCAAATGACTGATGTCGCCTTTTGCTTCACAGCATCATCCTGGTCCACCCACACAGCCTTGTTCCTCAAACCCTCACCATCTGCAGGGCGAAAATCCCCGTTTGGGCGGAAATTCCCGTTTGGGCGGAAATCCCCGTTTGGGCGGAAATCCCCGTTTGGGCGGAAATCCCCGTTTTTCTTCCTACAGTGCAGTTAGCCTCCCAAGTGAATTATGCCGCCATTTTCTACATCACCCATCAACCACAGCCAGCACTACTCGGTTCTCCATACCATTTCCCTTCTGCGTAGCATAGTCACTTTCTCTCTAAATGGCCATGGGCAAGCCATATTCCTTATGATGTCATTTCTTCAATGCCTCATCACCACCGCCCGCGTCGCCCAGTTCCTCATACCCTCACCCCTCTGCGCAACATAGTCGCCCAGTTCCCCATACACTCACCCCTCTGCGCAACATAGTCGCTAGGTTCCACATACCCTCACCCCTATGCACAACATAGTCACCCAGTTCCCCATACCCTCACCCCTCTGCGCAACATAGTCGCCCAGTTCCCAATACCCTCGCCCCTCTGCCCAACATAGTCGCCCAGTTCCCCATACCCTCACCCCTTTGCGCAACATAGTCGCCCAGTTCCCCATACCCTCATCCCTCTGCCCAACATAGTCTCCCAGTTCCCCATACCCTCACCCCTCTGCCCAACATAGTCGCCCACTTCCCCATACCCTCACCCCTCTGCCCAACATAGTCGCCCAGTTCCCCATACCCTCACCCCTCTGCCCAACATAGTCGACAGGTTGCCTATACCCTCACCCCTCTGCCCAACATAGTCGCCCAGTTCCTAATACCCTCACCTCTCTGCGCAACATAGTCGCCCAGTTCCCCATACCCTCACCCCTTTGCGCAACATAGACGCCCAGTTCCCCATACCCTCACCCCTCTGCGCAACATAGTCGCCCAGTTCCCCATACCCTCACCCCTCTGCGCAACATAGTCGCCCAGTTCCCCATACCCTCATCCCTCTGCGCAACATAGTCGCCCAGTTCCCCATACCCTCACCCCTCTGCTCAACATAGTCGCCCAGTTCCCCATACCCTCACCCCTCTGCGCAACATAGTCGCCCAGTTCCCCATACCCTCACCCCTCTGCTCAACATAGTCGCCCAGTTCCCCATACCCTCATCCCTCTGCCCAACACAGTCGACAGGTTCCCCATACCCTCACCCCTCTACGCAACATAGTCGCCCAGTTCCCAATACCCTCACCCCTCTGCGCAACATAGTCGCCCAGTTCCCCATACCCTCACCCCTCTGCGCAACATAGTCGCCCAGTTCCCCATACCCTCACCCCTATGCGCAACATAGTCGCCCAGTTCCCAATACCCTCACCCCTCTGCGCAACATAGTCGCCCAGTTCCCCATACCCTCACCCCTTTGCGCAACATAGTCGCCCAATTCCCAATACCCTCACCCCTCTGCGCAACATAGTGCCCAGTTCCCCATACCCTCACCCCTCTGCGCAACTTAGTCGCCCAGTTCCCCATACCCTCACCCCTCTGCGCAACATAGTCGCCCAGTTCCCCATACCCTCACCCCTCTGCGCAACATAGTCGCCCACTTCCCCATACCCTCACCCCTCTGCCCAACATAGTCGCCCAGTTCCCCATACCCTCACCCCTCTGCCCAACATAGTCGCCCAGTTCCCCATACCCTCACCCCTCTGCCCAACATAGTCGCCCAGTTGCCTATGCCCTCACCCCTCTGCCCAACATAGTCGCCCAGTTCCCCATACCCTCACCCCTTTGCGCAACATAGTCGCCCAGTTCCCCATACCCTCATCCCTCTGCGCAACATAGTCGCCCAGTTCCCCATACCCTCACCCCTCTGCGCAACATAGTCGACCAGTTCCCCATGCCCTCACCCTTCTGCCCAACATAGTCGCCCAGTTCCCCATACCCTCACCCCTTTGCGTAACATAGTCGCTCAGTTCCCCATACCCTCACCCTTCTGCCCAACATAGTCGCCCAGTTCCCCATACCCTCACCCCTCTGCTCAACATAGTTGCCAGGTTCCCCATACCCTCATCCCTCTGCGCAACACAGTCGACAGGTTCCCCATACCCTCACCCCTCTACGCAACTTAGTCGCCCAGTTCCCCATACCCTCACCCCTCTGCCCAACATAGTCGCCCAGTTCCCCATACCCTCACCCCTCTGCGCAACATAGTCGCCCAGTTCCCCATACCCTCACCCCTCTGCCCAACATAGTCGCCCAGTTCCCCATACCCTCATCCCTCTGCGTAACATAGTCGCTCAGTTCCCCATACCCTCACCCTTCTGCCCAACATAGTCGCCCAGTTCCCCATACCCTCACCCCTCTGCTCAACATAGTTGCCAGGTTCCCCATACCCTCATCCCTCTGCGCAACACAGTCGACAGGTTCCCCATACCCTCACCCCTCTACGCAACTTAGTCGCCCAGTTCCCCATACCCTCACCCCTCTGCCCAACATAGTC
This sequence comes from Limnomonas spitsbergensis, assembly GCA_037349105.1. Taxonomy (NCBI): domain Eukaryota; kingdom Viridiplantae; phylum Chlorophyta; class Chlorophyceae; order Chlamydomonadales; genus Limnomonas; species Limnomonas spitsbergensis. Next base: position 1,037,208 of record JAYJMM010000121.1, read on the forward strand.
GCCCAGTTCCCCATACCCTCACCCCTCTGCGCAACATAGTCGACCAATTCCCCATACCCTCACCCCTCTGCGTAACATAGTCGCCCAGTTCCCCATACCCTCACCCCTCTGCGCAACATAGTCGCCCAGTTCCCCATACCCTCACCCCTCTGCGCAACATAGTCGCCCAGTTCCCCATACCCTCACCCCTCTGCGCAACATAGTCGCCCAGTTCCCCATACCCTCATCCCTCTGCGTAACATAGTCGCTCAGTTCCCCATACCCTCACCCTTCTGCCCAACATAGTCGCCCAGTTCCCCATACCCTCACCCCTCTGCTCAACATAGTTGCCAGGTTCCCCATACCCTCATCCCTCTGCGCAACACAGTCGACAAGTTCCCCATACCCCAACCCCTCTACGCAACTTAGTCGCCCAGTTCCCCATACCCTCACCCCTCTGCCCAACATAGTCGCCCAGTTCCCCATACCCTCACCCCTCTGCGCAACATAGTCGCCCAGTTCCCCATACCCTCACCCCTCTGCTCAACATAGTCGCCCAGTTCCCCATACCCTCACCCCTCTGCGCAACATAGTCGCCTAGTTTCCCATACCCTCACCCCTTTGCGCAACATAGTCGCCCAGTTCCCCATACCCTCACCCCTCTGCGCAACATAGTCGCCCAGTTCCCCATACCCTCACCCCTCTGCTCAACATAGTCGCCCAGTTCCCCATACCCTCACCCCTCTGCGCAACATAGTCGCCCAGTTCCCCATACCCTCACCCCTCTGCGCAACATAGTCGCCCAGTTCCCCATACCCTCACCCCTCTACGCAACATAGTCGCCCAGTTCCCCATACCCTCACCCCTCTGCCCAACATAGTCGCCCAGTTCCTAATACCCTCACCCCTCTGCGCAACATAGTCGCCCAGTTTCCCATACCCTCACCCCTTTACGCAACATAGTTGCCCAGTTCCCAATACCCTCACCCCTCTGCGCAACATAGTCGCCCAGTTCCCCATACCCTCACCCCTCTGCGCAACATAGTCGCCCAGTTCCCCATACCCTCACCCCTCTGCGCAACATAGTCGCCAGGTTCCCCATACCCTCATCCCTCTGCGCAACACAGTCGACAGGTTCCCAATACCCTCACCCCTCTGCGTAACATAGTCGCTCAGTTCCCCATACCCTCACCCCTCTGCCCAACATAGTCGCCCAGTTCCTCATACCCTCACCCCTCTGCCCAACATAGTCGCCAGGTTCCCCATATCCTCATCCCTCTGCGCAACACAGTCGACAGGTTCCCCATACCCTCACCCCTCTGCGCAACATAGTCGCCCAGTTCCCAATACCCTCACCCCTCTGCGCAACATAGTTGCCAGGTTCCCCATACCCTCATCCCTCTGCGCAACACAGTCGACAGGTTCCCCATACCCTCACCCCTCTGCGCAACATAGTCGCCCAGTTCCCAATACCCTCACCCCTCTGCGCAACATAGTTGCCAGGTTCCCCATACCCTCATCCCTCTGCGCAACACAGTCGACAGGTTCCCCATACCCTCACCCCTCTGCGCAACATAGTCGCCCAGTTCCCCATACCCTCATCCCTCTGCGCAACATAGTCGCCCAGTTCCCCATACCCTCACCCCCCTGCCGAGCATAGTCGCCCAGTTACCCATACCCCTACCCTTCTGCCCAGAATAGTCGCCCAATTCCCCATTGCCCCACCCTTCTGCCCAGCATAGTCGCCAGGTTCCCCATACCCTCACCCCTCTGCCCAGCATAGTCACCAGGTTCCCCATACCCCACCCTTCTGCCTAGCATAGTCGCTTCGTTCCTACATGGCCATGGACAATCCACCCATACGGCTTCTGCCGCCATTTATGCTTTACCTCACCACCACCGCCCATGCCGCCTGGTTCCCCATTCCAGAACCCCCTAGCATAGTCGCTGTTTTGATACATGGCCCCCATTCTCTGTAGAGCAATATGTTTTTCTTATTGCGGTCAACCACCCACCCAAATGACTTCTGCCGCCATTTTCTTCATTGCCTCATCCTGCTCCTCCTGCTCGCGCTCCACCCGCCCGCGCTCCACCCGGTACTTGGCCGCGCCGTCTCCTCCGCCCTCCGTGGGCACCGGCAGGTCAGTACTACGCCACGCCATCTCTTTAAGCCACTTGCGGTAGTCACCGGACTTCATCTTTCCAGGAGCTGGCCAGCCTTTCTGCCCGCCAGCACCTGCCGATGTCTCGCCTGCACAGGCAATCAAATACTGGTTAGACAGTTTCTTTATCCACTTGAAGTAGTCACCGGACTTCATTTTACCAGGAGCTGGCCAGCCTTTCCGGCTGCCGGCACCCGCAGATGTCTCGGCTGGACAGGCAAGAAAATAAATAACAAGTACTGGTTAGGGAGTTCCTTTAGTCACTTGCAGTAGTCACCGGACTTCATTCACCAGGTGCGGGCCAGCCCTTCCGGCCGCCAGCACCCGCTGATCTCTCGCCAGCGAAGGGAAATAAATGATAATGAATACACTGGTAGGGGTGTCTTCAGCCACTTGCGGTAGTCACCTAATTTCATTTACCAGGATCTGGCCAGCTTTTCCGGCTACCAACACCCGCGGAGATCTTGCCTGCACAAGCAATCGAATAGAAAAACAACCAACTAAATAATTCCCTTACAGCTACTTGCTGTAGTCGTTTTTTCTCCTTTTACGGGGAAGGCAAGGCAGGCCAAGGCCACGATACAAGGCAACCTGTCTGGGTTCCTCGCACCCTTTGGGCACTCATGTCTTTGGGCTCTCATCAAACATGTTAAGGCTGCCATCCCATATTGCAAGGCCCAGCAAAAATAGGCCAGGCCACGCCAGGTGAGGATGAAAACCTCACCTTCATCCTTGGGCCGGTCATCCTCATCCTTGAGCTTATCAAACATGGCGAGGGTGCTCCAGTCGTTGCCGGCAGCAGCAGTTGCCGCTTCAGGGTCACTCGCCTTCTGAGCGTCCAACTGAGGAGGGGGGGGGAGAAGGGCCTCAACGTAAGACAGGGGGCTGAGAGGGGGATATGGGTGCTTGAGTCGTTACCAGCAGCTGCAGTTGCTGCGTCTGGTCATTCGCCTTCTGAGCGTCCAACTGAGGGGTGGTGGGGGGGGGGAGAAGGGCCTCTGAGTCAAACAGGGGGAAGGGGGAGAGGACATGGTGAGGTTGCTCCAGTCGTTGCCGGCGGCAGCAGTGGCCGCTTCAGGGTCGCTCGCCTTCTGAGCATCCAGCTGGTGGAGTAGGCAACAGGAGGGGGCATAAGTCTTAGGCCCGGAGATGGTAACGGCGCGAACGCGGTGTAGGCCCATGCCGCACTGTTTCCTAAACCCTCACGCCTATGCAGGTCCGGTTTTATTTATTCGTTTACATATTTCTAGGGCCGGAAAAGGGGCTTATAAAAGGACACACACAAAAAACAAATACCAAGCGGAAATGAAAAAAAATCATCCATGCAGAACGCCGTACCCCTACCTACCTACTGTCCCTGGTCATACTATGCTTCCCAATTGCGCTGCCCTTTGTTCCCTGCCCCTTGATCCCTGATTCAAATCCCTGATCCCTGATTCAAATTCCCTGATCCCTGATTCAAATTCCCGGATCCCTGATTCAAATTCCCTGATCCCTGATTCGAATCCCCTGATCCCTGATTCAAATTCCCTGATCCCTGATTCAAATCCCTGATCCCTGATTCAAATTCCCTGATCCCTGATTCAAATTCCCGGATCCCTGATTCAAATTCCCTGATCCCTGATTCGAATCCCCTGATCCCTGATTCAAATTCCCTGATCCCTGATTCGAATCCCCTGATCCCTGATTCAAATTCCCTGATTCATGTTCCATCCACTTCCCCCTACTCCCTACTTTCTGCTCCCTTCCTGTCCCCACAACGCTCACCAGGTCTTGGCGGACCTTCTTGAGAGCGTTTATGACATTCTTGTTAACGTAGATGACTTCTTGCTCTCCATACCTGAAAGAAGGAGCGCAAAGCATTATCAATTTTATTGAGCAAAATGCATCAGAGGGTTATCAGGACAGGGTGCAGTTAGCAGGGGACTTTATTGTTCATGTAGATGACCCTGGGTCAGCGCACCTGCCAGCAGGGGGGGCAGGGGATTTCCTGCCAGGCTCAGATTGGAGGGCAACGCCTTGTTATGTTCAGTGGCAAAAGTCAGCAGAGGTTTGCTGCTTCATAGTTAACACAACCACCCACCGCCGTTTTTGAAAGGGCCTGACAAATCAAACCGGGGGGGGGGGGCAACATCGAAAACCAACATCAAAACAGACATGCGCCAAACAACCAGGGAAACGAAACAAACAGAGGAATTGAAAACCAAGCATATTCAGTGGCACAACGATGACGGCGCGGATGCGGCTCAGTGTTAATACATTGATTGACAGCACTTGAGGTGCATGGTTTGGATCCTACAAAGGTTCATTGTATACCGTGTTCCAGGTGTAGGCAGGGGAAACATCTGGCGCTTCGTTAAAAGTGCCCCGCAGAATGTCGTGAGCGGGCTATCCTACTAAGGGTAGAAGTGCTGTGGGTCCAGCGGTACCTCACGCCTCCTGCTTTGGCGGAGGAGTACTCTGTATTTCTTTTTCTTTCTGTTCAGTGGCAAAATGCAGCAGCCAGCAGAGGGGTTATGTTTCTTAGTTAACGCAACCACCCAAATACATTTTTAAAAGGGACTGTCAAAGCCAACCGTCCTCACTTGCACGTCTGGTGTAGTTGCACCTCTCACCCCTAAACCTAAGCCACTTGTGTTTAGGCTGATCTCCATCTCCCATGGGTAGGAGATCTGTCCCCGTTCACACTCACACGTCTGTTGTAGCTGCACCTCTCACCCCTAAACCCAAGAGAATCACTTGTGTATTGACTGCTCTCCATCTCGCATGGGTAGGAGATCTGTCCCCGTTCACACTCACACGTCTGTTGTAGCTGCACCTCTCACCCCTAAACCCAAGTGAATCACTTGTGTATTGACTGCTCTCCATCTCGCATGGGTAGGAGATCTGTCCCCGTTCACACTCACACGTCTGTTGTAGCTGCACCTCTCACCCCTAAACCCAAGTGAATCACTTGTGTATTGACTGCTCTCCATCTCGCATGGGTAGGAGATCTGTCCCCGTTCACACTCACACGTCTGTTGTAGCTGCACCTCTCACCCCTAAACCCAAGTGAATCACTTGTGTATTGACTGCTCTCCATCTCGCATGGGTAGCCAATCCGTCCCCGTCCACACTCACACGTCTGTTGTAGCTGCGCCTCTCACCCCTAAACCTAAGTCCCTGTGTTCGGGCTGTTCTCCATATTTAAAAGGCATGGGCAATTTTTCGAGCAATCCTGCGCCTCCAGCCAGCCACTTGCGTTTGGGAGATTCTTAAAATGGGCGCAAAGCCTGCCCTCAGGACACATGGCATCGATCTGTCCCACAAAGGCTGCATGGATCTGGATATCCCCCAAACCCCGATCAGCACCTTGCTTTGGCTTAGGTGTTCTCCGCCATGCATTCATGGACATTTGAACCTGACATAAACACTCCTGTGCCGAACCTGACCCCCCAGCACTCAATGGAGCTAGGGCTACTCGACCGTGTATGTGCGGAACATCTGCAATCATGGGCCATGCGGCTATCTGTCCCATGCAGTTTGCATGGAGGTTGCATGGAGGTTGCATGGAGGTTGCATGGGGTTTGCATGGAGGTTGCATGAAGGCTGCGTGGGGTTTGCATGGAGGTTACATGGGGTTTGCATGGAGGTTACATGGGATTTGCATGGGGATTGCATGGAGGTTGCATGGAGGTTGTATTGAGGTTGCATGGAGGTTATATGGAGGTTGCATGGAGGTTGCATGGAGGTTGCATGGAGGTTGCATGGAGGTTGCATGGGGTTTGCATGGAGGTTGCATGGAGGTCGCATGGATCTAGTTCTTCAACAACGTGCTTTGCAGCTACTCACTTTGGTTTGGGCGCTAAACCATTTTAATCAAGGTTCAGCCGAATTCGCCACTATGTTTTGAATTGGCTTACATCTGTCCTCAGCACCGCAGTACCGTCCATGCATGGATGCACCTCCCGAACCTTAATCAATCACATGTGTTTTTTCTGGCATCCACGGTGCACTGCTTGCTGCAATACTGAATCAGGCCTTAGGACCCATGCGCCGCTCTTGGCTGTGCGCTTCCTTGCCATCCCGAGACCCATGTCAATCCCAAACAACAAACACTCACTTAGGCTTTGGCAACTCTCCACCGTTCATGGCCGCCTGGCGGGGCATGAAGTCCGTCCTCAGCACGCCTGCACTAGCCATTGCTGCGCCAATCCCTCCCATGGACGGTGCATGGGTCTGGCTGTCCACTACTCCTGCCGCCGACACTGCAGCTGCTGCTGCAGCTGCTGTCTCCTGCCATAATGCTAAAGCAGCTACCTCTTTGGCCTCTGCTCCTGCTTCTACTGCTGCTGCTGCCGCTGCTTCTGCCGCTCGAGAGTGGTGGCGGGGGAGGCCGTCCCGCTGGCCAATCGTGGGGACTGCGGCTGTTCGTTGCATCACATCGGTCGATATTGAACTGTGACGACGAGATCTTCAAGTGAATGGAGGGCAAAGAATGAGCGAGGAAGGAGCAAGGTCTACTCTGTTTTGAGGCTGACGCAAGAGGAAAATAACCTGATTGGGACAGAACTCTTTGAGCCTGTTCGTAATAATCGTGGCTAGATTTCTGTCTTGAAAAGCAGCTAAGATTCGCTATCTGCTGCAGCTGGCAGCCATGCGATGTTCGTGACGAGATTATTAGTCACGAAAGGGGTGTCAATCTGCCTGGGCGGGGACGTCATAACATTGATATCAGACAGGGGATAGCGAGAGTATTTCTGCCGTCGCAGCTGCCTCCGTGCTTTGCAATCGCACCTCCAATATGCGAGGTTGGGGAGTTATGACGTGCATGGCGTAATTTGCATGGCGGAGGCCATGGCCCTGGTGCGTGCACTTTTACCACTGTTGCTGCCACATGTTGCGTTTATACGGCGATACTTGCCAGCTTGGCTCGAATCCGGTTGGGCGAATCGCGCTTTCGCTTTTCGTTTCACACGCGCCATCAGCGCTGATTGTCAAATAGCTGGCCCTTGGACCCGAATCCCGAGTTTCCCGTTTCTCCTTTGCATCGTTGCATTGTAAGTAGAAATCGTGATGTATGCTGAGCATGTGAGCATGGTGGATGTGCAGGCAGAAACAGAAGCAGGGTGTGCCCAACAAAATCACGACTCCAAATGAATGTGATTTTTGCCAAAAAGCACTCAGCTGGCAAGATGGAGCAGATATTGAGCAACACGGCAGCGGGCAACATGCAAGTGGCAGGAACAGAAAGTCAGAAACTGAGCAGCAAAGTGAGGGGGGGGAGGGCCCTGGGGTAAAAATGTGCCCCACCCCCACCCATCCCCGACCCGGGAATTTAGTCAACCTTACATTTCTCCGTTAAAATACGATTTTTTGAGGGGGAGGAGGTTTCTAAAGGAGAGGGCAGGGCTCGTAAGAACCGAAGGTCGACGTCGGTCCAATGAAATATCAGAAGGAATGCACATCGGGACTAGCTAACGTAAACCTGCTCTGCTGCTCATACCAGTTTGCGGGCACATGTCCCATAGATCAAATGTGATGCTCCGCTGGAATGTAAAACAATTCACATTCACAGGAAAAAAACAGAATAAGAGTCCACCACGGGAGGGGCGGGGGCTGCCAAACAACATAAACATTGGCATGTGACAGAGGCCAGAGGGAAAACAATAACGATGCATTGGTTACTCCCATGGGCCACGCACACCATGCATCGGTAAAATGTGGGAATACTCACTTAAAAGTAGCCACCTCTTTCGCTTAACTCTATGAAGGCTGCACAACCCTAGGATGCATGGGACGATAACAAAAAAAAACAGCCCGGTGCGTTTGAGGCCCTCATCGACAACTAAAAAAAGACGAGCATGAACATGGAAGGCACGGCTGTCACTTTACCTATGTGATATGATCATATGACGCTGACATCCCGTCTATATCGTCTTTGAGAACCTCACTCAGCTACACGTGTCGGGGCTCATGGCTGCGCACGAGGGGGGGGCAAAAAAATCGCCATCCCCAAAAGAAAAATCGAGCACCCAAGCGTACTCCCCCCCCCACCCCGCCTCCGGCACCCCTTGAATTCAAATGTCTCAGTCACAATTTAAAATTATAGGGCATGTAGTGTTTTTTTTGTATTAGCTCGTCAAGGCGCTTCTACTGGTATATTTCAATTTGTTAGGTGTAACCATTCATGCCAACAACCAATTTGGTTACTAGGCTCAGCCATGCTACTGAGTACCGACCTATGCTCGCTAGCGATCACAATTTATACCAACAGTTAATTTGGGTACTAAGTTCTGCCATGCTATTAACTACCGAATACTTCTAGCTAGAGATCACATGTTTCCAGAAGGCAGATGGCCCTGAGGCCCCTCTCCTCGAACGTGAAAGGCAGCTAAGGCAGCGGTGCCCGCATAGCGCATGCCCAATGAATGCGATGCAAAAGGCTGGCCGACGGGAGGTGAATACCCTTGGCACTTCGAGCCCTCTCGCAATGGCGCAACATCTGACGAGGGAGGCGATGCCGTTGCAGCTTCATTCTCAGCTGGAGAAGGAGAAGGAGAGGTTGGCGGGCTCGCGGGTGTTGGCTCAGCTGGGGCAGCAGCTGGGGTAGCAGCAAGGATAGCTAGGGGTGGATCGGGAGCAAACCCGAGCGTTCTCTGCCGCTTCGAATCGCGTGGTATCGCGGAAGCTACCATGGACTCTCTCCCATTCTGGTGGCGTCTGACGTTTGCAGGGTCAGCAGATTTGAGGACCTTGCCACAACGACGACAAGTGATATGTTCATTCATGATCCACCAGACCAACACATGTTTACCACGTGCTCCGTGTAATACAACTCTATCTTAGGATGGCTCAGCTGGTTTCGGGATGTGTCCGATGGATCCAGAACCTCAGTGTGGGGGGCCAGGGGGTCATGGGGTTATTCAAGCAACATTTTAGGTTGTAAATTGACTCATGTTGGCAAGAAGAACACAGAGGTGCCGTTGCCAGCCTCAACAGACCTCCACAAAAAAACGGAGTTTTCCAAACATTGGATTTTTGGGAGACCCCCCCCCCATATCTCCCACCCCCCCTGGGCCATTTTTTTTAAACAAAGGCTCTCGTTAAGCTCTCCAAGAAGAAGGGGGATGGTGTCGAAACTTTTTGCCCCCCCCCCCTCAGCGACGCAAGCAAATGACTAATGCGCAACAGCTAAAGGCAAGATACATAAAATAGGTGTAAAATTGCAGTCCTAGAAAAGTGCTTTGACTTCAAGAATATGACAAATTCTTGATCACCGTTATTGAGAGTCCAATTCCGAGCTGTTAACCTGGGAATCAGTCGATGTATTTAAGATAAGTATCCCTAGACTACTTACCTGACTATTCTCTACTATTGACAGGATTGCCTCATGGGTCGACCCTTCCGAAGGTGATTGGAGTAGCAGTTGAAGATGTAGTACACTGGTGACAGGGTGTGATGATCTTCCGTGGGAAGTCGCTTGTTGGCGATCTTCAGTTGGGGGGGACTCGCTTGATGATCTTTCAGGGAGTCAACTTGGAGCCTCTGGACTTGCTAGTGGTGAAGAGTTGATGGAGTTGGCGGTGGTAAACCAGCTGGAAGGCTGGAGAATGCTTGATAAGGGCCGAAATACCGTATTGCCATGATGTTTTGGTGCTTCGACTTTGGGGGTAGCAACTTCCAATAGTTGCACCATCGATATTAGGGGTCCGCGCGAACCCCAAATTCGAAGCACCACACATTTTCAACCCATGTGTGGCGTTTCAATGACTCACCACCGACACTCTCGCTCCTGCGCTGTCTCAAAAACGGGTTCTTCACTATGGAGGGCACCGCCCGTTCTCCCCGACCACCTTAAGCGTACGGTACATCAACAACAAGCCGATAACCGGAAGAAACAGAGGACACTGAGTGAGTTCCTTTGGAGTTAGGATGGTCGAAGCTAGAGAACCTAGCGTAGCTGATCAGACTACTAGACTTGCCCCTCAAGTTCGACAGCAACATGATGATCGACGCGCGGCTCGAGCGGCAGAACTAGCTCGCAGTCCGGAAAAAACAACCCCCAAACTAAGTTATATCACCGGAATATATTGAAGGCTTCAGCGAATCCCCAAAGCGAACCCCCAAAATATTTAAAAAGGCCTCAAAACGGACCCCCAAAGGCATCGAAGCACCAAATCATCGTGGCAGCACGGTATCAAAAGAAGACCTTCAAGGCTAAGCAGTGTTTGTGCTTGCTTAGACTGAAGGGGGCGAACATTTTTTGTGCTTGTTCTGTGTGGTGGATCGATACTCGAGCAATGTTTGTGCTTGTTGAAATATAGTGAGTTGTGTTTGTACTTGCTCGATGAGGAGTGACTATGTAACTTCAGATTCAAGGGTGATGACGAAATCAGGGCTTCAGGTAAGAAAGAAATAGTGGATGTCAGAGACAAAGCAGCCACTTAAAGGGTAACATAAGTGTGAAAAAGACACTTCACAGACAACCAGAGAGAGCACACAAGTGTGACTGCAACAGCAGTTTCGTACAAAGTGTTTAACATCAGAGATCCTTAGTTAAAGAGCTGATCATCCAATAATACGCACGGTGCACTAAGTCAACATGACACACGCCAATGACTAGCAAAAAGTGAGACAGATGGCTCGACCGCTTTGCAACTAGGAGTCAACATGGGCTGGCCGCCCGCGTGGGCGTCAGCTACTCAGGCCGTTGCAGCTCATGCTCGCTCAGTTGCGCACAACTTTGATGCGCTCTTCAAGTCGGACTACACGTGCCAATTGGTTGCCTGATGCCACACAAGGGAGAGGAGGGGAGGGTGGGGACAAGGAGGTACTTAAGGGTGGGTGTCTTCTTTTCTCCCGTCTGAACAGATGGGCGCACACGAGGGCGAGCTTTAAGCGAGCCAAGAGGTATAACGTCATTGACTTAAGGGTGAGTGGCTAGATTAGCCGCTACACATTTCAGGAGGAAGGTATCCCGTTACAAATGCAAACAAAGGAGTTTCATAGCTTTCGGGGCTAGGGGGTGGAGAGAGGGAGAGCAAGCATCACATGCCGAGCACAACTAACATCATTGGTTGACTAGTAGCTAAGCTACAGCCTTTCGGCCCATACTTTCCCGCACATAACTAGGCATGGCAATTCTACGTTAGCATTTTTTAAGCGTTGTCAACAACTTCGATACAACAACTCTTTATTTTCTCCATTCGACCCAATTTGAGAAGGCAACGAGGTCGCTAGCAGCCCGCCTCCCTCAGCTACTTCTAGAATCGGCGTCCGGGTAGGGCACCTTAACCTATGTGGAAGTTACTCCTTCCTACTCTTTGCTATGTGTACTAGGGCAGGCTTGGATAGGAGCCTCTGCCTTTTGTTGATGACGTCGTTCGCTTTGTTGATGCCTAGTTTTTGCTGTTTTTCTTTGCCTTCTTAGGGAATTAGTAGGCTTGAGAGGGGCAACGTTTACTTCGGGCTGCATATTCCTCCGGGGAGGGTAGTTATTTCCTTTGTTTTATTCTCCTTCCTTCCCTCTTAATTTCAGTTCCTTCTCTTCCCACGAGACATTTGGGCGCCCACGCGGCCGAGCCTTTCTGAGCATATGAATGGACAGCAATAACATGAATTCGTAAATACGGTAAGAAGGAGATATAAATGGAATTGCATGTCTCTTTCCAGGGCCCAGAGGTGTAATGTCATTAACTCTCTGCTATTTGTGTTGTTAAATACTGATTTCAATACTACCGGTACCGGGAATTTATTGAGCTCAACACTGCTCTGAAAACAAACAGGCGCCTTATCGTAAGGGAACTTTCCGGCCTTATCTTTTGGTCCGTTTTGGGGGGGGGAGGGTGTTGTTGTTTGCCCCCTTTTAGTTTCTTCTCTTCTCCCTTCTGATCAATGGGGCGCCCTCGCGGCCAAACAGGGGTGGGATACACTTGCTTTTATGAACTTAACTTTTTTTAGAGACTTTAATGAGGGTTAGTCTCTAGTGGAACTCATGTGTTGGACATGGTCTTCATTGCCTTCCCGGCCTCCTTTTGTTCCTTTCCCCCTCTCTTCCTTTTAGTACCCTCTTTCCTCCCTTCTGAACAGTTGGGCGCCCACGCGGCCGAGCTTTGAGCGGGCCCAGAGGTGTAACGTTATTAACATAAGGGAACAAGCAATATGAGTTAGGCAATACATTTGTTGCATTGGGCAGGAACACTAAGCCTTTGCACTGGCCCCCCTCCTCATCGCTGACAAACCATGTCATCATGCCAACAGTGTCAGCGGTGCATGAGGGACCAATGAACATACAAGGAAACCTCGCTTAAGCGCTTCCATCTCTGTTTCTGATGAGTATAGCAACTTACTAAGTTGATGTATGGGGCGGGTGCTTCAATTGTGTGATCTGCCCCGTATAGATTTTTCCCCCATACCTGTCCACATATTTCCAGTCCCAAACATGTCCTCACCAATCCCCACTTGTATCCATTCATTTGTCTAATGCTCAGAGGACGAACATGCGTTCTGCGGCATGGATGAAAACGGTCACGCTATGTTGATTTCGGGTGGGCTAGCTGTCGTTCCGGCGGCCGGAGTTGGACTGAGTAGGAATCTGATTGGGAGGCCCTTGTCTCTTTGGCATTATAACCTTTGGGGCTTGGTAAGTTGAACGGGTGATAGCAATACAGCATGCCCAATCCGATTCCTACTCCAACTCCGGCCGCCGGAACGACCGCTATCCCACATGAAATCAACATCGCGTAGCCATTGTCATCCATTCCGCAATACGCATGTTCATCCTCTGAGCATTATTTGACAAATGGGTACGAGTGGGGACTAGTGTGGACAGCAAAGGGGCCACCGTTGGGGAGGGCCCTAGATCAAACATAGGGGGGCGTGAAATTAGCAAAAAATGACAGCAAAAAATCAAAATGCCATTGGATGATGTGAAGTGACGCTGTAATTTGCTGGCAGTTGGCTCAATTCAGAGAAGCATGTTAAATCAAAGTGACACACCTGTACAGATCGTTGACCATCCCAACAGCCCATGCCCTGAAGGCGTCCACCGCAGCCTAGCTGGCGATCTTTCCCAAGGGTTAGCATAAAGCCTCCCGAAAATGCGAATTGGTGTGCAAACATGGACGCACCTTCAAACATCATCCACCATGAGCCCATGCAGGTGTCCTCCCGTCCTGCAGAGGCTGTAGAGGACAAAAAGACTGAACCGTCTGTGAAGAAGAGGGGATAGGTGCAGATTTAACTTAGTACATGTTTGGTTGATGGTGTTCTCGCGTGATGACCAAGGCCCATGCGACAAAGCCCTTGCATGAGCTCGCAATAGATGGCCTTACCTGACCCGCTGCCTGAGTGACAGCAAAGTTGATGATGAGCCAGAATTCGCAAGGAGATACTTGATGTCCTGATGTCCCTGCAACATCAGAAGTTGGTCATTCGAGGTAGCAGTCAGCGATGCAGTAGGAGTAAGGCTCAGTCAAATTTCGCAGTGCGGGGGCTTACCATCTGACATGTTAAGCATTTCTACAAGTCGCAGACATCCTACCTTTCATCGTTAACGTGTCCTCTGTCGCATCACTACCGTCAGTTTGAAGTGAGGTTCACGCCAGATCTGAGACAGAGAACGCATTCGCCAGGTTTGCTTCCCCGTCGGCTTCAACGAATCCATATTTCACCTGAAAATCAGGAATCAATCTTAAGTTAGGCAGCGTGAGGACGAGAGAATAATGATGATTTTTTTTACCGTTGCTCCCGGATCTTGAGATTTCGGGCACATCCGGCTCCTGGCAGCAGTTGCATGCCTAATCCTTGCGAGATCATATCCAGTTGTCGTCGGGGATCATTTGAGACTGGTATGATCATGAGGGGCAGGCTCTGACGGCACAATTGGCCCCACACATCGATGCGGTACACGATTTTTCAACGGAAAAACATCGACAGCGTGCAGTGCAAGGCTTACAGAGACGAGCATGTCCATGATATATTGCAAGCTTATTCCACCGGCCTTGCGCCTGTTTTGGTTTTGTCACAGTCAGCATGGGTGAATAACCAGTACAGGGGGTAACGACATCCTCCTACAGAACATGACGAAGGAGCTGGCAGACCAAGAGAAGGCCGACATGGCTGCAATCGATGAGCCAGGGCTACCATTGCAGCCGACAGCCAGGACCAGCCAACAACTGTTCTGACGCATGAGACTCTAAAATTCTGATGCATGGTGCTTTACAATTCTGAGAGATGGGGTGTGGACTGTCAGCTTGCAGAAGTTGGGGCATAAAATACTTGAAATAACATCGTCATATGCCCTTGCCTGCCCTTGATGCAAGAGGGTGACTAGGTTACTGGGCTGCCCATGAACAAAGATGAGGCATCAGCGGGTGTGCATGGCACTGTGCATCATGCTACCATGATTGTGGAGGAGGCTCAGCAGGGTTGAAAGGGTGCAGTGAAGGGCTCACGCAGACGATCCGGTCAAGCACCTTCCTTGACATCTTCCTCCCTTAGGCCACTAGGCACAAAGCCTGCCTCTAGCTCAAACCAGGTGGTTCGGAACTTATTCGTGGCATACGGTAGCTTGCTTTTCTTGCTAATTTGAGATGCATGAACACTACTGCCCTCAGGAAATCAAGAAGATGCTGACACGAGAGCCAAGGTTTGAACAACATGGCCATGCGGGGCTTTCGGCCAGAACTTCTTAACTTGAAAGTTTACACGAGGATGCAGATCTAAGTACCAGTAGATACGCTGGTGACAGGGTATTGGCTGTTTAGACCGATGAACTTGAGTAAATTGAGAACCCATAAACCGACCGCATCACTGTCGCTTATAGTGTTCAGCGCTTCCGCTCTATCCCTTCACTTCATGTTTAGGCTTGCTGCCCACTGGCATAAGCAAGTGTGCAGCATGTTGCAAGGGTATTGGCTGTTCAGCCCGATGAACATCAGCAAATTAAGAACTCATAGCCCGACCGCATAACCGCAGCTTATTGCGGTCAGCACTCCTGCTCTATTCCTGCACTTCCTGTCTAGGCTTGCTGCCCACTAGCATAAGCAAGTGTGCAGCATGCTGCAGGGGTATTGGCTGTTCAGCCCGATAAACCTGAGTAAATTAAGAACCCAGAGCTTGACCGCATCACCGCAGCTTTTTGCGGTCGCGCTCCCGCTCTATTCCTTCACTTCTTGGGTAGGCTTGCTGCCCACTCGCCCTAGGAAGTGTGCAGCATGCTGCAGGGGTATTAGCTGGTCAGCCCAATAAACTTCAGGAAATTAAGAACTCATAGCCAGACCGCATCACCGCAGCTTAATACGGTCAGCACTCCCGCTCTAATCCTGCGCTTCATGTCTAGGCTTGCTGCCCACTGGCGAAAGCAAGTGTGCAGCATGCTGCAGGGGTATTGGCTGTTCAGCCCGATTAACCTGAGTAAATTAAGAGCCCATTCCCCGACCGCATCACAGCAGCTTATTGCGGTCAGCGCTCCCGCTCTATTCCTGCAATTCATGTCTAGGCTTGCTGCCCACTAGCATAAGCAAGTGTGCAACATGCTGCAGGGGTATTGGCTGTTCAGCCCGATTAACCTGAGTAAATTAAGAGCCCATTCCCCGACCGCATCACCGCAGCTTATTGCGGTCAACGCTCCCGCTCTATTCCTGCACTTCCTGTCTAGGCTTGCTGCCCACTAGCCTGATTAAGTGTACAGCATGCTGCAGGGGTATTGGCTGTTCATCCCGATGAACCTGAGTAAATTAAGAACCTATAGCCCGACCGCATCACCGCAACTTATTGTGGTCAGCACCTGTTGGTGAGCCTGTTGGTGATAATCGTGACGAGACTATGTTTTGCATGCAGCTAAGATTCACAATCTGCCGCTGCTGGCACCCATGTGATGTTCATGACGACATTAGTCACGAAAGTTGCGCCTATTTGCCCGGCCCGGGTGGGGACTGAGGTCAAAAGTTGTTTGCCTTGAAGAAAGGAAAGAAAGTGGAGACGCCGATGTCCTTGATCACAGACAAGGGGTAGCGAGAGTGTTCCTCCCGATGCAGCTGCCTCCGTGGTATGCAATCGTACCTCAACAAGCAAGCAGCCTATAAATAATCGATGATTATATATCAATCCTCACGGTTATACCCAATTTGATTGCTCACACCGGGTAAGAGTCGGAGGGTCGCGGTGGGAGTGCGGTGGGAGTGCGTTGGCCTCCGATAAGCGAGGTTGCGGAGTAATGACGTGAATGACGTAATTTGCAAGGCGTAGGCCATAGCACTGGTCCGTGCACTTTCACTGCTGGTGTTGCCACATGATGCGCTTATACGGCGATGCTTGCCAGCTCGGCTCAAAATCCGGTTGGGCGAATCGTGCTTTCGCTTTTTGCTTCACACGTGCCAACAACGCTGATTGTAATAGCATATGGCTGTCCCTTGGACCCGCCTCCCGAGTTTCCCGTTTCTCCTTGCATCGTTGCGTCGTTATTAGGAGTCGTGATTTTTTGCTGAGCATGTGATTCTCTAAAGACGCATCACGTCTTTAAAGAGTAGGTGAAGCAGGGTTGATGTGCAGGCAGACACAGATGCATGGCAACACAAATCACGCCTCCAAATTGAAATGTTTTTTGCAAAAAAAACTCAGCTGCCAGGATGGTGCAGATATTGAGCAACACGGCAGCGGACAGCATGCAACTGGCAGGAACAGAGCTGAGCAGCAAAGCGAGGGGGGGGGTAAATAAATAAAGGTACCCCCACCACCACATCACGCCGACTCCGGAACATTGTCAACCTTTAATTTATCCGAGAAATTTCCCCGATTTTTGCGGGGGGGAGGTTTCTAAAGGAAAGGGCAGGGCTCTAGTAAGAATCTAAGGCAGGTCGACGTCCAGTGAAATATCAGAATGAATGTACATCTATCTAGTACATCGGGGCTGGCGAACATGAACTTGCTCATACCGGTCTGCGGGCAGTCAGGCACTGGTCTGTAAAAATAATCACATTCACAGGACAAAACAGGATAAGAGTCCACCACGGGTAAGGGCTACCAAACTACACAAACATTGGCATGTGGCAGAGGCCAGAGGAAAAAAAACATATGCATTGGTTCTTCACGTTCCTTACTCCCACGCCATGCACACCATGCATCGGTTAAGGTGGGAATACCCACTTAAAAAGTGCCGGCGGACTTGTTTACCTTCCCTGCTTCTCCTTTTGTTCCTTTTGATTGTGTTCCCTGTATTTTTCAGTTTTCTATTCTCTGAACAGTTGGGCGCCCACGCGGCCGAGCCTTCTTGTGCATGGCCTAGAGGTGTAACATCATTGACCCACTTAAAAGTACCTACCTCTGTCGCTTGGACTTTGTGAAGGCTGCCCAACCCTAGGAATCTAGGATGCTGCCATACATGATGACAATGAAAAACAGCCCGAGTGCGCTTGAGGCCCACGTTGACAAGTGAGAAAAGACGAGCATAAAGAGGAAAGTCAAGGCTTCCACTGCACCTATCCGATATGACATTACAATCCCTTATATATCATAATTTTAGCACCTCAGCTACATGCCAATCAGGGTTACCCGGTACGGAAATAGGTACGGTCAAAGGGTACGGTACGTATACGGATACGGTACGGCCAAAATAGCCAGACATGTATGAGAACGGCCGACACAGTGTTTTAATACGGTATAGTATTGTTAGGAGGTGCGATACAATACAATAAACGGTGCGGGATTTCAACCCAAACGGTCGTACTGGGTAACCTTCACGCCAATGACCATCACATAGACACAAAGCAAGACCGATGGCTCGACCGCTCTGCATCTAGGAGCTTGAATGGGTTGGCCGCCCGCGTTGGCCGCCCGTGTCGGCTACTTAGGCCGCTGCAGCAGCTCATGCCCGCTCAGTTGCGCACAACTTTGATGCGCTCCCACAGTCGGCCTACACATGCCGTTTGGCTGCCTGATGCCACACAAAGGAGAGAAGGGGAGGGTGGGGGCAAGGAGTTATTTAAGGGTGAGTGATTACATCAACCGCGACACATTTGAAGAGGCAGGTCTCTAGCTACAAATGCAAGCAAAGCAGCTTCATAGCTTACTAGCTTTCATGGTCAGCGGCTGGAGAGAGGGGAAGTTTGCTGTCAGAGCAAGCATCACATGCCTAGCACACCTGACCGCAATGGCTGACTTGTAGCTGAGCTACAGCCTTTCGGCCCATAGTTTCCCGCACATACCTAGGGTTGGCAGCACTTTGGGCGCTTGCAGCAGCAGGCGCAACAGCAGGTGCGGCAGCATTTGGGGCGCATCCATCAGGGTAACCCGGTACGGAAACACGGTACGGGAATACGGTGCGGTACGGTACGGATACGGTACGGACAAAAGGGACGGTACGGTAGGCCAATACGGTCCAAGATTTCCCCCATTTTCAAGGCTCAGAACAGCAGGATCCACACAGAGAAAGACATGCATGCAACACTCACATGACTGTTTGATCCCATGCACATCCTGACATACTGCATGGCTACATGTCCCCATGCAATTTTTGCATGGCCCCCAAATAACCACCAAGGATCTCCATGCATGCATGCAGATTTACCAGGCTGACATGATAGGAGAAAATATGATCATTGATGCAATCCCAAACTCCTCACAGATCGCCATTACAATGTTCCAACATGCCATTCAGCATTTCTATAATTCAGCTAGTCCATATAAACGCTACCCACCAGCATGGCACATGAAATTTTACATGCATGAATATAGCAATAGAAACAAGAGGCCTCAGAATCACCTTGCATAGTTGCTGAGTTGCATGGCATGCATGTAAATCACTTCGTAAGGAGACACGGAGCTCCTGTGTCTTGCCTCCCTCCTGGGAGTCCTGGACTCATGGGCTCCTACTCCTCCTAGCCTCCTGCCCTCCTCCCTCTATGCAGCTTTGGATTGTGACTTGGTGCCAAGTTGTGTCTTATTGCCACTAGGTTTTGGGTTATACTTGTCCTTTCACGAGCAACGAATGCCTCTTTACCACTGGAAGCGAGCGAGCTTACGTAGAATTTGATGCCCTGGATGTGTGGACTGTGGACGGTGTGGATTTGCCAGACGAGGGAGACGATCACACGACATCACCGCAATATGCCTGTATCACCCGTCCGAACGTCTTACACGCCGCAACTTGTCCTGTCATGCCCGCGAGGTGATTGGTAAATCGCGTAGTGTTGACGATAATATAATTACAAAATTTGTATCGCCCACGCTTGGCCTGGCCAGCCTTCGATGACGGCTGCAAAATCCAATGCGAATCAGCCGTGTACGCTGCATTCCTGTTCTCAGCGCTACCTCCATCGCTCTCATGCAGTCATACAGTGAAGGAAATGGCGACCGTACTTGGCCGTGTTGCAAACGGTACGGTACGGTACGGATACGGTACGGGATTTTAGGCCAATACGGCCCGTACTGGGTAACCCTGGCATCCATGACCCGCACGTGCAGATGTACTCGTGCTGGTTCGGCAGTGCCGCGGCAGATCATTGCATATCATGCGGTTCATTGCGAATAAACATGCAGACATCCCGGCAGCCGTTGTGCCGCCACATAAGTACCCTACATAGCAGGGTGAGGGGGCCATGTATGTGGCTGTGAGGTTGCATGCATGTAAAGCATTTCATAGGTGTACGTATTTGCTGATAGGTGTTGGCAGTGTCGCAGAAAAGAAAAAAATACCCATGCGCAGTGCATAGAGGGGGGGGCAAGTATGTTTTGGAGGGCCTCACAGACAAGAAGGCATGCGTGATTGAAGGATCCGGGCTATCCGGGCTGGTAGCCTGCATCAAACAAGGATTCAGTTCTAGGGAGAGGAGTGGACAACCCAGTGGGGTGCCGGCAAGCATTGTTGGCGATATGGATCGAGCTCCAACTTCAAAGCAAACAAATCATCATGCTATATTGCTATCACCCGTTTAACTTACCAAGCCTTGAAAGATGTGATTCCAAAGAGGCACGGGCCTCCCAATCCGATTCCTAAGCCAGCTCCGGCCGCCGGGACGACTGCCAGCCCACTCGAAACCAACATCGAGCAGCCATTTTCATCCATGCCGCAGAATAAATATTCCTCCTCTTGAGTATCGGACAAATGGGTACGGGCAGGGTAGGCAAGGACTGGTGTGGACATGTGTGGGACTGTGGGAGCATGTGGGCAGGTATGAAAAACTCTACACGAGGCAGCTAAGGCAGCACACAATCGAAGCAGCCACCCCATGCATCCACTTAGCCAGCTGCAAGACACACCAGAAACAGAGCTCGAAGCGCTCCGGTTCATAGTTCCCTCATGCACTGCTGGCAGCAGGCGAGAGTTTGTCTGCGAGGAGGAGGGGGGCCAGTGCAAAGGCTTTGTTGCCTACAAAAGATTGGGTCAGATGGAGAAAATTAGGAGCTTTTGCATCGAAGTGTCCTTAACCCAATCTGCTATGCATTGATGGGTTGTGATCCCTGTGAGCACATGCTCTAGCATGCCCATTACCCATGACATCTTGCTCTAAGTCTACTTGTATTCTGCCATGCAGATGTGCATGACGTCTGCCTCTACTCTGCCATGCATTGATGCGTGATAATGCACACAAATACCTCAACTACATGTATGTGACTGCATAAAGGGTGCTGTTCTGTTCTCAGGCTGACCCTGGGTCTGTTGGGACCCAACCCTGAATGGGTTGTTGTCATTCGTTGGCCCATGCATCAGGGTCCAGCCGGCCTGAGGCTCAGATACCGCTCCATCCTTCCCCCTCGTTTGCGGTATACACTCGAACATGCAAGCAAGGGTATATATGCTTCGTGATGAAGAGATCAATAACAACTAAATGCACCGTACTGTTTCTCCGTAATGGGTAACCGTGTGTGATAGTGGTGTCGAGTTCATGACGTCACATCTCTGAGCCCTGCTCAAAAAGAGGTAATATTGAGGTCTGTGGACCGCGGCACCAATGTAGCCCGCCAAATATATCTCTGGCAACTAGTTGTTTGACAATGACATCACATCTATGAGCCTTGCGGCATTGCCTCAAAAGCAAAATGCAGTCCAGCTTTCTCCAGCATCTGCGCGAGGCTGCAGGGCTACCTCCCTCCGCTGCCAGTTGGGGGGTCATGAGGGAGCTGCAGATCCAGCTGTTACAGCGAAGTTGGTGGCAGCATGTACTTCGCTTCTACAATGCAGCGGTCGCACCAGCAGCACTGCTGTCACGACGTATGACTGCACCGTGCGTTTGACCGCGCCAACCGCTTTTCGGTTGGAAGTTATGTGTGAACATGAACAAGTGTGTTTGCCGTCTTAGAGGATCCCGAACTGGGTCCTTTACTTTTTCTTTCTTACTTGATTTCACGGCCTTCAATAGACTCTTAACGTTTCTAGCTATTGTTCCTGATTATCGATCTGCAAGTTAATCGTCAATCCAAGTCTTACTAAGGGGAAACTGGCTGAGCAGTTAGGCCAACAGCGACCCTATAAGCACCAACAAGTCTCCTGATACGAAGCTGGCAGTGCATCTAGGCCAACAGTCGACTACCGTACTGCTACTTTCATTTGGGAGTTCGATGCCTTTGGGGGTCCGTTTTGAGGCCTTTTAAACTACTCTGGGGGGTTACTTTGGGGGTTCCCAAAAGCATGCAATACATTCTGGTGATACGACTTTGGGGGTTGATTATTTTAGACTGAGCTGGTAAGTGTCGGCGGTGTATCACTCAAATTCCACACTTGCGTTGGAAAATGTGTGGTGATTCGACTTTGGGGGTTCGCGCGGACCCCTAATATCGAAGGTGCTACTATTGGGGGTTGCTACCCCCAAAGTCGAACTCCCAAATGAAAGTAGCAGTACGGTATCTGCAGCAATTAGAGTTATTCCTGCCTCTTAACAAGGCATATCTCCAGCCTTACAGCTGGATATTACCACCAGCCCACCATCACATCTCCAACCTACCGCCTTTCCTTTGGCTCCAAGTCGACCATCTGATCCATCAGAGATATCTTCAGTCACCAGAAGTCGCCAAGCAAGCGACTCACCACAGCAGATCAACGGCCACAATCGCCCAAGGTCGTCCCAAGAAGTCTAGAAGTACCTCAGAAGTCGAGGCTTTACGAGATCTTGTCAACAGTATCGAAGAAGTCCAGGTGAAGTAGCAAGAGCTATCACCTGTTATCGAGCTGAGTTCACTGAGTTACAGCAGTGGATCGAGAAGCTCCTACTATAAGCTCTGTAAGAGTTTAT
Organism: Limnomonas spitsbergensis; assembly: GCA_037349105.1. Lineage (NCBI taxonomy): Eukaryota > Viridiplantae > Chlorophyta > Chlorophyceae > Chlamydomonadales > Limnomonas > Limnomonas spitsbergensis. The sequence goes on from JAYJMM010000121.1 coordinate 1,059,558, forward strand.
TAGTACTTGTTTAAGAAAGAAAAAGTCCGACTAGTTTCACCTCTAGTCGACTGTAGCGGAAATCGGTCGTTCCAAAACCGATAAAAAAGGTGAAAAGGGGCGGCCAAATGGACGAACCAGCACCCCAAATCGTGAAGGAGATTCCGAAGAATACTGTTTACCCGAGAACTAGGTCTGCTACAGCAGCTGCTGCTGCTGAAGCCGCTGTAGCAGGGACATCATCTGACCCTCCGGTTTTGCCTGTGCAAAGCAAGCCTTTGTGGCAGCAGATGTACGACATGGCTGGACCAGCCAGCAAGGCATGCATGGACAAGCTTAAGCTCAGGCAGGAAGCAGTGGATCGTGCAAATGCAGCGTTGGAAAGCATATCAGAGACATGCAGTCTGAAGGAATATGATGACGCGTGTATTAAAGGACAGGTGTTGCAAGACGAACGTAACGAAGCTATTAAAGCTATCAATGATGCACTCATAGCGTCACCTGCAAAGGTGGACAGGACTTTCATTGACAAGTTGACGTTAAAGGAATGGGAAATGCCATTTAATAACCCTGTCTTTCAGTACCTAAGCAAGGAGAGGTCCAAGTACGCGAACACTGGGACTCCGTCTAAGCAAGCCACTAGGCTAGCGGAACAGAGTTTCGGAACTGCCATTGAGGGTGGTTCTCATTCAGGGTCTGCTACGTCAGTAGATGCGCCCCTGCGAGCACCTGAAATATCTCATGTTGCAAATCTATCGGGGGGGTGGGCTCCCGTTGCAGGGGGGTGGGCTCCCGTTGCGCATGCCTCAATGCCTTTCGCGGTGCACGAGCCTATGGCTCAGCATGCACCAGTGTCCATGCCTGTTGCTGCTGTCGCCCCTGCTCCTCCTCCCACTGCTGCACCTGTCCAGGGTGCACATGGAAGGATAGAGCCTGACGGCGCAAAACACACCGTGTCAGGGCCTCCGCCTCCGCCTCCGCGTTCCCCAGCGTCGCTGACAATGGGTGTAACGCCTCCGCCACCGCCCCAAGTCCCGTCAAGGTCGGCTGGACCCATGCACAACAACGCACATGTCTACCCACTGGCTGGACGGTACGAGGACACTGTGCTTCGCATGCAAGGCCTGGCGTCTGTATCAGAAGAACTGGATGGTGATAGGTCTGGGGGAAGCACTGGTGAGGACATTACCGCCGGAGACCCCCAAGCACAAGGTAATCGTTCCATGGGACCTGCTGCATCACAGTCATTCCATACTGCAGTGGGCACAGAGCACTCGAACTGGAACGCTACCCCTGTTCAAGGTATGGAGGGTTCTGTGCAGGAGAGCTTCAGGGTGAGAGCAGCCCGTGATAGGGAGGCTCTTGCCCATAGACTACTCCAAGAACATGATCGCCGGCAGCAAGGTGAGGAGGCAGCACGAAACGTTGCGATGATCACTGAGCCGTTGCCAATGAGGGCAGCTACCAGAGGTGCGGCCGCTGTAGCGTTCCAGGAACGTAGGCAGCAAGAGCCGTTCCAAGAGGATCAGAGTAGGTTCAGGCCTGCTCAACATGTACCTCAGGATCCCGGATGGAATGGGTTTCATGCTGCGTCCTCAGGAGGAGGAGTGCATACCTCGTTTCAACACACGGTGAGAGAGTCTGGCCAAGGTCAGAGGCAATCTCAGTATCAGGGTCAAGGCCAAGGTATGAACCAGAACTTGCGCTATGGACAGCAGGATCGGGGTGAGTTCCACGGTGGTGGAACTGGTACGGGCGATAGCCAGAGGCCAGGAGGAAGCAATCAACCGCCTGGTGGTGGACCACCTCCAGGTAGGGGTCAGCCTCCAGCCCACCGATGGGTGTCAAGACATGGTGTCTTTCACGGATCAGCAGCTACTGGCAGGGGTCCTCCGGTAGGAGGAGATCCTGGTGGGGGTCCTGATTCCGAGACTGCTACGCCGGGTCAAGTAAATTGGCTCACAGATGTCCGGTTGGACGGGAAGACGTTGATTGACTCCTCCAAAGTTGTTGAATTCTCAGCGACTGAGAGCATCATCTCCCACCGAATTTGGGAACGGTCACTCAGGTTGTTCTGGGGGAATAACGTGCACAGGTTGCACGATGCTGTGTCTGCCCAGGTGAGCATCATCATGAGCACAATTCTGCCAGCAGGGGTCGCTTTTCTTAAGAAGCACTTTGCTGAGCTGGAATATCTGTGCCCCAGTGCAATGCCGCCCATGGTGAGAGCCATAGAGGGAAGGGACGGCAGTACCAGAAATGACTTCCTGCAGGATGGCACTCAGACCATCATGGGGAATATGAGGAGGAACAAGATGATCCTGATGGGGGTTGAGGAAGCCGGAGTAAGGGAGTATGAGCCTTATCCATTACATGATGAGCCTTACAGCTTCATTGAAGCTCTGTTAATGGTGGCCAAGCGCTACCTCAATGTTGCAACATCAGCCGAAATGGCCATCTGGACCCAGGGCTGCATCATGGGTAAGCAGAACCAGCTTGATAGGACAGTGCTGGTCAGTGAGAACCCAAGGCAGTTTGGCATCAGATGTCTCTCGGTTTACTCAGCGTTCCAGGGATCTAACAAGATTGCCTACAATGGGACCATTGAGAGGACGTCCATCATTGACGTGATCATGCGAGGGGTCCCAGTATACCTCCAGGAGGTGTGTGAGAGGGAGCTTCAGGCTTTGGGTGTTGAAGATGACAACTTCAGCGTCCAGGCTAGTGTGATCATCGAGGCCATGCAGAATGCCTATGAGTACCGTGTCAGAACACAGGTCAGGAAGGGTGTCAGGTATGAGGACCTGGCTGCAGAGGGTAGCAAAGATGCTGGTAGAAGAAACCAGAACTCTGGTCAGCATGCTACACCTCGGAGTCACGCCACTGAGGTGAGATCAGGTGCAGAGGGTTACCCTAGCACGATGCACCCGCAACGCAGCCCGGGCGCAGGATCATCCAGGCCTTACTAGGCAGGAAGAGGAGGAGGTGGGTACAGCAATGTGCAACGACCAACAGGATCGGGTTACCCCTCCAGCAGACCATTGGCAATTAAAAATTGTCAGATCTGCCACGGTGATCACTACATGGATAAGTGTGACCAGTTGCCTGCGTTCCTTGCTTCAGCAGCCAGAGGTAGGGCCATGGAAGCTGCAGAGAAGGGACCAAAGTCTGCTGCAGCCAAAGCTGCAGTGGACGGTGCCCCTATGCCGACTGCTGCAGTGGCAAGAGCCAAGGCTGATCCAGGTGAATTGCAAAGAGCTGTGCCTTATGTGTCGCTGGGGCCTGATTACAAGCCAGAGTCAGAGGCGCAGTTCAATCTGGACAACCACTATGCTGCATGTGCAGTAGAAGAGGAGCAGAGTGGTGTCAAGTTTCAACAACAGGAACGAGGTGAGGACTATGAGCACAAAGATGATGCTGCCTACAGAGGTCCAGGTCTCTCAGCCAATGCCACAGAGTACCAAGGTGCCAGCCGTGAGGAAGTACACGGTGCACAGCTGTACATGTACCCTGATAGATGGAATGAACCGGGTGACCCTGACAAGTCTCCTGAGCATGAGGCCCAAGGATGCTTCATGTCAAATTACCACTGACTGGGAGTCCCCGGTATCCACCAGCTGTAAGCTATGGCAGCAGTACTGGGGAATTTGTGGGATGAGTTTGCTAAAAAAAAGGGGTTCCCAGATGGGTTTTAAAGGGAATCCCGGGTCCCGGCCGTGTTAACGTAACTGCCTTGCCCATGCTGACTGACCATTGCAAGCAGCTTTCCCCATTGTGTGCCCCGACCCAAGGTGCCTGGGTCAGCGTGACGGGCATGCCAGCCTGACCAAGACAGACCAGAGTAACATAAACCTCCGGTAAAAGTTCTCTACTTGTTTTGATGGAAGCCTTGTAATCACCTCAAGGTATGTGGGTTCGGTCCTCGCTGTCTTGAGGGACGCTTCGCCTTGGACTCGGTCCAATCCTGAATGGACAAAATGGTTCATTGCAATTTAATTTTGTGATTCCAACATGAGCTTGATGAATGCATCTATCAGATCGTGCATCAACTGATTGCTGTGTTGTACACATCTGCCAGTACAAATCATGCAGTACACTACTGTACATGCCTGCCAGGACTTGCATGTTGTACGTGGCCACTATTGATATTCATACCGTATGGTACACATGTTACACATGCAGTACAACAGCTGTACCTCGTGCATGGTGTTCATGCAACACACATCTGCTGTTTAAGCTAGCCAGTACATTTCTGTAGTGCATATCTGTTGTATATGTCTGATGTACATTTCTGCAGTACACATCTGCCAGTACACACATGCAACACGTAGCTGCCAGCTGGCCTTCGCCTACAAGGCGCCTTCATTGGATTTTTTCTTTCTTTCTAGCTTTCTATCCCAGAATTTAGACAGCCCCTTCTCAACCTTCGACCCCTAGTTTTGCCTCAGGTTGGGGGGGGAAGATGGGCTGTCATGAGTTCAGCCGCATAGTGGCTTAATTTGTGTTGAACTGCTGCATATGACAGGCGGTTCCCGCTGAAGCTGGCGGAAATGCCATGGATGGCCTCAAGGACTTCGTCACTCTGAGCCACCATCACAGCCATCATGCGGCAGCAAGAGAGCCGCCGCCAATCATCCAATCAGGAGAAGACAAGCGGCTGCGGGCAGGATGCAAGATGGGCTCCGTCAAGCCGCGTCTTTAATTAGGCGTAAGGCAACTGGCGGCGCCTCCGGCTCCAATGACGGCAGAGGTGAAAACCCGGCCGGCCGAAGGAGCCTGACTGAAGGGCCAATGCAACAGCCTCAGGGCATGCATGGGGCCCGGAAGTCCGGTGGTGACGAGGCCCTTCCTCAAATGAAGGAGCCCAAGCCACCGCTCAGCGATGCGGAGCCGAAGGAGCCAGATGAACGGGCCTGTGCACCAGTCTAACGGCACGCATCCGGCCCCGACATCCGGTAGTGATAAGGCCCCTCCTCAAATGAGGGAGCACAAGCCACCACTGAACGATGATGAGTGCAAGGAGCGCAAGCGGCTGAAGAAGCAGCGGAAAGCGAATCGCCGGGCAGCCGGCCACGAGGACTTCAACCAGGATCTGGTCAGCCACGTGTGGAAGGGCCCAAGGGCCAAAGCTGCCGCTGCCGGAGCCGCGAATGCTTCAGCTGCCTACGGTGGCAACAGCTTCTAAAAGCGGCCAGCGCCACCATCAGCGCTGCCGCTGGAGCTGCCGCTAGCGTCGTCACTGATGTACATGAAGACCATGACTTCAAAAAGGGTGTTTGTGCTGGCGCCGCTCGTAAGGGCGACGCTGGAGGGACATCTACTAGTCGTCATCTGCCTGGTAACATAGCCTAGAGAACAGCATTTCTGCTTGTCTTCTCTTGCCTTGGCTGCGTGCATGTCCCTATCATCCCTTTACCTGATGGGGCTATGTACCCGAACAGTTGGCCTAACTGACTCAACCCGTCACGACGGCCAAGCCTTTGTCCGGCATCCCTTGATTTAAATATCGTGATTGCATGCCTTGTACTGCCATTGTGCACAATTCCAGATGTTGCAGCATTTCTTACAGCGCAAGTAGTGGGATTTCAGTTTCAGCTTGATATCACTTTTGCTGCATTTGTGCAATCAGCAGATCCTGAAACTGTAGATCCTAAAACACGCAGATCAACTGCTTGCAGCTCGTCACCTGCAGATGTACAACCTGTAGATCTAGGGTTACAGATCTTGAAGTAGTCAAACTGCAACTCTTAAAAATAATCTCTTCACAGCAGATGTACAGTCTGCAGATCTAGAAATGCAAATCTTAAAACATGCAGAGCTAATGCTGCAGACTTTAAAATTGCATGTTATAAACTGCAACTCTAAAAATTGTAGTCACTTGCAGATCTTGAAAATCCAGATCAACATGTTCATGTCATGAATTCCAAAACCTGACCTGCTGATTTTGGATCAGATCCTGACCTGCAGATCTTGAGTCAGAGTTTGAACTGCAGATCTGTGAATCAGATTTTAAATGGGAAACTATGTTAATGTGTTTCAAGTTTACTTCATGAAGAAAACCTGAGCCGCATGCATCTGCTACCTTCACAGCAGTACATGTCACCTATTAAAAAAAATCGATCACCTTAATCAGCATTCAGAAGTGGCCTGGCCTTTTTGAAAACCAGGCCATGGTTGTGCTTTGCCTTGTTTAGCTTTCCCTTGCTTGCACAGGCCAGATAACTGGTAGCGTCACAGCCCCCAAACCAGCGTCTGCTTTTGTGTAACATTTAAATTCAGCCGTCAAATCTGCTACATGATTCTCGTTGCTTCTGTTTGATCGCATGGGTTCGCTGCCTGGCAATACATGCTTTGCTCCTTCTGCCAGCAGGTGTCCAGTTTGGCTTATCATCCCTGAGCAGCACCTGGTTGAAGCAAGTTGCATGGGCTGCACTCATGGTATGCTGTGCAGAATATGCGTTATCTCCATGTGACTTCCGTTCACCAGCTGGAACTCGCACAGTTTGAGCATTGGCAGTTTGTTGACCTCGCTGAGAATTAAATATGAACATTTGTCATGCAAAAAGTATTCTCTGACTGTTATTTAATTCTTTACAGCATGCTTCAGTGCTAAACATCTACTGAATCTGTGAGATTCTTGTTTCATTCTTGGGTTCAGCTGCCTGATTGAGAAATTCTGTCTCTCTTGATAATGTTGGTACCAACAGCATAGCACGCCACCTGGGGTTTATCAGGGTCATTCCGTGCCCACCCGCCCCCCTGGTGTTTCTATCATGCATTGTCAGGAAATATTATTTCCGGACGATTCATGCTTTGCTGTCATTTACTGGTTTGGTTAAGATCTGTGCTGCCATAGCTAGCTCCTTTCTCATCTTCAGCTTCGTTGCTTTGTGCTCTGAGCTGGGGGGGGGAAGGAAGATCATCCTAGCAATCGGCGCTGGCTTCGCGCCACTGATTGCTAAAGCCACCGTGATCTTTTATATTCAGCTCAGGCCCTCGCTGTCGAACCTAGGGCCATGAGGTCTGTCAAGGCTTGCATACCAATTGTTGCATGAGCTACTGTCATACCGCGCAGAATGCTCAAGTATGCATCTGAGTCTCCTGATCATGAAACGCTTATGTGACTGTGCAGAACATGGGACATGTATGTGCCATGGATAGCACTCGGGTACCGAGACACAAGCATGCCAGCACCTTGATGAGTCCCTACCAGCTGCTGTTTTCCTGTGAACCAGTCATCCCTCCCGCTATCATGGAAAGGTTGAATGGGGATCAGGCAGTGGATTACTTGGATGTGGATGCTGCTGCTGAACTTGTACTGTTCCGTTCTGATTTGCTAGCCAAGAACTGCGTGATGGTCGGCCAGAATCTTCTGGTGGCTCAACAGCGAGATACCCTGCGTTACGCAAGGCTCCGTAGTGGTGGTTACCTTCCATCAATAGCTAAGTATACTGAGGGGCAGTTTGTGTATGTGCGGGATGAGAACCGGCTGCACTCCAATGCAAGACCTTACGTGCTTCGAGTGTTTGATGTACGACCAAGTGGAGTCATTGTCCTGGTTGGTCGCAATGGGGTGACTGTGGCTGAGAACGCTATTAAATGCTCACCATGTCACCTGCCATAGAGGGACTCTTACCCCCATTAAAAAGATGGCAAAAGCCAGCACCAGATTTCCCTTGCCAGAGATGTCTGTTGCCTGATAATGCTAAGAAAATTATTCTGTGTGGTAGCTGTGGTCGAGGCACTCACACGTACTGTTTGGTACCACGGCTTACTACTGTCCCTGCTGTTACTGGATTTGTGAGCAATGCAGGACTGCTGGAGCTGACGCTACTGGTGCTGCACGACGTAATGTTGCGGCGGAACTGGAGGAACCAGTGGCCGCCGTGACAGGTTACCAGCTGCGGCCTGCTAAGCAAAAGAAGGCAGGAAGGGTGATGGGAGCCGCCAATGGCGGTGGCCCTGTTGAGGGTGAAAGAAGAAGGACACGCTGAGGACGGGGAAGAGGAAGCGGATTGTCTTGCCGGGACCGCCTCAGGCGGTGCCGGAAGCAATGCGGTTGAGCTTGCCGGGACAGCCTCAGGCGGTGCCGGAAGCAATGCGGTTGAGCTTGCCGGGACCGCCTCGGGCGGTGCTGGAAGCGGTGAGGTGGTCCGGATCGCTATGCCTGGAGTTTGGCGAGAGCGCGATGAGGCTGCGGTCTACTTGGGCAACAGGATGCCGGGAGGATGGTCGTATCAACTCTACCCTCCTTCACCTCTCACCATTGAAGACAGCGACTGCAACACCCTGCTGGACTGCCTTGACCTATCCCTGTCCCCCAGCATTCTTTTGCTGTTCAAGGATAATGGGCAAGCCACCGGGCTTCTGCAGAACAGTCAGCTTTACCCTTACCCTCGATCCCTCCACGTTATCACCAATTCGGGCATCGGTGTCAACGTCCCTGCAGACTACTGTGCCACTGCAACCCTCCACCTACGAGTTTCTGCTACGACAGCATGGGCTGCATGTCCTTATCACAAACCCTCCTGCTGAATACGCTGACATCTCCTGCGCTCTCGCGGTCAAGTACGCGCGTCACGTGGCCTGCTGCTTAGTCTCCCAAGATTTCCTTACGTGTCATCCAGCAAGGCTTGAGTGGCTGTCCCAACTACGGAGAAAAAGGCGGCTAGTCATTTTGCAGTCTGTCAGCTTCACAGCAGGTCTGGGCGCTAACCGATCCATTCACGGCTGTTGCAGCAACAAAGTGTGGATCCTCGTATTTGCAACAGCGGCTATCCGGGCCAGGATGATCCCACCGATGCACACGTTCATCCGTTAAGCCAGAATATAGCTGTGTCCCCTTCATCAACTCTGGCAATTGACGGTGTATCTGAGCTGAATTTTCACTGGATCTGGGGGGGAGCTGGGAATTAGGATAGAGCTTTGAATTTACTGGTGCTGGGAATTGCGGGCTGAAGATGGAACTAGATGTTTGACAAAATGTGTCTCACAATGAGAAACTATTATTTATTTGCTTAACCTGTATATTTTAGGATGATATTTGATTTAAAACAAAATAAACAAATGTTGCGTGCAGTTTTCAATATATGGGGGGGGGAATTGTTGTGCATAATACGCACTTTTAGGGTTTAGGAGGTGTCTACCGTGAGGTGGCATTCTCATATGTCTGGCGCGAGCCTATAGGCATCCTCGATCAGGTGTTAGGTAGGTGATCGGGAAGTTTGAGATGGTGTGGATCGGGAAACCGATTGCACTAGAGCAGGGCTGATGTAGTCTTCTGGACTTGGGGTCGATTGGGCCTTGGGGGAAGGTGAACAGTACCGATGGTGACGTGAACTGGGCTCTTCAGCTTGAAGAGGGTCCCTTAAAGCGACTGTGGCGAGTTACGGTAATGCGTAAAAGTCACAGCTAACGTACACATTATATCGAAGGTTATTTTTCCTACCGGTACTTGTGCCCCATGGACTCTGGGCAGGGCCCAGGGGTGGGAAGTCTGATAACAAGACGCAGTTCTTAAAACGCTGTCGTGCTTGTTCATTACCGCCTCCAGTGTTTTTCGATCTGGGGGGGGAATGTCTTGTGTTCTTTTTGCTTGGTGCACCCATTCCTTAGGGTGCACCCCTGTGCCGCGACAGCTGTCACGACGTATGACTGCACCGTGCGTTTGACCGCGCCAACCGCTTTTCGGTTGGAAGTTATGTGTGAACATGAACAAGTGTGTTTGCCGTCTTAGAGGATCCCGAACTGGGTCCTTTACTTTTTCTTTCTTACTTGATCTCACGGCCTTCAATAGACTCTTAACGTTTCCAGCTATTGTTCCTGATTATCGATCTGCAAGTTAATCGTCAATCCAAGTCTTACTAAGGGGAAACTGGCAGAGCAGCTAGGCCAACAGCGACCCTATAAGCACCAACAAGTCTCCTGATACGAAGCTGGCAGTGCATCTAGGCCAACAGTCGACTATCTGCAGCAATTAGAGTTATTCCTGCCTCTTAACAAGGCATATCTCCAGCCTTACAGCTGGATATTACCACCAACCCACCATCACATCTCCAACCTACAGCCTTTCCTTTGGCTCCAAGTCGACCATCTGATCCATCAGAGATATCTTCAGTCACCAGAAGTCGCCAAGCAAGCGACTCACCACAGCAGATCAACGGCCACAATCGCCCAAGGTCGTCCCAAGAAGTCTAGAAGTACCTCAGAAGTCGAGGCTTTACGAGATCTTGTCAACAGTATCGAAGAAGTCCAGGTGAAGTAGCAAGAGCTATCACCTGTTATCGAGCTGAGTTCACTGAGTTACAGCAGTGGATCGAGAAGCTCCTACTATAAGCTCTGTAAGAGTTTATTAGTACTTGTTTAATGTCTTGTGTTCTTTTTGCTTGGTGCACCCATTCCTTAGGGTGCACCCCTGTGCCGCGACACTGCAAGACAGCCCACTCACGGCGGCAGCCATGGCGGCCGACATGCAGCTCGCTGTCTGGCAGGACACCGAAGGGCGCAATTGGTGCAGTGATTTGCTAGGTCCCTTGATGGAGTTGGAGCTGGGATCAGCCAATCTCAAACTGCGTCAAACAGCAACTGACCTACAGCCACTGTCAGAGAGGTGCTAACGCTAGTTGATACAACATACAGCGGGCGCAGCTTGATGCAGCTGGCAGAGGGTACCCCAGAGATCCTGCCGCTGAACACAGGTATGCGGCTGCCTACCGCACCTGGTTTCAGTCTACGGCGCAGGCCAGGGGCCGCACCAGCCAAAAGGAGTGTGCTTGTGTGCGCACGAACTTAGGGCTGCAGCTCGACGCTGTCAGCACGGCTCACACTAGAGGACAGCGCAATGGTCAACAGCATGACAGACGGTGCCGCCTGCGATGTTGGGCTAGGGGAGACGGCGACCATGTGGAGGATGCGCTGCGTGCTTGTTTTCAATTCTCCAGCGTGCAGGATCATTAACAAGAGAGCGGGGATGGGCAGGTCCTCCGAACGGTGCTAGAGCCTTTTTAGAATTGTACTAGGGCAGGCTTGGGTGGGATGCCCAAGATACCTTCGAGGTGTAGACATTTCCAGAGGTGTGAACTTCCTTTATATTTTATTTTCCATCCGTTTTGTCGCACCATAAAGCAGTAACTGCAATAATATGGTAAATACCGTAAACTCCGGTCAGGACACCTTAGAGAGGTGTCCTCTACTCACAAATACGGTACATCACCGTACACTCATGCTCCTTGTACTTCAGACAAGAGCTTGATAACAAGATAACTGTAACTGGAAGTCCCTAACTGGATATCTCTGCCTGGAAGTCTCCGTCTCTTGGGTACCGCCCCTACTACTTTACTCGCGATGTGCGCTTCAGGTCCGTGGCGGACTTCTTTCCTCACGGCAGTGACGGACGCCTACGGGCAGGCTCAGTGACTACATACTGGCTGCGAGTGCTCAGCGAGTTAAGCAGCGTAGCTGGCTATTTGGTTGTATGGCAATTGACTAAGGGAGCACAGGCCTTCTGGCCGTCTGGGCGCGATCCAGCTGGGCTATGTTAAGGGCATTTACCGCGCGTCTGGCGGTGAGGGTGACGGGACGTGGACTGCGTACTTCTTATTCGGCAGGGTCTCGGGCCTCTATCTTGCTAGGTACTTGTCTCCAGCTATCTCAGCGGGAGCTGAGCTAGTCTTGACTTGAGTAAAGGTACTGACTTATGTGAACGTAGGAGGTCTCATACACAGATGACGGCCGGTGCTTGTTACAGATAGAGGTCTGTCCTTTAGAAAGGGACGAAGTAGCTAGCCTAGGCAACTGCCGGGATACAGGGACCCGGCAGGCCCAATTCAGAATACGGTACAATCTGTCAAATCAACCGGCGTAAGCGGGTTTCTAGGTCTCAGTTCAAATCCGTAGACTCCGCAGAGAAGCTGCGGAGTCCCCGAGGCCGCTAACTGCGGTCTAAACGGTTCTGTCACGTATACTGTAAAATACTGTGACAGCTGTCGCACCATAAAGCAGTAACTGCAATACTATGGTAAATACCGTAAACTCCGGTCAGGACACCTTAGAGAGGTGTCCTCTACTCACAAATACGGTACATCACCGTACACTCATGCTCCTTGTACTTCAGACAAGAGCTTGTTAACAAGATAACTGTAACTGGAAGTCCCTAACTGGATATCTCTGCCTGGAAGTCTCCGTCTCTTGGGTACCGCCCCTACTACTTTACTCGCCCCCCGCTCCCCAGCGTTAAGCCCTCCAGGCGTGCGCGGGGAGCCGGAAAAGGGGTGGTACTGAAATAAACTTCTTGAAAAATATGTACGTAGAAGCTTAAATCATCTGCCGTAAATCTGCCTGGTTCAGGCCTTCTGCAAATCTGCCTGGTTCAGGCCTTCTTCAACCAGAACTTAAAAGAAAAAAAACCACCGAGTTTCGGCTGAAGCGCAATGCGCAGCATCCTACAAATTCAAGCTGTTCAGCCCACTACTGGCTAGCAAACAGGGAAATTTCAAAGTTATCAGGTCAAGCTAAGAACAACCGCTGCTCTCGCCCCACTGCGCCATAGCCGCCTGGTCTTTAATGGCCACAGAAATTGTGCGCCGTAGCAGCGTGATCCGCCTCCTACTGTGCTATCATTGCCCGAGTTGACTAATTCTCCTCGCTCATCATTGTCATAACATATGTACTACCGTAGCCTTGCTGCTATGGTGTTGTGAGAAACAAATTTTCACTATGCTGCTGCGATAGCTTTAACTCCACTCCTGCATCTTCCGTTTTCGGTCCGCTGGCTGCCGGCCCACTGCCTGCCGGGTACTAGGACAAGCCGCGCTGCGTCTGCATTCCTGCTCTGTAGGTGCCTGCCCGCTCCTTGCCGGTTACGGCGTGGGTGACGTCACGTGCTCAGCGGCCTTGCCTCTCTGGGCTCGGCCTCAGGTCTCAGTAAGGTCCTCAAGAGCTGACTCCTCTTCCTCCCTTGCTGCTTCTTTGGCCACCTTAGCCCTTCTTGTAACTGCTCTCGGGGTGACATTGGCCTCTCCCCGGCCAGTGGTGTACGAGATGTCGTACAATCCGTTCGCCATTGGTCTTGCGATGCCCCGCTCCATCTGCCTTGTTGCTGGGTTGGTGGCCATGACTTCCACCTCAGGCCTGTCCATGACGCTGGCCTCCTGGGCTGTCCTGGCAGCCGCTCTGGCTGCCGGGCTCGGCCGCCCCTGGACTTGCACACTGCAATCCTCTGCAGCGGGTCCAGCCCTTGCTGCGGGCTCAGCTCCCTTGTCCTCAGGCGCGCAAGTTGGGCACAACCACTCGCCCTCAGGCACCTTCTCGAGTGCTGGTACCAAGCAATCCATGTGCCAACCCGCGACTGGCAGTGCCTCTTTGATCCTGGCCACTCTGGCCAAGAGCAGGTCTGCTGCCTCCTCTGTTGTTGCCACCTTGGCTGTGCTCCAGAGGTCCGCCCCCACTCTGGAGGGGAAGGTGGGTCTCTGTCCGAACAGCACCTCGTACGGCGCCATGCGCGTGGCCTGCTGCGGCGAGCATCGGAAGCCTAGGGCTACCCAGGGCACCATCTTGTCCCAGGACTCGTCGCTGCTGCCCTCCTCGCAGCACTTGCGCAGGCCTGCCTTGAGGGTCTGGACAGCCCTCTCTGATAGCCCGTCTGCCTGGTTCCTGTGCCGCGTCGGCCCAGTCTGCCGCAGCCAATTCTCCCAGGCACTGCCTGTATGACGCGGCCACCTCTCCGCTGCCAGAGCATGCGTTTCCTCCAAAGGGCTCGAAAAGGACGACTCCCTCGGTCTCCATGGCCCGCACAGCCCCACCCGACAGGCAAGCTGTGTCCAGGCCCTGCGTGCCGCAGTAGCCTGGTAGATCCTCCATGGAGTAAGCGAACGCTCCTTGGCGATCCCTGAGGCTCTGCTCCAGGCTCTCCTGCTGTTCCGCAGTGAAGTCGGGGTGCTGGCCCAGCAGCCACCCCTCCTTGGTTTTGACGTACTCCGCGGGCGGCTCCACTACTCCCCCCGGCTGGAACATGTCGATCATCTCAGCCGCCTGCGGGTCGTCCTCCGCGGGCGGCTCTTCCCTGCCAGTGTCGTTGCCGCTTTGCCAGCTCTCCTGCTGGCTGCAGGCACCCCTCCTGCTGGCACCCCCCATGGGAATGACTGCTGGCGGGCGCAACCATCCAGACGACAGCTTCGCTGCTGCCTCTTGTCCAGACACAAAAGCCCCTTGGCCTGCTGTAAATCCTCCTCCTCGTACCCCCTGCTCGGTGGCTCGCGCCCCTGGCACACACACCGACAGCAGGAGCCACACCAGTATCAGCTGGAGCGTCCCCGTAAGGATCCCCTTAAATGCTGTACAGGTGAGGAGTCCTCTGCAAGCTGGCATCTGCCTCGTGGGTTTCTGCGGTAGGTGTTCTGCGGGCTGTACGCACGGCTCTGCGCTCTGCGCTGGCCTCTGCTGCCCACTGGCCCATGTGATCTCCAGATCCACCTGGCTGATCCTGAGTGGCATGACTGGGCAGTCCATTCCTGGTCTGCTGCCACGGTTCCTGTCCTCGGCTGCCCTCTGCGCCTTTCCCGCGCGCCGCCTAGCCTTTTTTGACTTTTTCCCCCGCAACTCGGCAGTGTCAGCCCAAGCCGCACCGGCCCTTTCTGGCCCTGCTCCTGGTATCTGACCTGTGCTGCCCTGTGCCAGCCGCTCCTGCCTGTGAATGGCGCGCTGCACAGTCTTGCTGCTGCCGGCACCCGCGGGCTCCTCAGGCCCACAGCCCTGTCGCAAGGTTGCCCGAGCGCTGGCAGCCCTCCTTGCAAGGTCCTCCCCCCTGCTAGTTCGGGCCTGGCTGCTGCGGCTGTCCGACGGCTGTTGGGTGTCCACTCCCTTTGCTCCCATCTTGTTGAGGGCTGATATTCTCTCCGTCAGCTCCTCCTGTAGCTCCCTGACCGCCCTGCTGTAACCTCCCATCCTGGGGTTCGGATCGGGCTGTGGCAGCATTCTGAGCCGGAAAACTAGGCTAGCCTCCTGGCTTGCCTCTTGCTGCCCCATTTCCTGCCTTCTTAGCACGTCTAGCTCATCCACGAAGTGCCTGAGCACTGCCACCCAGCGTTCCGTGCTGTATGCTGCTGGATCACCCCAGGGCTCCCTTGCTGCTGCCTGTGCTGGCGGGCTGATCTGGGCGTCCCCTGGGCTCCTGCTGCTCGCCTTGACTGCTGCTGCCCCCTTGGGCTCGCCAGCGCACTGGTCTGCTGCCTGCCGCGGGTTCACCCCCACTGCGACCTTGTGTGCCTTCTCTTCTAGCGCGACCTTGCTGCTGCGTTCTATCTCGGCTCTCCTGGTTCTGCGCTCTTCCATGGCTGCTTGCTCCTGAGCAACATCGCGCATCCACTCCTGTCGTAGCTGTAACAAGTCCTCCTCGCGGCCCCACACTGGACTCCCTGGTCCAGGGCCTGCGTTGGTTGGCTCTTCCATCCCATCTGCATCCCCGGCATCAGCTCTTGTGAGGCTGATCCTTGCTGGGCACGGGCTTCTGTCAGCGCCCCACTCCTCCTCCGACTCTGAATCCTGCACCAGTGATGGTGGCCCTTCCGAAGGGTCTTCATTCTCCTCTCCTAGCAGCCCCCTGCCCTCATGGCTGGGGCGAAGCGCATTGCTGGACCATGGCTTCCTGCTGTCCAGGTCTCCTGCCAGTGGTCTGCTGTCCGGGGTTGTCTGGGGCTCCGCCCGATCCCCGGTCTCAGCCTCCAGGGCTGACACCTCCATGTCCTCCATGGGCTCCAGCCACTCCCAAGAGGATGCTGTTGCCCCGAGAGTGGTGACAAAGGCGACATGGCCCTGCTCTGTTGGCTCCTGGTATGTGTCCTGGATTGGTCCGTCACTGTCGGCAGCGGGGTCCCAATAGCGGGAACCCCATCTGCCCAATATCCAGCGCCCCAGCACGGGCTGAGTCCTCAGCTCCTCCAGCTCCTCCATGTAGGTATCCGACCCTGCTCCTCTGAACAGGGGATGCAGAGTGCGCACCCCTGCCGGGTGCGCCTGCCTCCACAGCTGTACTGTCATGCCGTTTGCCTGCCAATACGGGATCACGCTGCTGGCCCTGTTGTCGCGCCACGCTCTTCTCTCCCAGCGCACCCACTGGTGCACGCACGCTTCTAACCGTTCCACTGCGAACGGCGAGCGCGCGAACTCCTCCTCGTCTTCCCACATGGGTCCATCCGCTGGTGACCTCTGGGCCCCATATGGCCATGTGGGGCAGTCTGTCATTTCCAGCGGCGCCCACTGATCATCCACGCCCCAGACGTGCCGCATGGCTGCCGACAGCTGTCCTGGAAGCAGAACCCGTTGCAACGCCATGAGCATGACTGCCCATGTTGCTGGGTCTGCTCCCCTGGCGTGCGTGTGCGCGTGGAACTCTGCCTCGTCGACTGATGCACACCTGGTGATCGCCACATTCCCTCCGCACCTGGCGAACATGAAGACTGGCATATCATCCCGCGACGCATGCATGTGGATCCATGCTGCTGAAACCGGCATCTCTCCCTCTTCCAGCTCCTCGTAGTAGTAAGTTACTAGCTGCTGAACTGGGATGGCTGCCCTGGCTTCCCCAGGATCCATTCCCCATGGTACAGCTTGCCCTGCGACCATCCTGGGAATGGTGACCGACGCCTCAACGGTGGCCTCAAACCGCCGTGGCCTATCAGCATGGCACAGCCCTGCCCCTCTGTAGGTTCCATCCTCGGACCTGTCACTCCCTCCGTGCTCTCCTAATGCCTGCACTGGCACGTAGAAAGCGCGTTCTCTGAGAGCGGGGTGCTCCATCAACTGGTGGACGCAGTCCTCCGCCCATGGTGTGCGCATGAACCCGGGCTGCGCACCCTGCCACACCCCCTCGGTGCGCGCGCTATCCGGCACGTCTGGGTGCGCCCTGTCGGCTGCGGCTACTGCTGTGATGCCTTCTTTGACGGCTAGGTCCACCATCTCGCTGACGCTGTATGCGTAGATGGGGTGCCTTGACCATCCCCTCTGCATATAATCCTCCATCCTTGTGCTGGGCTGTATGAACCCCTTGAGTGCTGCACCCAGCAGGACTGCTGTCACCGCGTCCCATGGAAAGATCAGTCTGGCCACTGCCTGCATGGCTGCCGCTATGTTGACACACGTTTGCGACCTGCCCTCCAGGAGCCTGTGGTTCTGCAACCTACAAAGCCCATCTTTGGACTGTGCCGGCAGAGTGATCATAGCCTCTGAAGACGACGCCTCTGGCATTTCTTCCCCCAGGCGGTACCATTGCACGAAGCACCTGCTCTCTGGCAATCTCGGCGGGTCTGGCTCAGGGCGAACCCGCCCTCTGCTGCCCGACCTGCCCCGGCGCCCTGTACCGGCCTGGGTGAACTGGGAATCCTCATTCCCTGCAGCGGGCCTCTCGCCCCTGCTGCGGCTGCGCTGCAGCCCTCTGTCCTCCTCTTCCCATCTGACAGCGTTGGACCGAGAGGTGGTACTGTGATGGGTCCTAACGGCCCCCGCCGTATTGTCCTCTGGACTCATAGCTGCTGCCCCCTTGGCCCCTGGGTGGTGATCCTGCCTGCTGAGCCCATTCCGGGTTCCAGCGGCTGCTCCCGCTACCTCGCCGCCTGTGACCGCGTTGCCCTCCGGGGTACCTGGGCAGAGCATGGCAGCTTCTTCCTCACGCACTGTTACAGGAGCTTGAGGTTCATGGCCTTCCTCTGAGGCGCTGGTGCCGTCCCCGCTGGAACTGGTTTCCCACTCGTCTACCCTGTGCTGGAGCCCTGCCTCTTGCTCTATCCTCTCAAACTCATCCATCTGGGCATTGTAGATGTCCCATTCTTTGTCGCGAAACTGCTGGAGAATGCCAGGCCATCCCTCACATGGGGCCGGGCATCCCCTTTGCTGGAGGTTCCTGAGAAACTCCACCGCATGTGCCATGGACCTGGCTGACCCTGCGGGCCGAGTACCATAGTGATTCATGGCTAGGGCCTCTACCACCATCTGCCAGTGGTGCCTTTGCTGGGCCACCTGCCCCTCAGGCACCACCTGGAACGTTACAGGCATTGCTGCGGCCTGGTAGCTCACACCCTGAGTCGCTGCGCTCTGCCCAAACCCTTCATGGACAGACATCATGCACGTGTGCCTCTCCTGGCTGACCCACCTGGAGTTGTAAGACTGCCCCGCTGGCCCCGGCCGTCCTGGCGGGCCTGGCAGCTCACTCGGTCCAGCTGTCTCCTGCTGCCTTTTCCACTCTTCAAAGGAGACCTCCTTGGCGGCCTCGTAAGCTCGCCTCATGTTGTCCTCTGACACCTCCTGGCTCCTGCCAGGTCCCCTGACTCCCCAGCTCCTGTCTGGGCCTCCTGCTGCCCGTGATCTGTCAAACTGGCTGCTGTCCCCAGGCTGCGAGGCCTCTCCCTGCTCTGGGCACGCGTTAGCGAAGTGCCCTGGCTTCTGACAGTGGAAGCACACTCCCCCATCGTGGGGTCCGAGGACATTCCTCTGTCCCCCCATCCAGCTGCGCCCTGCCTGGGCCTGCCCGGCGGACTCTGGCCGGAGGCTCCCCTTCTATCCTGCATTCTCTGTTCTAGCTGGTATGGCCTGGCGTGGCTACCTGTGCCTCGCTCTTGTGACCTGCCCCTGGGCTGGCTCCCACGATCCCCGCTGGGTGACTGCTGCCTCCTGCCTCTAGGCCGGTCGAAGCTATCATCGCGGTCTGGCCGCTGGGTTCGAGCCTCCGGTGTAGGCACCGCCCCGCGGCGTTCTGCACTGCGAGCCCTCTGCGCGCTCCTGCTGCGCTCTCTGGTTTCTGTATGTACATTGTCATCTGGGGTTGACCTCCTGTGCCGCACTCGCGTTTCCCCGCTGGCCTGCCTGGCCCCGCCACTGCCCCCTGGTCCTTGCTGACCAGTGGCTTGCTGCTCCTGTTCCTGCAGCTTCTCCTGGCTCAGATCCTCGTCCTCCTCTGCGAACTCGGCCGCGGTTTGAAACATGACTCCCATATGCTCTGCCAGCTCCGGGTCACCTGGGATTGTGGACTGCAGCGGCTCTCCTGCCTGCTGGTTCCCAAGGTTGGCGTACAGTGCTCGCAGCTGGTCTGCACGCAAGATGTACTGCTGCTGTACTTCCGTGAGCCGTATGTTGGCGTCCTGGAGGCCTGTCCACCTGACATGTTGCAACCTCAGGTATTCAATTGTTGCGGCTGCCTGGCGGTACAGCAGATCTTCCCTTGCCTTGACGTCTTGCTGCAGCAACTCTACTGTTTGATGCAGCCGCAGCAGACGCATGTACTTTGGGCTGGTCCTTTCATGGACATCTTCCTCCTCTGACTCCTCTGATTCTTCACTCTCCTCTTTGCTGACAAGCTCCCTCTGGTCGCGGTTTGCTGCCTCTGGGGCGTCTTCCCTAACGCCCCCATCAGCCGCACCGGCCATCTCGCCTTTGCCAGGCACTCGCACCTCCGAGCGCCTGATTGATCCTGCTGGTGCAGCTCTTGCTGCTGCGGCTCCCCCAAAGTCCACCCGCTTCCTGGCTCCTGGTGATGTCCCCTGGGTTGTGGGAACTGCCGCAGGCTTCTGCAGTATCTTCCGGATTCTCTGGTCACACGCCTCTGGTGAGTGCGGGCCAGGTTCTCCGCACAAGACACATGGGTAGCGTGGGCTCGCCTCTAGGCACCTCCTGATGACCTCCTTTTGGTATGGCGACTTCGCATCTGCCTTGAGTGCCATTGCTACCCCAGCATTGGCCTCTGCCTGTGCTGCTGCCTGGCTTGGCTGTGACGCAGCGGCCTTGGCATCCACCTTGCCCTCCCTGGGCACTGCAGCCTGCGCTTGCCCGCACTGGCGCGGCCTGGAAGCGGTCTCCTGTGTGTCCTCACGGCTGCTCCTGCTCGCATCTGCGGTGCTTCTGCCTGCACCTGCGGCTGTTCCGCGACTCTGTCCCACCTTCTGGTCTGTCCTCATGGCGGCACCTGCGTGTGTGGCCATGGCGTGCTGTAAGAGCGGCTCGTGTTCTTCCTCTACCCTGGCCGCGGGCCACCCTTCACGTTCTGCAAATCCACACCGGATTCCTGCCCATGCTACTGCTGCTGCCTGGTACCCCCCTGCTGGGGATGCTAGGACCAGCGGCAGCGTCAGGTCCCTGACCCTTCGTACTGTCTGGGGACCATCTCTGGGGCGTAAGGTCAGCCTTCCTGCTGCCTCTAAAACCCCATTGTACTTGAGAAACTCTGGGTTCCCCACCAGGTGTTCGTATGCATCGGGCGGTGTTTTTACGACCCTGACCACCGTGGGTTCCATAATAGCATTGGGCCCCCCATATCCGTACACCACATAAATGAACAGCACCCCATACAGATCTGCCCCTGCATTGTCTGTCGTGCGGATCTTCTCATCCGTCCTGATCAGCTCTGCCCCCATGGCGACTAACTGTTCTGCAATGTTGATTGTGATCACATGACAGGAGCACGCTGAGTCCATGAGGGCCTTCTGAGCCACCAGGACCTTTCCTTTGACCATTAGGCCCACACATTGCTCCAGGTTGCTTCTGTCGTTCTTAAAATACTGCAGCCTTGGTGCAGCTGTGACCACCTTGCTTTCCTGCCTGCCCTTACTGGCCTTACCCCTGTGGTCTTCTGAACCCATGGGCATAGTGGTGAATGACAGCGCTGTCAGCCTCTCGTTCAACTTGAACACCTGCAGTCGGATGTCAGACATATCGTCAGCTAATTTGCTCAAAACCAGTCTCTTTGCTCCCTTCGTGGAGGCAGGTTCCACGAGCCTTTGCTCAGGTTCCTCCTCCGGACAGGGTTCTGGCAAGAATGACCTAGGACGAGCGTTGTGAGCCGCCTGCTTGAATCCTGCGGATTTGGGCACTAGCCCAACCTGTGTCATGAGTGCTACAGACTCGCTGAGCATCTCTGCCATAGTCTGTTGCCAGCCCTCTGGCTCGGCTTGCCCCGTTGGGCTGCTTAGGTGAGACACGTGTGCCGCTTGCTGAGCCTGACCCCCCTGGCCAGGCCCCGGCCGTTGGTACTGCCTGTTGTTCTGATTCCGCTCGTACGGTCTGCCTGCAGGCTGACCCTGCTGCGGCCTTGGTGTGAGCGGGTACTGCTGCTGCTGCGGCCTGGACTACCCTGCTGTAATGTCAGCAGCAAGTGGCGTCGGCCTGCGCTCATCCCTGGGTCTGGGCGCCCTGCAATCCCTGGCCAGGTGCGCCGTGCTACCACACTGGTAGCATGCTTTGACTGCCCCTGCAGCGCCTTCTGCGCTGTAATTTGGTGCTCCTGATTGATCTGCCCAGGTAACTCCTCTGGGTTTGTCACTCCGCTGTTGCTGGGCAGCTGCTTCTCCGGCGGGGTTCCCTGCCCCTTCAAGGCGTGTCCGCATCTCCCACTGTCCTGTTCTCTCCTTCCTCGTTCTGTTGGACTGCGCCTCCCCCTGGCCAGGCCCACTGGCCATCTGTTTGAGGCTTGCGCCTCCTAGATCCCCCATTTCCAGGGCAAACTTCTCCCACAGCACCACCTGTTGTGTGAGCACTGCAATCTGATCTTCGTCTGTCATGCTGAGGTACCCTGGAACGGTCATAACAAACTTGCTCAGTTTGGCCTTAGCGAGCGCTGGAAGTCCGTCATGGAACAGATGCGAGACCGAGTGCCTCCTGCCAAAGTGGTCCACTGCATCCCTTGAGATCTGCAGCAACTCTGCTGTCGACAGCACTCTGTGAGCAAATGCTTCCACCGTCTCCTCTGGCTTGACGTCAGGGTCGAGAGTGGTCTTCACCCCTAGCCTGAGGTTGGAAATGGCTGTCCTCTCATCCGAGGTTGGCTTTCCCACCTCTGCTTGAACCACTTTGATCCACAAGGTTAGCAGCGAGGCTTCACAACACTGCTCCTCTGCTGGGGCAACCCACATCCCCCTTATCCTTTCTGCTTCTCTGGCAGCCCTGTCTCCTGCATGGGGCGCCGCCCTGATGGCTACCATCAGTGGCCCCACGCTAGACGGCTTGCTGTCCCATAGCTTGACCAGTGATTTCACCAACATCGTCATGGCTGATGGCGACTGGCACGACCCAGCTATTTCTCCGGCCACCACAGCCAGCGCTGGCGGGTCATCTGACAGCGCCAGCCTGTTGTGCGATCCCCAATATCCACATGCCTGGCAATATTTCCTGGCTGCAACCGCGCCTGGGTGCGACATATCCAACACTGGCACGTTGCCTTGGATGGCTGGGATTTTGGTGAATTTGGCTACCCCTGCCAGCTGCAGGACCATCTGCTGCTGCAGCTGCAGGTTCACCCTTGCCTGCTCCCTCTCGAGCCTCTTCATTTCCTGGTCGCTGGACTCCTGCCTGGCTCCTGGCCTGCGTCTGTCCGCGCCTCCTGGTCCCGAATCAACTGATTCTGACCGCGACCTAGATCCTCCACCACCGCCCCTCGATGGGCTGCGACCTGAATGGTATCTGTCGTATCTGTAATAATCCTCCTCCTGATCATGATCTTCTCGTGATGGCTGCCTGCCTGCCCTTCCTGCAGAGCTTCTACTTCCCTCGGGTGGCAGCCGTTCTGATTCGCTTCTGCCTGGTCTGCTGTCAGAGCCAGGCCTCCAAGACTGCGCTCTGCCCGGCTCTGCCTGTCCCCTGGGCAGCTCCTGGTCTTGCCGTTCCTGCCTCACCCCTCTGCTGTGTTCCGCTGGTCCCCTGGGTTGCTCCTGGCTTTGCTGGCTTGGCTGTTCCCTACCATCTGCCTGCTCTCTGGGCGGCTCCTGGCTATGCTGGCTTGGATGTTCCCTGCCATCTGCCTGCCCTCTGGGCTGCTCCTGGCTATGCCGGTTTGGCTGTTCCCTGTTGTATGCCTGCCCCCTTGGCTCTGCCAACCTGGCTGCGTCCCGCCTGTGTATTTCCTGGCATAGGAATCAGACTGCGTTTCCTCTCTGGCTTCCTGCATTCTTGGACCACTGCTCCGTGCGCTGCCTGCAGGCTCATTTCTCCTGGTTCCACTTGCTGTGCCCGCCTGCCTGTTCCTCAGGAATTCCTTGATGTAATCCACCTGGGTTTCCTGGCATGTGTTCTCTTTGTCCTCGACTATGCGTAGCAACGCATAAGACTCTTGCCTGCTTGCTCTGCGTGTTGCTGTGCCTTGCTCTGCCATCCTGGCGAGTGATCGGCTAGTCAACTCCGCCCTTTCGCTGGCGGCTGGACTGCTGGCTCTGGGCGCTTCCCTGCCCCTTGGTCGCCCTCTGAGGCTTGGCTCGCTGCTGACCTCGAAGGCCTCTGATCTGAGTGCCGGGGTTGGCGCGGCTCTTGCCTGCTGCTGCCACCTTTGCACCTCCCTGAGCTCCTCCGGCCGCTGCACTGCTGTTTCAAATCCTTCCCATGCTTGGTCCTCCTCCTCTTCCGGCTCGGATCCAGGTTCCACTTGATTTCCTGTTACCTCGTTGCACCACTCGTCTGCGAAGGCCTTAACAGCCAGTGCTGCTTCGCGTCCAGCCCTTCCCTTGGACACCTGTCCAAGGGCGGCTAACAGCGTTGCCCTGTCCTGCCCTGTGTGGGGGATACCCAGCATGGCCTTTGTTGCCCATCCCCGCAGATGATGGGCCTTGAACTCCTCAATAGCTGTGACCTGGTCCTGGAAATGCAGGAACGTCCTGGAGCAAACTTGCTTCCACAGATCCGTTGCCCACTGCAAACTTCCTGTCCAACCGATCGGCTGCATATGTCCTTCTGACTCCTTTTCGCCGCACACTGCTCCCCCAGCCCTGGAGCGCTCTGGCTCACTAGGGCTGGTATCCTGCGCTCCTGATGGATCGTGAAAAAATCCTCGCAGGATTTCCTTGTGGCTGTCGTCTCTCTGCGTCAGGCTGCTAGATCCCTCCTTGGATTTCTGCACAGGTCTGCCCACACTGGGCGGAAACCTGGACAGCGGCGTCCCATAGACTGTGGATCCAGCTCCTCTTCTGACCAGCACCCTGCGCGGTCGCAGCTGCTGCCTTGGGCGCAGTCCTGTCTTAGACTGCTGCCCCTTCTCTTCTTGAACTGGGTCTGACAGTTCTTCCTCGGATATTTGGTCAGCCCAGGGATTTCCTACCGGCACAGCTGACTTTTCCCTTTCCTTGCCGACCTGCGAGCTCTGCCTGCCCGCTGCTGGCTGGGGCTCAGCTTCCTCGTGTTTGACCCCTGCAGGCATACTCCTGGCCTCCATTTCCTCTGCTTTCATTCGCTGTTTGTCTGGGCAGGCTTTATCACAGCCTGCAACCTCTCTTGGTGCTGCGGCTTCCTCGGCCCTTTGATCCGGCTGACTGGGTTCGTCTTTGACCCGTTGCGCGACCCTGGCCACCCTGGGCGGATTCTGCTGGGGCGTGGCCTTGGGCTCGCAGTTCTGCCGCGTGTCACAGCTCTGGGACACTTCTGTTGCTTGATCCAAAATCAGCTCTGGTGTTCCAGCCTGAGTCTGCCACTGCTCGAATTCCAGGCTGCCCCTGAAATCGGCGGGCACTGGACCCCCTCGGCCGATGCCTTTGCGCGTCACCAGCGCTGAGCCGTCTGCCTGCGCCCCTGCCTCTCTGGGCGGTACGCGACCCGGCTCTGGCACCTTGCAGTTTCCAGCGGGCGGTTCCACTGGCCCTGCCAGCTTCGCCGCCACCAACAGTGCTTCTGCAGCCAGCTCATCACTAGCCTCCATCAGGTTTACACCCGGCTCCAGCCCCCTCAGACGCCCACTTCTCCGTTGGGCGTCAGGGTGCTGGTGCCTATCGGGATTTAGATCTACGTCTGTCATTCTACATGCAATTAACGAACCGCACGGTCCTGCAAGCGTGCTGGCGACACCCTCTAAAAGATCTGCTAACGCTAGGCTTCTGCCCCCTTGTTCCTACTGCAATCTGGTGAGGATTTTGCAAGTCAAGATCGGATGGCAGGTACAGCACTATGCAGGAAAGGCCTCGCCTTCCCGCTTTTCTGCTCACTAGTTTCAATCTGGCGGAATCCTCCTTCGCCCTTTCAGTTCTTCCCACCTTGCTGGCCGGGCTGCTTCTAGATGTCTCACGTCCCGCGTGGATGTCACACGCCCTGCGTGGATGTTGCCTTTTGCGTAGTGTCCGCTCAGCTCTGCGTTCCTGCGGGGATCCTTTGGCACACCCACAAGATTTCAAACTTGGATGTTCTATCCACAAGTTTACTTCTGTCAATGATGAGAAATTGGATCCACCTGATCTCAATCCGCAGTCACACAGGGAATTATCTGCTGGGTGTATAAATCCACAGCCAGATCTTCAAGTAACTTCTGGACTCAACACTAAGCTGCCACGCTCAGTGATTCTCAGAGTTTAACTTGGCAATCTCTCTCTGGAGATTACCACAGCAAAGTGCAGTTCAAACGCTGTCCAAGGTCGTTTGCATGCAAACAAAATTCCAATTCCGCTGCACAAGCACCTTTAGCCGGAATTGGCAAATCAAGCTGATCAGGCTAGATCTACTTCGTCCCTTTCTAAAGGACACGCGATGTGCGCTTCAGGTCCGTGGCGGACTTCTTTCCTCACGGCAGTGACGGACGCCTACGGGCAGGCTCAGTGACTACACACTGGCTGCGAGTGCTCAGCGAGTTAAGCAGCGTAGCTGGCTATTTGGTTGTATGGCAATTGACTAAGGGAGCACAGGCCTTCTGGCCGTCTGGGCGCGATCCAGCTGGGCTATGTTAAGGGCACTTACCGCGCGTCTCGCGGTGAGGGTGACGGGACGTGGACTGCGTACTTCTTATTCGGCAGGGTCTCGGGCCTCTTGCTAGGTACTTGTCTCCAGCTATCTCAGCGGGAGCTGAGCTAGTCTTGACTTGAGTAAAGGTACTGACTTATGTGAACGTAGGAGGTCTCATACACAGATGACGGCCGGTGCTTGTTACAGATAGAGGTCTGTCCTTTAGAAAGGGACGAAGTAGCTAGCCTAGGCAACTGCCGGGATACAGGGACCCGGCAGGCCCATTCAGAATACGGTACAATCTGTCAAATCAACCGGCGTAAGCGGGTTTCTAGGTCTCAGTTCAAATCCGTAGACTCCGCAGAGAAGCTGCGGAGTCCCCGAGGCCGCTAACTGCGGTCTAAATGGTTCTGTCACGTATACTGTAATATACTGTGACAGTTTGTCTTGTCCCTTCACTGTACTTCCCACTTTTCTCTCCATTCTTTTGTCCTGCCCCCTTCCGTGGTTCTTTCCATCTTTCCTCCCACCTTAGTAGTTGGGCGCTCATGCCGAGCCTTTTTTGAGCAGGGCCCAAAGATGTAACGTCATTAACCTATGGGCCCTGCTAGAAAAGCTCGAAACGGCTCAGCCTGTCGGCATCCAACTGTCGTCCATCTGGTGTGGTAGCCACGTTTGTTTTTAGTTTTGTAAATGCACCCCATATTCAATTATTCTAACTGTTGTTTGCATTATGTATGTTGTTTTGTCCAGGCAGCAACGGCAGGGGCATGTGCCTGACGGGTGAAACACTATGAGAATACGCATTAAAGCCCTACCTCCTGACCCTTCTTTTATTTTCGCCATTCCTTTATCCCTATTTTCATGTCAAAAATAAAAGACATGCAAAATTATTTGAATACAAATTTGGAATTGTTAGACATACATATTGGACAGCAAATTCTGGATGACTTACGAAGGGGGGAGGCAAAAGGCCCTAAACATGAAGCAAAGCACGATTACAAAATCCATGCTAAGACAGTTTCGCAAAGAGGCACGTAAACACAAACCGAGTTGTGAATCTGATACCGCACTCAAAGAGACTGGAATTTGTTGGCAATATATAAAAGTGAAAAACGAACCGATGGCTATTTTGTTGTAATAGATACACAACTCTTAACAAACATTCAAACGCCACGCGTGACTTGGGCGGAGAAGTTACGGGTTCCAAGAAGCAAACGCAAAGACGGAGGTATCATTTACTATTTTAGTTGAGTCCCGACTATCGCATTCCCCAAATACTAGGGATGCTATAACCGTGCTGAGCATGGCCTCTGCAGATCTTGTACGCTAGGCGGAATTGAAGACAATCCATGCAAGATATACAATCTATGTTGTTCTCACACAGATCACACAACCACCCAAAGCCTTTTTTGAAGGGTAGGGTCCATGTAGCAGAGTGGACCGAGGGGAAACCAGCAACATGGACACAAAACATAACCTAAGACCCGGGACAAGGTTTATATACCGTATGTCTGATGCCACATCTCGCACGGGACCCCTTCAAGGCACATCATGCAGCTAGAAGGTGGTCAAACATAAATACCAGTGGCCAAGTGAGTGGTCAGGTGCAAGGTGAGTGGGAAGGCAAGTTGTCATGAGTCAAGGAAGTGGTGCAAGGCACATTATCTATCTTAAGGTGGCCAAGCAGTGGCTCAGATCGTACACGTGAAGGTGGTAAAGCATGGCGCGATCAATCCATGCCATGCATCACTTTCTTAAATCATAATGTCCTCTGGGAGCAATATTACTTGTTTAGTGGTTGAGGCACATGTCAGCTGCACATTGGCTTCTAGTCGGAGGCCCCATTTGTAACCAGCTATGCTGCCTTTGCCACCAGTTCTTGGCCGGTCCCACTTGAGCCTTCATTGGCCGCGGGGCAGCCTGCCGAAGGTGAACTTGAAGCTGAAAACGAGAGGCACTGTCTGGGAGCAGAGTCTGAGAGTAAGCACACCTAGAACTCCCCGTTAGCTTGTTGTCTCCTGCGTAGTGCGTACCAGCAACATGATTTCACACTCAGTCCAACAGGATTGCCACCCCACCGTTCTCTTACGACAAGCACACTTGAGATGGAGAGCATAAATTTCAGTTCAGTACTATAGCCACACATGGGCCGAGGACCGGGATCGTGACGTGGCGCTATTATCGAGAGGGCCTCCAGCATTTCTCTAGCCAGCAGTGCCCCCTTATTTCAGGCAAGAGCTAAAAAGCCTGGCAGTGGCCAGTGTATGCAAATTATGCCATTGTCTCTAAATAGGCAACATTGGTAAGATGCATCATGGGAGTGACATAAATAAAGCCATGCCCCATGGGGGGTGTGAGAGTTCTGGAAACAACACAACCTAGGCCAAAGCCACAGCCGCACCGTTACATGCAGAATAGATGTGAAATCCTGTTGAACAAGGTTACGCTTGTGCAACGTGGCATGCATCTGTCCGATCAACGAGTCATGGGGGAGGGGGCTTGGTTCAACTACATGTCAGTGGAGCTAGGTGACCTGCCTATGGCCGGGTGCATGGTGTGCGGCCAGCAGATGGTGGCTGCTAGATTAGCCACTTGTGGATTCAATCACACTGTAGGGGCCAGGCAAGGATACCCTCACGACAAACCCATGCAAAGGTGCCCCCCATGCTGATAAAGGTAGGTGCATGGGAAACCTTGGGCGTCATGTACCTGCAGACCGACCTGCGGAGTTGTCTAGTTGAACTTGGACCTGCTGGATGTACGCGTTGAGGTCGTCGATGCTGCCCTGGAGCGTCGTGATTATCCTCGTGGTCATGTCCACGGGCTTGACCGCCCGTATATAGCGCTGCAAGGCTTTGGCCCACAGAACCTCGGCCGTCCCAAGCTCGAAGCACACGATGAGTAGACGAGGGTCGTCAGGGCTGAGGTCGGGATGGGCGCTCTCGAGAGCGCCCTTGGCTGCACACAAATCTTGGACCTTTATGAAACGAGCTTCCTTGTCATCGAACAGGGTATTGTCTATTTCTTTTATCCCGCCCCATTTGGTACCGTGATCTCTCGGTAATGTATCAGACGCCATATTGTGTATGAACACTGTGAAGAATATCCACACTTTATACACGCTTAAGCACCCTTAACCAATAAGGACGCTTTAAAGCGGCTTTAAGGGGGCACCAATTTGCCTCCCGATAGAGCGCTTCGCGCCTGCTGGTTGCTACAACATATTTATATGTATCATGTTCAATTGAAATGGCCTATCCAAAAGCGCGTGTAGTGGTTGGTACCGTATGGGCATGCTACAACTGCGGTGTGCGCCCTTCCACGTGGTTGAGATAAACCCCGTAACTCTTCAATCGTCCACGCTTGGTTCGTTCAATCTTAAAAGCGCTTGATTCAGTATCAGAATGGGCTGTGATTGAGTAGAGAACAGTTCACAGCATGCTGAACTCGTTCAGGTCTTGCTACGCAGCGACAACGGGAACTGCCGACGACGGAAAATCAAGAGCTTCAGCATCAGCAGGTTTGACTACAAATGCTCCGACTCGTGAGGAGGCAACTTCTCCTCGTCATCATCAGCAGGTGCAGAAACAACGGCTGTTGCAACAACAGTGCCAACAGTGGCAGACTGGCAGGTGCAGATGCTTGTGCAGCAGCAGCAGCAGCAGCAGCAGCAACAACAGCAGCAACAACGGCCATGGCCGTCTGCTGACTACCAGATGCACACTGGCATTTGCAGGTTCATGCACTCCCCATGCAATACCAGACAACACTATGCATTCACCCATGCAACTCTCCATGCAATCCGATGCAGCTCTAGCAGGTCCTTGTAACTCTCCATGCACTTCCTTGCACCTGCATGCATTATAACCCCATGCCAACCTGAATGCAACCCCGAATCAATTGTGTATGCCAGCCCCTGGTGACCCTAAAAACCCTATGTACATCCCGTATGCACCCCTCGTGCATCCCGCCCATACCATACACCTTCCCATGAAGGTTGTATGCAAGACCCAGGCCTTCATGAGGTCTCCAAATGTCCGCGTTCAGGCAGCCAATACGGCGTCTGCATCAAGGAATTAATGCGCAAGCTGGAGGACTCCCAAGTCCCAACGAAAAGCTGACCACAGGGAAAGTGGAGCTGCTGGCACACTAGGTGAGGGCGTCTTGCGCACGAGGGGGTATTTTTATAGGGTTTCAGTAACGTTGCAGCCTACGGTCGAAGGGACCTGCTGAAGCAAGCCGTAATGCTTGGTACATCTGTTCATAGGCCGGTCATCAATTTGTCCTTTCGTCGAAGCTGTGGTATAGCCAGGCCATGCACGTGCCTACACTGACCGCGTTTCATATGTTTCCTTAGCTATCCTCCTGCCCCTGTCCCCTGATCCCCCTCCTGCTCTTGCCCCTGACTCATCATCCCCCACCTGCCCCTGCTCCCTTGCCCCCCTCATGCTCCTGTCCCTGCCCCCTTGTCCCCCTCCTGCTCTTGCTCCTGCCCCCTTGTCCCCCTCCTGTCCCTGTCCCCTCATCACCCTCATGATCCATGTTCCTGCCCCCTTGTCCCCCTCCTGCTCATATTCCTGCCCCCTCGTCCCCAATCTGCTCATGTTCCTGCCACCTCATCCCCCTCCTGCTCATGTTCCTGCCCCCTCGTCCCCTCCTGCTGCAGTCCCTGTCTCCCGTCCTCCTCATGCTCTTGCCCCTGCCCCTCGTCCCCTCCTGCTCCTGTCCCTGCCCCCTTGCTGCGTTTGGCAGGCTGCTGGGAGCGGCACCCCGTGCAACAGCTGCAGCGGTGGCGGAAGTAAGAACCCTCGTCGCTGCGCTTGACTGTACGCTTATAGGAGCACAGGGTGCAACAACAGCAATGGTGGCAGCAGAAGGGATCCCCCTCACTGCGCTTGGCATGCCTTTGAGAGCGGCACCCGGCGCAACAGCAGCAGTGGTGTCAGCTGCAAGGCCCCCCTAGTTGTGCTTGGCAGGCCACTGGGAGGGGCACCCGGCCCAAAGACAGCAGCGGTGGCAGATGCAAATCCCCCCTCGCTGCGCTTGACAGGCCGCTGAGAGCGGCACCCAGCGCAACAGCGGCAGCGGTGGCTGAAGCAGGGCCCTCCCTCGCTGCACTTGACAGGCTGCTGTGAGCGGCACCCAACACAACTGCAGCAACAGTGGCAGCTGCAAGGCTCCCCTCGTTGCACTTGGCAGGCAGCTGGGAGCAGCAACCAGCGCAATAGCGGCAGCGGTGGCGGAGGCAAGGCCCCCCCTCGCTGCGCTTGACAGGCCGTTTGGAGCGGCACCCGGTGCAACAGTAGCAGCGGTGGCAGCAGCAGGGCCTCCCTGGCTGGGCTTAAGAGGCGGTTGTGAGCGGCACCCAACGCAACAACGGCAGCGGTGGCAACGGCAGGGATCCCCCTGCTGCACTTGGCAAGCAGCTGGGAGCAACACCCGGCGAATCAGTGGCAGCGGTGGCAGCGACAGGCATCGTCCCCGCTGCGCTATGCAGGCAGCTGGGAGCGGCACCCGGCGCAACAGCAACAACGGTGGCAGCGACAGGGATCCCCTCGCTACGCTTGGCAGGCACCTAGGAGCGGCACCCGGCGCAACAGCGGCAGCGGTGGTAGCGACAGGAATCCCCCTCGCTGCGCTTGACTGGCCGTTGCGCTTGGCTGCTGCGCTTGGCAGGCAGCTGGGAGCGGCACACGGTGCAACAACGGCAGCAGGGGCAGCAACAGGGATCCCCCCCGTTGCGCTTGGGAGGCATGCACCTGGGAGCAACACCCGGCGCAACAGCGGCAGCGGTGGCAGCGACAGGATCCCCCTCAATGCGCTTGACAGGCGCTTGACATTACTGCCAACATACGGAGACAGTTAGTGATTGTAATGGTAAAGCTCTCTTACACAGACAATCCGATTGGCAATACACATGCTAAAAGGCTTGTGCCGGACTGCAGAAACTCGGCACAGTGTGCTCTCACATCATGTTCGTTGCAATCTGGTCAAGAGTTCTGCCGGTAATATTCTTACACTATACAATCTCGAAGGCCATGCCATGACGTATGGTGGGACCATCGAAAGGCCATGTGCCATGTTTTGACTATTGTATCAATTACGTTACACATATTAATTGATTGGCTTCTACTTTGCAGCGCATCTTTGCTGTGTTATCAATGGCTATTGGGCTACAATCTCCTACTTGTGCACCATTATACTGCTACATGTATCCATGAAGGAACCTCATAACACAAGTTAGCTGGAACGGCAGCGATATTGATTGGCTTCCACTTTGCAGCGCATCACTGATGTGTTATCAATGGCCTCTGGGCTACTCCCCTACTAGTTCACCATCCGACTACATGCATCCATGAAGGGACCTCATAACACAAGTTAGCTGGAACGGCAGCGATATTGATTGGCTTCCACTTTGTAGCGCATCACTGATGTGTTATCAATGGCCTCTGGGCGGGCTACCTTAGTCCCCTACTAGTGCACCATCCGACTACATACATGTATCCACCCGGGCGTTGTTGGTGACTTCATTGACTTCATCAAAGATGTTAATATCCTCTTCCTTTATTACCTTGGTAAGCTGGAACAGATAGGATCCCAGGTCTTCTGCACTGGAGAAGAGGCCACCCAGGCCAGAAGTAAACAGTTCCTCTGCACTTTCAAAAAGCTCGACAACGTAGTACCCGCTAAGTTTCATAAATTCCCCTAGCTCTGGGGCTGTCAATTTGGAAAACTGAGCCAGCAGCTCGGCGACGTCCAGGTAAATACCCTCCACCACCTTAACGACTATGACGTCGTTGTCGATTGATATCCACTCCCACACCCCTTTCATACTTGACAAAAACACTGAATTCAGTGGTTTTGTCAGATATGAAAGAATTCATACGGTGTGGAACAGGGTGTGGACACGTATTTGCTATGTGGTTCCACCACTTGCACTTGCGCTAGCCTAACACAAAACCTTGTTATGCATTCGGTGTTTTAAATGGGAGGCAGTAAAAGCTTAAGATTATTCATCCAAGCAGGCGACAATGACGGTTCCTATCTCAAACCAGTCTTTCTAATTCGTCCCCCACCGACGTCCTTCGGATGTCCTTCGGATGTCCTATCCAAAACCACGGCCATTGTTTCTTACGAGCTATCACTTTCGATCAACGGAGAAGAGTGCACAGTGAATCCCCAGCAATTTGTCCAGCAGATATCGGACTTCTGTTGTGGTTCCAGCCACACTCTGGATTTCCTAGGGGATGCTATCGTCGACGGGGAGCGGCCCTCTATTACTGTCAAGGCTGCGGTGAAGCTTGCACTGCGTAAGTTTTGAAAGCTGCCAGATCAGCTCTGAGTGAAACGTGCATGGCATTAGTTTATGGGTGTACTATATATATTTATTCTCCGCAAATCCCAAAGGCGGCGCACTTCAGTGTGAGGGCCAGCAGAGCCGATCTCGCTCGCGTAAGGGAGAGGCAACGACGACATGAGACAAGAAACCCTCTGTCGGGGGAGTAATAAGGCATCATTAGTACTAGGGAAACGTAGCTCGTGCTCAGGAGTTTCCTCTTAGTGAGTAAGACAATTATTTATCAGTATGGCATGATATACCGGTATATGAACGATCATCTACTCTTCTCATCATGTATGTCTTCATTGTTACAGGAGCCAATCATTCTCGCATATAACTGCTGGCCAAGGGACGACGAAGGGTGAGTTTTATTTGCCACCTACTTCCATGTGTTGGCATGCACAACCAGTGTGGTGTGTTTGCATGCAAGCCCCAAAATGTCTGCCTTGCTTTGCATGTAGGTTTTACCTTGCACTGAAAGGGTATGCATCAGAACAAGAGGTATCAAATCCTGAAGGGGTCCACCTCATGCGTGAGATCTTCGAGGGGATCATCTATGCTGCCAAGAACGACGGCCCATGTCACAACAACTGCAACACCTGACATTATCCCCGCCGCACTGTCCGACTTGATGGCAGTGAGTTCCAGTTGTTGTGACTTGTTTGATTGAAATGAGTTTCTACAAAGGTGGGTCATGTATATTATCTGCTTTAATAGTTACACAAGAAATAAACCATGTTGGCCTAAACTAGCATTTGTATGCTTACAGAGAGCAAAAGCGAAGAGGACACTTACGTATCCAGAAGCAACACCGCCCACTGCCACGACAACAACTACCCAGATGATTCAGCAAGCTCAGCCAACAGCCCATGCAGCCGCCGCACCACATCAGCCACCCCTGGCAGTTCTGGCAGCCGTTGCACCTGAACAAGCCATGGGACCTTTGGCAGTTCCAGAACCAGCCCAAGCAGATCGGGCAAGCAAGAAGGCGAAGAAAGGCAGGAAGGGGAAGGATCGTGTGATGCCAAAGATGCCAAGCGCTTCCCATGCTGCTGCAACTGAGGTGGGAAAGAGGAGACAAGCCAACCTGGCAGCGAAGCGCCTTGGCCTTGGCCCGGGCGGCCCCGTGGCGGCGAAGGGTCACAAGATGGTCAGCCTCAGTCCCTCAACACGGCGGACATGGCCGAGCATGTGGAACCGGTAAAATTTTTTGACTCGCTTATCCTTGCGATATTTGTGTCTCTGATATTACTAGTTGTGATTGGTAAGTCCTTGCTACTTGTTATAATTTCATCGCATATCTTGAAAAATGCATTTGCTGCCTCTTTGTTGCCCTCAGGATGACGACTCTTCTGGTGATGGGGCTAGGCGAAACTTGCGTCCCCTTCAGAGACAGCAGTATGCTCTGATGAATGCTGGAGTAGCTGTTGTTGCTGAGGAGAATGGGTTTGGTGACTTGGAGGATGATGTGTCAGATAGTGAATAGTGGATCTTTTGCAAGAGGACAATTGGATATGATGTACTAAAATGAGTGTCGGCATGCAGCTTTAAGCCGCGCATTAAGGCAGCCTTAAAGACACCTTGAAGCGGATAAAGATTTGCTTTTCGTTTATAATGGTTATAAGGGGCTTATGACCACCTTATTCTGACTCTATAGATAAGCGTGTGTTAAGGATACAGAGTTTAATGGCATTTTAAGCCAGAGTTTAAAGGCAATTTAAGCCTGAGTTTAAGGGTATTTTAAGCTTGAGTTTAAGGGTATTTTAATTGCGCCTAACAGTGGTTATAAGGAGCTTAAAACCTCCTTAAAGACATATAAAGATTTGCTTTTCGTTTATAATGGTTATAAGGAGCTATAAGGACTCCTTAAACAGCCCTTATCCTTAAGTGATGTAATCCCCATGATTTGCAGTATTCTTATCATCGGCTTATCCCATGTAATACAAGTCTTATCCATCCTTATTCTTGCCTTATTGTGGCCTTATTGTCGATTATAAGGATGGATAAGGCATGGATATTCTTCACAGTGGAAGATAGCTTTTTAGCCACGCTCAGGCGTTTTCTTTCTTTCTTGATATAGTTGCTATGTGTTTAAGAGAAAGATTCTAGACAGCTTTGGCTAGGGGGTGTAATGGTCGTGAGCAGGGTTGTGAGGAGAACATTCCTTGGATGAATCCCAACATATATATATACAACGACCAACCAGCCAACAACCGACCCACTGCACCGAATGATATGAAATGCTTTCGACCAGAACTTCCTCAACATAAATCAATCAAAGCAGTATGTCTGACCTATTGGACGCTCAAGTTAAGATCATGGCGGATATGGACCCCGATCGCAAGGAACCCACAGTAGGTGCCATGTCAAAATCATTACCGGTATTGAATTTGAAAATCTAGCCTCAGGCCTGTCCAATCAAGCTCACTTAAGAATACGAACGGAACTGCGGCTCATTCATTTGACAGAAAGTTGGCTTGACAATCCATCATGCCATCACGCAGAGCAACGCATATTTCAAGTTTGAACCTCAAGCTTGTGCATGAAATAATACCGGTACCGGTAGAGCCAGAGTTTCCGCTGTGCACTGCATTGTGCATTTGATATTCATGAGAGAGATTTTTTTATTAACAGGTTGATATATCTCAATAAATATTTGACTGCTTGTTCTTTACTGTAATACGGTGATCCCTTCATTGTGCCTTTCCGAGCCAATCAGCCAAGAACGTTGACCATGTTGAGCCACCCACATCTTTAGAATCAGGCCTGATTCGATCTACATATAGTCCATGTCAACACAGCAGCCAAACACCAGCTCTTTATTTTCTCGGTCTTTCCAAATTTTGTGTAGGGAGCAAGCTCGTTAATTGCTGTCGTTCAGAGCATCGGCCTTGAGGTAGGTCACCCCACCCCGTCAGTATGCTTTGTGCTAAATGAGAAACATGGCGTTACTGTGCCTTGTCCACGCCCGCCTAAATTCAGATCCAGCATAGAAATCCTTCAAATCTGAATCCATATCCAGATAATCCAGATCCATCACGTAAATGCTGTTAATGCTGTGCACTTGCGTTGTTCACCCAAATCTAAGTCCAAATCCAGATCCAGATCCGGCATGTAATTGCGCTGCATGTGTGCTGTACACCCATACATAAATCCAGATCCAGCATATAACTCCTGTGCATGTGTTTTGCTTACCCATATCGAAATCCAAATCCAGATCCAGCATATTATTGCTCTATCTGCATGTGTGATGCTTACCCATGTATATTCCATATCCAGATGCATCATGGAAATGCTGCACATTTGTGTTGTTCACCCATATCTATATCCATATCCGGATCCAGCCTATCTGGATCTGGATATAGATATGGGTCACAGTATCTGCTATGTCACATGTGTACTGCTTACCCGTATCGAAGTCCAGATCCATCATAGAAATGCGATATATCTGTGTTTTCTCTCAAATCTGAATCCAGATCCAGGTCCAGCAAATAAATGCTATGCATTTATGCTGTTATTGACTTGATCTTACCCAATTTTGTTCAGAAAGCTAGTTCCTCCACTGCCCGCACCCCGGCTGTGTTTAAAAGCATTGGCCTTGAGGTGGGTCCCCCCATCCCGTAAGCTTTGTGCTAATTGAGGAAATGGCGTAACGATGTATTTTTAACCCATATATAAATCGAGATATAGAGCCATCATCCAAATATATGAATAAATCCATATCCAGATTTACCACCGATATCTTCATCCAATCCAGATCCCGCAAATAAATGAATTGCTTTTACTTGGGCGTTTACATGATAGCATCTTGTAAGCGTTATCCACAACATCGACGCAATTAACGCAATAACTCTCAATTTTCTCTGACCCAATTATGTATAGGCAGCGAGCTCGTCAATAGCCCGCCTCCCTACAGTTGCGTCAGAAATCGGCATCTAGGTACGTCACCTCAACCTATATGCCTAATCTGCTAAAGGGTACCGTACAACCGCTTAGGGTTCGCGCCCCCCCTCAAAAAATAGTTATGTTTTCCGTCGCGCAGCAGGTAATTTAATCGAACGCCGCGCATTACAGAAAATAATTGTAATTTCCGTATGCGCAACAATTTCAGCCAGTACGGTACAACTTACTTAAAACCCTCGTTTGATGCTAGCAAGGATAGTACACGGTCAGCAATACTCAGCATAGTCGTCATCCTCCTCGTCTGCCGGTTCATGGCCTCAGGAAACGTGTGGCTTTTGGGTCCCCGAAACGTCAGCAGTCATCAGCACCTGTCTCTGCCTCCAGGATCGAGCTTCGCTATGGGGACTGGCGGAAGGATCACTCGATGTCAAATCAAGCAGTCACACGTGAGCGCGAGGTTAATTTGACATTTGCTGTTTTTAATTCGAAGCGCGCACCCCCATACTAGTTGTTTGGGCACCCGACTGACACTCCGCACACCGACGATTTTTAAATTAATATTAGCGCGCAGCAATGTCCGCGCACCCCAATAATTAATTAATTACGAGCGAAGTCTAAGAGATTCTACGGTATTGCAAAAATGATTGAAGGTATTAAAGGGTCATGTAGGAAGGTCTGAAAGTGCAATTATCTTTGCAATTAGAAAGTTCCCAGCCGGCTGCTCCAATAGCCGGCTTGGAAGCCAGGATTCGGGCTTTGAAAGGATATTGAAATAATGCAGTTGCCTGCCAAGAAGTTTGTGCATGTGTTCTTCCCTTTTTGAATTTAATATGGATAGCGGGTGAGAAATGTGCCATCGAAATATTATCCTTGGATCGGCGGCGTTGACAATCTCAGTCAGAAATCAAGAGCTTTGGTTCATTGGCTGCCCTACATGCAGCACTGGACAATACTTAATTCAAACTCGAGGGAAGGCATTGCCTTGAACTAGCAGAACAACCATAGTTGAAGTTTTCAACCCCGACTAGTGTGACAATACCGGCACTAGTTTCCGTAGTGAATATTGATATTGAAGAGAGGGATATTTCAATAAATACGATGAGGAAACTCAAGAAATAATTGGATTGCCGGTTCATTATGGTGCTCCCTTGTATCCCTTGATTGTGGTGCTCTTTTGCGTGTGCCTTTCCGAGCCGATCAACCAAGAACTTTGGACATGTTGAGCCACCCACATCATTAAGATCATGCCTGATTCGGTAACCTTGTCAACACAGCAGCCAAACTCCAACTATTTATTTTCATGATCTTACCCAATTTTGTGTAGGGAGCAAGCTCTTTCACTGCCCGCACCCCGGCTGCCATTCACAGCATCGGCGTTGAGGTGGGTCGCCCCACCAAGTATGCTTTGTGCTAACTGCGCCTTGTCCATGCCCGCCTAAATTCAGATCCATCATAGAAATGCGGTGCCTTAGTGTTGTTCACCCATATCTGAAACCAAATCCAGATCCAACAGAATGCTGCACATTTGTTTTCTTCACCCATATCTACATACCATATCTGAATCCAGGTCCAGATCCAGCATGGAAATGCTGTGCATTAGTTCGACCATATCCGAATCCAGATCTAGATCCAACAGAAATGCTGCGCATGTGTGCTGTTCACCCATATCTGAATCCATGTCCAGATCCAGCATGGAAATGTTGTGCATTAGTTCAACCATATCTGAATCCATGTCCAGATCCAACAGAAATGCTGCGCATGTGTGCTGTTCACCCACATCTAAATCCATGTCCAGATCCTGCATATATGCATTGTATTTGTGCTGTTCACGTGGCTTTAGGGCTGCAGGATAAGGGCATGGCTTTAGGGCTGCAGGATAAGGGCGTGGCTTTAGGGCTGCAAGATAAGGGCATGGCTTTAGGGCTGTAGGATAAGGGCATGGCTTAAGGGCTGCAGGATAAGGGCGTGGCTTTAGGGCTGCAGGATAAGGGCATGGCTTTAGGGCTGCAGGATAAGGGCATGTATTTGTGTTGTTCACGTATTTCTGAATTCATATTTAAATCTAGCACTTCATTGGCGGATATTTACGTTGTCCCTCCTTATCTCAATCAAGATCAAGCAAAATAATTAAATGACTTTTTGCTTGGGGGCTTCTATGTTAGCATATTTTGAGCGTTGTCAAGACACTTCGATGCAAAAGCTCCTAATTTTCTCCATCTGACCCAATCTTTTGTAGGCAACAAAGCCTTTGCACTGGCCCCCCTCCTCCTCGCAGACAAACTCTCGCCTGCTGCCAGCAGTGCATGAGGGAACTATGAACCGGAGCGCTTCGAGCTCTGTTTCTGGTGAGTCTTGCAGCTGGCTAAGTGGATGCATGGGGTGGCTGCTTCGATTGTGTGCTGCCTTAGCTGCCTCGTGTAGAGTTATTCATACCTGCCCACATGCTCCCACAGTCCCACACATGTCCACACCAGTCCTTGCCTACCCTGCCCGTACCCATTTGTCCGATACTCAAGAGGAGGAATATTTATTCTGCGGCATGGATGAAAATGGCTGCTCGATGTTGGTTTCGAGTGGGCTGGCAGTCGTCCCGGCGGCCGGAGCTGGCTTAGGAATCGGATTGGGAGGCCCGTGCCTCTTTGGAATCACATCTTTCAAGGCTTGGTAAGTTAAACGGGTGATAGCAATATAGCATGATGATTTGTTTGCTTTGAAGTTGGACCTCGATCCATATCGCCAACAATGCTTGCCGGCACCCCACTGGGTTGTCCACTCCTCTCCCTAGAACTGAATCCTTGTTTGATGCAGGCTACCAACCCGGATAGCCCGGATCCTTCAATCACGCATGCCTTCTTGTCTGTGAGGCCCTCCAAAACATACTTGCCCCCCCCTCTATGCACTGCGCATGGGTATTTTTTTCTTTTCTGCGACACTGCCAACACCTATCAGCAAATACGTACACCTATGAAATGCTTTACATGCATGCAACCTCACAGCCACATACATGTCCCCCTCACCCTGCTATGTAGGGTACTTATGTGGCGGCACAACGGCTGCCGGGATGTATGCATGTTTATTCGCAATGAACCGCATGATATGCAATGATCTGCCGCGGCACTGCCGAAACCAGCACGAGTACATCTGCACGTGCGGGTCATGGATGCGCCCCAAATGCTCCCGCACCTGCTGTTGCGCCTGTTGCTGCAAGCGCCCAAAGTGCTGCCAACCCTAGGTATGTGCGGGAAACTATGGGCCGAAAGGCTGTAGCTCAGCTACAAGTCAGCCATTGCGGTCAGGTGTGCTAGGCATGTGATGCTTGCTCAAGCTTTCATGGTCAGCGGCTGGAGAGAGGGGAAGTTTTGCTGTCAGAGCAAGCATCACATGCCTAGCACACCTGACCGCAATGGCTGACTTGTAGCTGAGCTACAGCCTTTCGGCCCATAGTTTCCCGCACATACCTAGGGTAGGCAGCACTTTGGGCGCTTGCAGCAACAGGCGCAACAGCAGGTGCGGGAACATTTGGGGCGCATCCATGACCCACACAAGCAGATGTACTCGTGCTGGTTTCGGCAGTGCCGCGGCAGATCATTGCATATCATGCGGTTCATTGCGAATAAACATGCATACATCCCGGCAGCCGTTGTGCCGCCACATAAGTACCCTACATAGCAAGGTGAGGGGGACATGTATGTGGCTGTGAGGTTGCATGCATGTAAAGCATTTCATAGGTGTACGTATTTGCTGATAGGTGTTGGCAGTGTCGCAGAAAAAAAAAAAATACCCATGCGCAGTGCATAGAGGGGGGGGCAAGTATGTTTTGGAGGGCCTCACAGACAAGAAGGCATGCGTGATTGAAGGATCCGGGCTATCCGGGCTGGTAGCCTGCATCAAACAAGGATTCAGTTCTAGGGAGAGGAGTGGACAACCCAGTGGGGTGCCGGCAAGCATTGTTGGCGATATGGATCGAGGTCCAACTTCAAAGCAAACAAATCATCATGCTATATTGCTATCACCCGTTTAACTTACCAAGCCTTGAAAGATGTGATTCCAAAGAGGCACGGGCCTCCCAATCCGATTCCTAAGCCAGCTCCGGCCGCCGGGACGACTGCCAGCCCACTCGAAACCAACATCGAGCAGCCATTTTCATCCATGCCGCAGAATAAATATTCCTCCTCTTGAGTATCGGACAAATGGGTACGGGCAGGGTAGGCAAGGACTGGTGTGGACATGTGTGGGACTGTGGGAGCATGTGGGCAGGTATGAATAACTCTACACGAGGCAGCTAAGGCAGCACACAATCGAAGCAGCCACCCCATGCATCCACTTAGCCAGCTGCAAGACTCACCAGAAACAGAGCTCGAAGCGCTCCGGTTCATAGTTCCCTCATGCACTGCTGGCAGCAGGCGAGAGTTTGTCTGCGAGGAGGAGGGGGGCCAGTGCAAAGGCTTTGTTGCCTACAAAAGATTGGGTCAGATGGAGAAAATTAGGAGCTTTTGCATCGAAGTGTCTTGACAACGCTCAAAATATGCTAACATAGAAGCCCCCAAGCAAAAAGTCATTTAATTATTTTGCTTGATCTTGATTGAGATAAGGAGGGACAACGTAAATATCCGCCAATGAAGTGCTAGATTTAAATATGAATTCAGAAATACGTGAACAGCACAAATACATGCCCTTATCCTGCAGCCCTAAAGCCATGCCCTTATCCTGCAGCCCTAAAGCCACGCCCTTATCCTGCAGCCCTAAAGCCATGCCCTTATCCTACAGCCCTAAAGCCATGCCCTTATCTTGCAGCCCTAAAGCCACGCCCTTATCCTGCAGCCCTAAAGCCATGCCCTTATCCTGCAGCCCTAAAGCCACGTGAACAGCACAAATACAATGCATATATGCAGGATCTGGGCATGGATTTAGATGTGGGTGAACAGCACACATGCGCAGCATTTCTGTTGGATCTGGACCTGGATTCAGATATGGTTGAACTAATGCACAGCATTTCCATGCTGGATCTGGACATGGATTCAGATATGGGTGAACAGCACACATGCGCAGCATTTCTGTTGGATCTAGATCTGGATTCGGATATGGTCGAACTAATGCACAGCATTTCCATGCTGGATCTGGACCTGGATTCAGATATGGTATGTAGATATGGGTGAAGAAAACAAATGTGCAGCATTCTGTTGGATCTGGATTTGGTTTCAGATATGGGTGAACAACACTAAGGCACCGCATTTCTATGATGGATCTGAATTTAGGCGGGCATGGACAAGGCGCAGTTAGCACAAAGCATACTTGGTGGGGCGACCCACCTCAACGCCGATGCTGTGAATGGCAGCCGGGGTGCGGGCAGTGAAAGAGCTTGCTCCCTACACAAAATTGGGTAAGATCATGAAAATAAATAGTTGGAGTTTGGCTGCTGTGTTGACAAGGTTACCGAATCAGGCATGATCTTAATGATGTGGGTGGCTCAACATGTCCAAAGTTCTTGGTTGATCGGCTCGGAAAGGCACACGCAAAAGAGCACCACAATCAAGGGATACAAGGGAGCACCATAATGAACCGGCAATCCAAATATTTCTTGAGTTTCCTCATCGTATTTATTGAAATATCCCTCTCTTCAATATCAATATTCACTACGGAAACTAGTGCCGGTATTGTCACACTAGTCGGGGTTGAAAACTTCAAATATGGTTGTTCTGCTAGTTCAAGGCAATGCCTTCCCTCGAGTTTGAATTAAGTATTGTCCAGTGCTGCATGTAGGGCAGCCAATGAACCAAAGCTCTTGATTTCTGACTGAGATTGTCAACGCCGCCGATCCAAGGATAATATTTCGATGGCACATTTCTCACCCGCTATCCATATTAAATTCAAAAAGGGAAGAACACATGCACAAACTTCTTGGCAGGCAACTGCATTATTTCAATATCCTTTCAAAGCCCGAATCCTGGCTTCCAAGCCGGCTATTGGAGCAGCCGGCTGGGAACTTTCTAATTGCAAAGATAATTGCACTTTCAGACCTTCCTACATGACCCTTTAATACCTTCAATCATTTTTGCAATACCGTAGAATCTCTTAGACTTCGCTCGTACTTAATTAATTATTGGGGTGCGCGGACATTGCTGCGCGCTAATATTAATTCAAAAATCGTCGGTGTGCGGAGTGTCAGTCAGGTGCCCAAACAACTAGTATGGGGGTGCGCGCTTCGAATTAAAAACAGCAAATGTCAAATTAACCTCGCGCTCACGTGTGACTGCTTGATTTGACATCGAGTGATCCTTCCGCCAGTCCCCATAGCGAAGCTCGATCCTGGAGGCAGAGACAGGTGCTGATGACTGCTGACGTTTCGGGGACCCAAAAGCCACACGTTTCCTGAGGCCATGAACCGGCAGACGAGGAGGATGACGACTATGCTGAGTATTGCTGACCGTGTACTATCCTTGCTAGCATCAAACGAGGGTTTTAAGTAAGTTGTACCGTACTGGCTGAAATTGTTGCGCATACGGAAATTACAATTATTTTCTGTAATGCGCGGCGTTCGATTAAATTACCTGCTGCGCGACGGAAAACATAACTATTTTTTGAGGGGGGGCGCGAACCCTAAGCGGTTGTACGGTACCCTTTAGCAGATTAGGCATATAGGTTGAGGTGACGTACCTAGATGCCGATTTCTGACGCAACTGTAGGGAGGCGGGCTATTGACGAGCTCGCTGCCTATACATAATTGGGTCAGAGAAAATTGAGAGTTATTGCGTTAATTGCGTCGATGTTGTGGATAACGCTTACAAGATGCTATCATGTAAACGCCCAAGTAAAAGCAATTCATTTATTTGCGGGATCTGGATTGGATGAAGATATCGGTGGTAAATCTGGATATGGATTTATTCATATATTTGGATGATGGCTCTATATCTGGATTTATATATGGGTTAAAAATACATCGTTACGCCATTTCCTCAATTAGCACAAAGCTTACGGGGTGGGGGGACCCACCTCAAGGCCAATGCTTTTAAACACAGCCGGGGTGCGGGCAGTGGAGGAACTAGCTTTCTGAACAAAATTGGGTAAGAACAAGTCAATAACAGCATAAATGCATAGCATTTATTTGCTGGACCTGGATCTGGATTCAGATTTGAGAGAAAACACAGATATATCGCATTTCTATGATGGATCTGGACTTCGATACGGGTAAGCAGTACACATGTGACATAGCAGATACTGTGACCCATATCTATATCCAGATCCAGATAGGCTGGATCCGGATCTGGATATAGATATGGGTGAAAAGCACAAATGTGCAGCATTTCCAT
The DNA here is from genome assembly GCA_037349105.1 of Limnomonas spitsbergensis. Taxonomy (NCBI): domain Eukaryota; kingdom Viridiplantae; phylum Chlorophyta; class Chlorophyceae; order Chlamydomonadales; genus Limnomonas; species Limnomonas spitsbergensis. The sequence continues at coordinate 1,103,751 of JAYJMM010000121.1, forward strand.
GATGCATCTGGATATGGAATATACATGGGTAAGCATCACACATGCAGATAGAGCAATAATATGCTGGATCTGGATTTGGATTTCGATATGGGTAAGCAAAACACATGCACAGGAGTTATATGCTGGATCTGGATTTATGTATGGGTGTACAGCACACATGCAGCGCAATTACATGCCGGATCTGGATCTGGATTTGGACTTAGATTTGGTTGAACAACGCAAGTGCACAGCATTAACAGCATTTACGTGATGGATCTGGATTATCTGGATATGGATTCAGATTTGAAGGATTTCTATGCTGGATCTGAATTTAGGCGGGCGTGGACAAGGCACAGTAACGCCATGTTTCTCATTTAGCACAAAGCATACTGACGGGGTGGGGTGACCTACCTCAAGGCCGATGCTCTGAACGACAGCAATTGACGAGCCGGTACGGAAACACGGTACGGGAATACGGTGCGGTACGGTACGGATACGGTACGGACAAAAGGGACGGTACGGTAGGCCAATACGGTCCAAGATTTCCCCCATTTTCAAGGCTCAGAACAGCAGGATCCACACAGAGAAAGACATGCATGCAACACTCACATGACTGTTTGATCCCATGCACATCCTGACATACTGCATGGCTGCATGACAGTCCCCATGCAATTTTTGCATGGCCCCCAAATAACCACCAAGGATCTCCATGCATGCATGCAGATTTACCAGGCTGACATGATAGGAGAAAATATGATCATTGATGCAATCCCAAACTCCTCACAGATCGCCATTACAATGTTCCAACATGCCATTCAGCATTTCTGTAATTCAGCTAGTCCATATAAACGCTACCCACCAGCATGGCACATCAAATTTTACATGTATGAATATAGCAATAGAAACAAGAGGCCTCAGAATCACCTTGCATAGTTGCTGAGTTGCATGGCATGCATGGAAATCACTTCGTAAGGAGACACGGAGCTCCTGTGTCCTGGACTCATGGGCTCCTACTCCTCCTGGCCTCCTGCCCTCCTCCCTCTATGCAGCTTTGGATTGTGACTTGGTGCCAAGTTCTGTCTTATTGCCACTAGGTTTTGGGTTAGACTTGTACTTTCACGAGCAACGAATGCCTCTTCACCACTGGAAGCGAGCGAGCTTACGTAGATTTTGATGCCCTGGATGTGTGGACTGTGGACGGTGTGGATTTGCCAGACGAGGGAGACGATCACACGACATCACCGCAATATGCCTGTATCACCCGTCCTAACGTCTTACACGCCGCAACTTGTCCTGTTATGCCCGCAAGGTGATTGGTAAATCGCGTAGTGTTGACGATCATATAATTACAAAATTTGTATCGCCCATGCTTGGCCTGGCTGGCCAACCTTCGATGACGGCTGCAAAATCCAATGCGAATCAGCCGTGTACGCTGCATTCCTGTTCTCAGCGCTACCTCCATCGCTCTCATGCAGTCATGCAGTGCAGGGAATGGCGACCGTACTTGGCCGTGTTGCAAACGGTACGGTACGGTACGGATACGGTACGGGATTTTAAGCCAATACGGCCCGTACTGGGTAACCCTGCCGGTATTATTTCATGCACAAGCTTGAGGTTCAAACTTGAAATATGTGTTGCTCTGCCTGATGGCATGATGGATTTTCAAGCCAACTTTCTGTCAAATGAATGAGCCGCAGTTCCGTTCGTATTCTTAAGTGAGCTTGATTGGACAGGCCTGAGGCTAGATTTTCAAATTCAATACCGGTAATGATTTTGACATGGCACCTACTGTGGGTTCCTTGCGATCGGGGTCCATATCCGCCATGATCTTAACTTGAGCGTCCAATAGGTCAGTCAATACATTACCGAGAGATCACGGGACCAAATGGGGCGGGATAAAAGAAATAGACAATACCCTGTTCGATGACAAGGAAGCTCGTTTCAAAAAGGTCCAAGATTTGTGTGCAGCCAAGGGCGCTCTCGAGAGCGCCCATCCCGACCTCAGCCCTGACGACCCTCGTCTACTCATCGTGTGCTTCGAGCTTGGGACGGCCGAGGTTCTGTGGGCCAAAGCCTTGCAGCGCTATATACGGGCGGTCAAGCCCGTGGACATGACCACGAGGATCACGGCGCTCCAGGGCAGCATCGACGACCTCAACGCGTACATCCAACAGGTCCAAGTTCAACTAGACAACTCCGCAGTTCGGTCTGCAGGTACATGACGCCCAAGGTTTCCCATGCACCTACCTTAATCAACATGGGGGGCACCTTTGCATGGGTTTGTCGTGAGGGTATCCTTGCCTGGCCCCTACAGTGTGATTGAATCCACAAGTGGCTAATCTAGCAGCCACCATCTGCTGGCCACACACCATGCACCCGGCCATAGGCAGGTCACCTAGCTCCACTGACATGTAGTTGAATTAAGCCCCCTCCCCCATGACTCGTTGATCGGACAGATGCATGCCACGTTGCACAAGCGTAACCTTGTTCAACAGGATTTCACATCCATTCTGCATGTAACGGTGCGGCTGTGGCTTTGGCCTAGGTTGTGTTGTTTCCAGAACTCTCACACACCCCATGGGGCATGGCTTTATGTCACTCCCATGATGCATCTTACCAATGTTGCCTATTTAGAGACAATGGCATAATTTGCATACAAAGGCTACTGCCAGGCTTTTTAGCTCTTGCCTGAAATAAGGGGGCACTGCTGGCTAGAGAAATGCTGGAGGCCCTCTCGATAATAGCGCCACGTCACGATCCCGGTCCTCGGCCCATGTGTGGCTATAGTACCGAACTGAAATTTATGCTCTCCATCTCAAGTGTGCTTGTTGTAAGAGAACGGCGGGGTGGCAATCGTGTTGGACTGAGTGTGAAAACATGTCGCTGGTATCATGCATGAGACAACAAGCTAACGCCAAGGGAGATACCTGCCTTGAGCTCAGCGCACGCACCTGCTTCGCCGCCCAGCTCAGACGAGGCTACGCTCGCACCTGCTTCACCGCCCCGCTCAAAGGAGATGATGCAAGAGGACGTGCTCACAACAAGGCTGTTTCTGAAGGGATGGTGGGCCAACTGCGCGTGGCCAACTCGCGGGGGCACTGGCAAGCGAGCCGCCATGCAAGAACGCAGGCCACTTACCCCAAGACATGTAGGTGCGGCATCGCAAGTGGGGCTGTCGGACATCCTCACGGTGCCACCGCTGCTCGACCAGCATTAGAGTTGGACAGCATGCCTGAGATGCAGTCCAGCCGGATGAGCGGATATCGATCGTTTCCAACACCCGTCTTTCCATGATTTCAATTCCATGTGTATGAATGACCTATGGGGAGTTCTAGGTGTGCTTACTCCCAGACTCTGCTCCCAGACAGTGCCTCTCGTTTTCAGCTTCAAGTTCACCTTCGGCGGCTGCCCCGCGGCCAATGAAGGCTTAAGTGGGACCGGCCAAGAACTGGTGGCAAAGGCAGCATAGCTGGTCACAAATGGGGCCTCCGACCAGAAGCCAATGTGTAGCTGACATGTGCCTCAACCACTAACAAGTAATATTGCTCCCAGAGGACATTATGATTTAAGACAATGTTGCATGTCATGGATTGATCGCGCCATGCTTCACCACCTTCACGTGTACGATATGAGCCACTGCTTGGCCACCTGAAGATAGATAATGTGCCTTGCACCACTTACTTGACACATGACAACTTGCATTCCCACTCACCTTGCACCTGACCACTCATCTTGCCACTCACTTGGCCACTGGTATGTGTGTTTGACCACCTTCTAGCTGCATGATGTGCCTTGAAGGGGTCCCGTGCGAGATATGGAATCAGACATACGGTATATAAACTGTTTGTCCCGGGTCTTAGGTTATGTTTTGTGTCCATGTTGCTGGTTTCCCCCTGGTCCGCTCTGCTACCTGGACCCTACCCTTCAAAAAAGGCTTTGGGTGGTTGTGTGATCTGTGTGAGAACAACATAGATTGTATGTCTTGCATGCAGCCATGGATTGTCTTCAATTCCGCCTATCGTACAAGATCTGCAGAGGCCATGCTAAGCACGGTTATAGCATCCCTAGTATTTGGGGAATGCGATAGTTGGGACTCAACTAAAATAGTAAATGATACCTCCTTCTTTGAGTTTGCTTCTTGGAACCCGTAACTTCTCCACCCAAGTCATGCGTGGCGTTTGAATGTTTGTTAAGAGTTGTGTATCTATTACAACAAAATAGCCATCGGTTCGTTTTTCACTGTTATATTTTGCCAACAAATTCCAGTCTCCTTGAGTGCGTTATCAGATTCACAACTCGGTTTGTGTTTACGTGCCTCTTTGCGAAACTGTCTTAGCATGGATTTTGTAATCGTGCTTTGCTTCATGTTTAGGGCCTTTTGCCTCCCCCCTTCGTAAGTCATCCAGAATTTGCTGTCCAATATGTATGTCTAACAATTCCAAATTTGTTTTCAAATAATTTTGCATGTCTTTTATTTTTGACATGAAAATAGGGATAAAGGAATGGCGAAAATAAAAAGAAGGGTCCGGAGGTAGGGCTTTAATGCGTATTCTCATAGTGTTTCACCCGTCTGGCACATGCCCCTGCCGTTGCTGCCTGGACAAAACAACATACATAATGCAAACAACAGTTAGAATAATTGAATATGGGGTGCATTTACAAAACTAAAAACAAACTAGGCTACCACACCAGATGGACAACAGTTGGATGCCGACAGGCTGAGCCGTTTCGAGCTTTTCGAGCAGGGCCCATAGGTTAATGACGTTACATCTTTGGGCCCTGCTCAAAAAAGGCTCGGCATGGGCGCCCAACTACTAAGGTGGGAGGAAAGATGGAAAGAACCACATAAGGGGGCAGGACAAAAGAATGGAGAGAAAAGTGGGAAGTACAGTGAAGGGACAAGACAAACGGATGGAAAATAAAATATAAAGGAAGTTCACACCTCTGGAAATGTTTACGCCTCGAAGGTATCTTGGGCATCCCACCCAAGCCTGCCCTGGTACAATTCTAAAGAGGCTCTAGCACCGATCGGAGGACCTGCCCATCCCCGCTCTCTTGTTAATGATCCTGCACGCTGGAGAATTGAAAACAAGCACGCAGCGCATCCTCCACATGGTCGCCGTCTCCCCTAGCCCAACATCGCAGGCGGCACCGTCTGTCATGCTATTGACCATTGCGCTGTCCTCTAGTGTCAGCCGTGCTGACAGCGTCGAGCTGCAGCCACAAGTTCGTGCGCACACAAGCACACTCCTTTTGGCAGGTGCGGCCCCTGGCCTGCGCCGTAGACTGAAACCAGGTGCGGTAGGCAGCCGCATACCTGTGTTCAGCGGCAGGATCTCTGGGGTACCCTCTGCCAGCTGCATCAAGTTGCGCCCGCTGTATGTTGTATCAACTAGCGTTAGCACCTCTCTGACAGTGGCTGTAGGTCAGTTGCTGTTTGACGCAGTTTGAGATTGGCTGATCCCAGCTCCAACTCCATCAAGGGACCTAGCAAATCACTGCACCAATTGCGCCCTTCGGTGTCCTGCCAGACAGCGAGCTGCATGTCGGCCGCCATGGCTGCCGCCGTGAGTGGGCTGTCTTGCAGTGCTGCTGGTGCGACCGCTGCATTGTAGAAGCGAAGTACATGCTGCCACCAACTTCGCTGTAACAGCTGGATCTGCAGCTCCCTCATGACCCCCCAACTGGCAGCGGAGGGAGGTAGCCCTGCAGCCTCGCGCAGATGCTGGAGAAAGCTGGACTGCATTTTGCTTTTGAGGCAATGCCGCAAGGCTCATAGATGTCCATGGTTATAACCTTGCCTGAAGAAGCGTTGCTGGGTCACGCGATTTGATTTGCGATGTTAACCCAGCACTCACTCATGCAGCAGATGAACAGACCAATGGAGTTGTGCATACCGGCAGCATCTGAGCCTCACAACCATATCCTACCTGATATCTTGACCCATGTTTGTAGGATGGACAGATTTTGAGCGCGCGGGGACAGCTGATGTACCGTATATCCTAGCTAAACGAATAGAGGTGACGCACTCTGCCGGTTCTTTCACCTCGGGGTTCGAATGCTGTACAAACTACAAACTGCCCAGGTAGTGTAATAGGACAGCCGATAGGCTGACCTCGTTATTAGCCTTTGTTATTGCGCTAGAAAAAAGAAAAAGAAAAGAGAACGCCGATGCGGCGTGGATTTTGGGAAGTACAGGTTGACGAGACGTCCAAGCCCCGGTCTGTATACCCTTAAAGGGAGAAAGGGGCTATGGCGGGTCAGTGAGAACAGGGGGAGATGCTGGACGGCAGTCGGGTGGACTGTTTTCAAGGTAACGGCGAAGTCGATGAATGGAATAGGCAGATTGGACAGTGTGAACTGCTAGTTGTTTGAGCAGTGGGGGGACGTTGAAGGGTGTGATACCAAGGACTGGAAAGAGGTGCATGATATCTTTATAGAAAATGCCAGAGCAACCAATGATGACGAGGTGAACATAGGGGTAGAGGATGTCTTTAGCATGGGGGGGTAACAGATATGTATGAGGGTGGGGGGCAGGAATGTGGAGAGGGTCTAAAACATGTGTAGTGAGGTTCCATCCTGCGGAGCGAAGCAATTGTACTAACTGTGCATGTTGTGTGGATTTGTGGGACAGGCAGAATTGTAGATTGGAGGTAAACCCGAGCTCAATAACATGGATGGTACAACGGTGTTGGAGGTCAAGAAGGAAGGCAGGGTCGGCAAGCCGGGCGGGAGGATAACTGTGGAGATCGGCAATGGTAAGGCCTTCAATTAAGAGGAGATCAGGACGAAGGCGGCAGAGTGTGGCAGGGGGGACAGCGGGAAGCATCCATTGCGGGATACGGGTGTCATAGACTCCTGGTGGGAGGGATGTAGCGGGTGTGGCATCCATAATTGTGAACATTCCACTCTTTGTGCCTCGGTGGAGGGAACGTTGGATGAGGCAGAGGGCCTTGTTGTGTCGGGAGATATAAGAGGCCTGCATACGGGGATGCCTGCATCTTCCAAACATGTGTCCCTGTGTGTCAGAAGTAGCGTCAGGTGGGCCAGTAGGAGGTGGTGTACATATGGGGCAAAGGCCATCGGTAAACGAGCGCACTGTTGTTTTGTAGGGAATACGGAAGAGTAGGAAGAGAAGTGCCCGTTTAGCTGTCCATAAGAGGTTGGCTCGCATACGGAGGATGCATCGCTTCAGAGAAAAGTGGCAAGCAGAAGACTGCCACATGTGATTGTTATACAAGGGTAAAGAGTGGGCATTTTCTTCGATTATGCGGGTATAAGTAGCACAAGATATGGTGGTGTCACCGTCCGTAACGTGAGGGCAAGAAGAGTGAAGGTGTGCCTTGATAGAGGAGGTGAGGTCAGAAGTGAACCAAGGGGTGTCGTTTGAATCCGTTTGAGTATCGTCTTGGGGTAGGCAAGGCCAAGCTGGGAGGGAAGCCATGTACTGGTTGTTGATATGGGAAAGGTTAAATGTACAAGTGCTGGGTGCGTCCAAGGCTCGTGTTGCTCCAATGTCAGCAAGTTCATTGCCGATAATACCAATATGTGATTTCACCTTCTGGATGAGCGTTGGTAGGCCTATGTTGGCCCGTGAAAGGAGTAGGCGGCGGATGGCCAGGAGAAGCGGTGCATGCTTGTCCTCAAGGAGATCATGCGGGTAAAAGACAGCTTTCTGTATGAGGTAAATGCTGCAAAGACTGTCAGTGAAGATAGTAAGGGAAGGGGCAATGGTCAAGGCGGGGCCAGAAGGTGTATGGGCATGATCGAGGGCTGCATGAATGCCTCCAAGTTCAGCCCTGGTGATAGTGTTCGTTTCACATTTTCCAGTAGGGTTGACCGTATGGGTGGAGCCATTGACAGTGAAGTAAAAGGCAGCCCCTATCAAGTTATTGCCGGCGTCATCCTGTATACAAGCTCCGTCTGTGTAGTATGCCGGAAGCAACGGCCAAGCAAGTGGATAGGTAGGGGGGTAGAGAGATCGGAGTTCATCGAAAAGGATAAGGGGGAAAGTGAGTGGGGCAAGTGGGAGAGGGGTAGGCGGGGTAGTGTGCGTGTGTAGGTGGGAGGCTACATAGAATCCAGCGGGGTGTTGCCATTTCGCATGCGAACCGGGAAGTTGGGATTGGCGCCGGGTGGGTGGGTGTGGTAGGTGTGGACGGTGGGCAGGTGTGGTGCCAGGTGGGTGTCCATGTCCAGATAGTGTGTGCACATTGGAATCGACTGGAGCAGTGGGAGGTGGGTCAGGGTAGAAGCGAGCGAGGCCCTCTGTGTTACCAATGACAAGAAGTTGTAGTGGCCATTTGGGAGTGCCGTATGTTGGTTGGGTTGCTGTGTAGATGTGTGCCAAGTGGTCCGGGGCTGAAAAGCGAAAGTTGGGGTCGGTATGAAGAGTCAGAACATGAACCATATTGGCATGGGAGGTCCAATTCATGAAAGATGAGTTCTTCCAAACTGGGGTAAGGATAATAGTGCATGTGGGTACCGTAGTCATGCTGGCGGATGAGACGGCCCAACGGATTGCCTTTGTGATTGTTTTCATCTTGAAGTCTGGATGAACGAACGAGCTGCTGGTCCAAGGTGTGGAGTATGCATTATGGAGAGCCCCAAAAAGACAATCGTGATGGTGGGTGGTATAGTATGTGCGTGCATGGTAGGAGACGTCGAGAGGAGATGCAAAACGGTGGAGATGGGTGGACATGTTATCTGAGAGCACTTGCATCATGGGTTCCGGGAGACACCAAGTCGTGTTAGGCGCGGTTCCTGTTTTGTGCTTGGTATGAATGGGGTATCGGGCAAGAAGGGAAGCAAGATCTTGCTCGAAGGAACCCTCAGAGTGGGCGAGGTGTAGGGCAGGAAGGGTAAGTTTCGTATGATCATAGCATGCACGAAGCCAGTGCAGGCGGCGGGCAGGGATGCAACCAACAAGAGTGCCATTTGGGCGGTATAGGTAGGCATAGTGACATTGCCATGGAAGGGGTTGCGGATCAGAGGCAGGGGCGGAAGGTAAGGGGGGAGGGTGTAACGGGCCGGAAGAGGGTGAGTGGAGTCCAATCTGGATAGTGAAGGAATGTGGTGGTATGATGTCGAAGTCGGGATGGACAGGATTTATGTTAAAGGAGACGTGTTGGTCGATGCATGAGTGATCTTGGTTCGCAGAGGATGGGACCCATTGGGTGCGGGGATGGGGATTTGTGGAGTGTAAACGCCAGAGCCCTTGACGTTGGAGGTTTGTGAGGCCGAGGTCAAGGGGACGAGTAGGGGAAGGAGGAAGCAAGGGACAGGCGGGGTCCGTATGTGGGTGTGCTTGGTCTGGTAATGTCCGCTTACGTGTGAGTGATGTACGGTTTAAGGGAGGGTGGTGTGGGGTAGAGGAACGATAGGGTGGACGAGACGAACGGTTGATCCAACAATCCTGAGCGAGTCGTGGGGGGGCATAGACGGGGGGGGGGCGGGGGAGGGGGGCATGAGAGGTCTAGAATGTAGTCATGATGATGAGGGAGTGGGGGACCTGGGGGTGCAGCCAGGTCCAGGACAAACAATGTGGGAGGAGGGATGTGGGGCAAGGTGGAAGGGACAGGGGGAGGAGAGGGAGGGGGGCATGAAAGGTCGAGAATGTAGTTGGGATGGTGGGGGAGTAGGGGGCATGGTGTTGTGCCCAAGTGTAGGACAAAGGGAGCATGAGGAAGGGGTGGGCTAGAGGGAAGGCCTGGGTTGGGAAAAAGCTCTGGAGCGCGGGTATGAGTACTACGGGGGATAGTGGGACGGGCGCGCTTTGAAGTTGCTTGAGGGCGTGGGGAGAAGCATTGGGGGAGGAGACCAAGGGCCTGGTCGGCACTGGGAGCAGACGCGATGTGGGGGAGGGTGGTCGAGACAACCTGAGGGAGTTGGGAGAAGTCATGGGCGATCGTGATGTGGCGCTGATGGAGGGGGAGTGCAGAAAAGCGCGTGTAGCTGAGGGCTTGGTCAGAGGGATGCCCATTAAGGAGCAGGGTGATACGGTTGAGCGAGACTTGGGCCTGTTGTATCCAACGACGGCGCGCTTTACCTTTGAATGTTGCAGACAGGTACGTGGATGGCTGGAAGGTAGAAATGTGAGGTCCAGTCATGACGGTAAGTGGTTCCAAGGACGTGATGCCCAGACGACAAAGAGGATGGAGTAGTTCTGGAGTGATGAGGAGGGTGGAACTCTGTGGTGTTGGAGTGTAGGGAGGAATAGGCATAAATGGCAGGGTAGTGTCAGGTGGAGGAGGTGTGGGTGAGAGGATGTGGGTCAGTTGTCGCCACATGGCATTGCCGAGGAGTTCTTGAACTCCAGAGGTAATAGGGGAAGGGCCTGATGAGCAACGATGGAGAGCAAGTTGAGCATGGTGCATGAGGGAAAGTTGACGCATGGGGAGCGGTAACGAGTGAAAAGTTCTAGTGGGTCGCACAAGCGACGTGAGGGGGAGTTGTCCATGAGTGTCCAGTTGTTGGTTCAAAACGCCAGAAGTGAGGGTTCCGAGGGAACCTTCATCGTTCAGGGCTCGGGTGAGGGTAAGGGCGGAAATCTGGGTGTAATCTGTCAGGAGGGAGGTGAGGCCAACACCCCCCCGATCTGTGGGTGTGAGTATAAGGGCGGTGGGGTAGGAGTGGCCAAGATTCATGCAAATTCGGAGGACTCTGGCAAGCAGGGTATCGAGTATCCGTATATCCACTTCTGAGAAAGGTGCAATGGATAGGGAATGCGTAATTTTAGGGCGAAGGACCCTGTTGATGATCATGAGAATGTGTTGGGGGGCGACATCGGCCATGATGAGGCTGCGTGATTTCGCTTGGATAGTGGCAGTGATGGCATCGAGATGATCTTTAAAGCTGAGAAGGGTGTTGATGTAAACACCAAGGTATTTGTAAGATTTTGAGGGAGGGAAGAATGGAAAGGGGATGCCGTTCACAAAAAAATTATTGTGTAGTTGGGCATGAAGGAGGGCGGTTTGCTCGGCAATAGTGTGGGCCAATCCTGTAAGAGCTGCATGGTGAGCCGCCCCAGTAAGTGCACATTTGGAAGCGTTGAGCGTTAGACCTGCCCATGTGCAATAAGCAGTGAGTTTGTGAAGTTGATGAAGGAGGCGAACGTGAGAATGCGAGAGAAGGGCCATATCATCAGCAAAGGCGAGGGTGGAGAGAGTGAGGGCACAAGGGTGTTTCATGCCTAGGGGGATAGCACATGAGGGGGTGAAGCCATGGCCACCAGTGTTGCACCATCTGAGACAAGGTTCCATGTAGATATTGAAAACCAGGGGAGACAGAGTGTCCCCCTGAATGGTGCCTCGACCCACAGGGATAGGATGAGTAGCAAGACCTGAAGACCGCTGGAGAATGATACGGGTAGAGGCATTAGTGTAGATGCCTTTGATGACATCGACAGAATCTTCAGGGTATCCTAGGGTATCCATAATACGGTAGAGCTTGTCATGGTTTATGGTGTTGAATGCGTTAGTGAGGTCCACATAGGCAATGTAGATATTGCGGTTGGATGCTTGGGCATCCTCTAGAAGATGTACAAGACGTTGCAGATGGCGAGAGGTGTTATGTTTAGCTCGGAACCCTTCTTGGGAAGGACTGAGTATGCAGTGGTCCTCAGAAAATTCAGATATGACAGTACTGACAAAACGAGTCCAAAGTTTGTAGATAGTGTTGTGCATGCCAATGGGTCGTTTATTTGTCAGGATAGAGGGGTCGTCCTTTTTATGGAGAAGAGTGGTATGTGAGACTTTCCATGTGTCTGGGGTAGAGCCAGTGACCCACATGAGGATAAGGAGGTTACGTATGGAGGACTTGAATGAAGATGGCATGATGCGAAGGAGTTCATTGGGGACACCGTCTGGGCCTGGCTTTTTATTGTTGGATAATTTGTGGAGGACACGATGAAAGAGGTGTGTTCGGGTGACATATGGACTAGCCAATGCGCGTGTTTGACTGTCCTTGATTGACCCTGTTTGTGAACCGACTACGGTCACTGTCGAAGCCGTACTTGGCGTGTGCTTGGCGCGTGTCAGGGTTCACTGAAAATATCCAGGCGCTGTCTTGCGGAAATCCAGCTTATCTCAGGAAGATATATTGTCACGTTTTTATTCTCACAATTGCATACGGACCTGGCCCATTTTGCTTCTCTCTCTGTCTGTCCAGCTCCAGAAATACAATTTCCGTTCGAACGAATTCTCACCTTCCATATCTCCGTTTGTGCCCTTAATTACTCCGTTCGCTACCTGCATCCTCAGTGATAAGGTAGATAAGGTTAACCCCGCGGGGACCGCCCTTTTTGCATGCTGTGTCAGGAAATCCCCCTTATCGTGTCGAGCATCCTGAATGAATTCCATTCCGGCTGAGGTCGTTCAAAATGGCTGAGGTCGTTCATGCCATCTGGAGTGTGCTGAACCTACTGGCGAAGTTAGAAAAACTAGCTCAATCCATCATTTAATAAGTGTTTCCAGTCACCCTCGCTCCTCAGCCCAGCCAAGGTGCCAAGTCCGGTCCTTACTTCGCATCAATCACTCGTTCGGTCGTCCTCAGGCAGTCATCCACTATATACATCTAAGGTGCGGCACACAATTGCATGGTAGGATGAGTGGGGACTGGGGGGAAGAGGTAGGGGCTGTGGCGCGAAGCATGTGAAATTGTGAACTGCAACTTTCTGGGGGATTTGTTTGTTTGAATCAAACCGTTTGATGGTCTATTTCTGCTGGGCAGTAGGGACAATGATCCGAGGCGGCGAGGCTGGTGGGGCATGCATGGAGACGGGCTGCTCGTTGCGGGATGGAAGCCTGGAGCGAGGGGGGCGATCTGCAATTTGCTAAGGGTACTGCTAGGGGTAAAGTAGGATCACAGATCCACAGGAGGACTTTCTTTTGCTGGGACTTGACAACTAAGGTGTGAGGCCGGCCGCCCAACCCTAGAAAGCCTGAGACACTAACACAAGAAAACAGCCCGGGTGCGCATGTGGCCCTCGTCGGCAGCTGAGAAAGGCGAGCAGGAACAGGAAAGGACTGCTGGTCAAAGACAGACATGGGAGTGCATGGTTCCATGGGTGTGGGCAAGGTGCCGTGGCGGTCCCTCAGAGCTGTTATGAATTAACCCTTCCAAGGTAGCACGATATGGATATGATATGATATGATATGAATATGATATGATATGAATATGATATGATATGAATATGATATGATATGGTGTTTTGACCATGTCATATTTTGCAGCCAAAAACATATTTAGCCTAAAAACTGCAGAATTGACAAAGGACGAGCCCATGCATTTGGTGGGTGCATTACCCTTGACCCCATTCACATACATACTGTCATGGCAGCATGCAGCATGCAAGCGCTCCCTCTGACCCCTACGGCCCAGGGGTCACCATGCGTCCATGCATCCACATTTTCCATGGTGAATGCTTTACGTGTTGCAAAATCTTGCAGCCACTAGGCCCATTATGGCGTAGAATGGTCGGCGTGGCAGACGAGCCCTATTCCCAACGCATTACCAATTCACCATACCCATGCCCATGCATGGATATGTTGATACCATATCATATCATATTTTACTATATCATATCATATTGCTGATATGATATGATATGATATGATGGCCCCAACGACTATATCGTGCTACCTTGAAATAAACCTAATCTGGGTGCAGCTGGTTGATGGGCACTGCATTCTGCTCATAGGGCTAATTACAGCTCGTGAGATCCATACAGTGCACCCCTCTGCACTTTTCCTGCGCCTGGTCACTTCCCTGTGAAAGTGTGCATTGCAATCTGCTTTATGCAATGAATGAGTGGGTTTTCAAGCGTTGGGCGGCCATTCTACCTCGCACTTAATTAAGTCCATGCAAAAGAAAAGATACATCCTCTATCCAGGCACCCCATACTACAAATCCTGCAGCCTCAAACCCAGGACCTGCTCTTTTGAATTCAAAACATATACATGTACCCTACTACCCATAAGAGAAAACGACCGTGAGGAAGTTGCTTCCTTCTTTTTGCCCCATGGTAACGGCGCGGATGTGGCTACGGCCCCAAGCTGCGTTGTTTCCTTAACTTCCACGCCCCAATTGGGCGTAGCTTTCTTTCTTTCTTTGTACCCTACTGCTCGCGAATAATCCAGCTTGCCACTCTCTCGACCCCATCTAGGTGAGGTTCGTTGGTGCGATTCTGTTGGAACTCTAATCCTCGTCAATCACCCACTACCGGTTTCCGTAAAAATATTTCTCTGGGGAGTGGTTATCTACCTACACATACTGCACATTAAAAGTGGTGAAGTCTCTTTAGTAGCATGGTAACAATATAACATTATAACAACATAACCACAGTTTAACTCAATGCCCAATCATTTATCGCACGAATTCGACGACTTCAGCCTGCAGCAGAAATTTAAAATTCCGACGGGCAGCAGCGCAGGCACTGGCAGGAGATCAAGACGGAAGGAACAGCAGCAGCAGCAGCAACAGCATCTCTCTGGTGAGTGGTTATCAACCTACACATACTGCACACCACGGGCTGCCCTGCATTGCCCTCTCTCAGTTCATGGGCTGGGCCTTAGCCCATTTCCCCACTCTCCATCTGCCCATCATCGTTGTGCGTGAACTGTAGTAACTTGATTAGGGGCAAAGGGGAACGGCAGGGCGATTTACTTTTACGTGATGGATGTCGATGTGAGTCAGCGCCACGTTTAGTCATGAATGCAAGGACGACTTTCTGCCAGTGGCCCTCCTCCGCGGCCGCCCCATCCCACCTGGCGTCTGACCATGAAGTGTCAGGCACACCCTGATACATATGTAGGGAGAGATGCTTTAGTTCGGCAAAGATCAGTATGCACACTAATTTTGTTTCCAGGGTGGCTTTGTGGCCTATCTCTAGGAGTTGAGGAAAAAAAGCTGTGACCTATAGGCCCGGCGTAGGTGTTGAATAGCCTCTGGGTGTGCTGAGGGGCTTTAGTGGGCTTGGTGAGCCTCGACCTGGGTGTGCTGAGGGACATTAGAGGGCTTGGTGAGCCTGGGCCTGGGTGTGCTGAGGGGCCTCAGTGGGCTGGGTGAGCCTGGGCCTGGGTGTGCTGAGGGGCCTGAGTGGGCTTGGTGAGCCTGGGCCTGGGTGTGCTGAGGGGCCTGAGTGGGCTTGGTGAGCCTGGGCCTGGGTGGGCTGAGGGCCTGGGTGGGCTGAGGGCCTGGGTGGGCTGAGAGCCTGGGTGGGCTGAGAGGCCTGAG
Source organism: Limnomonas spitsbergensis (assembly GCA_037349105.1). Taxonomy (NCBI): domain Eukaryota; kingdom Viridiplantae; phylum Chlorophyta; class Chlorophyceae; order Chlamydomonadales; genus Limnomonas; species Limnomonas spitsbergensis. The sequence continues at coordinate 1,118,964 of JAYJMM010000121.1, forward strand.
TGGGCTTGGTGAGCCTGGGCCTGGGTGTGCTGAGGGCCTGGGTGGGCTGAGGGGCCTGAGTGGGCTGGGTGAGCCTGGTCCTGGGTGTGTTGAGGGGCATTAGTGGGCTTGGTGAGCCTGGGCCTGGGTGGGCTGCGGGCCTGGGTGGGCTTGGTGAGCCTGGGTCTGGGTGTGCTGAGGGCCCTGAGTGGGCTTGGTGTGACTGGGCCTGGATGTGCTGAGGGTACTGAGTGGGCTGGGTGATCCTGGGCCTTGGTGTGCTGAAGGACCTTAGTGGGCTGGGTGAGCCTGGGCCTGGTGTGCTGAGGGGCATGAGTGGGCTTGGTGTGCCTGGGCCTGGGTATGCTGAGGGGCCTGAGTAAGCTGGGTGAGCCAGGGCCTGGGTGGGTTGAGGGCCTGAGTGGGCTTGGTAAGCCTGGGCCTGGGTGTGCTGAGGGCCCTAAGTGGGCTTGGTGAGCCTGGGCCTGGGTGGGTTGAGGGCCTGAATGGGCTTGGTGAGCCTGGGCCTGGGTGTGCTGAGGGGCCTGAGTGAGCTGGGTGAGCCAGGGCCTGGGTGGGTTGAGGGCCTGAGTGAGCTGGGTGAGCCAGGGCCTGGGTGGGTTGAGGGCCTGAGTGGGCATGGTGAGCATGGGTCTGGGTGTGCTAAGGGGCCTCAGTGGGCTGGGTGAGCCTGGGCCTGGATGTGCTGAGGGGCCTGAGAGGGCTGGGTGGGCCTGGGCTTGGGTGGACTGAGGGGCTTGAGTGGGCTTGGTGAGCATGGGCCTGGGTGTGCTGAGGGCCTAGGTGGGCTTGGTGAGCATGGGCCTGGGTGTGATGAAGGCCTGCGTGGGCTGGGTGGGCCTGGGCCTGGGCCTGGGTGGGTTGAGGGCCTGAGTGGGCTTGGTGAGCCTGGGCCTGGATGTGCTGAGGGGCCTTAGTGGGCTGGGTGGGCCTGGGCATGGGTGGACTGAGGGGCTTGAGTGGGCTTGGTGAGCCTGGGCCTGGGTGTGCTGAGGGCCTGAGTGGGCTGGTTGGGTCTGGGCCTGGGTGGACTGAGGGGCCTTAGTGGGCTGGGTGGGCCTGGGCATGGGTGTGCTGAGGGGCCTTAGTGGGCTGGGTGGGCCTGGGCATGGGTGGACTGAGGGGCCTGCGTGGGCTGGGTGGGCTGAGGGCCTGCGTGGGCTGGATGAGCCTGGGTCTGTGTGTGTTGAGGGGCCTGAGTCGGCTTTGTGGGCGTGGGCCTGGGTGTGCTGACAGGCCTGAGTGGGCTTGGTGGGCCTGAGCCTGGGTCTGCTGATGGGCCTGAGTGGGCTGGGTGGGCCTGGGCCTGGGTCTGCTGAGGGCCTGAGTGGGCTGGGTGGGCCTGGGCCTGGGTGTGCTGAGGGGCCTGAGTGGGCTTGGTGAGCCTGGGCCTGGGTGTGCTGAGGGGCCTGAGTGGGCTTGGTGAGCCTGGGCCTGGGTGTGCTGATGGCCTGAGTGGGCTGGTTGGGTCTGGGCCTGGGTCTGCTGAGGGCTTGAGTGGGCTTGGTGAGCCTGGGTCTTGGTGTGCTGAGGGGCCTGAGTGGGCTGGGTGGGCCTGGGTCTGGGTGTGCTGAGGGGCCTGAGGGGGCTGGTGAGTAAGGCATTAGGTTCTGGCACATTAAAGTGTTTGCACAAGCGATTGTTGACAAGGACACTGTGAAGGACACTGTGAAACTATTTACAGCAAAATGGAACAAAATCCTCAGTGAAACGAATGGGGTGCTTCCTTGCATCCCCTGGCAGGAAAACGGTTTAGAAATACAGACATACAAATGACATACCAAATGCAGCAACTCCTAGGATGAAATAAAAGTCTAATCCAGCAACTCCGGATGAAATAAAAGTCTAATCCAGCAACTCCTAGGATGAAATAAAAGTCTAATCCAGCCCGTAACATACAAAAACCGCCATATGCAATGTGGGCTGTCCAATCCGTACCAAGCGGGTTCGTGTTTAGAACGGTGCATACCCGCTGGGCCCTGCTAAACGCTTGGCCGCGTGGGGCTGGTAGGGAATGGCTAAGCTCAATTCCAGCTACCATGCACAGCCAGGACCATGGATCAGCCATGCTACCCTCCTATGTGAGGGGGCAGGAACATGGAACCCGGCGATCTAGACAGGGGGGGAGAGAGGATCGTGTAGCGGGTTGGATCTCTCAACCTTTGGGTATGGATGCCAAAAGCTGTCCAGTACTACCTGCCAAGCATGAGTATATATAAGGCACTGGTACATGCGGTGACAGCTCTCAATCAAGTCGACCTTGCTCACAAATCCACTTGGTTGTTGAATGCGCAGGATGGCTAGCATCGACAGACCTGACCAGCTCGGGGCAGAAGCAGCAGACCTCGTGACTGATGACATGGCCTCAATGCTGGTTCTCGACTCCCATCAACATGTTCCGCCACTACCTCATGACGTACTGGCTGTCGTGGCTTTCTCGCCTCCCATGCGTGGCCGCTTTCACAAAGCCGAGAGCAGCAGGGGACGGCTGCGCCTTACATGCAGTTTGTTTAATCGAGCGGTGTTGGAAAATGCTACCAAAGTTACATGGACCGGCTCCTCTTATGCAACGGCTGCTGCAGAGGTCCGCGAGATGGCTGGCCGCCTCCCAGTCAAGCTCCTTGCCAAATGCTACTCTGTCATGGCGCTAGATCTCAGGCACCTTCACATGGACAGCTTCATTGGATGCCCCCCAAGGATCCAGATCATCAGCGGCGGTCAGTGGGGCAAGTCGCCTGGGGACATTAGTAGGCATGAGGAGATAACTCGAGAAGGGCCACTATTCCAGTGTGTGGGCCTCTCTCCACTGGCAGCTTGCAGTGGGCTGCGGGAGCTCGACATCGACAACTTGCGCAGCCTGGTCAAGGATCTGTCTCCTTTAACTGCATGCAAGATGTTGGAGCTTCTCAATGTTCGCCACTCCCATGTGGCAGATCTGTCCCCTCTGGCGGCATGCAAGCAGCTCGCGAGACTGGACATCAGTTACACCCTTGTTGAGGATCTCTCTCCACTGGCCTCCTGCGTCGCTTTGACATATCTCGACATTTCAGACTGCTACAAGATCTCCAATGTGACTCACCTCCAGGCCTGCCTGAACCTGAGAACAATTAATTGCTCCGGCACACCAATCTCAGATCTATCCTCCCTGTCTGCTTGCAAGAGGCTACATTTCGTTACCTGCAACCGAGGCTTCCCTGGTCTAGAAGAAACATGCTGGACGTGGACCGACAAGGGTGACGAGGGCAGTTACATCCATCCCGATTTGCCTGGTGTTGACTTCTATGTTTGTGAGTTTTGCTGACAACGAAGACTATTGATTGCCTGGTGTTCGTACTATGGATGCGCAAAAGAAAAACAGCAGAGTTAATATTTTTCTTTTCAAGAACACTGAAAATCAAACCTGGCCAACATAACAGATGGACCACAGTTGGACGCCCTCGCGACTGAGCCTTTTCGAGAAGGGCCCAGAGGTGTGACGTCATTGATAGACTTGTTGATCAATAATTATTTGGCGGGCTGCATTGGTGTTGCGGTCCACACTCCACACTGTAACCACATTTTGAATAGGGCCAATAGGTGTGACGTCATTGAGTCCACACCACTTTCACACTCAGGGTTACCCATTACGGAGAAACAGTACGGTGCACTTAAGGGACAGACAATGGGGACAGTAGGGAAGGGCGGTACAACGTCCATGGGCAGTGCCCTCCACTGAATCTTCTGATTAATGTAAGCTGCACCTACACATTTTTGAGCAGGGCCCAGAGGTGTAACGTCATTGCCATGCACGGCTGTTGCTGCTTGCAGCTAGGCAGTATGGTTTTGCATGCTGCTGGACAGTACAGTGGCAGGCAGTACGATACCCAGCTGCAACACCTGCTGCTGTTGCTTGCTGCCGAGTCTGTTGGCTACTAGACACACGGATGACTTTGGCCAGCTGGCGGTGGAGCTCCATCCTTCGATCCCACAAAACAGAAGAGGGGTGAGTAATAAATTCAACGAGTTCGCTGTTATGGACGACTTTGGCCAGCTGTTGGTGGACCATCATGCTTTGAAACTGCCCATGCCTCCAATCAACGAGCTGGTTACATAATATAATGTATGAATGTCGTTTTGAGTGACTACCGTATCGGTAGTTTATTCAATCAGTTGGTTATACAATAAACAGTCATGTTCAGTGGCTTGGTATTCAACGAGCTGGCTATTCAGATATGTAGTTAGGGAGGAAGACAGGGAAGCATTCTATCAGACATACAGCCAGAGATAACTTATCTAGTCAGCAAGGCAAGCAGGTGGGAGGCCGGGCAGAAGGCAGGCAATCCGCTCCTTTATCTGAAGATGCAAAACACCATTGAGGTCAGGGGCAGGTTCAGACAGTAGCGCCGTCAGGCAAGCAAGAAGGCATGCAAGCAAGCAGGCAGGCGAGCAAGCAGGCAGGTGAAGAGGCAGGCCGGCAGACGGACAGGCAGACAGACATGCCATCAAGCAGGCAGACAGGCATGCCATCAGGCAGACAGACAGGCCATCATGCAGGTAGACAGACAGGCCATCAAGCAGGCAAACATACAGGGAAACCGCTCCCTACTCTGATTGTGTGACAAACCAGAGAGGTGAGGGGATCATTCAGACAGTAAATATTCTGGGAGTTAAGCATGTAGGCAGGCAAGCAATCAGGCAGACAGAAAAACTGGGAAACAGAACGGCCTGCATGCATGCAAGCAGGCCCTCTGGGAGGCAGGCAGGCTGGCAGGCAAGCAAGCCTTCTGGGAGGCAGGCAGACCGGCAAGGAAGCGGGCAGTCAGGCAAGCAAGCAGGCGGGCAGTCAAGCAAGCAGGCAGGCAGGCAAGCAAGCAGACAGGCAAGCAAGCAGGCAAGCAAGTAGGCAGGTAGGCAAGCAAGTAGGTAGGCAGGCAAGCAAGTAGGCAGGCACGCAAGCAGGCAGTCAGGCAAGCAAGCTGGCAAGCAGGCAAGCACTCCATGCCGGCAGGCAAGCAAGCATGCAAGCAGGCAGGCAGACAGACAGGCAGGCAAGCAAGCAGGTAAGCAAGCCAGGCAGACAGGCTACCAGGCAGGCAGGCATGCAGGAAAGCAAGCATGTAGGTAGGCATACAGACAGGCATGCAAGCAGGAAGGCAGGCAAGAAGGCAATCAAGCCGGCATGCAAGCAAGCAGACAGACAGGCAGGCAAGTAGGCAGGCATGCAGAACGTGACTCCTTAGTTGTTGCGAGTCGTGGGTTCAGTTTTGGTTTGTGACGCTGGTTAACCCCCTGCTGTCTCGCTCTACCTTGCCCTGGTGCGGAGCTTCCGAAGCGGGCATCCAATTTCTTGGGTTGTGTTCTAGTTTTGGTTTGTGACGCTGGTCCCTCTGACCTAGGGGCCCTTAGTTGACCCCGCCCTATCTTGTCTCGCTCTGCATGGCCCTTCCGAAAAAGGGTGTGGGTGGCTGCATTAAATTGCAACAACAACAGAAGCAGGGGGCGGTGGGCGAAAGGTCAAAGTGGGCTGAGCCTCAGCCCATGCCTCTGAGGGTAATCAGCATGGGAGGATGCTACATTAGCAGGATGTTGCTGTTTGAGATGTACGACGGATTCGAAGGCCGTGTTGAACACAGTCTGTGTACCGGATTGAGGGTGGAGGTGTCGAAGGTCGCACCTAGTCATCCCGCACGAACAAACCACTCGACGCGCGCAGACCTTCGCCCGACGATCCATAGAGTGCATGCAACCCTTGGAAATATTTGAAGTATTTCATCTCACCGTAACAGTGTAATTTGTGGGCGCTATCTTACGGTATCGGAACTCGATCGCTACATTGCACATGCCTTACAGGATTCCTACATGCTGATAGCTTCGTAGAGACAGCCAATTTCCTTTAATTAAATTAAATTTCTGAGACCGTGGCATGCATAGAAGGCCAGCCAGGAGGAAAGCGTAGGCGAGCGCATCTTGAAGAAAGTGCCGTGCCCGAGCTTGCTAAGCGAGCGGCGACGCTTATTCGCCCCGCGGCTACATCGAATCTCCCACATCGCACAGCATGATGGCCGACGACCAGAAGGCTTTGACCGGAGTGGTTGGGCCAGCTGCGACAGCAGCAGCAGTAGAAGAGGCAGCCGAAGCGACAAGAACAGCTTCGGCAGCGGCTGCAACTGCAACAGGAATACCAGTACTAGCAAGGGTGCCACCCCTGTTGCCAAAGAGGGCATCAACCGGAGAGATCGAACCAGCGGATGACCCACCTGCGGCTCCCTCTCCTGATCCATATTCAACCTCAGTGGCAGGATCAGCAGCTGCTTCCAAGTCACTGCCACAACTGCCAAAGAAGGCGTCATTTCTACCACTCAATACAGCAATAGCAGCGGAGGGCGGGGCAACCAATCCAGTCCACCCAGCATCTGTACCAGGTGATAAACAAGGACAGACTTGCATGGAGAGTGGAGACACATGCTTGGAGATACACGCATGGACACATACGCATGGCGACACATGCATAGAGATATACGCATGGAGACGCATGCATGGAGACACTCGCAAGGAGATACACGCATGGAGGCACATGCAAGGAGGCGGCATGCACATGATGTGACAGGCATGGAAACACGCGCATGGGGACTCACAAGTGGAGGCTTATGTATGGGGACGCATGCGTGGGGACACATGCATGGAGAGATATGCATAGAGAGACTTTATGCGTAGAAGACATGCATGGAGACACCTGTGTGTAGAGAGTCATGCATGGAGACGCAAGCATGGAGACACAGGAAAGGAGACATGCACGGAGACACATGCATGGAGACATATGCATGGAGACACATACATGGAGACACCTGCATGGAGACACCTGCATGGAGATACCTGCATTGAGACACCTGCATGGAGACATCTGCATGGAGACATATGCATGGAGACACCTGCATGGAGACACCTGCATGGAGACACCTGCATGGAGATACCTGCATTGAGACACCTGCATGGAGACACCTGCATGGAGACACCTGCAATGAGACACCTGGAATAAGACACCTGCATGGAGACACCTGCATGAAAACACCTGCATGGAGACACCTGCATGGAAATATACGCATGAAAATACATGCATGGAGACACGTGCATGGAGACACATGCATGGAGACATATGCATGAAGGAACAAGTGCTTGGTAAATACACACAGAGGCATATGCATGGAGACATGTTGTAAGACGCATCAAACCCTCCAAACTGTCCACCCCCATGTCTTCTCAAGCACTTCACTCAACTGCCACTCGGCCCTGATGCACCTTGTGACGGCAAGTGGGAGTCTGATATAAGTTTATCTGCTTTGTTCCCTCGATACCCCTGTCCCCTCCAATATGCTCAATGCTGTTGTATGCTTCCAGAAAGAAAGAAAGAAAGAACGAAAACTGCATGCTTCCTCAGGTAACCAAGTCGCTGCCCGCCTGGCTCCGCCTTACCTCGAGACGGCGTTTGGGGAGTCAGGACCAATGTCATTTGCTTTGTTTTCCCCCTCGATCCTCCTGTCCTTCCCCATATGCTCAATCTTGTTGCATGGTTGTCGCATGCTTCCTCAGGCGCCCAAGTCGCTGCTCGCATAGCCCCGCCTTACCTCGAGACGGCGTTCGGGGAGTCCTCACAGTCTCCCTTGAATGAGACAATCCTGCCGCCTGTGTACGATGACGGATGGATGAATGTGAGTGGTTTTGGGGGCATATTCCTATTTTCCTGGTTGTCATGATCCTGCGTACGTTGACGGATGGATGAATGCGAGTTTTTTTGAGAGTCCTCACAGTCTCCCTTGAATGAGACAATCCTGCCGCCTGCGTATGATGACGGATGTATGAATGTGAGTTTTTCTTGGGGGGGGGTTAACAGCATGAGGGCTCCATGTTGTTTAAGGTGCTTGAATGAGACCAAGGTTGGCCCCCGCAAACCCATAGGCCTAGTTCCTCCCGTTGTCACCCCTTTGTTTTTGCTATATTCCTATTTTTATATCTGTGAGCACGTGAATCTAGCCCATCTGCATCGTAGTGACCTCCCAAATCCTACCCCCCCCCCCCCTATCAATGGAGAGCAGGTGCATGAGAAGCTGCAGAACTCCAAGATTGGTCGGCGCAAGTACATACGCGAGACCATGAAAGAGAACCTCATTGCCAAGGACATTGCAGACATCAACTACGAGGGACAGGTGAGACACGCTATTTGTTAACACATTTTTTTGATACTGCCTGATTGCGGACATCAACTCCGAGGGCCAGGTGATCCTAGTTTAGGGTTTCGGGTTTAGGGTTAAAGAAACTACGCCCAGCAGGGGCTTTTGAGGGTTACGCAATCATTGCAGCATGGGCCCAGGCCGCGTCTGCGGCGCTTCCATCAAAACTCGTCTCATCCAGAAATACCTGGCCCTCCAGCTTGGTCTGAAGCTCCCATCCTCACGGCTCAGGCCTCAGGGACCCAACTCATGCAGCCCTTTTGCAGCAGCAGCCTTTGGTGGTAACTGCGCAGATGCGGCCTAGGCCCATGCCGCACTGTTTCCGTAACCCTCACTCCTCTGCGGGGCGTTGTTTTCTTTCTTTATATGCAGCCCTTTCGCAGCAGCAGCTTTTTGTGTCTGCAACCATCTATCAGAGCAAGATACAACTCCAAATTGATATACATGCCTGTCTGAAGGGGGACTTGATTCCCGAGTTTGGTCAGAAATTCTACGCGCACGGCCTCAGACCCCAAATTATACAGCAACATCCTGTTGCCCGTATAATGATGTTTTTTGTGCAGCATTCTCACTCCTCCCAATTAAGTCACGTACCTGTCTACAGGAGGACTTGAGCTCCGAGTTTGGGCAGAATTCAACCCGCACGGCTTCAGACCCCAAATTATACTTGCAGCCCATTTTGCAGCAGCAGCCGTTTACCCGTATAAGATTGAAACGTGTGCCTAGACCCTAAACCCTAATCATCTATAGGAGGACCTGAGCTCTGAGTTTGGCCAGAAGTTGTACCCGCACGGCTTCAGACCCCCAAATTATACAGCCCATATCCAGCAGCAGCCTAATTATGTTTTGGCGCAAGATTCTCACCGCCCCCAATTAAGACTCCTGCCGGTCTAAAAGGAGGACTGCCTGCCTGTCCACAGGAGGACCTGAGCTCCGAGTTTGGTCAGAAGTTCTATCCGCACGGCTTCAGGCGTGAGGGCTTCAAGGTCCAAGATGCTATTCGGCGATGGTTCCGCTGGTACGAGACGGAGGAGGGCGTGTACCGCCAGCTGCTTGCTGAAAAGGTGAGACCTGAGCCCTTGACCCTGCATCCTGGTATCCTGCTATAAAAGGATAATAATGCGTGCAAGAAACAACTGCTGGCATCGACGGTTAAGACACCGTTCAAATGCCATTTAAAAAGCCATTTATTACCGCTGGTTCCTCTGGTACGAGACGGAGGAGGGCCTCTGGAGGAGGGAGTGTACTGATGCTGGCTGAAAAGGTGCTGCTGGCTGTTGGCTGAAAATGTGAGACCTCATACTCGGTAAATACCTTGGCTCCTGTCCTGCCAGTCCTTGTGCGTTTTTTTCCTGTTGATCTTGTCGTACTGTTCTTGTCCTGTTGATCTAACTCAACTGCTCCGTCCGTGCTGATCCAGCCCCTTGTGTTCCATTACCCTTGTTTAGAAAGGCACCGGTTGCCAAGAGCTTCAACTAACGACCATCATGCTTATCCTACTGTTTTTTCAACATGATGCGGTAACGGCGCGGATGTGGCTTCGGCCCAGGCTGCGCTGTTTCCTTAATGCACACGCCTCCCATGGGGTTTAGTTTTTTTTCTTTCTTTACTGCTGTCCTGCTGATTCTGCTCTTCTACTCCTGTTATGCTGATCCAACCCCCTTTCCCTCTTTCAGCAAGACACACTGGCCAAGATTTTTCATAATGACTGTCCCTCCACATCCTAGTTATTTGTTAATGCTTCTGTTATGTTCATAATGACTATCCCTGTTGACATCCCTGTTGATCCTAAGTTTTCATGTTGCGCTCCTGCTGCCCCTACCCCCCCCCCCCCTTCCCCTCTTTCAGCAAGACACACTGGCCAAGAGTTTCATTAAGACCATGAACGAGAACATCAGTCGCAACCTGTACACCGCGTTCCTGCACGACCTGTACGCACAGGTCAGTTATGTGGAATGTGTTGATGTCAGTATGTGTGATGTGTGACGTACGTATGGGCGATGGGTGATATACTGGTATGTGAAGCGTGTTAAGTTATGCATGTGTGTGGGATGTGAGATGAGTTGTTTGCGATTCAGTTGCTGCGAGCTGTGTCAATATGACACTCACCCCTCATGACTCAGCCCAATGACTGAGTGGCATGCTGATTCGTGCGCGGGGTCTTGCCGGGGTCTTGCTGATTTCACCCAGCAGCAGCGTGGCCGTGCCAAGATGATCGTGGTCCCTGATTACCCCCTCTCATCATCTCCCCTCATCCCCCCCCTTCTGATGTGGGGCTATGGTGGTATCGCTGCTTGTCGCCCTGACACCTGTATTCGTATGATTTCCCCCCAGCTGCTGCGTGGCTCGGTCAACATGATCGTGGTCCCCCTCTCATCATCTCCCGAAATTGTGATCCCTACCCCCCCCCCCCATCCAGCGGCTGCGCGGTTATGTCAACATGATCGTGATCCCATTGATCTTGATCAACGGCTTGAGCGGCGCACTGGGCGCACTGTCCTTGTACGACACACTGGATGAAGTGCAGCTAGGTGAGGAGCTATCCAGCACCTCTCCATTTGTTATCTCGCTAGCTTTCCACCCCTAGAAATTGGGTAGGGGTGGGGTGGGGTGTGGGGGCATCTCATGCTGTGCTGCATCTACCACACTCACCCACTACATGATAGCTGGAATTACCAAAGGGGGATGTTGCTTGCTAGCATGATGCAATCCGTGCCATTCCTCGACCCAGGAAGAAGTACAGATGTTTGCCCCAAGCTGCGTTGTTTCCTTAACCTCCACGCCCAAATAGGGCGTAGCTTTCTTTCTTTCTTTACAGATGTTTGGTTCGATTTAATGGATTTCTCCATGCCGGCGTAATTGCCAAGGAAGCAGTTGGCGTAGGCACTGTTTCATTTTCCGGCGACGAGTCCACTTTTTGCAGCCCTTAACCCTAAACCCTAAGCCCTGCAGCCCCCAGAGACCTGATCGGGAGCAAACCGGGACCGACTTCCCACCAGCAGCGTTCCAGGTCGCCACCACTGTCCTCAACCTCATGACAGTCCTCAGCCTCCCTCCCACATACTCACTTGCCCCTCCACATACATCCCCTCCTCACATACACACACACTCCGCACCTCTCACTGCCTTGAACTGCCCCCCTCTTTCTTCTTCCGGCGTGCAGCATTCCACGTCGCCACCACGGTCTTCATCCTTGCTGCTGCCCTCAATTTCCCTCCCACCCCCCCACACACACTCCACACACATGCACTCCCTTCAACTGCCCCCCTACTCCTTCTTCCGGCGTGCAGCGTTCCAGGTGGCCACCACGGTCCTCAACCTCACCGCAGCTGTCCTCGTTGCGGTGCAGAAGTTTTTCATGTTTGCAGAAAAGGTGCGGCACCACTGCATCGCTAGCCACCTCCAGGACCTGGGATTACGGGTTTAAGCTTGGGGTATAGGATTCAGAAATCCTGTATGCAGACAAGGTGCGGCACCAATGCTCCGATAGCCGAGCTTCCAGCATAATGACCCCGGTGTTAAGGGTTGCGTACTCAGGATTTGAAATTCGAGATTCAGGGTTAATGTTAGAATCCATAAATTCTCCATGTTTTCAGAAAATGTGCGACAGCAATGCACCGCTAGCTAGCTTTAGGTTTCGAGATGCGGGGTTTGAGCTCAGGGTTTAGGATCCAGAAAGTCTGTATGTTTGCCGAAGTTCTTCATGTCTGCAAAAAGGTGCAGCACCAATGCACCGCCGAACTTCCAGCTTCGGGACCCGGGGTTTAGGGTTCCATACTCAGGATTTGAAGTTCGAGATTCGGGATTTCAGTTTTGGGTTTAGAATCCATAATCTAGGGCTCCAGACTCCGGATCTGAAGCTCAGGATTCAGGGCTGTAAGGCTGTGGTAATAGAGTTCAGGAGTATGGGTTTGGGAATAGGGTTAAGCCCAGCCCTCATCCCTCCCTATCTCCAACTTAAGTTTTACACCCGATGGCCTTGCATGAGACTATCAAGTACGAATACTCACATGGCCTGTCAGGCAGTTTGTTATGTCATTCTTTCACACTCGTGCATGACTTCCTTCCCTCCCTTCCGCCAGGCTGCCCTGCATGAGCCAATTAAGGTGGGACACATGGATGGTTCATCCAGCATTACCCCCGGCCCCTCTTTCACATGAATGCACCTCCCTCCTCCCTCCTTCCCACCTCCCAGCTGTTCTGTTTCCTTAACTCTGACGCCTCCCACGGGGCGTTGCTTTTTGTCTTTATTGCATCACCACCTCCTCCCTCCCTCCCACCTCCGAGCTGTGCTGTTTCCTTAACTCTGACGCCTCCCACGGGGCGTTGCTTTCTGTCTTTATTGCATCACCACCTCCTCCCTCCCTCCCACCTCCGAGCTGTGCTGTTTCCTTAACTCTGACGCCTCCCACGGGGCGTTGCTTTCTTTCTTTATTGCATCACCACCTCCCCCCCCCCCTTCCCACCTCCGAGCTGTGCTGTTTCCTTAACTCTGACGCCTCCCACGGGGCGTTGCTTTCTGTCTTTATTGCATCACCACCTCCTCCCTCCCTCCCACCTCCGAGCTGTGCTGTTTCCTTAACTCTGACGCCTCCCACGGGGCGTTGCTTTCTGTCTTTATTGCATCACCCCCCCCCCCTCCCACCTCCGAGCTGTGCTGTTTCCCTAACTCTGACGCCTCCCACGGGGCGTTGCTTTCTGTCTTTATTGCATCACCACCTCCTCCCTCCCTCCCACCTCCGAGCTGTGCTGTTTCCTTAACTCTGACGCCTCCCACGGGGCGTTGCTTTCTGTCTTTATTGCATCACCACCTCCTCCCTCCCTCCCACCTCCGAGCTGTGCTGTTTCCCTAACTCTGACGCCTCCCACGGGGCGTTGCTTTCTGTCTTTATTGCATCACCACCTCCCACCTCCCTCCCCCCTCCCACCAGGCTGCCCTGCATGAGGCGATCAAGGACGAGTACTTTGACATTATTGCCGAGGAGAATTTCTTGGTAAGCGGCGGTTGGGCGGTTGTGGGTAACCTTTCAAAGCCGGTTGATGCAGCTGGTGTGTGAATAGTATAACCGGCGGTAAGAATATGGTAAGCGGCGGTTGGGGTGGGTGGGGATACTTCAAACATGTTCCAAACATATTTCAAACATCCGTCGATGTGGCAGATATGTGGGTAAAAAACGAGGAAAACTTATTATGGCAAGCTGCGGTTATTAGCAGGGTGCCATCAATAGTTTGAAGGTCTGTCAGAGAAGCTGTCTCTCACCCTCCCTCATATCCTCCGACCCTCCTTCCCCCGATGGGATTAATGAGGCTGCCTTTCATCCTCTCACCACCAACCACCAACCACCAAACCTCTCACATCCAACCACCAACCACCAAACCCTAAACCCAACCACCAACCACCCTCCTCTGTCTCGCTCTCCCCTGACAGAAAAGAAAACTACGCCACGTGGGGGGCGAGAGAGTTAAAGAAACAGCGCAGCCTGACCTCTCTCCTGGCAGTGTCTGGATTTGAACATGGTCCGGGCCACGAGTAGTGCCCCTCCCATCTGCCTTACACTTGAGATCCTGAACCCTACCCCCTCCGTACCTACCTTTCACACTTCGTCCCCCCCACGCACACAAGTGCCAACCCTTCACACTTGAACCCTACCAGGTTATGGACCATAAGCTCTTAAACCTAAGCCCTTAACCCTGATCCCCAAACCCTATCAGGTGCTGGACCTGAACGTGGACCAAACGACTGGTACTGTGTCGACCGCACTGGGCGAGGGGCTGGCGGGGAAAGAGATTAAAGACCGACTCAAGCGCCTGTCCAACCTGCAGAAGGTGTGTGTTGGGTTTATATATGTATGATGAACAATAGCATACATACTATGCGGAGGTGGGGCAGGGCTGACAAGGTGGGAGGGGCTGGCGGGGAAAGATGTCATGGATCGGCTCAAGCGCCTGTCCAACCTGCAAAAGGTGTGACTGCATTGTCAAATACGGTACATGATGTACGCAAGCATATGGTAAGTTGCTTGGCCAATGGCTCGCAGGCATTTGAACATGAGGAACCATCCTCCGCCCCCTCTGGCCCCTGATATGTTCACCCTTCCCCTTTGAAGAAGCTGGAGGGCGTCCCTGATGAGCCTGTCCCTGAGAGTGTCTGAGGCGATGTTTCTGCACAAGCCCCCCCTGCGACCCCTCAAGCCTGAACCCTGCCCCTTTCTTACGCCTGCAAAAGCTGGAGGGCGTCCCTAATGAGCCTGTCCCTGAGAGTGTTTGAGGCGATGTTTCTGCACAAGCCCCCCCTGCGACCCCTCAAGCCTGAACCCTGCCCCTATCTTACCCCTGTAGAAGCTGGAGGGCGTCCCTGATGAGCCTGTCCCTGAGAGTGTGGCCAACGAGCTGCAGCCCTACGTCAGGAACTTACAGCGAGTGGATGGATACGAGGGTGAGAGCAAAGGAGGGATCTGGTAGAATACATTCCGTCAACACTGCCAGCCGATACATTACATTACAATACATTTTGTTTGTTTGCCAACACCGCCCGTATCCTGTGTCCCATCTCTGAACCCAAAGTTCGTAACTCTTTGTCCTTATCCAGATCGAGGTAGGGCAGGCTTTTCTTCAGTCCTAAGCCCTATACCCTAAACTCTGGCCCCTACTCCCCGTGGCATCAGGTCGTGATATGGCGGGCTTCCTTCAATCCTTAGCTCTATGCCCTAAACCCAAGACCCTAATCCCGTCAACACTGCCAGCCGATACAATACCATACCATACAACACGTTTGTTTTTTCAAAAGGACCCGCATCCTGTGTCACTGCTCTGAACCCTAAATGTGTTAACCTTCGTCCTTATCCAGATTGTGGTAGGGCGGGCTTACCTTCAGTCCTTACTCCTTAGCCATTTGCCCTAAACTCTGGACCTTAAACCCGTGTCATCAGGTCGTGGTATGGCGGGCTTCCCTTCCGTCCTCGGCCTCAAGTCTTACTTCCTGGAGCTCCCACCTCTGTCAGGTATGTTTGAAGTGTGTGTAGGGTATGTATGAAGGGTGTGAAGAGTATGTAGCATAGTATGAGAATAGCGAAAGGTATGAAGATCATCAGCCATGTATGAATGGTTTAGAATGCAGGCTGATGCCCTAGCTGAACCTCCAGCTAGGGCGGGACTACCAGTTGTTACATTCCACACCTGCCCCACACATGCATTGTACCCCACACCTACTACACACTTTGTAATGCTGCTGCAGTTTTTTGCACTGACGGCACAGTGGCTTTCCAGCTGGGACAGGTTCATTTGTGCAATGGATTCCACACCTGTTCCACACTCAATCCACACTGTGTATTTATTCCACACTCAATCCACACTGTGTATTTCTTCCACACTCAATCTACACTGTGTATTTCTTCCACACTCAATCCACACTGTGTAATTCTTCCACACTCAATCCACACTGTGTATTTATTCCACACTCAATCCACACTGTGTATTTATTCCACACTCAATACACACTGTGTATTTATTCCACACTCAATCCACACTGTGTATTTATTCCACACTCAATCCACACTGTGTACTGCCTCTGCAGGCTGTTGTGCCATCGTCCGGGATGGAAGAGTGGCCCTCCAGCTGGGGCGGGACTACCTGTCATCCACACCTACTTCACACTGTATACTGCCTCTGCAAGCCGTTGCGCCATTGTCCAGGATGGAAGAGTGACCTTCCAGCTGGGGCGGGACTGCCTGTCGTCCACACATACTTCACACTTTGTACTGCCTCTGCAGGCCGTTGCGCCATTGTCCAGGACGGAAGAGTGACCTTCCAGCTGGGGCGGGACTGCCTGCCGTCCACACATACTTCACACTTTGTACTGCCTCTGCAGGCCGTTGCGCCATTGTCCAGGATGGAAGAGTGACCTTCCAGCTGGTGCGGGACTGCCTGTCGTCCACACCTGGTTCACACTGTGTACTGCCTCTGCAGGCTGTTGCGCCATTGTCCAGGACGGAAGAGTGGCCCTCCAGCTGGGGCGGGACTACCAGTTGTCCACACCTGGTTCACACTGTGTACTGCCTCTGCAGGCTGTTGCGCCATTGTCCAGGACGCAAGAGTGACCTTCCAGCTGGGACGGGACTACCAGTTGTCCACACCTGGTTCACACTGTGTACTGCCTCTGCAGGCTGTTGCGCCATTGTCCAGGACGGAAGAGTGACCTTCCAGCTGGGGCGGGACTACCAGTTGTCCACACCTGGTTCACACTGTGTACTGCCTCTGCAGGCTGTTGCGCCATTGTCCAGGACGGAAGAGTGGCCCTCCAGCTGGGGCGGGACTGCCTGCCATCCACACCCGGTTCACACTGTGTACTGCCTCTGCAGGCTGTTGCGCCATTGTCCAGGACGGAAGAGTGACCTTCCAGTTGGGGCGGGACTGCCTGCCGTCCACACCTGGTTCACACTGTGTACTGCCTCTGCAGGCTGTTGCGCCATTGTCCAGGACGCAAGAGTGACCTTCCAGCTGGGACGGGACTACCAGTTGTCCACACCTGGTTCACACTGTGTACTGCCTCTGCAGGCCGTTGCGCCATTGTCCAGGATGGAAGAGTGACCTTCCAGCTGGGGCGGGACTACCAGTTGTCCACACCTGGTTCACACTGTGTACTGCCTCTGCAGGCTGTTGCGCCATTGTCCAGGACGGAAGAGTGGCCCTCCAGCCGGGGCGGGACTGCCTGCCATCCACACCTGGTTCACACTGTGTACTGCCTCTGCAGGCTGTTGCGCCATTGTCCAGGACGGAAGAGTGACCTTCCAGTTGGGGCGGGACTGCCTGCCGTCCACACCTGGTTCACACTGTGTACTGCCTCTGCAGGCTGTTGCGCCATTGTCCAGGACGCAAGAGTGACCTTCCAGCTGGGACGGGACTACCAGTTGTCCACACCTGGTTCACACTGTGTACTGCCTCTGCAGGCCGTTGCGCCATTGTCCAGGATGGAAGAGTGACCTTCCAGCTGGGGCGGGACTACCAGTTGTCCACACCTGGTTCACACTGTGTACTGCCTCTGCAGGCTGTTGCGCCATTGTCCAGGACGGAAGAGTGGCCCTCCAGCTGGGGCGGGACTGCCTGCCATCCACACCTGGTTCACACTGTGTACTGCCTCTGCAGGCTGTTGCGCCATTGTCCAGGACAGAAGAGTGACCTTCCAGCTGGGGCGGGACTACCAGTTGTCCACACCTGGTTCACACTGTGTACTGCCTCTGCAGGCTGTTGCGCCATTGTCCAGGACGGAAGAGTGGCCCTCCAGCTGGGGCGGGACTGCCTGCCGTCCACACCTGGTTCACACTGTGTACTGCCTCTGCAGGCTGTTGCGCCATTGTCCAGGACGGAAGAGTGACCTTCCAGCTGGGGCGGGACTACCAGTTGTCCACACCTGGGTCACACTGTGTACTGCCTCTGCAGGCTGTTGCGCCATTGTCCAGGACGGAAGAGTGGCCCTCCAGCTGAGGCGGGACTGCTTGCCGTCCACACCTGGTTCACACTGTGTACTGCCTCTGCAGGCTGTTGCGCCATTGTCCAGGACGGAAGAGTGACCTTCCAGTTGGGACGGGATTGCCCGCCAGTCAACCACGAGGTCGGCGCTGAAGGTTGTGAAATGCACTGCTGCGGCAAGCCCTTTTGGCACCAGGTGGGAATGAGGGCATAGGGGTTAAGGGTATTTATGGCGGATCCTAATCCGCATAAGGGTTGGCGAATCGCCCAGATATGAATTCACTAGCACCTTTGCGTGGGTTGCGAATTGCGTCTCACAAGGTCGACAAGAAGAAATAAAACATGCGCACAGTGCTTGAAACGGGTATGTTGATGTGCAGATATAGCTGATCCAAGGTTTGTGTTAAATACCTATTTTCTATTTGCGACATGCACTGTTGCGGCAAGTTCTTCTGGCACCAGGTGGCAATGAGGGTCCACGCTGTAGTTTAAGGGTTAAGGGCCAAGATGTTAGGCTCTGTATGGGTGTAGTGCCCCGGTAACTGAACCCCTGGCGCAACATATGTGTCATTATCACCTTCTCTGTTGCTCTCCACTAGCAGGGCTTTGCAGCCAGGAGTACGATGTCGATGCAAGGTCGCTCTTTCCCCTTCAAGCCCACATATTTGTTGTGACAGTATTTTGAATAACATCCTTCTTTCTTATGCTCCACCAAGCCGGGCTTTGCAGTCAGGAGACGGAACAAGCTGTCCCCTGCCAATAAAGTTTTAGGCTGGGGTAAAGCCCCGGTAATGGCACAGCATTTGTGACATAACCCATAGCAGCTTTTTTTCTTGTGCTCCACCACGCAGGGCTTTGCCGTCAGGAGGCGGAACAAGCTGTCGCCAGCTGCTCAGAAGCTGGAGGAGCAGTTACAGATCCAGGTAATAGGCAGTACAAGTAAGAGGCAGGACAAGTATGATGCAGTACATGTTAGGGGCAGTACAAAGGACAGGGTTCACCTGATGCCGCTGATGACATGTGTCAAGAAAAGAAGTACCCTTGGCCTACAAGAAAGTTAGAAATCAAGCTATGCCCCGTGGGGGGCGTGAGAGAGCAAGATACAGCGCAGCCTGGGCCATATACACACCCTGGTTCCACAGTTGACCATCCACACGTCTATTGAAGCCCTCTTAGGGACAAGTGGTTCCGCGACTCTTTCTTCGTGGCCATGTTTGTCTCAACAGTGGTTATGTGGCGTCAGCCCCAAGCTGCGCTTTTTCCTCCACCTCCACACCCCAGTAGGTGCGTAGCTTTCTTCCTTTCTCTGCTGAGTAGGTGGAACCCACCTGCTTTTGATCAGCTTGTCCCCATCGGTACCCTGAACCCTGACGACAGGCCAAACGTGACGAGATGCACGATGAGCGCAAGAGGAACCGAAAGGTCATCAAGATGATGCGGGAGATGGTGAGTAGGGGGGAGACCTTCAATACTTCAAATTCGAAAATTCAAGTCGGAGCACGCTCATTAGGAGGAAGAAGAACCGAAAGGTCATCATGGTGAAGGACATGGTAAATGAGGAGAGACCTTCACGAATTCAACATTTCAACATTTTGAATTAAAATTCAAAAGTATGAGCAAGCACGCTAGGTGCAAGAGGAACGGAAAGGTCATGATGGTGTGGGAGATGGTGAATCGTGAGGCCTTGCATTCATTTTCAAATTCCGGCGTCGAATTTAAATCGGAATGTACATTTGGAGCATGTTCACTTGCAATCACCTGACCGCAAATTTTGTTTTTCCCGCCCAGGCTGCCCTGTTTCCTTAACTCACACGCCCCCCACGGGTGTCTCTTTCTTCCATTCTATGTTTTCACAACTGAGCTACATGTCACGATGTCAGCTACACTTAGGCCTCTGGCCGGAAGCTCTGTTTTTGAGGAACCATGCTGCTTCAGCCACCAGTGGTAGGCCGGTCTAGTTTTGGTCCTGATCGAGCCCTTTGCGGCTGTGGGGCAGCTAGCTGAAGGTGGACTCGTACCTGAAAAAAGAACATTGCTCACATGCTTGGAATGCCCCCCCCCTCCCCCCCTTCCTCACTGCCCTGAACTCCCCCCCCCTCCTCCCTGCCCTCAACTCCCCCCCTCCTCCCTGCCCTCAACTCCTCCCCTCCTCCCTTCCTCCCCGCTTCCTTGCCCTAAGGCCGAATCTGGCGTTTACCAGAAGTCCCTCCCACCGGATCTGAAACGCCTCATGTTGGGATCTAAAGCTGGATCTGGATCCGGATCTGGACCCGGCTCTTTTCGAGGCCTCCCACCAGCAGCGCAGGTAAGGAAATGTAACAATGAAATATTTGTGATTGTATTGATGATGATGTTATTATTACCGTAGTATCAGTCCGATTTCTGTTTATTGATCATTTTTCAAGAAAACTAATGGTTCTTTCCACGATAATATGTACCGTAGGACGAAAACGAGTCGAAAAACGAATATTTTTGCCCCAAACCCTAAAACAATCGCCACTCAAAGAGTAGCGCCGTTAATGTCGCAGACACGCTCCTTTCGCCTATAAATGCTGACGCAAAAACGAACCATTGATCGCAAAATGTTCAGCCTCCGATCAGAAAAACGAATTGTAGAACGAAACCTTGATTTTTTTCATTAGAAGCTTTCCAAAAGAAAAAACGAATTCAATATAAAACGAAAATTGGCTGATACCACGGTAATTGATATTTGATTAATAATGATTGTATTAATTATGATTGTAAAATAATGGTATCGATTGCTGAATACATCAAGCAAGCCTTTTTCTTCCTGCTCTACCCATCACGATCCTATCATAGCCTGTGACAGGACGTTCACTATATCTAGATCCTTCCTACACAGTAACAGCAGGGATGTTGCCTCGGCCCAGGCTGTGCTCTTTACTTTACTTACGCCCCCCACGCAGCGTAGCTTTCTTTCTTTGTAGATCCTTTGGTCGAACTGGTAAGAACCGCTTCACTCTACCTGATATTAAAAGGTGGAGAGCATTTGTGAGAAAATGCCACGTACTGCTTTCTGTCCCATTCCACCCTTTCCATTTAAGGGTGAATACAATCAGTTCAGAGGTGCCCTGTACTACCTCCTGCTCACTATCCAGCATTTTGATTATTGCCGCCCTTTTGCTGCTCCTGTCTGACTCTGCGCGACACTCAAATACTGAGGAAGGGTTCACACCTTTCCCACTGTCCACACTTGCACTTCAGGGCCTGGGCCCCTCTCGCATCTTTGGCGCGGGCATGACCGTATAACAAAATATTTCATACCATGGTGTTCATACCTCACCGATTGTCCAAACTGTCCCTGAGTGCAGGGTCTGGGCCCCTCGCGCACCTTTGGCGCTGGTATGAACACGAAGTCCACCCTATCTGGAATCCCCTCGGGCCTCTCATCTGCCAAAGGCATGCTATCCGGCATGGGTGGCGGCCTTCTTGGTGGCGGCATGCCCGGCAACTTGGGTGGAGGCCTGCCCAGTATGGGCGGTGGCATGCCCGGTATGGGCGGTGGCATGCCCGGTATGGGCGGTGGCCGCTTTGGGGGCATGCCCGAAGGTCTCAGCAGGTTGAGTAACTCCGGCGCCGCCCCTGGCTCCGGAATCACCGCTGCCCTGGCGGGGGGGATGCCCCCGAATAACCCGCTCTCCCCTCCGAGAGCTGCTGCTGCGGCAGCTGCTGCTCCGGCGGCGGCGGTTCCTGGAACGAGCAGGGGCGGCGTTGCCTCTCAGCCGGCCGGCGGCCCGATTGCTGAGGGGGTGACGGCGGCCAGGGCGTCATCTTACGTCCACAACCCACTGCAGCCACCGCTTTGGCAGCAGGTGCGATCTGAGAATAAATAAAACAATAGAGATGAATCTGCAGGATTTAGGAAGCAGCGCAGCCGCCACTTTGGCAGCAGGTGCGCACAATACAAAATGTATCCATCCTGAGATGTAGATTGATGAAGCTGCCCATGCCGGTTAAAGCATATGACATGTTGGTTAAAGTATGGGACATGTTGGTTTAAGTATGGACATGCTGGTTAAAGTATGGGACATGTTGGTTAAAGTATGGGGAACATGTTGGCTAAAGTATGGGACATGTTTATTGAAGTTTTGGACATGGCCGCAGGTGCGCAGGAGAAACTGGAAAATAAATCCCATGCTCACTCTTATTGGACGCCCATTTCACTCTTCTTGCACTCCCACGCTTACTCTTCATGCTCTCCCATGTTCACTCTCCTTGCCCTTCAACGTTCACCCTCCTTGCCTCCCCATGTTCACTGTCTTTCTGGTATTGCCATGCGTTTAGATGAGGCCCGGACCTCTCGGTGTGGGGCGGCTGGATGCATTCATCCGCACTTCTTGATCTCCCATGCCCACTACTTTTGCTCTTCTTTCTCTCCTCCTGTATTCAGATGAGGCCCGGACCTCTCGGTGAGGGGCGGCTGGACGTCCCTCTTCTTTCTCTCCCATGCTCACTCTTGTATACCTCCCATGTTCACTCTTCTTGACCTCCCATGCTCACTCTTCTTGATCTTCTTGCTCTCCCCCTGTGTTTAGATGAGGCCCGGACCTCTTGTTGAGGGGCAGCTGGGTGAATTGTGTATGAATTTATTCACTCGTCTTTATCTCCCATGCCCATTTTTTTTGAACTCCTATGTTTAGATGAGGCCCGGACCTCTGGGTGAGGGGCGGCTGGACGTTTTCAACGACTTCAATCAGGAGTTTTATCGCGGATCGTCCTCCTCAGATGATGATGATGATGATGATGACAACGATGATGTGAGTTGGCCATCGAGCCCCAATAAATCGGATGCTCCCTGCGTAACTGAGTTCATTAGTGGCTACCAGACCACCTTTGCTGGGCCACCCCTGGGCTGATTCCCACCAAACCTCGACCGGCCTCCGGTTGGAGATCCAAGCAGCAGGGCTGGCCGAACCAGGGGTTGTGGCCGGGAGCCACAGTGTAGCTGAAATGTAGCTGACAGTGGTACCGTATATCACTCTAAAAACTAAAAATTTAAACCAAATTCTGCGGAGGCTCCAACAGCATCCTCATGCTGATGTAGCATCCTCTCAGGCTGATCACCCTCAGCCAAATGTGACTGTTTGCCCACCCACCCCCTGCTGCTGCTGCTGTTACAAAGGTAATGCAGCCACCCACAGCATCTTTCGGAAGGGACAGGTAGACCGAAACAGGGGGGACAATCGTCAAGAGCCAAAACTAACACACAAACCGAGAAATAATGATTTCCCCTTATACTGCTGCTGCTGCTGCTGTGCACCCTTTGCCCCACCCTGCTGCCGCTGCTGCTGTCCACCCTTTGCCCCACCCTGCTGCCGCTACATGACATGGATATGCACAGCCTGATCACACAATGTAAGTGCTATGTAACTGCTTCTCCCTGTTCACTTTCTCACACTCGCGATCCACACTGCTGATGAGGCCCCCTGCTGCTGCTGCTGCTGCTGCTAAACGACTGCTGCTTGCCCCCAAGTCTCCCTTGACTGTTTCCCCACCCTGCTCCTGCTGCTGCTCCTGCTGCATATCCTTTGCCCCTTGATTATGCTAAGGATGCACCCTGCTGATGACCCCCCCTGCTGATGACCCCCCTGTTGCTGCTGCAGAACATGGATGGCCTGCATACTCCGCTCATATCTCCGGCACCCGGTGGGGACAATGGCCAATCAGGCGGGGGGGCTGGACCAGCTCATGGCAGGAATTGGTTGCGTGGGCCGCTGGCGGAAGCAGCTCTGGATGATGATGATGATTGCTATGAAGGTATGTGTGCATGGCGGGGGGGGACTGGTCAGGGATAATGGTACATCAGGCGGGGGTAAAGGACCAGCTCATGGCTGGAATCGGTCATGTGGGCCGCTGGCCGAGGCAGCCCTTGATGATGGTGATGGTAGTTATGAAGGTATGTTTGCATGGGGGCGTGGAGGGGGGCTGATATAAACAATCGATGCATCCCAGCCATGGACTTTGGTTTCTTTGAATTGCCCTCCTGCCGCTCCTGTAAAAAGTCCGCTGGGCAAAAGGAAGACAACCCATGTCTTGGGACTTTCTTTGAAGTAATTATTGATGCCGCCCTGCTGACACTCATTTGGAAAAGCTCCCCCGGTAGAGGGCCAGGATGATGACCAAGAGCATGCAGATGAGGATGAGGACTGTGTGCGTGACTATCTTTTAAGCAATTCAATGTGCTGCCCTGCTGCCGTCACTCATTTGAAAGGTCCGCTACCAGAGGGCAAGGAGGATGAGGATGAGGATCAGGACAGTGTGCGTGACTTTCTGTTAACTTATTCTTTGTGCTGCCCTGCTGCCACTCATTTGACAGGTCCGCTGGCAGAGGGCCAGGATGATGAGGATGAGGACGAGGACAGCGAGCATGACTTCAAGAGCGAGTATGGGGAGGAGTACTACCCTCCCGGATACAGGAGGGAGGGGGAGAAGGTGGGAAAGGGAGGGGTGAAGGTGGGAAAGGGAGGGGATGTAGGGGAAGGGAAGGGGGGGGAGAGGGGGGAAAGGGAGGGGATGTAGGGGAAGGGAAGGGAGGGGAGAGGGGGGAAAGGGAGGGGATGTAGGGGAAGGGAAGGGAGGGGGGAGAGGGGGGAAAGGGAGGGGATGTAGGGGAAGGGAAGGGAGGGGAGAGGGGGAAAAGGGAGGGGAGAGGTGGGAAAGGGAGGGGATGTAGGGGAAGGGAGGGGAGGGGAGAGGTGGGAAAGGGAGGGGATGTAGGGGAAGGGAAGGGAGGGGAAAGGGGGGAAAGGGAGGGGAGAGGTGGGAAAGGGAGGGGATGTAGGGGAAGGGAAGGGAGGGGGGGATGGGGGAAAGGGAGGGGAGAGGTGGGAAAGGGAGGGGATGTAGGGGAGAGGGGGGGGGGGGGGGGGGAGGGGGGAAAGGGAGGGGATGTAGGGGAAGGGAAGGGAGGGGAGAAGGGGGGAAAGGGAGGGGATGTAGGGGAAGGGAAGGGAGGGGGGAGGGGGGAAAGGGAGGGGATGTAGGGGAAGGAAAGGGATGTAGGGGAGAGGGAGGGGGAGAAGGGGGGAAAGGGAGGGGATGTAGGGGAAGGGAAGGGAGGGGAGAGGGGGGAAAGAGAGGGGATGTAGGGGAAGGGAAGGGAGGGGAGAGGGGGGAGAGGGAGGGGATGTATGGGAAGGGAAGGGAGGGGAGAGGGGGGAAAGGGAGGGGATGTAGGGGAAGGGAAGGGAGGGGAGAGGGGGGAAAGGGAGGGGATGTAGGGGAAGGGAAGGGAGGGGAGGGGAGAGGGGGGAAAGGGAGGGGATGTAGGGGAAGGGAAGGGAGGGGAGAAGGGGGGAAAGGGAGGGGATGTAGGGGAAGGGAAGGGAGGAGAGAGGGGGGAAAGGGAGGGGATGTAGGGGAAGGGAAGGGAGGGGAGAAGGGGGGAAAGGGAGGGGATGTAGGGGAAGGGAAGGGAGGAGAGAGGGAGGAAAGGGAGGGGATGTAGGGGAAGGGAAGGGAGGGGAGAGGGGGGAAAGGGAGGGGATGTAGGGGAAGGGGAGAAGGGGGGAAAGGGAGGGGATGTAGGGGAAGGGAAGGGAGGGGAGAGGGGGGAAAGGGAGGGGTAAAAGGTGGGGAAGGGATGTGGAGAAGGTGGGGAAGGGAGGGGAGGGGAGGGGAGAAGGTGGGGAAGGGAGGGCGGGGATGGGAGGGGGAGAAGGTGAGGAAGGGAGGGGGGGAATGTGGGGAAGGGAGGGGGAGAAGGTGGGGATGGGAGGGGGAGAAGGTGGGGATGGGAGGGGGAGAAGATGGGGATGGGAGGGGGAGAAGGTGAGGAAGGGAGGGGAGGGGACGGGGAGAAGGTGTGGAAGGGAAGGAAAGGGAGGGGATAGAAGGTGGGGAAGGGAGGGGAGAAGCTGGACATGGGATGAGAGGGGTGTGGAGGTCTGGGCTGGTTAGTTAGTTAGTTAGTTAGTTACTTAGTTAGTTGGGCTTTGTGGAGGAGTTGTACCCTTCTGGATATTGGAGTCTTGAAAGTGGAGAAGGGTCGTTGCATCCTTATGGCACTGGTTGTGGTACTCCTTTCCTCAAACTTGGTATTCACACTTTGCAGGTCTTTGAGGCCATATGGCGGTGGTGGGAGACCTGCAACGAGGACGACCAAGAGGCTGCCGTGGCTCGAACGGAGATCCGCCACATGGCCGAGAAGGGGCAGGCCTTCATGCAGACCATGACTGAAGCCATGAGCCGCAACCTGTACCGCGCACTGCTCAACGACGCCTACTCGCAGGTGATCTTCGTTTTCATTACCTAGATCTAGATCTGAATCCACAGGTGAGATTGATTAGATCTAGATAGGCATGGATGGATCTAGATATGCAGACCATGACTGAAGCCATGAGTCGCAACCTGTTCCGCGCTCTGCTGAACGACGCCTATACACAGGTGATATTGGATCTAGATCTAGATATGCATCGATAGATGTACATGTACAGACAGGAGTGAAGCCATGAGTCGCAACATGTACTGCGCTCTGTTGAGTGATGCACGCTCACAGGCGAGGTTTTGCCTTGATGACCTAGATCTGGATCCGCATCCACAGATCTAGATAGGCATGCCATGACTGTCCATGAGATTCGACCTGTGCCACGCTACTCTGCTCAACAATGCGTTAATGCAGGTGATGATTTGCCTAGATCTAGATATGCACGCGTAGATCTAGATATGCAGACCATGCCCGAAGCCAAGATACACATTTTTTACCCTGGTCTGCTCAACAACCCTTCCCCCTACTGTCGCACACTCACCCACTCGCCCTGCAGACCCTGAAGGCACATAGTTTGCGGCCCCGCTCATCCTCATGAATGAACTCTTACTCAAAACCGCAAACTAACACATCAACCCTACCCTGCCCTCTCCTCGACCTGCAGATCCTGAAGGCGCGTGCTAACTACATTGCGGTCCCGCTGATCCTGATGAATGCGCTCAACGCGTCCCTCTCCGCAACGACCATTGCCGACCTGCCAGTAATCATTTCAACAGGTAGGACAGGGTATGAAAAAGTATGAATGCTTGTGTACGTGTCAGAAGACATGTCTCTCGAACGTCAAACAAAGTCACCCCCACCAACGACACACTTGCTCACACCTCCCCTTCCACCCTTATATTTTTCGCCAGTCCTCACACTGATCGCGGTGGGCCTCAACGTCATTTCGGCCGTCATGGTGGCCATCCAGAAATTCTTCAAATATGCAGAAAGGGTGAGAGAGGCAGGGGTGTCAGGAGGTAGTGTTTGAAAGGGAATCTGCAGGGAAACAGAGAGACGTTGAAATGCTTAAATATGCAGAAAGGGTGATAGAGTAAGAGGGTGTAAGAATACCGTGTTTATGTTTTCGTCTTAAAGTTTAACTTCGGCAGGCCGCCCAGCGGCCGCCATAGGCCCAATTAGAAGTTAGATTTACTTATTTGCCTTCGACAGGTAGCGTTTTTGTTTTGCCATAGGCAGGTAGTCAGGGTCGCTTTGTAAGACAAAATGGCGCTCCATACTTTTTCACACTCTCCAGCCCCGAAAAAAAATTGGCAGAGCTCAGAATAAAACCGGTTCGGCATAAGCCGACGAAAAAAAATAAGGAGTTCGGCTGAACCCAAGCAAAATGAAAAGGTCTCCCAGGACCCTGATTAGAACCAAACCTAAACCGGCCAGCAGCTGGTGAGAGCGTTTGATTGCTTGCGGCCAAGGAAAACAGGGTTGGACAAGTCTATAGTTTTCGGCTACCTTAACATTGCCTGCAGCCCGAAGGCCCGATTGGTACAAACCTGAACCGGCCTATGGCCGGCAGCCAAAGCAGCGTGGCTGGCCACACCTACTAGGGCCCCTGGATGCAGGCCGGAGTGTAGCTGACGTGTAGCTGACATGTAGCTGAGTCAAGACAAACTAAACACTATGGTGAGAACTTATGACCAACCCTAAGGTATAAACCCTAAGGAAGAACCCTGGTGGGTGGCGTTCGCTATATAGCATATCCATGTAGCTAAGTCACACACAAAAAAACTGGGATGGTCTCACAGCCAAGGGAAGTGTGGGAGAATCTTCGGGATCTACCCAGAAGCTCCTGGAACAAACAGCACAAGGTGCTTTTCACACATGGAGCGTTTTCAAATGTCTGGCTGCTCCTTCCACTGGCTGCCACCCTACACACTAAATTTTCCACTGGCTGATTTGGCACCGAAATGACGGGTTTGACTGATTTTGCGCTGGCTGGTTTGTGCCGACCTCTGTGCTCTGCATTTCAGGGATACCATTTGCCGTTACGTCATTAGGCTGCCCAAGTTTGTTTGCTGTCTCTCAATTCATACTTCTGAATAATTTCGCATACTTCTGCATATACATCTCCATACATCTCCATACTTTTCCATACTTCTGTAGGCCGCGCTGCACGAGGCGATCAAAAAGGGCTACTTCGATGCGTACAACTCCGAAACCGACTTGGTGAGAAATGCGAGGGTGGACTTTTGCTTAACCTTTCTCCCATTATATCTGTGAATCTGTACGGTAACGGCGCGGATGTGGCTTCGGCCCAGGCTGCGCTGTTTCCTCAACTCCCACGCCCCCCACTGGGCGTAGCTTTCTTTCTTTCTGTGAATCTGCCCTACATGTGGTACTCGATGCTAAACCTTAACCATGAAACATAAGCTTGTAGCCTCAAATCCTCATCCATTTATCATGAACCCTGAAAGAACAATCAACAATGTTAAAAAAATAGGTCACCCTCAACGCACTCTTCCAGGTCGTTGATATGAACATGGCCCCTGGCATATACCTAAACCCTCCTCCATTAACCCTCAACCCTACAGATTCAAACTAGACATGCTACTGCCAGTGATGAGGGGGGGGTGAGGCAACTGGGATATCAAACCCTGAACCCTGAACCCTGTCCTCCGCTTTTAGGTCATTGATAGGACCATGGATCCTGGTGCACCAAGACATTTATTACCACCAGCGATGAAGGGGGGGGGTGACGCAGCTGGGACATTAACCCTGAACCCTGAACCTCAACCCTGTCTTCCGGTTTCAGGTTATAGATATGACCATGGATCCTGGAACCAAGACCTTCATCACTACTAGCGATGAGGGGGTGGTGAAGCAACTGGGACATCAACCTTAAACCCTAAACCTCAAACCTGTCCTCAATTTGTAGGTCATTGATATGACCATGGACCCTGGCACCAAGACCTTCATCACTACAAGCGATGAGGGGGTGGTGAAGCAACTGGACTTTGAAGACATGGCCAAGAAGCTGAAGAAGCTGATGGCCATTGAGTCCAAGACCTCAGGCCTGCCGGAGGAAGCGGTACCCCAGGTATGAATCCGTCCACACTTCCACACTTGTATAGAACAAGGCATGCATGTCTCAACCCTTTGTGGCTAGGATGCACACACATAGCTATGAGGGCAGCATGCACTTCACACCTATATTCCCCCGGCCTCACAATCCTTCCTTTTGCTGGGACAAGGTGTGACACCAGCTGCCCAACCCTAAAAATCTGAGACGCAAGAACGAAAACAGCCCAGATGCGCATGAGGTCCTCGTCGTCAGCCGAGAAAAGGCGCCTCACAAAGTTCTGCACCCGGCCCCACATTTCCACACTTCCACACTTGCACAGGACATGGCACGCAAGCTGCAGCCCTACGTGACCCGGATTCAAACGCATGGCTTCAAGGACCGCATGCACATATAAGTATTAAATCCCCATCCCCACATTTCCACACCTCCACACTTTCACAGGAAGCTGCAGCTCTACGTGACCAGGATGCAGTCGCATGGCTACGAGGACCGCATGCACCTAAAAGTGATAAACCCCTGCCCCCACGTTTCCACACCTCCACACTTTCACAGGACATGGCCCGCAAGCTGCAGCCCTATGTGGCCCGGATGCAGACGCATGGTTACGAGGACCGCATGCACCTCTTCTCCTTTCCGCCGGTTCTGGGCGTACAGTCTTACTTCCTGGATGTGCCAGAGATGACGGGTGAGTGCCTGGTTGAGGTGTGGAAGTGTGAGTGACTGGGTGAAGTGTGGAAGTGTGAGTAACTGTTAAAAGTGTGGAACATCAGCGGCAATCACAGCTGGACATGCAATCTTGTTTGGTGGATGTGCTTGAGATGCTTGGGGAGTGGCTTGTGCAAGTGTGGAAATTTGAGAGCGGTTGAAGTGTGGACCATGGGCGTCAATCACTCCTCTCGTTGGCTCACGAGCAGGCTACTGAGCTTTCGTGATGGCTTAAGCACTTATTTCATACCCGGGGGCGGACATTTCCATTGTCACATTTCCTAGTCAGTCGGGATTCCAATCGAATTCAACTCACCCCATGACCATTTGATTAATCTTTATTGATTGCTGCCATCGCTCTTACACCCTAATTCCAAATAACAAAAACATTCGACCCCCATTAAAAGTGTGGGCATCGTCCACACTTTTATTAATTAATTAGTTCAATGGCATGGATCTTCCTGGCGCCCAAATGTCCGTGTATACCCCTTCCCTGGTCCCATCCCTTGGTATGAACAGAAGGAAAGATAGAAAGAAAACTACGCCTCCCTAAGGGCGTGCGGGTTATGAGACCAGCGCATCTTGGGGCCAAAGCCACATCCGCACCGGTACCATGTCCGCATGAACACAACTTGGCACTTCCCTTGCAGGCTGCTGCGGTATTGTGACTGATGGCGCGATCACCTGCGAGTGTGGACATGGCTGCAAGGTGCGCATTGAATATACGTGTGGGTGGTTCAAGGGTTTACCGTTTTCGAACGGAAGTTAACAGGCTGTTTATTTATATTTAGTATCAGTTCAGTTATTGGGCATGGCTGTAAGGTGCGCGTTGAATATATGTGTAAGTGTTTCATGGCTTTAGCGTTTTTTTTTACGGAAATGAGCAGGCTGCTTTTATTCATAATTATGTTGGCGTTTGGGGGGAAACGAAAAGGTTGTTTCTTGTTAAAAAAAAGGGATGCGTTGATGTTCTGGCAAAAGTTATACAGTCTGTAGGTTCAAATTGTACGGAAACGGAAATGCTAGAGGTCCCCCTTCAGGAGGAAATGCATATGGCTGCCTGCAATCGACCACCCCCCTTCGTGGCGGGATGTAATGCACCAGTTGCAGGTCGTAAAACAGGACCATGTACGTACCCTTGTCCGTGATCACATTCGACCAAGACATTTGACCAAGACAGGTGTTCATGTCTGTTACCATGTCTGATACCATGTCTGTTACCGTGTCTGTTACCATGTCTGTGATCTTGTCCGTGATCACATTAGTCCATGTCTGTTGCCATGTCCGTGACCATGCCCTTGATCTTGGCCTTTCCATTTGCATTTGCAGGCAATTGAGCATGAGCTCACAGAGGAGGGATGTGAGCTGCTGTGTTGCGGGGGGCCATGTGTGGTGTGCGCAGACAGGTGAAAGGGAGATGTCAGTCGGTCATCTTATTCTGTCAGGATGGGCCTCTGAGGTCCTGGTAGATTGGGGGGAGGGGAGGCGAAAGAAGAAAAGAAAACTACGCCCCATGTGGGGCGTAAGAGTGCAGGGTGTGTCCCGACAGGTGGGTGCAGGACAGCTTTTTGTTTTAGTGGGGACCGGCCACCATTCTGGGGCCGCCCCGCGGCCACCCGTAGGCCGATTCAAACCAAACTTGGACCGGCCTCCGGCCGGTGGCCCAGGCAGCAGGGCTGGCAGAACCTTGGGCCCGTGGCCGGGGGCTAGTGGCCGGGGGCCATAGTGTAGCTGAAGTGTGTAGCTGATAGTGTTATACCAGTCGTTAAAAGTAATATGGTGCTAGATGTCACACATTTTGCTGCCCTCAGAGCAAAGTGGTGGAGAACAACTCTTAATTTCCAACTGATAACTGGCGTTGACCATTGATAAACTCATGGATCCCTTAAACCATGAGGCCCCCTGTGCGGTTGCATGAAAGGAAGTTAAGTGTTTCTCCCTCCCCCACAGGCCCAGGCAGGAGCCCTCTGGCGTTAGGCATGCCCAGGCCTGGCTGTCAATCATGTTGTGTGCCCTCCCCTGCAGGCCCAAGCGGGAGCCCACTGCAGCTGAGGTCAGGGAGCGGCGCCGCCTGGAAGCCGAGGAGGAGGAGGTGCGTGTTGGCTAAAAATAATGTGCCCATCCAGAGGAGGATGCACACTTGGGGACATGTTGGATAGACTCAGTGGGGACTGCGCCTGTCCAGAGGGGAAGGCACACTCAGGGGCGAGAGGGTGAGGCTGAGGTCAGGGAGCGGCGCCGCCTGGAAGCTGAGGAGTAGGAGGAGTTGTGTGTTGGATAGAAAAAATGGGGATGTGGCCACAAGGGCATGAGGGTGGGCACACCTTGATTTGAACAGTAGCAGGAGTGGCAGGGGAGAATGTGTTGCAGTTGCACCCGCCAAGCCCACAAGGGCATGATGGTGGACACACCCTCATTTGAGTGAACAGTGACAGGAGTGGCAGGGGATGGATGAGTTGCAGTTGCACCCGCCAAGCCCACAAGGGCATGATGGTGGACACACCCTCATTTGAGTGAACAGTGACAGGGGTGGCAGGGGGGGGATCTGGTGCAGTTGAACCCGCCAAGCCCACAAGGGCATGAAGGTGGGCACACCCTCATTTGTGTGAACAGTGGCTGGGGTAGCAGGGGAAGGATCTGGTGCAGTTGCACCCGCCAAGCCCGCGTGGGAGGCTTCGTCAACCTCTGCTGTCATCTTGCCCGCTTGCCCGTGTCCTCTCAGAAGCAAGGCGTTGCTGCACCTCTGTCCAGCCTGACCGACGAAGCTGATGATGAAGTTATTTGTACTAAATGCTGAACGTGTGGCTTGACGTCATTGCAGTAATCTTGTGTACCCTAAACCCTAAATGCTGAATGCTGAACGTGTGGCTTGACGTCATTGCAGTAATCTTGTGTACCCTAAACCCTAAATGCTGAATGCTGAACGTGTGGCTTGACGTCATTGCAGTAATCTTGTGTACCCTTAGACCTTATTTGTGTGACCAGAAGCGAGTCGTTGCTGCTCTCCAGTCCCTCCTGACCGACGAAGAGGGCGGAGAGGATGATGAGGACGTTATTGAAACTAAATTCTGAACGTGCTGCTTGACATCAGTGCATTGCCCGACCTTCTTTGTGTCCTCTCAGAAGCGAGGCGTTGCTGCACTCCAGTCCCTTCTGACTGACGAAGACGATGATGAAGATGAGGATGACGATGTTGAGCAGGGCCGGAAGGTGCTGTATGGCAGATATGGGAACCGGGATGAAACATGGCAGCCTGAGTGGTTCAGGGGGTAGGGGAATTACCTTTGCATGGTACCCTAAACCCTAACCTATTTACAGTAAACTTAACCCTTACCTACTTACAGCACCCTTAACCCGTACCTATTTACAGTAACCTTAACCCTAACCTACTCACAGCACCCTTAACCCTTACCTACTTACAGCACCCTTAACCCTTACCTATTCACAGCACCCTGAACCTGAACCTATTTACAGTAACCTTAACGCTAACCTACTTACAGCACCCTTAACCCTTACCTACTTACAGCACCCTTAACCCTTACCTATTTACAGCACCCTGAACCTTAACCTATTTACCGTACTCTTAACCCTAACCTATTTACAGTACCCTTAACCCTTACCTATTTACAGCACCCTGAACCTTAACCTATTTAGCGTACTCTTAACCCTGACCTATTTACAGTACCCTTTACCCTAAATCCTAACCTCTTTACGTCACCCTAAACCCTAATCACTTAACGGTACATTAAAGCCTTACTTCCTCATGTTACCCTGAAACACGGATCAATCACAGATACGTATGGGGAGTGGACACGGATCGGAAGATGCAGAAAATAACTTATCCAGGAATTATCTGAAATGGTGTGCATGCGGCTGCTTTGCAGGGAAAGGATGCAAGGGGTTAAATAGGACTCATTAATTTCCAAGGTCCAGCAGGGTTTAGGGGGTCACATCGTCAACTGGGTACGGTAGCTAAACAGTGCAGGAGTTTTGGGTCAATGGCCGTACCAGGTCTTCCTGAGGTTCATTACAGGCAAGAAACAGATAAAGATATCTCTCTAGGGTAGTTAGGGATTTTAAACAGCAATGGGCAGACAAATGGATTCCCAGCCCATTTGAAAACACTACTCATTGGACTTCTAGTGTGCGACTGCTTTTGACCTGAATCCCCCTGAATTCATTTTTTTCTTCTTAAATAGTTATATGGTGTATGTTTCAAAGCCTATATATGCGAGGTGTGGACCAACGCGCCATTCACGAACACCAGCCCTATCCATACTGACTCTGTAGGGCCTGAAACAGTAGCTCGCCTTAAACCGAAGGGCCTGCATTGCCCAGCGTTCTCGTGGATTCTGAAGTTTATGTTGTGTTGCCAATTGTCACAGGCTGTTAAGGAGGTGATGATGACCAACGTGCCGGCCACTGTACAAGGGAGCATGAATCGTGCACCGGGGAAGACGAAATTTGGGAGGGGCCAGGTCGTACCTGTGTAGACTGTCACCTGCGAGCCACCTGGGCGGTCAGCAGGCTGGAGGCGTCCCCGGCGGGGGGGGCATGTGCAAGTCGGGAAGAAAAGAAAAAATAGACTGCGCACTCCACCGAAGCATGACGGAGGCGTCAGGACCGCTAGATGTATATGTATAAGGCTGTGCTAAGAACCGCTTATCCGGCAAGTTGCATTTTGGGAGGGGCCAGGTCGTGCCTGTGTAGACTGTGACCATCCAAGCGGCCACGCGGGCCTCCTGTGGGCAAGAGGCATCGCCGGCAGGGCATTGTTGTGGGACTCTGCATGAACCACGATGTTAGTAGGGCTGGCTTGGCCGTGCTAGTCTCTGTACAAGAGGGCGCGAAGCAGGCGATCAGGAAGAACTCATTAAACGGGAGGGGGCTGGGCCGAGCAGGTTGTGAGCAATGCGGGCCCCTTGCCATACTGGAATGGCCGCGCCAGCTAGGCTGTATATAGCCTTTTGTGGTCAATGAGTGCCACCCGCCATACTGGAATGGCCGAGCCAGCTAGGCTGTATATAGCCAATAACACTCTTTATCACAAAAAATGGGACTCCTTTAGTGCCTCATCCACCAGCGCCAGGGCAGGCCCAGCTTTATCAATGAGTGCTACCCGCCATACTGGAATGGTCAGGCCGCCGGGAACGGGTCATGTCTGTATATGGCTTTCATTTCCAGCTGCTCAGTGGACGTCTATATCGATAAGCAGTAAGCATTTTCCTACCTCCTCGTTACGGGGCTCCTTCAGCTAAAAATCGCTTGAGGCTTGTCTGTTCCTGTCAGTTTGCAATCAGGTTCTTCCAATATTTTCATTGGGTTACAAGACTACTATACCACGGTGTTTTGAAGCCCAACGTCTGAAATATGCGTGGGCTTTCTTATGGCTCTGATTAATTGTCCTGGAGTAATTGCCATTACATCAGTTGATGGTAAATTTCCCGCGGCATCAGACCTTTGATTCTTATTAGGAAAGAAGTGTTGCAGAAAGCAGCCAGCATGTTGTCGATGTCATTATGTCGTGCAGGCAACATTGTCGTGTTGTGAAGTTTTTCAGTTCAACGGGGCATCGCATTTGATGCATGGGACCTGTGTTCGTAAACCGGTGCAGGCACTAAATACGCTAGGACAGCGAGCGAAAGCCAGTGACCCCCCTGGGCAAGCAACCGACATATAACCACCGAGCAGTTGCAATACGACCACATGTCTTTAACGTTATACCTCTGGGCCCGCTCAAAGCTCGGCCGCGTGGGTGCCCAACTGTTCAGAAGGGAGTAAAGAAGGAACTAAAAGGAAGAGAGGAGGATAGTAACTAAAGGAGAGACCGGGGAGGTAAAGAATATCAAGTCCAACACTTGAGTTCCACTAGATAATGACCACATGTGTATAGCCAAGTCTTCAGTGAAATGTCTATGCCGTTTCTGGTCCCTGCTAAAAAGGCTCATCCGCGTGGGCACCCAACAGTGCAATTACTGTTCAGTGCTGAAGCGTGCTGACCAGTCTCTATCACTGTTCACATTTTAGTGGTCTCCTGCTTCGATTTGGCTACATACCGGCCCACATCCTCGAGGGCCCAGTCAAGCAGGTCCCGTTTCTCCGGCCTCTGACCAGCCATGTGCCCATCTATGTTCGGTTCCAATTGCCACACTGGCAGCAGCCCGATGGCTGTCCTAGCTTGAGAGTAGCCAGACGGCTCAAGCACTCGAAGCGCTTCTGTCATATTGGAAATATCGGCCGCCCTCAGGCATCTCTATCTATGGACAAGCTTTGGACATCCAAACCGCAGGAAATACTTCATAGCTACGGGACTCACAAATCCACACCTCTTGTTAGTCTATAATTGAGGGCAACATTTCTTGAGAAGTAGGGGATTTGCCCCCCCCCCCCTTTTCCTTAGAGGGATAGCTAGTGTCCAAGGCCCCATCCGCGCCATGTCCACGTCTGCTTCATTCGATGTCCCGGCCCAGGTGGTGTTTGATCCCCTCAAAGTCGGCGCCGTCACGCGTAAATTGGTGGTAGGCTGCGAGGTGGAAAGGGAGGGGAGGGGTGTCCTTTATATAACAGTTCTGCGTGGTGCTAGGTGAGAGATCTGGTGGTAGGCTGCGAGGTGGAAAGGGAGGGGAGGGGTGTCCTTCATATAACAGTTCTGTGCGGTGCTAGGTGAGAGATCTGGTGGTAGGCTGCGAGGTGGAAAGGGAGGGGAGGGGATAACCTGTTTACACAAACGGTGAGTGGAGCTGAGTGATCTGATGGTGGGCTGCAAGGGTGCAAGGGCATTATTTGTAAGGAATGATTCCGTGCCAAACTGAGTGAACCGGTGACGGGCTGCAAGGGGGAAAGGGAGGGGGGGGGGGCATTGTATTTGGGAACAACATACATTTCCGTGTTATATCGAGTGAACTGATGGTGCCCTGTGAGTAGGACAGAGAGAGGGCAGGGACATTTTAAAGGGTTCTAAACCCTACAATTTTAACCTGTGAGGATGACAGGGAGGGGTCAGGGGCATTTTTAAGGGTTTTAAACCCTTAACGCTAAACCTGCGAGGAGGACAGGGAGGGGTCAGGGGCATTTTTAAGGGTTCTAACCCAAACCCTGAACGCTACGAGGAGGACAGGGAGGGGTCAGGGACACTCTTTAGTGTTCTAAACCCTAAAATCTGAACTCAAAAGCCTGCGAGGAGGACAGGTAGGGGGCAGGGACATTCTTTATTGTTCTAAACCCTTAACCCTGCCCCCCGTGCGGAGGGCAGGGTGGGGGCAGGGGCATTCTTTAAACAAGAATAATTCCATGTCAAACTGGCAGACATGGTGATGGGATGCGAGGAGGTGGAGGAGGGACAAGGAAAGGCCTTTTAAAACAGAAAGCCACCAGCATGCGTTAACTCACTCGGCTACGCCTTGTCCTGACCTCAGAGGTGGTGGGCTGCAAGGGAGAGGAGACTGGGGTGAAACAGCATGGACATGCCGGCACATCCTAGATTCTTACCATCTCCCTCCTAGCTTCATACCAGCTACATCCTAGCTTCACACATGCTAGCTCCTTGCTTCATACCGTCTACCTCCAGCTTCACACTAGCTACCTCATACTTTCACACCTTATACTTCCTAGATTCATACATGCCACCTCCTCGCTTCATACATGCCCCCTCCTCGCTTCATACATGCAACCTCCTCGCTTCATACATGCCCCCTCCTCGCTTCATACATGCCCCCTCCTCGCATCATACATGCCCCCTCCTCGCTTCATACATGCCCCCTCCTCGCTTCATACATGCCCCCTCCTCGCTTCATACATGCCCCCTCCTCGCTTCATACATGCCCCCTCCTCGCTTCATACATGCCCCCTCCTCACTTCATACATGCCACCTCCTCGCTTCATACATGCCCCCTCCTCGCTTCATACATGCCCCCTCCTCGCTTCATACATGCCCCCTCCTCGCTTCATACATGCCCCCTCCTCGCTTCATACATGCCCCCTCCTCGCTTCATACATGCCCCCTCCTCGCTTCATACATGCCCCCTCCTCGCTTCATACATGCCCCCTCCTCGCTTCATACATGCCCCCTCCTCGCTTCATACATGCCCCCTCCTCGCTTCATACATGCCCCCTCCTCGCTTCATACATGCCCCCTCCTCACTTCATACATGCCCCCTCCTCGCTTCCCCCTCCTCGCTTCATACATGCCCCCTCCTCGCTTCATACATGCCCCCTCCTCGCTTCATACATGCCCCCTCCTCGCTTCATACATGCCACCTCCTCGCTTCATACATGCCCCCTCCTCGCTTCATACATGCCCCCTCCTCGCTTCATACATGCCCCCTCCTCGCTTCATACATGCCCCCTCCTCGCTTCATACATGCCACCTCCTAGTTTCATACATGCCCCCTCCTCGCTTCATACATGCCCCCTCCTCGCTTCATACATGCCCCCTCCTCGCTTCATACATGCCCCCTCCTCGCTTCATACATGCCCCCTCCTCGCTTCATACATGCCCCCTCCTCGCTTCATACATGCCCCCTCCTCGCTTCATACATGCCCCCTCCTTGCTTCATACATGCCCCCTCCTCGCTTCATACATGCCCCCTCCTCGCTTCATACATGCCCCCTCCTCGCTTCATACATGCCCCCTCCTCGCTTCATACATGCCCCCTCCTCGCTTCATACATGCCCCCTCCTCGCTTCATACATGCCCCCTCCTCGCTTCATACATGCCCCCTCCTAGTTTCATACATGCCCCCTCCTCGCTTCATACATGCCACCTCCTCGCTTCATACATGCCCCCTCCTCGCTCCATACATGCCACCTCCTAGTTTCATACATGCCCCCTCCTCGCTTCATACATGCCCCCTCCTCGCTTCATACATGCCCCCTCCTCACTTCATACATGCCCCCTCCTCACTTCATACATGCCCCCTCCTCGCTTCATACATGCCCCCTCCTCGCTTCATACATGCCCCCTCCTCGCTTCATACATGCCCCCTCCTCGCTTCATACATGCCCCCTCCTCGCTTCATACATGCCCCCTCCTCGCTTCATACATGCCCCCTCCTCGCTTCATACATGCCACCTCCTAGTTTCATACATGCCCCCTCCTCGCTTCATACATGCCCCCTCCTCGCTTCATACATGCCCCCTCCTCGCTTCATACATGCCCCCTCCTCGCTTCATACATGCCCCCTCCTCGCTTCATACATGCCCCCTCCTAGTTTCATACATGCCCCCTCCTCGCTTCATACATGCCACCTCCTCGCTTCATACATGCCCCCTCCTCGCTCCATACATGCCCCCTCCTCGCTTCATACATGCCACCTCCTAGTTTCATACATGCCCCCTCCTCGCTTCATACATGCCCCCTCCTCGCTTCATACATGCCCCCTCCTCACTTCATACATGCCCCCTCCTCGCTTCATACATGCCCCCTCCTCGCTTCATACATGCCCCCTCCTCGCTTCATACATGCCCCCTCCTCGCTTCATACATGCCCCCTCCTCGCTTCATACATGCCCCCTCCTCGCTTCATACATGCCCCCTCCTCGCTTCATACATGCCCCCTCCTCACTTCATACATGCCCCCTCCTCGCTTCATACATGCCCCCTCCTCGCTTCATACATGCCCCCTCCTCGCTTCATACATGCCCCCTCCTCACTTCATACATGCCCCCTCCTCGCTTCATACATGCCCCCTCCTCGCTTCATACATGCCCCCTCCTCGCTTCATACATGCCACCTCCTCGCTTCATACATGCCCCCTCCTCGCTTCATACATGCCCCCTCCTCGCTTCATACATGCCCCCTCCTCACTTCATACATGCCCCCTCCTCGCTTCATACATGCCCCCTCCTCGCTTCATACATGCCCCCTCCTCGCTTCATACATGCCCCCTCCTCGCTTCATACATGCCCCCTCCTCGCTTCATACATGCCCCCTCCTCACATCATACATGCCCCCTCCTCGCTTCATACATGCCCCCTCCTCGCTTCATACATGCCCCCTCCTCGCTTCATACATGCCCCCTCCTCGCTTCATACATGCCCCCTCCTCGCTTCATACATGCCCCCTCCTCGCTTCATACATGCCCCCTCCTCACTTCATACATGCCCCCTCCTCACTTCATACATGCCCCCTCCTCACTTCATACATGCCCCCTCCTCACTTCATACATGCCCCCTCCTCACTTCATACATGCCCCCTCCTCGCTTCATACATGCCCCCTCCTCGCTTCATACATGCCCCCTCCTCGCTTCATACATGCCACCTCCTCGCTTCATACATGCCCCCTCCTCGCTTCATACATGCCCCCTCCTCGCTTCATACATGCCCCCTCCTCGCTTCATACATGCCCCCTCCTCGCTTCATACATGCCCCTCCTCGCTTCATACATGCCCCCTCCTCGCTTCATACATGCCCCCTCCTCGCTTCATACATGCCCCCTCCTCACTTCATACATGCCCCCTCCTCACTTCATTCATGCCCCCTCCTCGCTTCATACATGCCCCCTCCTCGCTTCATACATGCCCCCTCCTCGCTTCATACATGCCCCCTCCTCGCTTCATACATGCCCCCTCCTCACTTCATACATGCCGCCTCCTCGCTTCATACATGCCCCCTCCTCACTTCATACATGCCACCTCCTCGCTTCATACATGCCCCCTCCTCGCTTCATACATGCCCCCTCCTCGCTTCATACATGCCCCCTCCTCGCTTCATACATGCCCCCTCCTCGCTTCATACATTCCCCCTCCTCGCTTCATACATGCCCCCTCCTCGCTTCATACATGCCCCCTCCTCGCTTCATACATGCCCCCTCCTCGCTTCATACATGCCCCCTCCTCGCTTCATACATGCCCCCTCCTCGCTTCATACATGCCCCCTCCTCGCTTCATACATGCCCCCTCCTCGCTTCATACATGCCCCCTCCTCGCTTCATACATGCCCCCTCCTCACTTCATACATGCCCCCTCCTCGCTTCATACATGCCCCCTCCTCGCTTCATACATGCCCCCTCCTCACTTCCTACATGCCACCTCCTCACTTCATACATGCCACCTCCTCACTTCATACATGCCACCTCCTCGCTTCATACATGCCCTCTCCTCGCTTCATACATGCCCCCTCCTCGCTTCATACATGCCCCCTCCTCGCTTCATACATGCCCCCTCCTCGCTTCATACATGCCCCCTCCTCGCTTCATACATGCCCCCTCCTCGCTTCATACATGCCCCCTCCTCGCTTCATACATGCCACCTCCTAGTTTCATACATGCCACCTCCTCGCTTCATACATGCCACCTCCTCGCTTCATACATGCCACCTCCTCGCTTCATACATGCCCCCTCCTCGCTTCATACATGCCCCCTCCTCGCTTCATACATGCCCCCTCCTCGCTTCATACATGCCCCCTCCTCGCTTCATACATGCCCCCTCCTCGCTTCATACATGCCCCCTCCTCGCTTCATACATGCCACCTCCTAGTTTCA
This sequence comes from Limnomonas spitsbergensis, assembly GCA_037349105.1. Lineage (NCBI taxonomy): Eukaryota > Viridiplantae > Chlorophyta > Chlorophyceae > Chlamydomonadales > Limnomonas > Limnomonas spitsbergensis. The sequence continues at coordinate 1,160,123 of JAYJMM010000121.1, forward strand.
TACATGCCACCTCCTCGCTTCATACATGCCACCTCCTCGCTTCATACATGCCACCTCCTCGCTTCATACATGCCACCTCCTAGTTTCATACATGCCCCCTCCTTGCTTCATACATGCCACCTCCTCGCTTCATACATGCCCCCTCCTCGCTTAATCACCAGCTACCTCCTAGCTTCATACCAGCTACATCCAACATCCTGCCAGCTACATCCAGTTTCATCACCAGCTCCACCCCAGCTTCCTGTCAGCTCCTTTCACACTCACTCTGTCCGTCTGCCACGTCGCTGATCATGATGCCCAATATCTTAACCTTGTGTTCACCGCTTGACGTGGTGTTTGACACGGTGATGTTGATGACACAAGCAGGGTGCTGCGTCACCTGGGGGGGGGGGGGGGGGAGAAGGGGGGGCAGTTATAGCTTAGGTCTTCATGCTCTAGCCTATATCAGCACGAGGTTTCATTTAACACCCCTTGTCAGGGACGCGGCGGTAGGGAAGCAAGCAGGCATGGAAAGCAAGAGAGCTACGCCCGTGGGGGGCGTGAGAGTTTGGAAAACAGCGCAGCCTGGGCCGAAGCCACATCCGCAAGCAGACGTGGACATGAATCCCTCAATCTTCGTGCGCATGTACTGGCCTGGTAATTCACTGGCCTGGTAATCCATTGGCATGGTAATTCACTGGCATGGTAATTCACTGGCATGGTAAGGCACTGGCATGGTAATTCACTGGCATGGTAAGGCACTGGCATGGTAAGGCACTGGCATGGTAATTCACTGGCATGGTATTTCACTGGCATGGTAATTCACTGGCATGGTATTTCACTGGCATGGTAATTCACTGACATGGTAATTCACTGGCATGGTAATTCACTGGCATGGTAATTCACTGGCATGGTAATTCACTGGCATGGTAATCCACTGGCATGGTAATTCACTGGCCTGGTAATTCACTGGCATGGTAATTCACTGGCCTGGTAATTCACTGGCCTGGTAATTCACTGGCATGGTAATTCACTGGCATGGTAATTCACTGGCATGGTAATTCACTGGCATGGTAATTCACTGGCATGGTAATTCACTGGCATGGTAATTCACTGGCATGGTAATTCACTGGCATGGTAATTCACTGGCATGGTAATTCACTGGCATGGTAATTCACTGGCATGGTAATTCACTGGCATGGTAATTCACTGGCATGGTAATTCACTGGCATGGTAATTCACTGGCATGGTAATTCACTGGCATGGTAATTCACTGGCATGGTAAGGCACTGGCATGGTAATTCACTAGCATGGTAATTCACTGGCATGGTAATCCACTGGCATGGTAATTCACTGGCATGGTAAGGCACTGGCATGGTAATTCACTGGCATGGTAAGGCACTGGCATGGTAAGGCACTGGCATGGTAATTCACTGGCATGGTAATTCACTGGCATGGTAATTCACTGGCATGGTAATTCACTGGCATGGTAATTCACTGGCATGGTAAGGCACTGGCATGGTAATTCACTGGCATGGTAATTCACTGGCATGGTAATTCACTGGCATGGTAATTCACTGGCATGGTAATTCACTGGCATGGTAATTCACTGGCATGGTAATTCACTGGCATGGTAATTCACTGGCATGGTAATTCACTGGCATGGTAATTCACTGGCATGGTAATTCACTGGCATGGTAATTCACTGGCATGGTAAGGCACTGGCATGGTAAGGCACTGGCATGGTAATCCACTGGCATGGTAATTCACTGGCATGGTAAGGCACTGGCATGGTAATTCACTGGCATGGTAAGGCACTGGCATGGTAAGGCACTGGCATGGTAAGGCACTGGCATGGTAATTCACTGGCATGGTAATTCACTGGCATGGTAAGGCACTGGCATGGTAATTCACTGGCATGGTAAGGCACTGGCATGGTAATTCACTGGCATGGTAATTCACTGGCATGGTAATTCACTGGCATGGTAATTCACTGGCATGGTAATTCACTGGCATGGTAATTCACTGGCATGGTAAGGCACTGGCATGGTAATTCACTGGCATGGTAAGGCACTGGCATGGTAAGGCACTGGCATGGTAATTCACTGGCATGGTAATTCACTGGCATGGTAAGGCACTGGCATGGTAAGGCACTGGCATGGTAAGGCACTGGCATGGTAATTCACTGGCATGGTAAGGCACTGGCATGGTAATTCACTAGCATGGTAATTCACTGGCATGGTAATTCACTGGCATGGTAAGGCACTGGCATGGTAAGGCACTGGCATGGTAATTCACTGGCATGGTAAGGCACTGGCATGGTAAGGCACTGGCATGGTAAGGCACTGGCATGGTAAGGCACTGGCATGGTAATTCACTGGCATGGTAATTCACTGGCATGGTAAGGCACTGGCATGGTAATTCACTGGCATGGTTAGGCACTGGCATGGTAATTCACTAGCATGGTAATTCACTGGCATGGTAATTCACTGGCATGGTAATTCACTGGCATGGTAATTCACTGGCATGGTAATTCACTGGCATGGTAATTCACTGGCATGGTAATTCACTGTCATGGTAATTCACTGGCATGGTAATTCACTGGCATGGTAAGGCACTGGCATGGTAATTCACTGGCATGGTAATTCACTGGCATGGTAATTCACTAGCATGGTAATTCACTGGCATGGTAAGGCACTGGCATGGTAATTCACTGGCATGGTAAGGCACTGGCATGGTAAGGCACTGGCATGGTATTTCACTGGCATGGTAATCCACTGGCATGGTAATTCACTGGCATGGTAAGGCACTGGCATGGTAATTCACTGGCATGGTAATCCACTGGCATGGTAATCCACTGGCATGGTAATTCACTGGCATGGTAAGGCACTGGCATGGTAAGGCACTGGCATGGTAATTCACTGGCATGGTAATCCACTGGCCTGGTAATTCACTGGCATGGTAATTCACTGGCATGGTAAGTCACTGGCATGGTAATTCACTGGCATGGTAATTCACTGGCATGGTAATTCACTGGCATGGTAATTCACTGGCATGGTAATTCACTGGCATGGTCATTCACTGGCATGGTAATTCACTGGCATGGTAAGGCACTGGCATGGTAATTCACTGGCATGGTAATTCACTGGCATGGTAATTCACTGGCATGGTAAGGCACTGGCATGGTAAGGCACTGGCATGGTAATTCACTGGCATGGTAATTCACTGGCATGGTAAGGCACTGGCATGGTAATTCACTGGCATGGTAAGGCACTGGCATGGTAAGGCACTGGCATGGTAAGGCACTGGCATGGTAATTCACTGGCATGGTAATTCACTGGCATGGTAAGGCACTGGCATGGTAATTCACTGGCATGGTAAGGCACTGGCATGGTAATTCACTGGCATGGTAATTCACTGGCATGGTAATTCACTGGCATGGTAATTCACTGGCATGGTAATTCACTGGCATGGTAATTCACTGGCATGGTAAGGCACTGGCATGGTAATTCACTGGCATGGTAAGGCACTGGCATGGTAAGGCACTGGCATGGTAATTCACTGGCATGGTAATTCACTGGCATGGTAAGGCACTGGCATGGTAAGGCACTGGCATGGTAAGGCACTGGCATGGTAATTCACTGGCATGGTAAGGCACTGGCATGGTAATTCACTAGCATGGTAATTCACTGGCATGGTAATTCACTGGCATGGTAAGGCACTGGCATGGTAAGGCACTGGCATGGTAATTCACTGGCATGGTAAGGCACTGGCATGGTAAGGCACTGGCATGGTAAGGCACTGGCATGGTAAGGCACTGGCATGGTAATTCACTGGCATGGTAATTCACTGGCATGGTAAGGCACTGGCATGGTAATTCACTGGCATGGTTAGGCACTGGCATGGTAATTCACTAGCATGGTAATTCACTGGCATGGTAATTCACTGGCATGGTAATTCACTGGCATGGTAATTCACTGGCATGGTAATTCACTGGCATGGTAATTCACTGGCATGGTAATTCACTGTCATGGTAATTCACTGGCATGGTAATTCACTGGCATGGTAAGGCACTGGCATGGTAATTCACTGGCATGGTAATTCACTGGCATGGTAATTCACTAGCATGGTAATTCACTGGCATGGTAAGGCACTGGCATGGTAATTCACTGGCATGGTAAGGCACTGGCATGGTAAGGCACTGGCATGGTAATTCACTGGCATGGTAATCCACTGGCATGGTAATTCACTGGCATGGTAAGGCACTGGCATGGTAATTCACTGGCATGGTAATCCACTGGCATGGTAATCCACTGGCATGGTAATTCACTGGCATGGTAAGGCACTGGCATGGTAAGGCACTGGCATGGTAATTCACTGGCATGGTAATCCACTGGCCTGGTAATTCACTGGCATGGTAATTCACTGGCATGGTAAGTCACTGGCATGGTAATTCACTGGCATGGTAATTCACTGGCATGGTAATTCACTGGCATGGTAATTCACTGGCATGGTAATTCACTGGCATGGTAATTCACTGGCCTGGTAATTCACTGGCCTGGTAATTCACTGGCATGGTAATTCACTGGCATGGTAAGGCACTGGCATGGTAATTCACTGGCATGGTAATCCACTGGCATGGTAATTCACTGGCATGGTAATTCACTGGCATGGTAAGGCAATTCAGCAGCGTGTGGTGGCTGTCAAAGGCCCAGACCACTGACTGTGATTGTTTAAGGATATTTAAGGATATTTAAGGATATTTAAAGATATTTTAGGCTGATATATCGCGTACCCTTGTTTTTTACTTTTCGATGCATAATCATGCACAGCCTTACCCGTATACTGGCCAGGTAGGTCTGGCTGTTCAGCAGCTTGTGGTGGCCATCGAACACCACATCTTCGCACTGACACCCAGACGTACAGCTGAGAGCAGTTCAATTTAACAGAGGGGAACACAATGTCATCCGGGCGTGCAGCCGAACAAATTCGGATTTAACAGAGATGGACACAATGTCATCAGGGAAAGACAGGGCAAAGTGCAACTTGTGTTAGGCGTTCAATAGGGTTTTGTGCATTCAGGGTTTAGGGTTTAGGGTTTAGGCTTTGGCTGTGCGTTAAATACCACAGTGGCTGATGGTGAGGAAGGGCAGTATGAACGAAGGGAGATATTTTGAATTTTTGAAAGGGAGGGGTAAGAGCATGATGTTGCTGATATATCCATCTGTTCCCAAATCCAGCTAAAAGAGCTTAACACAACGAGCGAGGATCACTTTACATTTTCCTGCCCCTACTTATGCCACGTGATTAATTCTTATGTCGGTAGGCCTTGAGATTTCCCAACAGCTAGGTCACCATGACCCCCCCCCCCCTGTTATCAGGTCACCTCATCAACCTCTGGCAACATGTCCCCTCAGGCCCCTCATCATCTCCTAACATCATGTGTAGGCATCGGCAATATACCGTAATATAATATTATAAAGTATATAAAGTATATTATATAAAGTATAAAGTATATTCGAATTCGGCACATCATATATACTTTATATAAAGTCGCGGAAATCCCGAATGTCGCGACTGAAAACGTGGAAATACGGCATTTCAGCTACTGTGAGCTACTTGTGAGACAAGCGCATGCGTTCTCGTCCGATTCTATGCTCTAATAATACTCGTGTCACCTGGAATTGCCCCTGAGAAAGTGAAACGATCTATCCCTCTCGACAATGGCAAGCAACTGCACTTAGGAACCGAGTGGGAGCCTGAGGCTTTGTGTGCCGAGCTGAATAAGATTAAGCGAGTTTGGAACAATCGGTCCAGCGGAATTGGTCAGCATGGGGGCGGACATACACCAGTAGCCACTCTCGCCTAGGCATCGCGCGGGCTGAGAAGCTGATTTATGTCAAGGCGAACCGTGACGACGGCGAGGTCAAGGAGGTTCAACACGAGGAGGTTTCTCTGAACTATTACTCCGACTGACTTGATAACTTCGGAACAGTCATGCTATGAGACTCAAATGTATATCTAGTGATCATGTAGTGGTACTTAAACTGAACTTCGGGACCAGACCCGCCCCATTTTTCGAACCCGCGATCCGCGTCAAACAAATACAGTGTTTTTATGTTTTGAGGACTTAGCTTTCTTAGATGGGACGAGTTAGCTGCAGATTCTGAATGCCCTGATTAAGCTGAATCCAGACCTCTATTTTTTTTTACTTTGGCCCACTTTTTTCTGACTTTATATACTATATATATGATATATATATTATATACTTTACATTGGCGGGGCATGTAAAGTATATTGCCGATGCCTAATCATGTGCTGGCTGTGATGCGGCTGGCCTGATGCTCCCCCCCCCCCTCCCCCATATGTCGGTAGGCCTTGAGATTTCCCAACAGCTAGGTCACCATGACCACCCCCCGTGTTATCAGGTCCCCTCATCACCCTCTGGCAACATGTCTCCTCAGGCCCTTCACCTGATGATCCCCATCCCCATGTGCTGGTAGGACTTGAGATGGTCCAACTGGACCAGCCCCCCCCCCCCCCCTGTTATCAGGTCCCCTCATCACCCTCTGGCAACATTCCCCCTCAGGCCCCTCACCTGATGATCCCCATCCCCATGTGCTGGTAGGACTTGAGATGGCCCAACTGGACCAGCCCCCCCCCCCCCCCCTGTTATCAGGCGCCCTCATCACCCTTTGCCAACATGCCCCCTCAGGCCCCTCACCTGATGATCCCCATCCCCATGTGCTGGTAGGACTTGAGATGGCCCAGCTGGACCAGGACCACCGGCGGCTTGGCATCCGGCCCTTTAGCTACCTTGCCTCGATCTGTGTTGACGGATAGTGATATGCTTGCCCCTGCACAAAGAGTGGAGAGATGGAGTGTCAGTGAGTGGAGAGGTGGAGTGTCATTGAGTGGAGAGATGGAGTGTCCAGGATGGGCAGGATGGCGGGCCAGTGACTAGAGGGATGGGAGGGATGGTGGGCCAGTGAGTAGAGGGATGGGCAGGATGGGCGGGACGGTGGGCCAGTGAGTAGAGGGATGGGCGGGATGGTGGGCCAGTGAGTAGAGGGATGGGCGGGATGGTGGGCCAATGAGTAGTAGAGGGATGGGCGGGATGGTGGGCTAGTGAGTAGAGGGATGGGCGGGATGGTGGGCCAGTGAGTAGAGGGATGGGCGGGATGGTGGGCCAGTGAGTAGAGGGATGGGCGGGATGGTGGGCCAGTGAGTAGAGGGATGGGCGGGATGGTGGGCCAGTGAGTAGAGGGATGGGCGGGATGGTGGGCCAGTGAGTAGAGGGATGGGCGGGATGGTGGGCCAGTGAGTAGAGGGATGGGCGGGATGGTGGGCCAGTGAGTAGAGGGATGGGCGGGATGGTGGGCCAGTGAGTAGAGGGATGGGCGGGATGGTGGGCCAGTGAGTAGAGGGATGAGCGGGATGGTGGGCCAGTGAGTAGAGGGATGGGAGGGATGGTGGGCCAGTGAGTAGAGGGATGGGAGGGATGGTGGGCCAGTGAGTAGAGGGATGGGAGGGATGGTGGGCCAGTGAGTAGAGGGATGGGAGGGATGGTGGGCCAGTGAGTAGAGGGATGGGCGGGTTGGTGGGCCAGTGAGTAGAGGGATGGGCGGGATGGTGGGCCAGTGAGTAGAGGGATGGGAGGGATGGTGGGTCAGTGAGTAGAGGGATGGGCGGGATGGTGGGCCAGTGAGTAGAGGGATGGGAGGGATGGTGGGCCAGTGAGTAGAGGGATGGGCGGGATGGTGGGCCAGTGAGTAGAGGGATGGGAGGGATGGTGGGCCAGTGAGTAGAGGGATGGGCGGGATGGTGGGCCAGTGAGTAGAGGGATGGGAGGGATGGTGGGCCAGTGAGTAGAGGGATGGGAGGGATGGTGGGCCGGTGAGTAGAGGGATGGGAGGGATGGTGGGCCAGTGAGTAGAGGGATGGGAGGGATGGTGGGCCAGTGAGTAGAGGGATGGGCAGGATGGTGGGCCAGTGAGTAGAGGGATGGGCGGGATGGTGGGCCAGTGAGTAGAGGGATGGGAGGGATGGTGGGCCAGTGAGTAGAGGGATGGGCGGGATGGTGGGCCAGTGAGTAGAGGGATGGGCGGGATGGTGGGCCAGTGAGTAGAGGGATGGGAGGGATGGTGGGCCAGTGAGTAGAGGGATGGGAGGGATGGTGGGCCAGTGAGTAGAGGGATGGGAGGGATGGTGGGCCAGTGAGTAGAGGGATGGGCGGGATGGTGGGCCAGTGAGTAGAGGGATGGGAGGGATGGTGGGCCAGTGAGTAGAGGGATGGGAGGGATGGTGGGCCAGTGAGTAGGGGGATGGGCGGGATGGTGGGCCAGTGAGTAGAGGGATGAGCGGGATGGTGGGCCAGTTAGAGTTCAGGGATGGGCGGGATGGTGGGCCAGTGAGTAGAGGGATGGGCGGGATGCTGGGCCAGTGAGTAGAGGGATGGGCGGGATGGTGGGCCAGTGAGTAGAGGGATGGGAGGGATGGTGGGCCAGTGAGTAGGGGGATGGGCGGGATGGTGGGCCAGTGAGTAGAGGGATGAGCGGGATGGTGGGCCAGTTAGAGTTCAGGGATGGGCGGGATGGTGGGCCAGTGAGTAGAGGGATGGGAGGGATGGTGGGCCAGTGAGTAGAGGGATGGGAGGGATGGTGGGCCAATGAGTAGTAGAGGGATGGGCGGGATGGTGGGCTAGTGAGTAGAGGGATGGGCGGGATGGTGGGCCAGTGAGTAGAGGGATGGGCGGGATGGTGGGCCAGTGAGTAGAGGGATGGGAGGGATGGTGGGCCAGTGAGTAGAGGGATGGGCGGGATGGTGGGCCAGTGAGTAGAGGGATGAGCGGGATGGTGGGCCAGTGAGTAGAGGGATGGGAGGGATGGTGGGCCAGTGAGTAGAGGGATGGGAGGGATGGTGGGCCAGTGAGTAGAGGGATGGGAGGGATGGTGGGCCAGTGAGTAGAGGGATGGGAGGGATGGTGGGCCAGTGAGTAGAGGGATGGGAGGGATGGTGGGCCAGTGAGTAGGGGGATGGGCGGGATGGTGGGCCAGTGAGTAGAGGGATGAGCGGGATGGTGGGCCAGTTAGAGTTCAGGGATGGGCGGGATGGTGGGCCAGTGAGTAGAGGGATGGGCGGGATGGTGGGCCAGTGAGTAGAGGGATGGGCGGGATGGTGGGCCAGTGAGTAGAGGGATGGGAGGGATGGTGGGCCAGTGAGTAGGGGGATGGGCGGGATGGTGGGCCAGTGAGTAGAGGGATGAGCGGGATGGTGGGCCAGTTAGAGTTCAGGGATGGGCGGGATGGTGGGCCAGTGAGTAGAGGGATGGGAGGGATGGTGGGCCAGTGAGTAGAGGGATGGGAGGGATGGTGGGCCAGTGAGTAGAGGGATGGGCGGGATGGTGGGCCAGTGAGTAGAGGGATGGGAGGGATGGTGGGCCAGTGAGTAGAGGGATGGGAGGGATGGTGGGCCAGTGAGTAGAGGGATGGCGGGATGGTGGGCCAGTGAGTAGAGGGATGGGAGGGATGGTGGGCCAGTGAGTAGAGGGATGGGAGGGATGGTGGGCCAGTGAGTAGGGGGGTGGGAGAGATGGTGGGCCAGTGAGTAGAGGGATGGGAGGGATGGTGGGCCAGTGAGTAGAGGGATGGGAGGGATGGTGGGCCAGTGAGTAGAGGGATGGGAGGGATGGTGGGCCAGTGAGTAGAGGGATGGGAGGGATGGTGGGCCAGTGAGTAGAGGGATGGGAGGGATGGTGGGCCAGTGAGTAGAGGGATGGGAGGGATGGTGGGCCAGTGAGTAGAGGGATGGGCGGGATGGTGGGCCAGTGAGTAGAGGGATGGGAGTGATGGTGGGTCAGTGAGTAGAGGGATGGGCGGGATGGTGGGCCAGTGAGTAGAGGGATAGGAGGGATGGTGGGCGAGTGAGTAGAGGGATGGGAGGGATGGTGGGCCAGTGAGTAGAGGGATGGGAGGGATGGTGGGCCAGTGAGTAGAGGGATAGGAGGGATGGTGGGCCAGTGAGTAGAGGGATGGGAGGGATGGTGGGCCAGTGAGTAGAGGGATGGGAGGGATGGTGGGCCAGTGAGTAGAGGGATAGAAGGGATGGTGGGCCAGTGAGTAGAGGGATAGGAGGGATGGTGGGCGAGTGAGTAGAGGGATGGGAGGGATGGTGGGCCAGTGAGTAGAGGGATGGGAGGGATGGTGGGCCAGGGAGTGGGCATCAGGCCCCTGAGCTACCTTGCCCCCGAGAAAGCGATATTGCCCCGGTCAGTATAGATTGAGAGTGATATGCTAGCCCCCGCAAAATACTCACCACGGTCCTGGCTGTGCATGGTTGCTGGAATTGAGGCAAGGCAGCTCATCCCCTACCAGCCCCATGTGGCCGAGCGTTCAGCAAAGCCCAGGGGGTATGCACCGATCTAAACTTGTGTGCCATTGTTTTCACCCCTTTCCAAACTTATTTCCACCCCTTTCCTGGCCCATAATACCCCATTTTGGCTATTGAGGCTTCTTGTGTTGTTCTGCCCAGGGTTCCCCGCCCCACAAAGCCCTTCTTCTTTTTCTTCCGGCATGGATACCGGGTTGCGAGCCCTGAACCCTTAACTTAATCCCTAAGCCCAAAAGCCTTAACCCCACAAAGCCCTTCTTCTTCTTCTTCTTCCGGCATGGATACCAGGTTGCGAGCCCTGAACCCTTAACTTAAACCCTAAGCCCTAAAGCCTTAACCCCACAAAGTCCTTCTTCTTCTTCCGGCATGGAGACCGGGTTGCGAGCCCTGAACCCTTAACTTTCAACCTCGGGGCGTATCATTTATTTATTTATTTACTCATTTACCTGGTTTCTAGCCCTGCAAGGCTTGCTTCTCTCGGATGAGGAATCCCTTTCAGGCCTTTCTTCTTGCCACGTTCTGGGCCCACAAAGCCCTTTTCTTTCAAGAGGGATGCTCGGGTTTCTTTTTCTCTCCTGGTTCTGGGCCCACAAAGCCCTCTTCTTACAAAGGGGATGTTAGAGCGAGTGTTGGAGTGCTATTCCCCCCACCTGGCTCCTGGCCCACACAGCCTGTGTTGTTCCTCCCACCTGGCTCCTGGCCTACAAAGCCTTTCTTCTTCTTGGCCCCCTCCTCGATGAACTCAAAGCTGTTGGCCGCCACCACCAAGGGCTTCATTGCCTCGAAATGCATGCACATGGGAGAGGAGGGGACCGTGTTGCCTGCAAGCAAGCAGGGCATACAATGAAGATATAGCTGTGAGGAGGGTGGTAAACTAAACTATTATGAAACAGGCCTAGGAGCTGTGGGCTGTGGGCTGTGGGCTGTGGGCTGTGGGCTGTGGGCCTGTGACGCTGATGAGCTGATACTGATACGTGAAAGATCAAGAAATAAATAAATAAAGAGATACGGAAAAGGCACGGGGATTTGGGAAGCCGCGCCAGTGTCGGCTGAAGCATGGGACATGGCTGCCGAGTCTGGAAGGCAGAAGTGTGGAACACCTCCATCCTGCATCCGCACTGCATACGTTGGAGATTAAGATCAGGACGAGGGCCCTATTCCAGTACAAAGCAGTACAAAGCTGTGCAAGGCAGTACACACCTACGTACATCGGCTCCGGCAGGTCCTCCTCCCTCTCCAGAGTTTCTTCGGCGCCAATGGGCCTCATGACTAAGTCCAGTGCCGTCTGCTGCAACAGCCACACGGCAAGGTCCGCCATAATACGATGCCCCAAGTCCTGTGTGGTGGTGGGGGGCATAGAGTCAGCAGTGTGGTTACTTCAAGGGCTACCCTGCTGCAACAGCCACACAGCCACACCGCAAGATCCGCCATTATACGATGCCCTAAGTCATTCGTAAAAAGGGCCATTAATAGAAAGGGCCATTGATAGAAAGGGCCATTGATAGAAAGGGCCATTGATAGAAAGTGCCATTGATAGAAAGGGCCATTAATAGAAAGGGCCATTGATAGAAAGGGCCATTAATAGAAAGGGCCATTGATAGAAAGGGCCATTGATAGAAAGGGCCATTGATAGAAAGGGCCATTGATAGAAAGGGCCATTAATAGAAAGGGCCATTGATAGAAAGGGCCATTAATAGAAAGGGCCATTGATAAAAAGGGCCATTGATAGAAAGGGCCATTGATAGAAAGGGCCATTGATAGAAAGGGCCATTGATAGGGGAAATAGAGTCAGCAGTGGCTAAGTGGGCAGGTGCTTTGATTTTCATTTTTATGTATTCTCTATCTCAGTACTCTGTGCCCATTCCTTGTCCCTCATTGCTGGGTGAATTTAGTCATCGTCCATAATCCTGGCTGCCTTTAGGGTTTAGGGTTTAGGGTTTAGGGTTAAGGGTTCTAATTCCTCCTTCCTCACCGCTGGGTGGATGTAGTTCATAATTGCGAGCCAGGCCATCTCAGGACTTTTGAACCACCCTCCCCTCACATGCTGCGGTGCCAATTCCTTTAGTATACAATACTAAATATTACAAAAAGGGCCCGGCTTACCCGTTCCCCCCCTCTCACCGCTGGGTGGATATAGTCGCCATTCATAATTGCGAACCAGGCCATCTCAGGACTTTTGAACCACCCTCCCATCATATGCTGCGGTGCTAATTCCTATAGTATACAATACTAAATATTACAAAAAGGGCCCGGCTCACCCGTTCCTCCCCTCTTACCGCTGGGTGGATATAGTCGCCGTTCATAATTGCGAGCCAGGCCATCTCAGGACTTTTGAACCACGCTCCCATCTCATGCTGCGGTGCCAATTCCTATAGTATACAATACTAAATATTACAAAAGGGCCCGTCTCCCTCTTTTTGTTTTGTTCTCACCGCTGGGTGGATATAGTCGTCGTTCATAATTGTGAGCCAGGCCATCTCAGGGACTCTAAGGAACGAGGCCAGCCTGAGGAAAACAGGGGGGGGGGGTAAAGTTGGGGGTTCGGATACCTTGGACATTGCAGGGGGGCAGTTCAGGGTGAAGGGTGAAGGGTATGAATAGCCAGGCAATCTCAGGGACTCTTAGGAACGAGGCCAGCCTAGGGAACTAAGGGAACACATGGGGGGGGGTGAAGGAGGGGGGGGTAAAGGGGGGGGTCAGATACCTTGAATATTGCAGTGGGGCAGTTTAGGGTCTTAATAACCTGGACAACTGCTTCAGTTGACGTGAAGGCAATCTCAATTGCGGCGAGGGATCCCACTTTTCGTCGCCCACCTGTAAGTGACTGCCATGAGGCACGGCCATTTCACGCCATGATGCGGTAAATCAGTTTGTGTCGACCTCCGACTAGACGACATAAGTGAGTGAAGAAAAGTACGGCCCCAAGCAGCGTTGTTTCCTTAACATCCACGCCCAGATAGGGCGTAGCTTCATTTCTTACTTTGACCTCCGACCTGCCTGTCTGCATTTCCTGCTGACTCAGCGACCGACCTGTAGGTGACTGCCTAGAGGCTCAGCTACTGCATGTCGTCAGAAAGAAATAAAAGAATAAAAGCCTACGCACTGCGCCGAAAGTTAAGAGGGCGTCAGGACCGCTTGACCCACAGCACTTCTAACCCGATGTAGGCTGGGTTACCCAGTACGACCGTTCTGCTCCAAATCCCGTACCGTTTACCGTATTATATCATGTCATATCATATCATATCATATCATATCATATCATATCGCACCGTCTAACAATACGGTACCATATTAAACAGTGTTTGCCATTTTCTTACCTGTCTGGCCATTTGACCGTAGCAATGCACACAAGGAAAGCACAAGCATTTGCTTTCACCTCCGACCTACTCTTCTACATTTTATGATGCAACAACTAACTACCTAGCTACCTACCTACCTATCTACATACATACATACATGTATATTTACCACCTCTTATCTCTTACCTCCTACCACAAGCATTTGCCGTCACCGAAGTCACCTGACTCACCTGCAACCTGCTTTCTACATGTCTTGCTGGCTCAGCGACACACCTGCAAGCGGCTGCCTTGAGACTCAACAGCCACATCACACAAGGGCTGTAAACAATTTTCCGTCATCACCTCTGACCTGCCTTAATATTTTCCTGATGCACCAACCCACCGACCTGTAAGCGGCCGCATAAGCATTTGCTGTCATTTCCAACCTGCTTTCTACATTTCTTGCTGGCTCAGTGACCCACCTGTAGGTGGCTGATTTGAGGCTCAGCCATTGCACGTCGTCGTCACGCACACAAGCAAGGGAAAATCATGCATTTTCACCTCCGACCAGGTTTCTACATTTCCTGCTGACTCCCCGACCCACCTGTAGGTTGCTGACTTGAGGCTCAGCCACTGCACGTCGTAGTACTACACACAAGTAAGGCATAAGCATTTGCTTTCACCTCTGACACGCTTTTCTACATTTCCTGCTGACTCCCCGACCCACCTGTAGGTTGCTGACTTGAGGCTCAGCCACTGCACATCGTAGTACTGTGATAGGGACCCGTACACCTCCTCTGAAACCAAAGAGGGATCGCATATGTTAGGGTTTAGGGTGCAGGGTGTGGGTTTAACGTCTTGGGGTTCAGGATGTGAGGTTGGGCTGGACGTCGTAGTACTGTGATAGGGAGCCATACACTTCCTCTGAAACGAAAGAGGACATGCAAAGGATGGGGTTTGGGGTTGAGGGTTTGTAGCACTACGGGCTTGAGCGTTGAAGGTTAGGGTTTAGAGTTAAGGGTTTGAGCGTGTACGGTTAGGGTTAAGGGTTTGAGCGTTGAGGTTAGGGTTAAGGGTTTGAGCGTTTAGGGTTAGGGCTAAGGGTATACGCGTTTTTTGTCAGGGTTTCGGGTTCGGGTTTAGGGCTTCGGATTTGAGTGTTTAGGGTTAAGGATATGAGAAAGCACGGCAAGCTGGAGAGTCATTTAAGTCGTATTTTGTGCGAAAAAGTGTGTGTCTGTTTACGCGCTTTCTCCTTGAAACCAGGATGCAAGCTATTACGTGCATATACCTGATATGCATTAAGAGCAGAAGAGGCAGCAGTGGAAGATGCAGACGCAACAGCAGCCGAAGGATCGCAGTACAAGGACGTGCAATCGTCAGATGCGAGCGACGGTGCGTTTGGATGGGATGCACAGCTTACTGAACACAAGCGCAAGTTTGCGAATTAGTTACTCGATCAACATCTCAGAAGGGGAGGCAGATAGCACCAGCTCCAGCAGCGAGGAGGTTGAGCAGAGAGGCAGGGACCGCGGCAGGGCCGGGGCAGCTCAAGCAGCAGAAACAGCGGGCAAGGCAGGCAATACCTCAGACGATCATGCAGTCAGAACCAGCTCCAGCAGCAAGGAGGGCGAACAAAGAGGAGGTGTCAATGGAGCAGTGCGTGGGTGCGGGCGCGGGCCTGGGCCCTAGGGCCAGATGCAAGGGTTTTGTGATGCTCCAGATGCCGATGGGAAAGCCACGGTTGCGCTGCATGCCGCCAGAGCAGGTTGAGGCTATGAGGCAGCAGCAGCTTAAGAGCAAGTAGTGAAGTGTGGCATGTGTGGTCCCCTTGACTGAGATATTTGTATTTGACAAAAAACATTTCTTAACTTATTTTCGAGAAACCAAATTCAGGTTAAAAATAAAATCCCCATGCGAATGCTGGATAAAACTACGCTTCATTCAAGGCCTAGACATGGTAACAAAGCAATTGGATACCATTTGACACTGACGGTACGGTATATATATTTTGTTATAACATTATTAATGTATTTATTAATTTATTTACCATCCAAGCTGGGTTCTCCAGCCGCTCCCAGGACTCACCGATGCCGTCATAGAACGGACCAGCTACGCACTTGTCTGCATATATTTTAATGTAATTATTTGTATAATTTACCTACTTATTCATTTTGTTTAGCTGGGTTCTCCAGCCGCTCCCAGGACTCACCGATGCCGTCATTGAACGGCGTGAAGCCATTTGTGCCCGAGGGCTGTGACACGCCATTACTGAACGCCTGCGATATATCGCCAGAATAAAAGATCAACAAATTGCAGTTTAATCATGTGTGCCCGAGGGCTGTGACACGCCATTACTGAACGCCTGCGATATACCGGTATCGTCAGAATAGAAGATCGACGAATTGCTATTTCATCATTCCGGCATTTACAAGTTCATACTCCGAGTCTAACTAAAAAAAATAATTACATATCTTATAGGTAACTGATAGTGAATTTATAAAGCAATTTATTGCTTCCACAGTACAGTGATGGAAACGATCAAACTATAGCTTAGTCAATTTAGTAATAAATTTTACGTACCTTTTGCATCATGGGTCAGCCACTTAATAAACATAAAAGTTATTTATAATTTACTTAAATGTACTATTCATAAAGAAATAAACATAACATAATAAATTATAGGTCTGTCTTTGGGACCCCCCCGCTATTTTTTTTAAAAAAATATTTAGTATTATATACTAAATATTACTAAAAAGAAAAGGGCCCGCCTCCCTCTCGGGAGGCGGGCCTCTCGGGAGGCGGGCCTCTCGGGAGGCGGGCCTCTCAGGAGGCGGGCCCCTCGCGCTCCATTTGGGCCCCATCAGGTAGAGGCGCAACACGCTTTAGAGAATCCTCGGGATTGCAAGGGCGCCCAGAGGGCACCTGAGGCCCGCCAGCGGCCCCCCACCTACGGTGGAGGAGCCGCGGCGTAACCTCGAGGAGGCAATCCCGCAGATTCTCTAAAGCGTGATGCGCCCCGCGAATAAAATTTGGGTCCCAGACGTTAAGGGCGCAAAAAGCGCCTCTAACATCTGGGACCCAAATAAAATTCGCGGGTTCCCCTCCACCTTTGGTGGAGGGACCCCGGGGTTCCCTGACCTGTTGGGACCTCGAATGGGACGCTTGAAAATAGGCGGGGGGTTAACCCTTCGCGGACCCGGGGTTTACTGCCCCTACCCTCCACACACCACACACTTGTAATTCACGTTCACACCTGCATCAGTATCCTAGGTGGGCGGTGTGGCAAGCTTAGGACCCGCCTTAACAGATGTTCATACCAGGGTCCTGGGGGGCCTTTTCAGAAAGGTCGGCTGACGCCGATCACCCACTTTTTTTCGGTCGGCTGATTTTTTCGTCCAGTGTGAAAAAGTGTGAAAATGTGCCAAGCCGGATGTCATGTTTTCCCGTTAAGAACGTTACACCGGGGGCCCAACTGTCTAGGAGAAAAATACACTGCTGCCACCTAATTGCCATCTTAGCCTTCTGTTCTGCTGCGGTTGGAACTGGGGCTTCTTACGTCGTCATCGATAACTGAAGGACCCTCTTGGATCTCGAAGTTCGACATTATCGATTTAGCCGACGAGTGTGTAAAAACATGTCGGCTAATGCCGACGAGTGGCCTACAAATAGCATTCTGGCATCGGCTGTCGCCAATGCCAGGGTTTCGGAGTGGTCGGTTTTTTTCCCGACTTTTTTTCTGGCGTCGGTGGCCGACCGGCGCCCAGTTCCCTGGTTCATATTCCTGTATCCCTTTGTTTACTCCCCCCACCCTCCACACACCCCACACTTTGACGGCATGTTCATACCTGCATCAGTATTATAGGTGGGCGGTGTGGCAGTCTAAGGACCCGCCTTACCAGACGTTCATACTCCTGGACCCTGGGGGTTACTTTCCCCACCCTCCACACACCCCACACTTTAGCGTTATGTTCATACCTGCATCAGTATCATAGGTGGGCGGTGTGGCAGGCTAAGGACCCGCCGTACCAGACGTTCATACTCCTGGACCCTGGGGTTCATCGCCACGTCGTTATTCCGGCCATCGTTCCTACACGCATGAACACAAAAAGGAAAAGTCTTTGACACTGCCGCCATCGCAAGAAGGAAAATAAAATTAAACAGAAATTTAAGCCACTTACACTGTGGCTATCGTTCCTGTGCGCATGAACAAAACAAAAGGGAAGGCCTTTGGCAATCCCGCCATCGTTCCTGCGCGCATACAAAATACATAAAAGCCTTCGACACTCCTGCCATCGTTCTTGAACACATGAAATGAAAATAATTGAAAGCCTTTATCATGCTGGAAATAAGCGATGTGGTTAATGCCATTAACCCTGTACAAAGAAAACTAAAAGCCTTTGACCCATCAGGATGCATCCCTCCCCCAACCCCCACCCCCCTGCAACCCCCGCCCCCCGCAATCCCCCCTCTGCCCCCCTCCTCCCTGCCCCCCCCCCCCCTGCTCCCTGCCCCCCCCTCTGCCCCCCTCCTCCCTGCCCCCCCCCCCCTGCTCCCTGCACCCCCCCCCCTCCTCCCTGCCCCCCCCACCCCCTTGCAACCCCCGTCCCCCACAATCCCCCCTCTGCCCCCCTCCTCCCTGCCCCCCCCCCCCCCTCCTCCCTGCCCCCCCCCCCCCTCTGCTCCCTGCCCCCCCCCTCGTGCCTCACAGGATATATTCGGAGAAGACGATGTCGACGTCCTGGTCAACACTCATATCCAGACACACCACCATGTAGGCCTGAGGTTTAGGAGGGAGGGTTTAGGGTTTAGTGGGAGGGTTTAGGAGGGAGGGTTTAAGGTTTAGTGGGAGGGTTTAGGAGGGAGGGTTTAGGGTTTAGTGGGACGGTTTAGAGGGAGGGTTTAGGAGGGAGGGTTTAAGGTTTAGAGGGAGGTTTAGGAGGGAGGGTTTAAGGTTTAGTGGGAGGGTTTAGGAGGGAGGGTTTAGGGTTTAGTGGGACGGTTTAGAGGGAGGGTTTAGGAGGGAGGGTTTAAGGTTTAGAGGGAGGTTTAGGAGGGAGGGTTTAGGGTTTAGAGGGAGGGTTAGGAGGGAGGGTTAAGGGTTTAGAGGGAGGTTTAGGAGGGAGGGTTTAGGGTTGAGAGGGAGGTTTATGAGGGAGGGTTTAGGGTTGAGAGGGAGGTTTATGAGGGAGGGTTTAGGGTTAAGAGGGAGGTTTCTGGTTTCAGGTTTCAGGTTTCTGGTTTCTGGTTTCAGGTTTCAGGTTTTAGGTTTCTGGTTTCAGGTTTCAGGTTTCTGGTTTCTGGGTTCTTGCTTCAGGTTTCAGGGTGTAAGTTTGAGGATGCATCCCATCTGGCCGGCGTCTGCATAACGAGCCTTTCCATGACAAAATGAATTATTAATGTGAAAAACAGCCTCAAGCTTCCCTTCCCTCACACTGAGCATTCCCGGGATGCATCCTAGCCTAGGGTTTAGGGTTAGCCAGAAACCCTCAATCCTAAATCATTCACCCTAAAACAGCTTCACCTTCCCCTTGCACTCACGCTCGGCGTTCCTGGGATACATCCGTTCCTGATTGTTGCGTTGGCAAAGGCCTTGGCCGCCCAGGCACCCACAACCGACACCCAGTCTGTCACGCCGATTGCGGAGGCGCCAGATCCAAAGCTGATGCTGCCACCTACACATCGTATCACAAACACATTTGGGGGGACGCAGTCAATGGTGAGTTGGGTAACACACTTGTACCTAAAATATGCAGGGTTTAGGGGTTTAAGTTAGGGTTAGGTCACCTGTATTCATGATATTTAGGGTTCAGGGTTTAGGGTTGGGGCTTTAAGGTTTCAGGTTTAGGGTTAAGGGTTTAAGGTTCAGGGCTGTGGTTTAGGGTTAGAGTAAAGGCGCCTGTACTTATCATATTGCAACAGTTGTACATCATCATCCTTGGGATGGGAACAACAGGGATGTGGCTAAGGTCCGAAGCTGCTTTGTTTCCGTACCACCCAGCAGGGTTTTTTTTTCCATGGAAGTAATGGAAGGACTGCCAAAGGTGTCCATGTGTGCAACGTCAAAAAAACAGTGTGGCGTCAATAAGCTGCCATGACCCAAAACAGTGTGGCGTCAATAAGCTGCCATGACCCAAAACATGGAGCTGCCATGGCACCTTTGTGCATGATATGGGAAGAAAGAAAGACGACTCCTCCGCCGAAGCAGGATGCGTAGGAACCGCTCGACCCACAGTAGCTCTATCCAGGTTGGTAGGATAGCCCGCTCACGACATTCTGCTGATCCAAAACAAGGTGCACCTCCAATATTAAGTGCCTTTCCCACCAGCAACACCTGCATGAAGTGAAAGGGAGGCTAAGGGACCTCATATAGTCACCCCCCCAAAAAGGCTCTCCTATAACTTTGATCATGAGCGCTTTCCCTTTTATCCCTCAGTAATGAAACATAAAAATGAATTCCCTATAAAGGCAAATGGTTATACCCTCCCATGAGGTTCACCTATCACTCCAATCTTAAGCGCCTGCCCCTCCATCCCGTTTAATCAAACAAGATGAAACTACTTCCAAGGCACCGGTACTGAGCCATGCCCTCCCTTTAGGCTCACCTATCACGCCAATCTTGAGCGCCTGCCCCTCCATCCCGTTTAATCAAACAAGATGAAACTACTTCCAAGGCACCGGTACTGAGCCATGCCCTCCCATTAGGCTAACCTATCACTCCAATCTTGAGCGCCTGCCCCTCCATCCCGTTAAATGGAACAAGATGAAACTAATTCCAAGGCACCGGTACTGAGCCATGCCCTCCCATTAGGCTCACCTATCATGCCAATCTTGAGCGCCTACCCCTCCATCCCTTTGTAATGACCAGTAATAAAAGGGTGTGAAGGTTCTTCTGAATGACCCCTAACCAGGCTCACCTATCACTCCGATCTTGAGCGCCTGCCCCTCCATCCCCTTCATGACGGCCGCCCTCAACCGGTGGTTGGACCCGGTGTACACCGTACCGCGACGCAACTGGACCTGGCAGTACGAATTTGCACATCATTGCAGAGTTTGAACAGCAGGCGGTGGTTGGACCCGGTGTACACTGTACCGCGACGCAACTGAACCTGGCAGTACAAACAAATTGACTTGAACAAACGATGTGTGGGTTTGAATGGGTTTGAATGGGTTTGAATGGGTTTGAATGGGTTTGAATGGGTTTGAATGGGTTTGAATGGGTTTGAGTGGGTGTGAATGGCCCTCGACCGGTAATTGGAGTCGGTGTACAGCGCAGCGCAGCGCAACGCAACTGTGCCTGGCAGTACGAATTTGAACAAATGGTTTTGGATTTTGAACAGCAGGCGGTGGTTGGACCCTGTATACACCGTACCGCGACGCAACTGAACCTGGCAGTACGAATTTGAACAAATGATAGTAGGGTTTGTACAGCAGGCGGTTGGACTCGGTGCACACTGTACCGTGAAGCCACCGCAAGTGGCAGTACAAATGTCAACTAGTTGTTCCAAGGGTTTAAACAGTCGACCATGGTTGAACCCTGTGCGCATGTGGCTTTGAAGTCCCTGATGGGGCGCAGTTTCCATTATTTCTTTAATTTCCACTCGCCTCGGGGACAATGAACGGACAATGGCCCCAAAGCGGTGACAGTATAGAGGAGTCTTTCACGCCCCCGCTCCCAGGGTTGACCATCACCCCTGATCCGCGCGACCCTAGTGCCCACCCGTTTGGGGTTAACAGCATGGAGGAGCCTTTCGCCTCCCCGCTCCCAGGGTTGACCATCACCCCTGATCCGCGCGACCCTAGTGCCCACCCGTTTGGGGTTAACAGCATGGAGGAGCCTTTCGCCTCCCCGCTCCCAGGGTTGACCATCACCCCTGATCCGCGCGACCCTAGTGCCCACCCGTTTGGGGTTAACAGTATGGAGGAGTCTTTCGCCCCCCCGCTCCCAGGGTTGACCATCACCCCTGATCCGCGCGACCCTAGTGCCCACCCGTTTGGGGTTAACAGCATGGAGGAGCCTTTCGCCCCCCCGCTCCCAGGGTTGACCATCACCCCTGATCCGCGCGACCCTAGTGCCCACCCGTTTGGGGTTCACAGCATGGAGGAGCCTTTCGCCCCCCCGCTCCCAGGGTTGACCATCACCCCTGATCCGCGCGACCCTAGTGCCCACCCGTTTGGGGTTTACAGCATGGATGAGCCTTTTGCCCCCCGCTCCCAGGGTTTGCCACCCCCCTAACCTATACCCACCTGTTTGTTTCGACATCTCTCCGTACTCACCTCTGGGATGCTGAACTGGTAGTGACCCAACATCCGTGACAACAAGGAGGAGGCTCGCTGGTTGTGGATCTGCATGGTGGGGCAGGCAGGCAACAGAGTTTCTGTTTTCAAATGGTGGACTGACTTTTCCAGACCAGAGGTGTGAAAAGTGTGAACGGCTGTGAAATATGGTTGCCATTGGACGTGACCATGTGTGCCCATTTCCCCATTTCTCATTCCCCATCCCCCTTTCTCTCATTCCCACCAGCCCATCCCCATTCCCCCATTTCCCCCACTCTCCCCCCATTCCCATGCCCACCAGCCTATCCCCATGCCCATGCGCATGCACATTGAAGAGCTGACCCAACTCATGCACAGCCTCAAGCCTGATGCTGAAGCACGCTTACTAAAAAAACGCCTTTCAGTGTGGAATCCACCTTATCATGTGTTTTGCCCACCTTGCTTGTGTGTGGCTGAGCCTGTGTATGCACCATGCACATGGGCGTCCATGCCCATGGTTGTCCATGGATGCCCAACTGCCCATGCACATAGGTGCCCATCTTTCATGCATGTGATTTAGCAGGGCATTTACAAGCCCCATGCACACGGCAATGTTTGCACATATCTGCACTGGTGTCACTTGAAACAGCAAGCCATGCGCATGGTTGAACATCTTGGATCCATGAGGCTCAGCTTGCACACGTATAAGCCCCATGCACAAGGCGATGTGTGCACATGGCTGCCCGTGCGCATGGCGTAACTTGAAACAGCCAGCCATGTGCATGGTTGGACATCTTGGATCCATTTGATTGAGCAGGGCATATATAAGCGCCATGCACCAGGCAATGTGTGCAATGTGTGCACATGGCTGCACATGTGCATGGCGAAACTTGAAGCTGCCAGCCATGCGCATAGTTAAACATCCTGGATCCATGAGGTTGAACTTGCGCATGTAATAGGGCCATGCACCAGGTGATGTGTGCACTTGGCTGCACTTGTGCATGGTTGAACTTGAAGCTGCCGGCCATGCGCACGGTTGAACATCTTGGATCTATTAGGCTGAACTCGCACATACATGAGCGCCATGCACAAGCCGATGTGTGCACTTGGGTTCCCGCGGGTGTTCATGCGCATGGGTGAACATCTTGCCTGCAGGTGGCTGAGCCTGTGCATGTACGAGCGCCATGCACTATCCCCAGAAAATGAGGCAATCGCTGCCGCTGCTGCTCTTTCAACTCCAGCTACTGCCTCTGCTCCTGCTTTAGCTGCAGCCGCTGCTCCTGCTGCTGAACCAGCTCCCGATACTGCACTGACAGCCTGCTCCTGTGCCAGCAGGCGAGATGGTCTCGTTTTTTCCTCTGCTGCTGCCTCTGCTGCTGATGATGATGATGATGATGCTGCTGTTATTGATGATGATGATCGTACGGTTGTAGTAACCACCAGGGCTGTTACACAGAACAGCAGACGGCAGCTGTTCATGTGCATGCTGCCATGGTGTGGCCGATTCTGTGGCATGCTAAATTAATCGGTATTGCTTATATTTATATGGCTGTTCGTGCTGAAATATGGCTGCTGCTGATGCTGCTGTCGAACGCTGCTGGTACCGGCCTGGCTGGATCACCATTTAGATCAGGGATTTAGATCCAAGGGTGCCGGTAGATCTTAACTGGATCGGGCTGGGAGGCTAGGACGACATGAAAGTATAACACATTCTACTAGCCCCTAAGCAAGGAGATTGGCTGTGAATACTCGCAAATTCACAGCAGGGCAAGGATCAATTGCTTCCGCCCCAAAACCCCGAAGTCTTGGAATCAAGTTTTCCGCCCTGTTCACAGGTAAGAGCTGAGGTTCCCTCTTGGCTTGAAGATAACGAAGCAGTAGGGCTGGAGATATGCCTTGTTAAGGGGCAGGAATAACGCTAATTGCTGCTGATAGTCGACTGTTGGCCTAGATGCTCTGCCAGCTTCGTATTAGGAGACTTGTTGATGCTTATAGGGTCGCTGTTGGCCTACATGCTCTGCCAGTTTCCCCTTAGGAAGACTGGATGCACGCTGACGACAGTTCATAACAGCAGGCTCTGAAAAAGAAAGGCTCGCGCAACAAACTGTTTGAACCTGCCTGTCTACCGGCACCCAAAGATCCAGCACTCTTGGATTGGATCACGGCTCGCATCTCTTGAAGACATACAGAGATCCATCTAACCACGACCAAATACCGAGTATCTGCCATTCGGCTGTTCGATCCGTGCGCGGATCACCATGTTGATCAACGACGCGCTCTCGGGCGACATGAAGGCTGCCTCATCGCCTCCCGCATCTGCCGTGGGCCAGGCGCCTCGGCTGCCTCCCATTGTGGCGCAGCTTAACCTGGCGATCCACGCGTCCGTGGTGCTGGTGTCGCTGTCCCTGGCATTCATGCTCTTCGACAGCTCTCTGTTTGCATGGCACCCGCTCTTCATGAGCCTAGGTAAGTTGCTGTTCCAGCCAGCAGGCAAACACCCGTGGGTGAGTATCCCAAAGAGCCCCCCATCGCTCGTTCCGGTAAGTTTCAGCTAAGGGAGGACAGTATGCTGGTGTTGCTGTCCCTACCTGGCATTCATTCTTGTACGCTCTTCGATAGTCTGTTTTTTGCATGGCAACCACTGTGCACGTGTCGCCATGTTTATGCAGTTTATGTCAAAGAATTATTCTATTCAACATTCCGGTCCGCCAATGAGGACATGGGTGTGGCGAGCTGGTTGCATGATGGTGGCTACTGGCTAGTGCTGGTGGTACGTTTACCCTTCTCGCTCAGGCTCCATTTTCACCAGATTTTCCCCTTCCTCAAGTTCCTGCTTCATTTTGATCATGTTCCTTTTTTCAAGTAGTCCCCCCCTCACCTTCCCAGGCTATGTTTTGTTCATGTCTGAGGGCCTGGTCAGCAGCATCATGTTCCGCCATTTAGACGGCCCCGAGCGTGTTCGTGCTATCTGGGCGCATGCGCTGATGCAGGTGCGTGCAGGGTTACGCAGTAAGGCCGTTGGAGCACCCATCCCGTATCATTTACCATACTGTACCGCACCGTTGAGCAATACCGTACCATGTGAAAACACCGTACCGGCCATTTTTATACCAGTCCGTACGTTTTATCCGTACCGTAGCGGTACCATATTGTACCGTTTCACCGTACTGTATTTCAGTGCCGGGTACCCCTGGGTGGATGTCCACTGTGATGCTATCATAAGCCTGGGGGCGAGGATTAGGCAAAGGAGAGATGTCTGTGTCTAGTCCAGTGTTTTGAACTACGCTGCGTAGTGACCCGGAGTGTGCTCGCAGTCATCTTGCCTTCCATCTTCAGGCAAAGGTGCTGCAGTAGTGCAGTGCATGATTTTATTCGTGTGCACGGATATGCATATGGCATTCCTTGCTTGCCTTTCATATCCCAGCTTGCCTTTCACTTTCAGGTCAGGGCGCTGCTGTGCGTCGCAATCGGGTTTGGTGTCATCTACCAGAACAAGGTATGCGGGTATCGGGGGAGAGGAGAATGGAGAGGATTGGAGAGGGGGGGGGGGGGGGATCGGGGGGGAATAGGAGAAGGGTTTGGTGTCATCTACCAGAACAAGGTATGGTATCAGGGGAGAGGACAGAGGAGAGGATTGAATGGGGAGGGGGAGCACAGGGGGTGGATCATGGGGGGGAAGAGGAGAATTGGGGAGGGCAGGAGGGAGGGGATAGGGGTGGAGGAGGAGACGGATGGCTGAGGTGGCAAGGATGTCTTGGGAGGAGAAAATGAGGGGTGGAGGGCCAGAGTGGGTAAGAAGAGGGGGGGCCATCGATACAGCTACTAAGTGGACACTGCCTTGCCTGCCTGCAGGTCAACGGCCACAAAACGCACTTCAAGTCAACACATGGCAAGGTAGGCTCGTGCAGGGACGTAGCTGAACTGTAGCTAAAGCTCATGTGACACAGCCCGGAATGTTGCTGACTTGGTTCCACGTTCTAGCCTCGTGGATACTTATTTGACGTTGCTGCCTTTTGTTCCCCAGGCTGGACTTGCCACTCTTCTTTTGACGCTGCTATCGCCTCTGATGGGCCTTGTCAGCTTTAAGCGGTTAGGGCTGCTATCACGCATCCCAGGTGAGGAGAAGAAGAGCTCAGATTAAATACTAAAAAAGTGCAGGGCTGATATCTCGCTTTCTGAGTAAGAAGCCGGCTAGCAGGTAGAAGCCGGCTAGCAGGTAGAAGCCGGCTAGCAGGTAGAAGCCGGCTAGCAGGTAGAAGCCGGCTAGCAGGTAGAAGCCGGCTAGCAGGTAGAAGCCGGCTAGCAGGTAGAACCCTGCAAATGCTAACAGTGAGGGCTGCTACAGGTTTCCCAGATTAAAACTGTATGACATTGCCTTGCTAATTCAAGAAGCCAGGGCTGACACAAGTCTCCGAAGTACACTGCTGTATGGCAGGGCCGTTCGAATTCAAACTGGGCTTGTATCTCACTTCCCGGGGTTAAGCTCTATAAAATAGCCTTGTGAATTCAAACAGTCTGGGATGATGCACTTTTTCCAGGCATGAGCTGTATGACAGAGCCTTGCTAATTCAAACGGTTAGGGCTGATATCTCACTTCCCAGGTATTGAGCTGTATGACAGAGCCTTGCTGATTCAAACGGGCAGGGTTCATGTCGTGCTTTCCAGTATTCTAGCTTAGTAACAGGTTATGGGAGAACCATGCAAATTCAGTTGGCTCAGTTCAAAATGATTCCCAGATTACAAGCAGAGTTGCAGAGATTTTCAAACCTTATCTGTTGGGGCTGAAACCTTGCTTCCCAGGTGAGAGTTAGATCAGGGGCATGCAGATTCGAACTCTTGGGGCTGGGATCACGCCCCTGGTATCACAAATTATATTTTTAAGAAACTAAATTGATGATCGCTGATGTCCCCCCCTTTCCCCCCTTTCCCCCCTCTGCTCATGATGGCATGCAGAGAGATGGCACTCAACCGTCAAGTGGGCACACAAGCGTGTGTGTAGTATATAAGGGATCGAGACAGATCTAGAGGGGCAGAGATATCTAGAATAATATAGATGAGAAGATCTAGAATAATCTAGAGGGGCAGAGATGATTCGATTGAAAGAGATGTCTAGAATAATGTAGAGGGACAGAGATGGTTAGATTGAAAGAGATGTCTAGAATAGTCTAGATGGAAAGATCTAGAATAATCTAGATGAGAAGAAAAATCGAGATGGAAAGCGGTAAATAGAATAATCTTTCCGTAGCATGGGAGTTCAGCGGATGGCACCAGCGGAAGGCACCTAGCTGAGATCTGTGTATGCGAATTTAATATCAGTGTCTGATAATCGGTACTGCCACCTGAAGCGTCTGCACTACCTGCCTGCTTCTTTCACTTCGCATGTGGGCTTGGGGACCTGGCTGGCAGCTGTTGTCACGCCTCTACCTCATCATCTGTGCCACCCTGGCAATCTGACAAAATTTAAAGTCTGCTTGCCAAGCTGTACAGCCTGTCTGCTCAGCTGTACTGCCTGCCTGCTTGTGCCACTTTTTTCAGGTGGGCTTAATGACCTGGCTGGCAGCTCTGGTGACCATAGAGTTGGCCCTGACACATCCAGTGGTACACAAGGTGAGGTGTGACAAGCAGTAAATGTTCAGCGGTACATGCTGTAGATTCGCTTTGCCTTCCCTAATAATTAACGTTGTTGGGGGCGTGGGATCCATGACTCTACTCATTCTTGATTGTCGACGTCAATGTTCAGTCGGGAATTAAGAGTTGCTGCAGACAGTTTGCCCTGAGGGCAGCATTAAAAGAAATCGTTTTCTTATGCCTGAGGGAAGGCAAATCAAATATTCTGTAAGATGAGACCAATCGGAGATTTCCTTGATTTTGATTCGCCCGCCGGTGTGTTGCAGGGGGTGTTGACGCCTATGTGGCAAGCAGGGGTTGCCGCTATTGGAGTCATGGTGCTGCTGTTGGCGTTGCATGCGCAAGTGAAGCACAAGTCGGATGATGATGGCGGCGGAAGGCTGGCCAAGGCTCTATAGAGGGGAGTCAATAGATAGAGTGAGCCTCTTAGCCTTCTGGTCTGGCTGGCCGTGGAAGTTGAGGGCTGTGGCCTTCCGTGGCCAAGGCCTAGCTGGCCTCGGAAGTCGAGGGCGGGCAATCTTAGTGTCTGAGTGAATGTCTTTGCCTTGTGTGCAAGCCAGGCTGATGTCTGATCCTGACACTCTGACAGAGATCAGGCTACAGGGCCTTAAGGAACCTTTATATGGAGGGGACTGTACGGATCCAACCAGTGCTGCCAACTACCGAGCATGTGGACACAGGCCTGCAGCGTTGCTGCTACCTAACTGCTACGTACTGAACACAGATCTTCTGCAGTGCTGCCACCTATTGAGCCTGCCGTCAAACTTGGGCAGGCATCGCGCTGGTGCTCGGGACTGCTCGCCTGGAGCTGCACCCGCAACAGGATGTGTGCTCGCGTGTGCACGCAGTCAAGGCTACAACTCGGCTCAGTCCGCACAGCCGACATTAGTGGACGGTGCAACAGTCCGCAGTGTTGGCTGTGATTTACGGTTTGAACGGTGCCACAAATATTGAAAGGTTCTTCAGTTAAATATTTTCGGCGTAACACAGCACCTAACATAACACTCGAGTCCCTTTTACGGTGTCAGGGCCCAACACTGAGCATGAGACGCGCCGCTGCCAATGATGTCCGGCAAGGGAGGCGGCGAGCATGTGGTGGACATACTACGGGGGTCACTACTTTGTGCTCTCTGTCCTTGGCTAGTGCTTTTCCCACTTTACGGGCACCTGTCCCATACATGATTTTCCATTTGCTTCCAAGGACTGTAAAGACTTTGCAAACTTCACCACATCCTTGCTTCCTATACGGTACCCTATTATCACAGAGAAGGGGCCGGGGTGTGCAGGCCCTCCAGATGGGGCTAAGGACCCTGGCCAGTTGTACCTGGGCAGGCATAGATGGGAGACCCTGGCTATTGTGGAAGATACGGTCGATTTCGTCGACGGCTAGCCTGTTGAGGGCTGGGGAACTTAACTCCCTACCCTTTCTTTGAATGTCTTTTCCTTTCGTGTTTTCCTTCTCTCTAGTTCCCAACCAGGCCATCAGATGCCCTTTGTTTTGCTGGGTCCTGAGGTGTGACGACATTGGTCTGTACCACTGCAAGTACTGATTAAGCAGATCAATCATTCCCGTCCACGGGGCAAGCCAGGAAACAAGCAGGGATACTGTTGTAGATGTTTTGAAGGCTAGACGCTTCAGGGGCAGGGTATGCGGTTTGCCAACCCTTTGTGTGCTCGTTGTCTGGTGGGTGAACTAGCTATCCTTTCTTTCCTCTTGTGCCGTCTCCCTTGACTTTCCTAGCTGAATTTTTGTTTGCCGACATTTCCGAGCTTCAATTCAGAATGGCCCAGAGGTGAAACGTCATTAACTGTAGCTGGGATGTTGTTGTGTGCTTCTCCTCCTCTCCCTCATCTCTGAAGTTTCTTTTCTTCCAACGGTGCAGTTGAGCGCCTGCACAGCCAAGTCTTTTTGGACCAGGGCCCAGAGATGTTATGTTATGGACTGTTGGAGATTGCTTGAACAGTCTCGGCAAAGTATTCCTGCTGTTGATGGTGCTGATAATTTAGAGATGCTTAGGGCAAGTTGTACAGATCTGGTACCCTATAAAAACATATCATCATGAAATGGTTTTGAAGCTGACGTGAAGAGCAGTTGCTGCAATACTTTGTTCCGGCAATGTTTAGACTTGTACGACAGAAATTTCCATTTAGCATTGCCGTTGTTGTTAGCTGACCAGGCACTTCTGCGCACCATATTTTGGAGGCTCTTAAATATTCATTTGAGTGCTGAACGAACAACTTCATTGCTAATAATCACAGAACGGAATATCTCTAGATGGCGATATTGGAACCCTGGATCAAGATTTCGCATCGTATTATTACAAGAATACATGTACAAACAGAATCTCAAAGTAGTTCATTTCCGCTCGATATATTCACATGCTCTCGGTATGGCACAAAATTGATTTCAAGCTGCAGCACTTGCTACTTCAAATCAACAGACAGCTCAAGAAGAAAAAAAACAGAAATACAGTGGCACGTTTATGCGCTGGGGGTGAACTTGGTGGCGTAGATGAAGGCGTTGTTGGCAACGGGGTCAGCCAGGTGGGTGGTCAGGTTCTCCAGGGGGCCCTTTCCGGTCACGATGGCCTGCACGTAGAAGCCCAGCATGGAGAACATGGCGAGGCGTCCGTTCTTGATCTCCTTCACCTTGAGCTCAGCGAAGGTGTCAGGGTCGTCAGCCAGACCCAAGGGGTCGAAGGGGCCACCAGGGTACAGGGTGTCCAGGTCTTCAAGGCCAACAGACTCGGCAGCACCACCGGCACGGAAAGCCTCAGCCTGTCCCATGAGGATGACCTGGCAGGCCACGATTGCAACGATGGACTGGGCGTGGATCAGGCTGGGCAGGCCAAGGTAGTCAAGGCCGCCGTCGTTGAAGATCTGTGCGCCAGCCTTGAACCAGACGGGCTGGGCATTGGGGGACTGGTCCAGCTCAGGGACGAGGCAGCCCAGGGCGCCAAGCATGGCCCAGCGGGCATGGATGACCTCAGTGGTGCGGTACCTGGAGAAGGTCTCAGGGTCAGCGGACAGGCCAGCAGTGTCCTGCAAGGGATGGGAGGGAAAGCAATGAGTTACAAGTATACTGCGGAAATGAAGGCACGATTATGGCATAGTAGGGCAGTTGGAAACAAAGAGGACGGATATACGACCATGCCAGCATAATTGTTGTGACGGTTCCAGCGGGATCCAGTTCAGGAGATCTCGTCCAGCTAGGGAGGGGAGGTTGCAGAAAATGAAGACAGGAAGCAATCATCATATGCAGGAATGGAGGAATGGAGGAGGCAATCATCATATGCAGGAATGGAGGAATGGAGGAAGCAATCATCATATGCAGGAATGGAGGAATGGAGGTCGGCCATGTAGCACAGCTGAATTTCGGTGATGGATCAGGATTTTTTTCGAACAAAGTTCCTACTCAATTTAAAGATCTCATTTCGGCATCCTCAAAAGGGCTGGAAGCAGACTCACCCAGCCGTAGTCGCCAGGGAACTCTCCGGTCAGGTACGACGGGGAGGCGGTGAAGGGGCCCAGGAACAGAGATCGCTCGGGACCATACCACTGCGAAGAGCAGCAAACAGGAACAGGGACGGATCAGACAGCGACAAAGCAAGGCAAGGAGTAAATCAGGTATAGGCGTACTATCTTTGACCTCGGGGGGCAGGTGTAAAGGCTAAAACAGAGGCGGACAGACAGGGGAATACGATCCATTGGACGAAAGTTGAAACGTCTCAGTGCTTCCGGTTAGACACGCCTAGCCCTAGGGGGGAAACTCTCGGGTGCGTGCACGGACGACGTGACAACTGCAAATACCGGCCAGCCAGGACTCACCATAGAGTCGGAGGACCTCTTGGAGACGGTCTTCTTGGCAGCCTGCACCATGACGGTGGAGCGCCTGGACATGGTGGACATAACCTGCTTCTTCATGATGGCAGACATTTGAGTGGAGTGGGATAGATGATCGGAATTGGACTGGAGGGTTAAGGTGATCGATGCAAATCTCAAGATCGAGCGCTATTTATGGGCTCGAAGGTCTGGCGGGCGTTTGTGATTCTGATTTGCTCCAGCCTGGCTAGATCGGCTGTGGCCAGATGCGGGACGGTTCGTGCGAGCGGTCACCTCTCACGGCTCGGGGCGATCGTGGGTGCCTTGGGCTTTGGTGCCGATGCAATGCCCACAGTGGTCGAGACCATAGCCTCCTACCCTTCACAGCCAGCGGCCTGAACGGCTCTTGGAGTTATTCTCAAACCTTAGCGACGACCCAGCAGTTTCTAGGCCGAAGTCCAGCATACTTACCCCCCATGCTGTGCAAATAGCCTGTCTGTTGGTTGCTTGACCAAATGACCAGGGGGGCACTCGGGGGGGCACTATTTTCTGCATGCTGTCCTCCTGTATTGAGAGCGGGGCACTGTTTCATGCATGCTGTCATTATTTATTGAGACCCCCTGCCCTCTTTCACACAAGTTTCATTCTCAACCCCCCAACCGGCCCGGGACAACTGGACGCCTCTATAGGCCCAGAGGTACCAAGTTGTTACCAAAAATCATGGCATCAAGAATTTGGGGATAGATGTGGGCAGAGATGCATCGACCGGTAACTCAGTAATCTTTAACAAAACGGGGGGCGGGGGAGTGAAAGGCACCTAGGCAGTGCTGCTTTAGCTCAATTAAGCTACAATTCAGCTACAACACAGTACTGCTACTTAGCTCACTAGCACAGCATGCAAGCGGTGGGGCCTGTTGTAGCATGTCCTGCGGCCTGTCATAGTCTGTTACACAATACACATGAGCTCAGTCATTCCCTACCAGCCCCAAGCGACCGAGCGTTTAGCAGGGCCAGGGTCAATGACCGTTCTAAACGTGAGCTAAATGGTGCCCGCCCGGCACCCCCAAAGAGATGGCCTAGAGCACACCAAAATTTGCACTGGCTCATGGTAAGAGGAAGCAGGGTCTCCCACCTTGATTGTTAAAGGCAATGACGTTACACCTCCGGGCCCAGCTTAAAAAGGCTACTAGGCCGCATAGGCGCCTAGCTAATAGGGCAGAAAAAAAGGGGGTATGCAGGGTATCCCGCCATAATTGCTTGAGTTTTTGGAGTCCAAAGAATGTGCTGAACCCGATGTCCTGTTTTTCTAGAGGAGGGATAGGGGGGGCAAGAAGAGGGACAAAAACGTTACACCGTTGGGCCTTGCACAAGAAGGCTCGGCTGCATGGGCGCACAACTGTTCAGAAGGGGGAACGGAATAAACTTTAAGGAAGAGGGGAGGGGGGGGAGGAAGAACAAAATAACAGAAACAAACCGGAAAGGCAAACAAGTCCGGCACCTCAGCATCTCTAGGTGTGTGTCAAGGGTGAAGCTGCCTGAACTTGGATTACACTCCCAACACAATTTATTCCAGGGGATTTCAGGCACCTCCTCTGGGTATGATGTTTGCCGACATACTTCAGATGGCCAATACAACATGGCTCGCAAATTTCCAGGTCCGCCAAGGTTAAGATATGTTTAAGTTCAGGATCTTGGAGAAGGTGATTTACGAGGCGGGCCCCTCATTCGACGCCAATTAACATGGAGGAGGCAAATGATGAGCTCATAAAGCTTAAAGGAGGTTATCTAAATGGGACAAAGCTGCCGAATTGTGACAGGCCCAAGGATGCCTGTTGCATGGGCTGATGTTGCATATTGCATAGCGCAAGGACAGGGAAAGATACTTGACACACCAGCTACACATTATGTACACAACTGCCTGATTAATATGAAAAGGAACTGCAAGGAAAGTTGGGGGGAGGAAAAAGAAAGATGACAAAAAGGGAAAAGGAGAGGGGAGTATTAAGACAATTGACATGACTTGACTTGACGGAAAGGAGGTCTGATCTGCCCGATGAAGTTTCGTCGTCTCTCTATCTTCCTGAGGTAGGCTGTCGGCCTCACACCCCATGCGGTACTTTCATAAATCTTGCATGGGGTGTGAGGCCGACAGCTTAAAGGGACCTACACCGCAACAGGGCTTGCTGCACCCGGACCTCTCGCCCAGGAAAATGCTATCAGAGGTCATTGATGTTACACCTCTGGGCCCTGCTCAAAAAGGCTCGGCCGCTTGGGCGCCTAACCAAAGGTTGGGAGGAAAGAACGAAACAAACACAAGGGGGCAATGCTATCAGAGGTTTGGAGAGCTATGAACGATACGAAAATGTCACTGGTCTATTTCTGAAAAGGCGCCTCGGCATTTATTACTTGTGCTCTCAGGCCAAGGTAAAGCTCAGCTGTCCCTGGGTTGCAAAAAAGGAACCCTGATGAATCAATGTCATTACACCTCTGGGCTATGCTCAAAAAGGCTTGGCCGCAAACCCTGATGAATGTGGACGTCTCAGGCTTGAGCGTCGCCAAGCCTTCGAACTGTAGGCCTCCTATCCATTTGGACCTGCCCTGCCCATGGTTAATCTAGGGGGGGGTCAGGGTTAAGGGTAAAGGGTTTAGGGTCTAGGACGGAACCCTGCTCATCATTGATCCCATGACTGAGTTGCTGGTGCAGAAGCCAGCTTGATAAGCATGGGGGCAGGATTGATCCGTCTGCCATGCATACGAGCTGCCATGCATACGAGCTGCCATGCATACGAGCTGCCATGCATGCGAGCTGCCATGCATGCGAGCTGCCATGCATACGAGCTGCCATGCATACGAGCTGCCATGCATACGAGCTGCCATGCATACGAGCTGCCATGCATACGAGCTGCCATGCATACGAGCTGCCATGCATACGAGCTGCCATGCATACGAGCATATAACTGTAGTCTGGGAGAATATCCTAACGCGTTTCTGGCGCTTCTGGATACAATCCCCGAAAAAATATTCTCACTCGTTTGGCGGCGTTTCTCCCGAATAAACCGTGAATTTACCTGAAAGAACGTCCTCCTGCGTTTTCAGGCGCTCCTGCCTAAAGTACCAGAACGGATACCCTCACACGCTTTGCAGTGCTTCTGGATACAAGACCTGAAAGAAGATCCTCACGCGTTCGGCGGCGCTTCTGGCTAAATTACCTGGAGCACATTTGGAGAAATCCAAGCGGCGTGGACAACATAATGGACAAAACCACGAAGGAAATTCGACAAAAGGCTGACAATGCATTGAAGGGGCGTGCATGCACCAAGGCACTGCATGGGCAGGCTTGCATCAAGGTGCTGCATGGGCATACATGCATTAAGGTGCTGCATGGCTGCGCATGCATGCATCAAGGTGCTGCATGGGCATGCATGCCTTAAGGCGCTGCATGGCCGCGCATGCATGCATGAAGGCGCTGCATGGACGCGAATGCATGCATCAAGGCGCTGCATAGCCGCGCATGCATGCATCAAGGCGCTGCATGGCCTGCATGCATGCCGGCCCTGCAAGAGCGTGCATGCATGCATGCATGCATGCATGACCTGTATGGGCATGCATGCATGAGCTACTAGGGCATGCATGGGCTGCAGGGTACGAAAGTAAAGTGATGAGGGGAAAGCTTGGGATGTGCCTGGTGCATTGTGTGACAGTCATGCATGTTGGACTGGTGCGCAACTGCCAAGAACTCGATGACCCGTTCTTTGAGATTAATTAAATAATGTACCTTTTTTGCATAGCCAATTCCAGCTGCATGCTCCGGGCCATGTTTCAGTGGGTGCTAGGAAGGCATCCCTGGGTCCATGTGGGTTGAGCCTTGATCAGCTAGGCCAGGCCAACCAAGCAACAGTGCTTATTGCACCCTCCAAGGGCACAGTCCATGATATCACAATATGTAGCTAAATCTTGGCTAAAGCACCCGAAACAAACAGTGCACAAAGCAAGGCCTTCATGGACACAGTCCATGATCCAAAGATGTAGCTTAATTGTGGCTGAAGCATCGAAACCAGAGCCTGGAACTAACAGTGATTGAGTGGCCGATTCAAGTTTGATGTTTCAGACAGCTGTTGCGCTTGGAAAGTTGGAATGTAGCCGAGAAATGTAGGCCTACATGTAGGATGCACAAGGACATTCTTGGCATGACGCTTTATTGCCGTTTTATACCAGGGAGCTCGTTGCCATCCGTACCATAAAAGGGCAAATATCCTGAAGCGCTCTGTGTTCAGCGACGCTTCTACGCCACGACATTTCGGGTGCACCGGTCGCGGTCGGTGCGGATTTCCTCCAGCAAAATGATGCCAACCGTCCTCCAACGGGGATGGAACAGATTCCGCCAACCGTCCCGTATCCGTGCGAAGCCAGGGTTGTGACGATTTACCATGCTTCTTCCAAGCCATACATAACCATCCCACGCGATCCTGAGATACACCCACTCCTTTTCTCTTCTTCAGACTTCCCTACTCCAGCAAATTATTCCCAATGTCTGCCATCATGAAGAAGCAGGTCATGTCCACTATGTCCAGGCGCTCCAGCGTCATGGTGCTGGCTGCCAAGACAGGCAAGAAGACCGTCTCCAGGTCCTCCGACTCTATGGTGAGTTCTGGCTGACTTGTATTTGATGTTGTCACGACTTTTCCGCTCGCATCCACTGCATTCTTCCCCTACGACTCGGCATTTATAACGGGAAAACATGAGGCCTTTAACTTTCGTTTAATGAATTGTATTCCTCTTCCTCTGGTTTTCGCTTCTACACCTACCTCGAGTTCAACGATAGCTTATGCCAATACCTGATTTACTCCGTTTCTTGTTTTTCCTCTGTCTGATTCGCTGCCCCTGCTTGTTGCTTGCCCTTCGCAGTGGTACGGTCCCGAGCGATCCCTGTTCCTGGGCCCCTTCACCGCCTCCCCGTCATACCTGACCGGAGAGTTCCCCGGCGATTACGGCTGGGTGAGTCTGCCGCTTCGATTCATAGAGACGCGATGGGTCGATGTTGAGACTTAGACATTTCATTTTGAAAAAGAGATCTCCTGAACTGGATCCCGCTGGAACCGTCACAACAATTATGCTGGCATGGTCGTATATCCGTCCTCTTTGTTTCCAACTGCCCTACTATGCCATTATCGTGCCTTCATTTCCACAGTATATTTGTAACTCACTGCTTTCCCTCCCATCCCTTGCAGGACACTGCTGGTCTGTCCGCCGACCCCGAGACCTTCTCCAGGTACCGCACCACTGAGGTCATCCATGCCCGCTGGGCCATGCTTGGCGCCCTGGGCTGCCTCGTCCCTGAGCTGGACCAGTCCCCCAACGCCCAGCCCGTCTGGTTCAAGGCTGGTGCACAGATCTTCAACGACGGCGGCCTTGACTACCTTGGCCTGCCCAGCTTGATCCACGCCCAGTCCATCGTTGCAATTGTGGCCTGCCAGGTCATCCTCATGGGACAGGCTGAGGCCTTCCGTGCCGGTGGTGCTGCCGAGTCTGTTGGCCTTGAAGACCTGGACACCCTATACCCTGGTGGACCCTTCGACCCCTTGGGCCTGGCTGACGACCCTGACACCTTCGCTGAGCTCAAGGTGAAGGAGATCAAGAACGGACGCCTCGCCATGTTCTCCATGCTGGGCTTCTACGTGCAGGCCATCGTGACCGGAAAGGGCCCCCTGGAGAACCTGACCACCCACCTGGCTGACCCTGTTGCCAACAACGCCTTCATCTACGCCACCAAGTTCACCCCCAGCGCATAAACGTGTCACTGTATTTCTTTTTCTTTCCTTCTAGAGCTGTGTGTTGATTTGAAGTAGCAAGTGCTGCAGCTTGAAATCATTTTTGTGCCATACCGAGAGCATGTGAATATATCGAGCGGAAATGAACTACTTTGAGATTCTGTTTGTACATGTATGCTTGTAATAATATGATGCAATGCTTGATGGTATTGAATCCGAGCTGCAGCTGCCTCCTGGACCCACAAGATTTGCCAAGCATCACTTCAGTGAACAGTGAATTAACACGTAAGAAACATAGGGCCCAGAGGTAAAACATCTTTAACTAGCCATGAACACCCAAGGGATGACTTCCGTGTGAAGTCTTCAGCTGGAACCATTAGCACATCACCTAATTAACAAATGCAGCAAAAGACTGAGCACCTGTCAACTCATCACTTGCCTTCCTTATCAATGACATGGCCCCTCCGGGCCCTGCTCAACAAGGCGTCAAACTGCCCGTTGGTAGGGGAAAACTGAAGGAGAAGAACGTACAAGAGAACCCCCCCCCCCCAAAAATGAAAAGGCACCCTGAAGTATCCCTGCCCTTCTCAAGCGTTGTTTACAAGAAGGAAAAGAAAACCAACAAACTAGGCATCAACAATGCCTACCACGTCCTCTACAAAAGTCAGAGCCTCCCACCCAAGTCTACCCCGGTACATCTGTTGAAAGTCTGTGGTGCCCTCCAGCGGGGCTGTCCAACCTTTCTCCCTAAGTCTCTACTTCACGCTAGGGCATTGGAAGCAGACATGCAGAGCATCCTCCACATGCTCGCCATCTCCCCTTGCCCAACACTGCTGACAGCAGCGTGTCTCACGTTGTTGACCGCTCCTCCATCCTCGCGTGTCAGCCGTGCTAACCGCACCGAGCCGCAACAGTGAGTTCGTGCGCACACAAGCGCACGCCCTATTGCTGGTGCGGCTCCTAGCTTCCACCAACACGACGCCCATCGTAGACTGGAGCCGGTAGGCGGCCACAGACCTGTGTTCGGTAGCGGGGTCCCTAGTGTCTCCTCTTCCAGTCGCCTGAACCTGCACCTGCTGGTAGGCTGCGTCCACTAAGTGTAGCTCCTCTGGGACGGGGAGCGGCTGCATGTCAGAGACTGCCTCACACAGTTTGGGAGCACCTGTTCCATGCACCTGCTGACAGCTAGGGAAAGAGGTTGGACAGGCCCCCCGGAGGGTGCCACAGACTTTCAACAGTTGTTCCGGGACAGGCTTGGATGGGAGGCTCTGACTTTTGTTGATGACGTTGTACGCTTTTTTGTTGCTAGGCCTAGTTGTTTGCTTTTCTCTGCCCTCTTGGGTAGGCTTGAGAGGGGCAAGGATACTTCGGACTGCCTTTTCCCTTTGGGGGGGCTATTTCTTTCTCCTTAGTGTTCTTCTCCATCTTTCCCTCTTACATTCAGTTCCTTTTCTTGTCTTGCAACGGGACAGTTGGGCGCCTACGCGGCCGAGCCTTTTTGAGCGGGGCCCAGAGGTTTCATGTCATTGACCTGCCTTACTTATGAAGTTCACCCTCAAACTGTGTCTCAAATTATAGTAACTGCCAGTACACTCAACAACAGGACTTCTTAGGTCACACCTGGCATAAAAGAGTACCCAAGCGCTGGTGCCATAGTATTGTACCGAACCAGAATCAGTAATTATTCCTAACCCACCACATTCCTACTTGGCTATCACCCGAGTGGTTTTAATGGACATACCCTTGACATGGTAGATAAGCTACTGACCTATTGTGACTTGTGGGGGCTCCGTCTGCGCATATTTACACTTTTGAAATAGGCAACGTATTTTCAACATGTTTGGATGGTGCTTACCTGCTGAGCCCAGCTTACCACTCAGCCGCACATGGCTGGTAGGGGACTAGCATGCTAAATTCCAGCTTCTTGGCACAGCCAAGACGATGGTGCAACCATGTCACTCTCCCACCCTATGTCAATGAAGTTACAACTCTGGGCCCTGCTAAAAAACAGGCTCAGCCGCATGGGCACTCTACCCTTTGGTCGGGAGGGAAAAGGAAGACAACGAGGAAAATAAAGTAGAAGAAAAAATATCAGAAGCCTTACCCCCCAAAGGAAAGAAAGTCCGGAGAATCCCTGGCATTTTGGGAGTCAAGCCTACAAGAAGTGAACGACGTTACACATCTGGGTCATGCACAAGTAGGCTCGGCCGAGTAGGCGCCCAACTGTGCACATGGGAGAAAAGAAAAGAAAACACAAAATGAAGAAGGAACACAAAACAGAGGAACAGGGAGAGACCGGGAAGGCAAACACGTCCGACGGCAAGCCTACAAGATTTGAAAATAACAGAAAGGAGAGCCAGCAAGAGAGGAACGCGAAGGGGAAATATCTGCCCCCCCCAAAGAGAAGCGGACAAAAGCCAGAGCCTGTCACACATGCTTCCCCCCTTCCTCTCTTTCCTCTTGTGCCTTCTCCCTTGATGACAAGAGCGTCCACAAAAGCGGTCAATGACAGTACACCTCTGGGCCCTGCTCAAAAAGGCTCGGCCACATGGGCGCCCAACTGTCTCGTTGGAAGAAAAGGCAGGGAAATGTCTGACCACCAAGGGCTGAGGAGGTGGAGCAGGCCAGAACACGTGTAGCTAAATTGTAGATACAGTGTAGCTGAGGGGGGGGGCATTGACCCGCCTGACCACCAAGGGCTGAGGAGGTGGAGCAGGCCAGTACACTTGTAGCTAAATTGTAGATACCGTGTAGCTGAGGGGGGGGGATTGACCTGCCTGACCACCAAGGGCCGAGGAGGTGGAGCAGGCCAGTACGCTTGTAGCTAAATTGTAGATACAGTGTAGCTGAGGGGGGGGGGGATTGACCCGCCTGACCACCAAGGGCCGAGGAGGTGGAGCAGGCCAGTACACTTGTAGCTGAATCGTAGATACAGTGTAGCTGAGGGGGGGGGATTGACCCGCCTGACCACCTAGGGCTGAGGAGGTGGAGCAGGCCAGTACACTCGTAGCTAAATTGTAGATACAATGTAGCTGAGAGGGAGGGGTTGGTGTTGATCTGCCTGGCCACGAAGGGCTGAGGAAGTC
The DNA here is from genome assembly GCA_037349105.1 of Limnomonas spitsbergensis. Classification (NCBI taxonomy): domain Eukaryota; kingdom Viridiplantae; phylum Chlorophyta; class Chlorophyceae; order Chlamydomonadales; genus Limnomonas; species Limnomonas spitsbergensis. The sequence goes on from JAYJMM010000121.1 coordinate 1,200,329, forward strand.
AGTCTTTGTGCTCACCAGACCAGCTTCAGGGCAACATGACTGCCCTCACTCGGTCGATAGGTACCGAAGGAGGGGGGCGATAGGGATACGTCTGAAGGTACTGGCTGTAAGTTAACTGGATCTGGATGCATGTTCTCAGCTAGATCGGTGATTGTTACAATAGGAAGCCTGTTCTTTTCTAAAGAGACTGAAGTAAAGGACCGGTGGCACTGCCGGGGATACAAAGGTCCCGGCAGGCCCTAATTAGACTATGTACTGGAACACCCGCGCCAGTGCAGCTGAATTTCTAACTATGTCAGTGCCTGCGAGACGGAGACACGCGGTCTCCGCTCTCAAAGCCCGGGTTAACGTTTCTGGCACGTATACGGGAATATACTGTGACAGCTGTCGCACCATAATCCCGTAAATGCGCCAATATGGTGCACTCAAAAAATGAGTCCTTAGACATGTTTCTGATACTCATAATTAATTACGGTACACTGCGGTGCAAAGTACACCTGCTGTAAAGTAAGCAAGCTGTTAAGTACCGTAAAAGCACTTTAACTCCGCGCACCCCCCCAAAAAAGATTTTTTTTCCGGCCGCGCACCCCAAAAAGAATTTAAAAAACGGTCGCGCAGCGACAAAATTTTAATTTAATTTAACGCCGCGCAGCACGAAATTTAATTAAACATCGCGCATCACTGGAAATAATTTAAATTTCCGTCTGCGCAGCAATTTCAGCCAGTAAAGTCAAACCGAATGCTACCTGTGAGCACCGGTAGTGCTCATCTGAGTCATCAGTAGTGTTACCATGCAGGGCTATTTGGGTACCCTTGACAAGGATGACTGAACGGATGTCGAATCAAACTGCCGCGCGCTAGCGCGCAAATTTTTGTAAAAAGTGTTGTTTTTAATTCATACCGCGCACCCCCCAAATAGTTGTTTGGGCACCTGACTGACGCTCCGTGCAGCGGCAATTTTTGAATTAATATTAGCGCGCACCCATGTCCGCGCACCCCAATAATATTTAATTACGAGCGGAGCTCAAGTGGATCCACGGTAACTACACAGTTAGCGAGACAGCGGCTGATCGGGCCAGACCCCACTGCCTAGCTAGACTAGGCTGTTCACTAAGAGGGTTATGCCCCCTACTCTTCACTCACCCCCCCGCTCCCCACACTCCTGGCTCATCGAGGCACAGTGTGAGGCGACGGTATTATAAATAGGGGGTGGTATCCAGTATCCACCTTAATTCACTTAACATATGTACGTGCTCCGTTTAAGAACTCTGAAACCATTTAGAAGGTAAAACCGTTTAGAACTTGAAACCATTTAGAAATTGAAACCATTTAGACTGACTCTGCCAAACTAAAACACCTAGATTAAACCTTATCCTGATATATTTTGCGAATCCTAATCATGGCTGCCCCGCCATCGGGCCCAGCCACACATTGTCATAGTTTGAATACACAGGAATCTCTGCTGCCCCTCCTGGGTTAGCCTTCGAAACGCGCTCAATTAACCACTTCTAAAAGGACCCCCTCAAAAAATAGACTCGCTGCCCTTGCCCCACTGCACCTTTGACACCTGGCTCTCTGGGACACAGGAGACGCGTACAGCACTGCAGCTGCAGCGATAAACAAACTTGTACCGCTCCACACATTTCTACCTAACTTGTTTCAACTAGACTCTTGACTCCAGGCTTCCGCTGGTTCAGCCGGGCGGCCTGCACTTGTTCTCATTCGAACATCAAAGACTTTTTGCACTGATATCTCCTTTTAACAAGGGATATCCAAACTTGAGGCACTCCCAAGGGCACCTATCCTTCACCATAAAACATACTCACTTCAGGACTGCGAATCTCCTGCGGGCCCCGGGTTTTGACAATGGCCCCACTGCTCCATCCCTATGCGCCAGTCTAGTGGTATGGCTTGTAGCCTAGGCCAGCACCTTAGGTCTACCGTAACTTTTCTCACAATGCTCACACTCTTTGTCATCAAGAAGCACAAAGCAATCCACGGCTCCTCCCCATAACTGGCGGTGGATCCGCTGCTCTAGCCCTATGTTCACGATCCATCCGAGTCACTTGTAGCCCCGGCCTGTACTTCGGAGCTACCTTGATTTTCCCCTTACACATAGTTTCAATCACGCTTGTACCCGGCCGGGCAGCTTCCCGCAGCCTAGTCGCGATAGGGTCCTAACCCCGCAGCTCACTTCTCTGGCTGACTCCCGTTGCCCGCTGCTTGCTCCCGTTGTCCACTGCCGTATCTGACTCACTCAACCCATATATTTTGTTTTCAATTTAGCACAACTTTTTCCCCGGCTGCTACGCCCTCAGCCACCTCCACCAGCCGCCTCTGCTCCTGCAGCTACTTCCAACTTCCTCTCATGAACAGCCCGTAACGAGACATTGGGTTCCCCCCTCCCCGTGACATACGAGGTATCATATAATCCGTTGGGCATTAGTCTGGCTATGCCTCGTTCCAGCTGCTTAGAGGTTGGGTTGGTGGACATGACTTCAATCTCTGGCAGATCCATCACTGCCACCGCTTGGTCGCGCGCCAGTACTCTCACCTGCTGCTGTCAGGCGCCTTGTCCCTCACCTGCTGTTGTTGCGCGCCTTGAATCTCATCTCCTGTTAAGGGAGGAGGGGGGCAGGGGGGAGGGTAAGGGGTGGGGTTGACCCGTCAACATCTCCCCTGACCTGCTGGACAGCTCAAAGCAGCACGTTGAGGGTAAGGGGTGGGGTTGAGCCGTCAACATCTCCCCTGACCTGCTGGACAGCTGAAAGCAGCACGTTGAGGGTAAGAGGTGGGGTTGAGCCGTCAACATCTCCCCTGACCTACTGGACAGCTGAAAGCAGCACGTTGAGGGTAAGGGGTGGGGTTGAGCCGTCAACATCTCCCCTGACCTGCTGGACAGCTGAAAGCAGCACGTTGAGGGTAAGAGGTGGGGTTCAGCCGTCAACATCTCCCTTGACCTGCTGGACAGCTGAAAGCAGCACGTTGAGGGTAAGGGGTGGGGTTGAGCCGTCAACATCTCCCCTGACCTGCTGGACAGCTGAAAGCAGCACGTTGAGGGTAAGGGGTGGGATTGAGCCGTCAACATCTCCCCTGACCTGCTGGACAGCTGAAAGCAGCACGTTGAGGGTAAGAGGTGGGGTTCAGCCGTCAACATCTCCCTTGACCTGCTGGACAGCTGAAAGCAGCACGTTGAGGGTAAGGGGTGGGGTTGAGCCGTCAACATCTCCCCTGACCTGCTGGACAGCTGAAAGCAAGCACGTTGAGGGTAAGAGGTGGGGTTGAGCCGTCAACATCTCCCCTGACCTGCTGGACAGCTGAAAGCAGCACGTTGAGGGTAAGGGGTGGGGTTGAGCCGTCAACATCTCCCCTGACCTGCTGGACAGCTGAAAGCAGCACGTTGAGGGTAAGAGGTGGGGTTGAGCCGTCAACATCTCCCCTGAGCTGCTGGACAGCTGAAAGCAGCACGTTGAGGGTAAGGGGTGGGGTTGAGCCGTCAACATCTCCCCTGACCTGCTGGACAGCTGAAAGCAGCACGTTGAGGGGTAAGGGGTGGGGTTGAGCCGTCAACATCTCCCCTGACCTGCTGGACAGCTGAAAGCAGCACGTTGAGGGTAAGAGGTGGGGTTGAGCCGTCAACATCTCCCCTGACCTGCTAGACAGCTGAAAGCAGCACGTTGAGGGTAAGAGGTGGGGTTGAGCCGTCAACATCTCCCCTGACCTGCTGGACAGCTGAAAGCAGCACGTTGAGGGTAAGAGGTGGGGTTCAGCCGTCAACATCTCCCTTGACCTGCTGGACAGCTGAAAGCAGCACGTTGAGGGTAAGGGGTGGGGTTCAGCCGTCAACATCTCCCCTGACCTGCTGGACAGCTGAAAGCAGCACGTTGAGGGTAAGGGGTGGGGTTGAGCCGTCAACATCTCCCTTGACCTGCTGGACAGCTGAAAACAGCATGTACTCAAGGTTTAGGGTTTAAGGTTTCGAATTTAGGGCACAAGGTATGAGGTTTAGGATTTGGGGTATAAGGTTTAGGGTTCAGGTATAAGGATTTGGGGTATAAGGTTTAGGGTTAAGCCCCGTCAGCATCCTGCGTTCCTGCCTGACCTGTTTCACGGCTAGCAGCAGCATCCCCTTGCTTCAGGGGACACCGAATAACAGCGTCCTGAATGAACTAGATTAACCTTTTAGCTTCTCTGTCTAGCTGTCGTAGCGGTTTCTTTTTGGTTTTCTGTGCTGGTTTCCTCCCCGTTCGCTCTGCCTGGCCCTTGCGAAAAAGGCTGTGGGTGGTTGCGTCAACCATGTAACAATGACAACTTACCTGTTTCACGGCTGACAGCAACATCTTCACAAAGACAGAGAACTTCTTGTAGTTGCCGGTCTTGGAGGTGATGTTCTCAATGTCTGGGCGGGGGGTGGGGGGGGATTGTGAAGGGACAGCAAGTATGAAGGGACAGTAAGAGAGAAGGGGATGGGGTGCTGTCTTGGAGGTGATGTCCTCAATGTCTGGGAGGGGGGGTGGGGGGGGATTGTGAAGGGACAGCAAGTATGAAGGGACAGTAAGAGAGAAGGGGATGGGGTGCTGTCTTGGAGGTGATGTCCTCAATGTCTGGGCAGCAGTAAGTGTGAAGGGACAGAATGTGTGAAGGGACAGTAACTGAGAAGGGGATGGGGTGCTGTCTTGGAGGTGATGTCCTCAATGTCTGGGCAGCAGTAAGTGTGAAGGGACAGAATGTGTGAAGGGACAGTAACTGAGAAGGGGATGGGGTGCTGTCTTGGAGGTGATGTCCTCAATGTCTGGGCAGCACTAAGTGTGAAGGGACAGAATGTGTGAAGGGACAGTAATTGCGAAGGGGAGGGGATACATGCGGGGAGGAATAAGTGTGAGGGAGGGGGTTGCTAAATGATTACTTCCATTGCCCTGATTCCTGCCCTGCCCTGCAATACCTTACCCTGCCCTCCAATAGATGACATCACGGTGCTGCCTCCCCCCCCACATCACCTCATTGATAGACTACAAGTCCCCCTCCATTCAACAGCACCCTCCTCTCCCCAGCATCCCCCCCTATCCCCACATCTTGAAATCTTTCCTGTAGTATCTGACATCACTGCCCTACCTCGCCCCCCCCCCCCATCAACTCACTGCTGAACGAAATGCGTTGTATTAAGTTGAACGCCTCACATCACATCACACGAATTGGGTAACGCATGCCAACAGCTGTGCAACAGGCCACGCAAACACAGCATTCGTCCACGCTTTCGATTTACCAAGACACATTCCAGTCTTATCCAGTCTCACGCAAACAGTCCCGCACAAACAGTTACAGGGAACATGGCTCTGGTAATCCCTCCCAATGCTACCAGTTCATGAGGTTACACCACTGGGTCCTGAGGTCACACCACTGGGTCATAAGCGAGGTTACATCACTGGGTCTTGAGGTTACACCTATGGGCCTTGGGGTTACACCACTGGGTCCTGAGGTTACACCATTGGGTCATGAGGTTACACCACACGCGTAAAACCCACGGACTGGCGTAATTACCGCCCCACCACCACATACCGGTATACCCTGAGGAGATGTGGTGTACTCACCTGTGGTCTTCACCATCCGACCCCTCTCATCTCGGAGCAAGCACACTGCCCCGTGTGCCGTCTGACACTCCTCGCCACCAGCATGAGTTACACAGTCCTGTTCGCCCCAAATGCAGACCCAGGCTCCCTCCGCTTGAAGAAATAAAATAGCCTCATGCACCCCAACGCGCCCATGCCCCCTCTGACACTCCTCGCCACCAGCCTGCGTTCCACAGTCTTGTTCGCCCCAAGCTCAGGCTACCTCCAATTCCACAAATATAATAGCTGCATGAACCATGATGCGCCCGCACCCCCTATGACACTCCTCATGTCCTGAAGGAAGACGCAGTCCGGTGCACCCTAGATACAGCCCCCTGATACCTCTGACCAGCTCACCCTAGATACAGCCCCCTGATACCTCTGACCAGCTCATATCACCCTAGATATAGCCCCCTGATACCTCTGACCAGCTCACCCTAGATACAGCCCCCTGATACCTCTGACCAGCTCACCCTAGATATAGCCCCCTGATACCTCTGACCAGCTCACCCTAGATACAGCCCCCTGATACCTCTGACCAGCTCACCCTAGATACAACCCCATGATACCTCTGACCAGCTCACCCTAGATACAACCCCCTGATACCTCTGACCAGCTCACCCTAGATACAGCCCCCTGATACCTCTGACCAGCCCACCCTATATATAGCCCCCTGATACCTCTGACCAGCTCACCCTAGATATAGCCCCCTGATACCTCTGACCAGCTCACCCTAGATATAGCCCCCTGATACCTCTGACCAGCTCATCCTAGATGCAACCCCCTGATACCTCTGACCAGCTCACCCTAGATACAGCCCCATGATACCATTGACCAGCTCACCCTAGATATAGCCCCCTGATACCTCTGACCAGCTCACCCTAGATATAGCCCCCTGATACCTCTGACCAGCTCACCCTAGATACAGCCCCCTGATACCTCTGACCAGCTCACCCTAGATATAGCCCCCTGATACCTCTGACCAGCTCACCCTAGATATAGCCCCCTGATACCTCTGACCAGCTCACCCTAGATATAGCCCCTGATACCTCTGACCAGCTCACCCCAGATATAGCCCCCTGATACCTCTGACCAGCTCACCCTAGATGCAACCCCCTGATACCTCTGACCAGCTCACCCTAGATATAGCCCCCTGATACCTCTGACCAGCTCACCCTAGATACAGCCCCCTGATACCTCTGACCAGCTCACCCTAGATATAGCCCCTGATACCTCTGACCAGCTCACCCTAGATACAGCCCACTGATACCTCTGACCAGCTCACCCTAGATATAGCCCCCTGATACCTCTGACCAGCTCACCCTAGATATAGCCCCCTGATACCTCTGACCAGCTCACCCTATATATAGCCCCCTGATACCTCTGACCAGCTCACCCTAGATATAGCCCCCTGATACCTCTGACCAGCTCACCCTAGATACAGCCCCCTGATACCTCTGACCAGCTCACCCTAGATATAGCCCCCTGATACCTCTGACCAGCTCACCCTAGATATAGCCCCCTGATACCTCTGACCAGCTCACCCTAGATATAGCCCCCTGATACCTCTGACCAGCTCACCCTAGATACAGCCCCCTGATACCTCTGACCAGCTCACCCTAGATACAACCCCCTGATACCTCTGACCAGCTCACCCTAGATACAGCCCCCTGATACCTCTGACCAGCTCACCCTAGATACAGCCCCCTGATACCTCTGACCAGCTCACCCTAGATACAGCCCCCTGATACCTCTGACCAGCTCACCCTAGATACAGCCCCCTGATACCTCTGACCAGCTCACCCTATATATAGCCCCCTGATACCTCTGACCAGCTCACCCTAGATATAGCCCCCTGATACCTCTGACCAGCTCACCCTAGATATAGCCCCCTGATACCTCTGACCAGCTCACCCTAGATGCAACCCCCTGATACCTCTGACCAGCTCACCCTAGATACAGCCCCATGATACCATTGACCAGCTCACCCTAGATATAGCCCCCTGATACCTCTGACCAGCTCACCCTAGATATAGCCCCCTGATACCTCTGACCAGCTCACCCTAGATACAGCCCCCTGATACCTCTGACCAGCTCACCCTAGATATAGCCCCCTGATACCACTGACCAGCTCACCCTAGATATAGCCCCCTGATACCTCTGACCAGCTCACCCTACATATAGCCCCTGATACCTCTGACCAGCTCACCCTAGATATAGCCCCCTGATACCTCTGACCAGCTCACCCTAGATGCAACCCCCTGATACCTCTGACCAGCTCACCCTAGATATAGCCCCCTGATACCTCTGACCAGCTCACCCTAGATATAGCCCCCTGACGGATACCTCTGACCAGCTCACCCTAGATATAGCCCCCTGATACCATTGACCAGCTCACCCTAGATACAGCCCCCTGATACCTCTGACCAGCTCACCCTAGATACAACCCCATGATACCTCTGACCAGCTCACCCTAGATACAGCCCCCTGATACCATTGACCAGCTCACCCTATATATAGCCCCCTGATACCTCTGACCAGCTCACCCTAGATATAGCCCCCTGATACCTCTGACCAGCTCACCCTAGATATAGCCCCCTGATACCTCTGACCAGCTCACCCTAGATATAGCCCCCTGATACCTCTGACCAGCTCACCCTAGATACAACCCCTGATACCTCTGACCAGCTCACCCTAGATACAGCCCCCTGATACCTCTGACCAGCTCACCCTAGATACAGCCCCCTGATACCTCTGACCAGCTCACCCTAGATACAGCCCCCTGATACCTCTAACCAGCTCACCCTAGATATAGCCCCCTGATACCTCTGACCAGCTCACCACCACAAGACGGCGTGGGGGGCGTTACCATGGTAAAACAGCTATTTACTAGGGTGGAAATGTCCGATACTAGGTAAACGCATTTACCATGGTAAAAGTCGTTTACCATGGTAAGGGTAAGAGTACCCTGGTAAAGGCAATGTTACCATGGTGACACCCTGGTAACAATACCCCGGTATTTGTGTCCGTTACTATGGTAACCATACCATGTTCGTACCATGGTAGGTGTGTCCGTTACTATGGTAACCGTACCCGGGTACAAATGTGGGCGTTGCAGAATCAGCTATGAAGCTGACCTCGCGTTCGGAGGAACTGCACGCGCCTTCGTCTTCCACCTTTGCTGAGGTCGGCTCAGGGGTAGCAGCAAGCTGGCGAGAGACGTTTGAGACGAGAAGGAGCCGCATGGAGCTGGTGGCTTTGTCATCAGGAACTGTCACCTGGGGGGCTCCCTCTTCAGCCTAGCACCTAAGAGATGGCTCAAGTGTGATGTCATTAACACCTACATGAAGAAGCTTCAGGTTGGTGTCATCCTTATTGTTTCCACTTGCATGAGTGTACGGAAGCTCTTTAAGGACTGGTTTGCTGTATGTATTGCCTGAACATGATTCATGTTTTTTCCTGTCCATATGCATTTGCAATAATTTGAAGATCATGAATCTTTTGCTTTCATTTATCAGCTCAATGGACAACAAAAATAAAAACTGGAATTATTTCATTTACTCCCCTTGATAGATGCGCAGCGAGGAGAGGCCATCAGCTCCAAGAATTGTCTTCTCTAACAGCCAGCTCGTGGTCCTGCTGGTACCGAAGCCAGGCTTCTACGTGTACCAGCCATTCAGCGGCGTGGTGCTGGAGGATACAGAGCAGTTTTTCTTCCCCGTGAATGTGAACAAGAGCCACTGGATCGGAGCTGTGGTGGACGTTAAGAGCAAGAGGTCTTCGTCTTAGACCCACTTGATGCTGTAAGCTTTAACATGTGACATACTTCCTTCATACACCCTTCCCCATGCGCCCCCGCAAGCTCTCTCTACGGCCATGCACGCTCCCCATGCGCTCATGCACCCGTTCAAGCTTCCCTTTCAACCATGCAAGGTTTCCCTGCGCCTGTGCAAGGAACCCATGCCCCTATGCACGCTTCCCCATACCCCCATGCACGCATCCTCGTGTGCCCATGCGCCCATGCGCCCATGCAAGCTTCCCCTGCACCCATGCACACTTCCCGTGTGCCCATGCGCCCATGCAAGCTTCCCCATACGCCCATGCGCCCATGCAAGCTTCCTAGACCCACACACAACCTACCCGCCCTTGAACCCTTCCCATGCGCCCACTAATGCTATGTTCCCATGCACCTTGCCCCATGCTTATTGACAATCACATGTCACGCAGGGCTCCAACACAGTGAAAACCCGCACTCTGTTGACAAGCCTGGCCAAGTATGTTGCTGAGATGTTCTCTACCAAGTTCAGCACTATCCTCAATGTTGAAAGCTGGCAGTTCGTGACGGCCAAGGAGGTCTTTCATGGCATCCCTACACAGGGGAACAGCTATGACTGCGGAGTGTTTGTTCTGATGTGAGATTATTTAGCATGTCCAAGCCAATTTTGTTCTTGAATGATGTGAATAAATCGTTGAATTCATTTGATGCACTTTCTATTTAGATTCCATCTTCTTGCCTCAGTGAAGTGCTTTGGGACAGAGCTAACCTATTTCGTTTCCTCCCCTAGATATGCAAACGACATGAGTCTCTGGCGAGAATTCAGCTTCACCCAAGAGGACACTCCCCGACTCAGGGCAGTGATCTTGCACGAACTCCTGACTGTCTAGTAGATGTTTATAGACATAATGCGACATAATATATGCACGGTGCATAGCTGCTGGGCCCTGCTGAACGCTTTGTTGTGTGTTGCTAGTAGGGAATGACTAAGCTCAATTCAAGGCACCATGCACAGCTAGGATTCCTAGCAGACATGGTGCAATAAATTCTCCATTGCGAGGGGGGCAGGAGCATGGAACCCGGCGATCTAGAGGCATGTGCAAAGTTTGTCCCATGTTGCTGTTACCCATGGCCTGATTTTGTTTTACACGTATATGTTTGGAAATATTTGGTACTGGTTACTTCTGAGCATCAATTTTGTACTTGTCGAAGAGGGCTGAATGTGTGACCAGCTGTCGTTACCATGGCGCTCATATTTTTAAGGAAGATTTGTAGCTCGGCATCGGCATAGCTAGTATGATATTCCAACGAAATCTTTGTGAATGTATGTACCTTATGTGTGAAGGTAGAGAAGGAAAGATGAAAACTACCAGTCAACTAGGGATGGCTAGTCCAAGCAAATGAATGGCACTGCTTATTGTCATCTTTACCGGGCACGATTATTCTCTTACAAGTGCCCATACGCTGCCACCTCGCTCTGGTGTCACACTCATGCCCTCTCAAACGATGCTCTCAACTTCTAGCCGTGGCGAACGTACGCAGCTCACTTGCACTGTCGTAAACAAGCATTAAAAGGATATTACACAGGTCAACTTCGGCAATGGTGATTGACTGTAGGTTACCTGGTTGCAGAATTTCTAATGGGTTGTTGCCTCGAAGAAGTAGGGCGTCAGGTTTGACGATATTGCACGCGCGCGGCATGAGTGAAATCAGAGGGAAGTGGAAAGTTGCGAGAAGAGCTGCTGGCTCGAAGACCCGTGATGCATACAAGGCGAAGGTCAGTCGCGGTACCATGGTAGCTCGCCTCGTATCACGGTAGGAAAAAAGCGACCATGGTATAGCTTACTAGGCCCTGGTAGCCCATGGTAAAGCTTACTAGGCTGCCTGGTTACCATGGTTACTACGATGGCTCCCCCCAGGCCGTCTCATAGTGCACCCTAGATATAGCCCCCTGATACCTCTGACCAGCTCACCCTAGATACAGATTACAGCCCCCTGATACCTCTGACCAGCTCACCCTAGATATAGCCCCCTGGTACCATTGACCAGCTCACCCTAGATACAGCCCCCTGATACCTCTGACCAGCTCACCCTAGATACAACCCCCTGATACCTCTGACCAGCTCACCCTAGATACAGCCCCCTGATACCATTGACCAGCTCACCCTAGATATAGCCCCCTGATACCTCTGACCAGCTCATCCTAGATATAGCCCCCTGATACCTCTGACCAGCTCACCCTAGATATAGCCCCCTGATACCTCTGACCAGCTCATATCACCCTAGATAAGTACAACCCCTGCTACCATTGACCAGCTCACCCTAGATATAGCCCCTGATACCTCTGACCAGCTCACCCTAGATATCATAGCCCCCTGATACCTCTGACCAGCTCACCCTAGATATAGCCCCCTGATACCTCTGACCAGCTCATATCACCCTAGATATAGCCCCCTGATAACTCTGACCACTCACCCTAGATACAGCCCCCTGAACCTCTGACCAGCTCACCCTAGATGCAACCCCCTGATACCTCTGACCAGCTCACCCTAGATATAGCCCCCTGATACCTCTGACCAGCTCACCCTAGATACAGCCCCCTAATACCTCTAACCAGCTCACCCTAGATATAGCCCCCTGATACCTCTGACCAGCTCACCCTAGATATAGCCCCCTGATACCTCTGACCAGCTCACCCTAGATACAGCCCCCTGATACCATTGACCACCTCACCCTAGATACAACCCTTGATGCTGATATTGATATTGATAATGCTTCCTCACACCACTTCCCCTCCTCCACCTGGGCCTGCAGCTCGCACTACTGCCCCTCCTCCACCTCGGCATGCAGCTTGTGCCACAGCCCCTCGCTCCTCCACCTTGGCCTGCAGCTCGCGCCACTGCCCCCCGCCCCTCCACTTCGGCCTTCAGCTCGTGCCACTGCCCCTCCTCCACCTCGGCCTGCAGCTCGCGCCACTGCCCCTCCTCCACCTCGGCCTGCAGCTCAGTGCAGTAGGGCGAGGGTGGGGCCGTGGCCGGACAGCAAGGGGCAGTGGACAAACAACATGTGGAGACGGCCCTGGCGGTCAAACACAAGCAGTGCTCAGTGATATGGCAGGGTTGCGGCTGGAGCACGTCCAGGCAGCCTCGAATGCGGCATAAACCACCAGTACCGTAGTTTGGGGTGTAGGACTAAATTACTAGAGCATGAGTGAAGGTGAGCAGCCAAGGGTGAGGAAGCAACAGGTCTTGAGGGCCGCCATGCAGACATGCCATGCAGCAGCCTCCCTATCTTTCCTGCCTCTCCCTCGGAGAACATCGGAAGAACCGTGCACTAGGGACCTTTGCTAGTTGAAAATGGGGATGCGATGTGATTGGCATGCCCATTTTCTTCTAGTCTCCAACTTACTCCTCCAATATTCGAAGTCTCTAAAGCAGGGCTTTATAACATATTCTATGTGCTTGTAAAAAACCACACGTTTCTTCTGAGGCGGGTCGCTCATTCCATATCAAGGAATGGACCTAGGGTGCGTCGACATCTTCGCTGATTGTGCTGGCTGGATTCATGGTGAGTTTGAATATGTTGCTTGTTTTTTTCTTTCATGCAAGGTCCTGCGCTAGGTTCTGGGATCATCTTTTTGTCCAGCAGCGGGTGATGTAGTTGTCGTAATGGCTAGAAGAGCGGAATACCTAATAGCCGACGTGGGTTCGAGTCCTGCGTATTAAAACAATGACTGAGCACCGCTATCTTTTCCACACAGCCTCGATCTCCGTCAGAATGACAACGAAACAAGGCGTGCTAGACCTGGTTTACACGGTGGACTCGGTGGATGCTGGCAGAGCGAGGGCCGTCATCGAAGGAGTACCTGCCACCGATGTACGCTTCGCCATTCGCCACCAGGGGGCGAATGCTGCGATTGGCTACTGGCTGGGACAAGGTGTGGGCAGCACACTCATAACAGGCAGGCATGTGCATAACAGGCAGGAATGTGCATAACAGTCAGGCGGCATGTGCATAATAGGCTGGCAGGTGCAGTGGGCTTCAGTGGCGAAGATCATGCGACTGGTGCCTTCGCCGGTTTGGCCCCCCAGAGTGTGCTAGGCCTGAATCTGAGACAGCAATCTGCAATCACAAGAGCGCAGCAGCAAGTGGCAGGCGCAAAAATAGTCCATGCGCCATGCGCCAGAACAGGGGGTGCCTTGGAGCTTCCCCATGTGGGGCCCGAGCCATGAAGACACCAAATGAGAGGGGAGGTTGCCGAGCCCATGTGGGGCTGAACCTGAGCCCAGCAAGGCCCGTTTTGGGGATGCTTTCCCCTCCTCTCCGCCTTTTAGGTGAGCATTTGTACAGATAACTGCATTTTGCTCGGCTTCCGGCCGTCGTTTTCGCGGATGCATTCCCCACCCCCTCTGCCCTTTTGCAGGTTAAACAAGTCACGTCACTGCGAGCCCTAGAGCACCACCCTTCTGCTGCCAACCTCGATGCTGTCCCCCAACCTCTCCCTCGCATGCACCAACCATGCTTTCCACCCCGAGCTTCGCGTTGCGTAATGCTGACCGTGCGCTCCCCGGGCCGTGCTCTTTTGGGGAGAGGGATGCCCCTCTGTTGTTCAAGAGATCTTCACACCTCACCCCAGAACAAATGATTTCTTCCCTGTGTCTGCCATCAGTCAACCCTCACCGGGGCCACCCCCTGGGGGGGGCTGGGGGCAAAGCCCCCAAAATTCAGAGACACTTCTTGGGATTGCCCTTGAAATCTTCATTGAAATCTCACGCAAATTGACATCATTACGATAATGCAAGGCCACCAGCCAACCATGTTTCAGTCAGTCAAAATATAGAGGATACCATATAAATGTGTGCAATTAGTGAACCTCAATCAAAATCGAAGGTAGATTAATCTGTAAGTGGCATGTCACCATCGTTCTCATTACTGGGCTAACTCTGCTTCTGTCGTACAAAATATTCAGTAAGATAATTATCATTCCCAAAGGACCTGGTTTGTTGGACCCGGTCAGGCATGGTAGTGGCTGGACTTGTAAGCATGGCAGGTGATTCTTGTTGCTGTTGTGCTGCAGGCTGTGTCAGCTGTTCTTCTTGCTGCTGCTCCTCTGGTCGTACTCGCTGTTCTGCTCCTGCTCGCTGTCCCACTGTTGTCCCTGCTTGCTGCTGTGGCTGCTGTTGTTCATGCTCCACCCTGAGCTTTTTCTTGGGCCTACCCAAGGGCCGGCCTTCGTCATTGCTAATCCGCACTAGATTTGCGCGAATGTCCGTGTTATTTGCTGTTGCAGCAAACTTGCAGAAAATTCCGACTGTTAGCTGCCTCTTTTTCCCCATACAAAAAATAATGCTTGGTCCAGCTTGTACCCCTGGCCGCACATGGCTGACAGTGCATGACATTCACTGTTGCACCCGTTGAGCCCCTCACCCATGCGCGCGCCACTACCCAATGCTTGCATCCTCCCTTGGGGGTGCATTGTATGCTGCATGTTGCTTCGCAGGCACGCAATGCCACGCTTTGTGCATCCGAGAAGCCTCATGATATGCGTAACGAGCTGCATTTCCACACCTGGGATATACGGCCATAGGCCAAAGTGTAGCATAGATGTGCATGGGGGTGCATGGGGGTGCTGCTGCCGTTCGATCCTTGTCTCCTTGGGTGGGCGCGTGCACGGGGCTGCAATTGAGTGCATGGGGAGTGAAGTTGTGGATAAAGGCATGGTGCAGTTGTGGAAAGCATCCCCAAAACGGGCCTTGCTGGGCTCAGGTTCAGCCCCACATGGGCTCGGCAACCTCCCCTCTCATTTGGTGTCTTCATGGCTCGGGCCCCACATGGGGAAGCTCCAAGGCACCCCTTGTTCTGGCGCATGGCGCATGGACTATTTTCGCACCTGCCACTTGCTGCTGCGCTCTTGTGATTGCAGATTGCTGTCTCAGATTCAGGCCTAGCACACTCTGGGGGGCCAAACCGGCGAAGGCACCAGTCGCATGATCTTCGCCACTGAAGCCCACTGCACCTGCCATGAACGCCTGACCAACTTCCAGCCCCCCTGGCTGCCGCCGGCCCTGTCAGGTTCCTTGTAGATCCGAAGCTGCAAATATTTCTTCCCCCGCCCATGACTCTTTCTGCCCCATCCCTAGCCCAAGCAAGGCCCTTGTTTTAGCTGGGACCAAGTCCTTGTCCACTAGCACTGTATGGCCATGCATGCATGCTCCATGTGGTACTCCTTCGATGGCAGAGCAAGGGCCGTCATCGAAGGAGTACCTGCCACCGATGTACGCTTCGCCATTCGCCACCAGGGGGCGAATGCTGCGATTGGCTACTGGCTGGGGCAAGGTATGGGCAGCACACTCATGCAGGGAGAACATGGGAAGTTCCCACCACAAAATTTCCTTGCATTTTTCTGGGGCATGAGGGTTGAGGCACTGAGGACAGGGGGCACACAGGGGGGGTGAAACAGCTAGCACCCCTCTTTTCATGCCTTCCCGCACGCCCGCCCGCCCCTCCCATGTGCACTCGCATGTTGAATGTTGAGCCACCCTAGTTGTTGCCCACATGCCCCCCCTAGATGCCCCCCTGGTTAGCCCCACCATTTGGTTTCACGGTGCTTCATTGTGACCTGCTGGTGGTTCCCTGGTGCGTCCTGTAACGTGCTAGTGGTTCCATGGGGCGTCACTGTGACCTGCTGGTGGTTCCCCGGTGCGTCACTGTGACGTGTTGGTGGTCCCCTGGGGCGTCACTGTGACGTGCTGGTGGTTCCCTGGTGTGTTAATTTGTCCTGCCGGTGGTTCCCCGGGGCATCACTGAGACCTGCTGGTGGTTCCCTAGGGCGTCACTGTGACTTGCTGTTGGTTCCCCGGTGCGTCACTTTGTCCTGCTGGTGGTTCCCCGGTGCGTCACTGTGACCTGCTGGTGGTTCCCTAGGCGTCACTGTGACCTGCTGGTGGTTCCCAGGGCGTCACTGTGACCTGCTGGTGGTTCCCCGGTGCGTCACTTTGTCCTGCTGGTGGTTCCCCGGTGCGTCACAATGACCTGCTGGTGGTTCCCTGGGCGTCACTGTGACCTGCTGGTGGTTCCCTGGGCGTCACTGTGACCTGCTGGTGGTTCCTCGGTGCGTCACTTTCTCCTTGTGGTGGTTCCCAGGGTTACCCAGTACGGGCCGTATTGGCCTAAAATCCCGTACCGTATCCGTACCTTACCGTACCGTTTGCAACACGGCCAAGTACGGTCGCCATTTCCTGCACTGCATGACTGCATGAGAGCGATGGAGGTAGCGCTGAGAACAGGAATGCAGCGTACACGGCTGATTCGCATTGGATTTTGCAGCCGTCATCGAAGGCTGGCCAGGTCAAGCGTGGGCGATGCAAATTTTGTAATTATATTATCGTCAACACTACGCGATTTACCAATCACCTCGCGGGCATAACATGACAAGTTGCGGCGTGTAAGACGTTAGGACGGGTGATACAGGCATATTGCGGTGATGTCGTGTGATCGTCTCCCTCGTCTGGCAAATCCACACCGTCCACAGTCCACACATCCAGGGGATCAAAATCTGCGTAAGCTCGCTCGCTTCCAGTGGTAAAGAGGCATTCGTTGCTCGTGAAAGTACAAGTCTACCCCAAAATCTAGTGGCAATAAGACAGAACTTGGCGCCAAGTCACAATCCAAAGCTGCATAGAGGGAGGAGGGCAGGAGGCCAGGAGGAGTAGGAGCCCATGAGTCCAGGACTCCCAAGAGGGAGGCAAGACACAGGAGCTCCGTGTCTCCTTACGAAGTGATTTCCATGCATGCCATGCAGCTCAGCAACTATGCAAGGTGATTCTGAGGCCTCTTGTTTCCATTGCTACCGTATATTCAAGCATGTAAAATTTCATGTGCCATGCTGGTGGGTAGCGTTTATATGGACTAGCTGAATTACTGAAATGCTGAATGGCATGTTGGAACATTGTAATGGCGATCTGTGAGGTGTTTGGGATTGCATCAATGATCATATTTCTCCTATCATGTCAGCCTGGTAAATCTGCATGCATGCATGGAGATCCTTGGTGGTTATTTGGGGGCCATGCAAAAATTGCATGGGGACTGTCATGCAGCCATGCAGTATGTCAGGATGTGCATGGGGTCAAACAGTCATGTGAGTGTTGCATGCATGTGTTTCTCTGTGTGGATCCTGCTGTTCCGAGCCTTGAAAGTGGGGAAAATCTTGGACCGTATTGGCCTACCGTACCGTCCCTTTTGTCCGTACCGTATCCGTACCGTACCGCACCGTATTCCCGTACCGTGTTTCCGTACCGGGTTACCCTGGTGGTTCCCCGGTGCGTCACTGTGACCTGCTGGTGGTTCCCTGGGCGTCACTGTGACCTGCTGGTGGTTCCCTGGGCGTCACTGTGACCTGCTGGTGGTTCCTTGGTGCGTCACTTTGTCCTACTGGTGGTTCCCCTGTGCGTCACCGTGACTTGCTCGTGGTTCCCTGGGCGTCACTGTGACCTGCTGGTGGTTCCCTGGGCATCACTGTGACATGATGGTGGTTCCTCGGTGCGTCACTTTGTCCTGCTGGTGGTTCCCCGGTGCGTCACTGTGACCTGCTGGTGGTTCCCCGGTGCGTCACTGTGACCTGCTGGTGGTTCCCTGGTGCGTCACTTTGTCATGCTGGTGGTTCCCCAGTGTGTCACTGTGACCAGCTGGTGGTTCCCCGGTGTGTCACTGTGACCTGTTGGTGGTTCCCCGGTGTGTCAATGTGACATGTTGGTGGTTCCCTGGGGCGTCACTGTGACCTGTTGGTGGTTCCCCGGTGCGTCACTGTGACCTGCTGGTGGTTCCCCGGTGTGTCACTGTGACCTGTTGGTGGTTCCCCGGTGTGTCAATGTGACCTGTTGGTGGTTCCCTGGGGTGTCACTGTGACCTGCTGGTGGTTCCCTGGGGCGTCACTGTGACCTGTTGGTGGTTCCCCGGTGCGTCACTGTGACCTGCTGGTGGTTCCCCGGTGCGTCACTGTGACCTGTTGGTGGTTCCCCGGTGCGTCACTGTGACCAGTTGGTGGTTCCCCGGTGTGTCACTGTGACCTGTTGGTGGTTCCCCGGTGTGTCACTGTGACCTGCTGGTGGTTCCCCGGTGTGTCACTGTGACCTGCTGGTGGTTCCCCAACCTGGATTCCGGCCGGTGTTTCTTGGGAGAGGCTTCCCCCCACGATGCGACTCACTAGGGTCGCATGGCTGAGAGCTGCACCCCGTTTCATATGCTCCCCGCATGGGCTCCCAAGAACCCCAACACTCCCCATTTGGGGACGCATTCCCCTCCCCTTGTGCCCCCCTGCCGGTGCTGTCATGAGCCATGTCACTGCGATCCCCCATAGCACCACCCCTCTGCTGCCACCCTCAATGCTGTCCCCCTGCCTTTCCACGCATGTAGCAGCCCCGCACCCCCCGTTACGTAATGCTCAGTTTTTTGCTCCCCGAGTCCCATGCTGCGCATCCCCTCGCTGCTCCCCTGCCCTAGTGCACCTCCTTGCAATGTTGTGGAGCCGCCCCCTACCCTGCCCAAGATCCCAATGAACCTTCAACAGGGCTTTTGATGTGGCATGTGAGGTGGCCCACAGTTACACTCCGGCCACATGTCCAGTTGTTGCAAGGCATGGTGCCTGGCCTCCAACCTATGCAATCGCCCCTTGAGTCTACAGGCCATGCGCCGAGGCGCGCCCGTCCCTCCAAGGCTGTCCACATACATACATACATACATACAAGCAACCTGTAATTTTAAGTATCCCCCCCGGCGACCGCATTGTGGTGCCCAGCACTACCTAACCAGAATCATCGTCCTCCATATCTGTTGGTCCCTGCCTCTCGCACAATCCTCATGCTGATTGTTGGAAGTTTCAACTGTACCAGCCTTATTAGGCCTACTAGGCATGCAGATCCTAGCAAGCATTGCACGCGGACAAGCCCCACCAAACACTAGTAGCCCTACCAGCCTTGCCAGCCCTACCAAGCCCAGAAGGCCAGCCCTAGCAAACCCCAAGCTCTACCAGGCTAGCCCTTACAGACCCTAGCAGCCCTAACAGCCGTAACATGCCCCAGACACGCACACAGCCTCTACCAGGCCTGTCTAAGCAGGCCGTAGCAAGCCCTGCCAACCTAGCATGCCCTAACAGACCTAGCAGGGTACCCCTAGCAGTGGCCAATGGTGAGGAAACGCATGGTGAGTAGCAGACTACTAGCTGAGAGCCCGGGGTGGGGCAGCGCACTTATGGTCTCCCCCAGTCCTTGGTGCACCCTTGCCCGCACCGGCGCACCCCTCCGTGAATCTGCTTGATGTTATTGTATGTTGTTTGAACTCTGTTGGCATGGGCCGAGTGACCAGCAAGTGAGGGTAAGGTTATTGTCAGCTACACACCGGCCTTCGGCCGGAGACTGCAAAGGCCTTTGCGGCCTCCGGCGGAGGGTTCAGATGTGGCCCTGCATGTTGCTTAGGCCTTCCGCTGGAGACTGGTCTTGGTTTGGCGCGGCCTCCATACGTCCGATTGGGGCCCAACTATGACCGGATTCTATGCTTGCCTGTTGGCATCAGTTTTTTTGTTGCCATAAATGGCCTTAGGCCATAGGCCATAATAATGGCCTTAGGCCATAATAATTAATGACAGGAAGAGAAAAAATGCCTGACTGGAAAAAGAAGGGGGCTTTTTGCTGCCGCAAAGTGGCTGCAGCTTGGCTCCGCAGTCGGCTCCACACCCGCCGTCGGATGTTTTGGCTACTTGCTTTCCATTGCAATATCATGCATCCCGCGTAGATCGCCATTGTGGTCATGGGGCTGCCGGGAAGGATGCCCTCTTGCACCACTGGGCCATGAGGGTGCTAGCAACTCCTGGAAGTAACCTGGTCAGGGACCTGACAGGAAGCTGCCTGGTAGTTGGAACCTGGTCAGGGACCTGACAGGAAGCTGCCTGGTATCTGGAACCTGGTTAGGGACCTGACAGGAAGCTGTCTGGCAGCATGGACCTGACAGGAAGCTGCCTGGCAGCAGGAACCTGGTCAGGGACCTGATAGGAAGCTGCCTGGTAGCTGGAACCTGGTCAAGGACCTGACAGGAAGCTGCATGTCGTAAACGAGGTCATGGACCTGACAGGGTCTGCCCCAGCTAAAAGGGCACACTGGAAAGCCGGCACCCACACGGCACACGCCTTTATCTGCCTTGATGTGCCTTACTGCCCCTCTCGTGGTCTCGCAGTTTCTCCCTTGATGTTGCCCCCTTGTCTTGCTGCCCCCCCAGTCCTCAGCAACTCAATGTATACCGCCACCTGCCAAGCTATCCATTGCTGCCACCTCCCCGCTGTATGTGGCCCCCCCTTCACAACAGGTGCTGTCACACGCCCTCATGCAGGGCAGGTGCTGTCACACGCCTGTCCCATGGGTGTGTGGGACTGCCCAATCAGTCCCCGCATGGTCTCCCAAGAGCCCTGGCATGGGCGAAGGAACTCCATGCCTGTGCTGCCATGCGCCATCCAGTGTGGCTGGCTGCGCGCGCACGGGGCCTGCCAAAGGGTAGCTGAATTGTAGCCAAGGGTAGCTGAAATCTAGCCCATCCATATGCCTGCCAGGTAGTGGCCAACAATAGGTCTGCAGGCAGGCGGCTGGCTGCATGCCGCCCTGGAGCTTGCCAGACTCTGCAGGGTAGATCCCTCCCAGCCCCTAGCAGTTCTCCAGCCCCTCCTTGCCCGCGGAGGAGTGCGCGGTGTGGCTGCGCACAGATGCGTAGCCCAGTCCCCGCGGTGGGGCAGCGCACCTGTGGTTCTCCCATTGCTGCCCTCTCCCATGCTGCGCCCCCATCGCTCCTCCCCGTGGCGCACACCCGCCCCTCCCATGGCTGCTTGTTGCCTCGCCGGCACCCAATCCACGCTTTGTGCATCCAACAAGCCTTATGCCATGCGTACAGAGCTGCATTTCCATACCTGGGGGTGCATGGGGGACCCTCCTCCTGCCGCCCTGGAGCACCCCCCATGCATGCCACGCGTCACGCGGCCCCCCCTTCACGGCAGGTTTAGGCAGTGAACCCCATTGCCACCCTGATGGATGCGGTGGGGTAGAGCATGGTGGATTGTGGGAAAACGCATGGTGGGGCTGTGCACAGGCGCACAGCCCTGTCCCCCGGCTGGGGCAGCACACCTGTGGCTCCCCTCACGCCTGTCCCTCACATGCTGCAGCCCACACCCCACTGCTTTGTTGGCCTCGGGGCAGACTTCCAAGGGTAGTTCATCAGCACTAAGGTACTGCAGCCGCCAGAGGTCCGATTGGGGCCCAACTTTTACGGCTTAAAACCACGTGGTGAGGTTTCTTTGACTCTCAAATGTTGCCCCTCGTTATGCCCTTCCCTTGCACGCCTGGCTGCAGCAGCAGCAGCAGCCAGAGCAGGTGCACCGCTGTTCACAAAGCGGCAGCTTCTGCAGCAGCCTCTGCCGAGGCCGATGGATGACGACGCAGAGCACGGGTCTATCCTGGACGAGCAAAGCCCAGGGCAGAAGTTGCGGTTCTGGCCAGAGGCAGTCCTCCCTTGGGACTTTTACCCAGCGACGGCGACGACATGCGGCCTGCACGCCGCGATCCAGCATTACGCAGAGGAAGCCGACAACAAGAGTCCCTGGTGCGGGGCTGTGCCTAGTTGGTAGGATTTTAGACACAACCCTTTCTAGGCCTGTCGGCTTCCATCCAGGTCTGCGATCTTCTTTCTTGCTACATGCCATGCCCTCATTTTAGCTGCATGCAGTAGACCCAGGCATTGAGGCATAACTGTCGTTGCTGTGGCCCCTGCCCCAACCGTTGTGGTTGGCCATACCGCATCGGTGCTCCGTTTTTAAGCTACACTGCTCCGCACAGTATTTCCGCGCCGTGTAACCCTATTCTTGGACCCTGATTATCTGCGTTCCCTGGACAATGTATGGGCCCAGGCCATGGGCCCGGTCAGTACAGAAGTGGGAAGAGGCTATGGCCCTGGCTCAAAAACAGTGTGGTTGTGCGAGTGTGCGGGTGTGGCCGCCATTGTCTTTTTTAGTAGTGCCGGACCACTTTCAGCTACACTCCAGCCTCCTGACTGAGCCCCTGATGCCGCCAGCCCTGTTGCCTGGGCCTCTGACCCCGGGCTGGTACTAGTTTCGTATGAATCAGCCCAGTGGTGGCCGCAGAGCCGCCCATGAAAGCTGGTCCGGTGCCCACTAAAGATGCACTAGTGACCGCAGTGACAGCACGGACACGTGCGCAGGCCAAAGCAGCGTGTCTGGCCACGTCCTTAATGCCCTCGGCACACGCCTGGACTGTTAAGCCGAGCCTAACGGGCAGCCCCATTGGCCAGGGGTCAGCTGGTATGGGAACAGGCGTGGGCTACGGCTGCCCGTAGGTGTGTGGCTGGACGCAAGTGTGACCACGGGCCGGAGGCCTACGTGCAGTTGGACTGTGTAGCTGTGCCCCCTCTGCCCCTACCTGCCGCCTCCTCATAGCGTAGCAGAACGCGGCCGTCCAGGTCCAGGATGGCTGGCTGCACACATAGAAGCAGATCGTGTTTCTTTTAATCATTACTGAGTATTGTCAGACCACCTTCGGCAGGCCCAGCGGCCGCCAAAGTCTGATTGTCCCCAAACCTTGATCGGCCTCCTGTTGGAGGGCTAAGCAGCTTGCCTGGCCGTAGCTCAAGATCTGGCCTTTGACCACTGACGAACTTCTATGACCCCTGACCTGCAGCTTTGACCCATTCCCGCGAAACACGTTGTCTGTCAGAGGCGTGGAGAGCGAGGTGGTAAGCAGCTTCAACATTCATCCGCTCCTCCGCCTAGGCGCTTTCGCAACGAAGGAGGAAGGACTGGAATGGCAATGGGCCACAGACCGCAACCTCTCCCTTTCCGCCCTCGAGGCGCTCATAAGACCTGGCGATGCTCCCGCGGGTAGAGTGCCACTGCCTGCAGGAAGTGCGGCAGCCGCAGGGAGTGGGCCGCCGCCGCTGGGAGTGCAGCAGCCTGACGAGAGCGCTGCTGCTGAAAGGAGTGGGCAGTGTAACCGCAATACACCGCCACGCATCTACCCCCCGTCCACCCGGCTGCTTGCTTCATCTAATGAAGACTCGGGCAGGTCCCAGTCAGGGACGAAAGTGCGTGCTGACTTTGCGCTCCTGCGGCCTGCAGAGGTTACTGCTGCCGCAGCTGCAGGAGGTGCCGCAGCCGGAAGAGGTGCCGCAGGAGGTGCAGCAGCCGCCGCAGGAGGTGCCGCAGGGACTGGAACGAGCGAGTGGCTTTTGCAGGTGCAAAGGGTGGCAGCGGTTGGCGAGATTAAGCAGGTCTCGAAGCTGGTGTGCAAGGACGGCACGGCGCTGTCGCTGGTCAACCTGTACAACGAGCCCACGGACAACGCCTCAATCTCAGCCCCCTCAGCACGCCGCATGATCAGGCAAACGTATACGTACATGAAGATGACGGGCGTTCAATTCGCCTTTCTGACATGCTTCGAGGCTACGTACCTCCTACACCGGCCGGCGGCAGCGCCGGACACGTTGTACGTCTCGGCACCGTTCCACCACCGGGCCGTAGGCAGCACCGTCGTCACCACGATCGCGTCTCTAGCCTGGATGCAGCATGAGGCTCTGCGGCTCACATACGGAGAACAGCCATTTAGGCACGCAGCCCCCAACCTCAATGACGCCAGGCCGGAGGGCGGCAGCGGGCAGGAGGGCGGCGGCGGGCAGGAGGGCGGCAGGCAGGATGGCGATGGCAGCCTTCCAGACGCGGGCAGCCATGAGAGCTATGGATCGGACCCAGACTATGACGACAAAGAGGAAAAGGACAGGAAGAGGTGAGGGTATCAAATGCTGACCGTGCCTACGTCCAACTGCAGGGAAAGCCTGTCGTGTTAGTCATAGCTAATCTTCGTCCCTTGCTTTTCCAAACTTTTGTCCTTGGGCCGCTCTTTGCGGCTGCTTGCTCGCCTGGCTTTCCTAACGATCAAGACCATTTCAATGTGGTTTGGATACGGATACATGCCTGGACTTCATCTGTGTGGGGGGAGGACATCCCCTACCCTAATCAGTCTTCATACTTGCTGCTTTCCCATGCTTGTGCCTGCCCCGTCTCACCTGTCGTTCATCTTGTCTCCATATGCAACATCTTTGGACTCAGGAAGCATGCGGACGCCCCACGCGGCAATGAGCCCGTCGAAGTCCCGCATCTGCTGTGGAACGTCTTCGGCCCTTTCGATGGCAAGGCGTTGGGCCACGGTTCGACCTCTGTGGTCTTCCCTGTTACCTGCCTTAACAAGGCCGCCGCAGTCAAGCTCCTGCATTGCAGCAACGCTTATGAGGTTGCGCTGCACGAGGCGAGCGTCTACCAGGTGGGCCCCTTGAGGCTCAGCTCTCAAAACGGGTGACAGAAAGTTGGCCGTGCAGCTGCCTTCCATCTGTAAACCAAGGCTTTGAGGCCCTGCCTCTGCATTTGAGCTGCAGACCGTACCAGGAATTCGATGGTGAAGTGCACTTTGACCCCAGCTCCCGAGGTGTTAACTCTTCCACCTAGCTGCACCCAGGTGGTCCTCCAGATCTTTTAAACCTGCCCACCCAGTTGTTGTCCCTACTGCTCCCCTCCCCCCTACGAAGCTGCATGGAGTTCTGGTCACTGCAGCTTCCACCTCCTCCTGGCCACTCCACCCCTTCCCTCCTTCTGCCCCCCACCAAACATGCAGCGAAACCAAACTATGGCCATCCCCCCCCAAAGCCCTTTGCGCCCCTTTTTTTTGAACCTGCTGGAGCCCCTACCATGACTTCTTCCTGGCCTCACTTCCCGATATCAAGCCCAATTTCTGCCCAGCTACCCCTTGCATGTCCTCCAGATCTGCCAAACCTGCCCTCACTTGCTATTCCTCCCGTGACCCCTCATGTCCCCTTCCCCCTTCCAAAGCGGCATGGGCTTCTGATCATGATGCTCCCCCCCTAATCCCTGGGGCACTGCCTCCCCCCCCCCCTTCCTGCATGCATCCCCCCACTCAAACCCTAGCATCCCAACTGATCATGGTGTCCCCCCATCCCCCCCCCCCCAAAGCTGCATGGGGTTCTGATCTAGGAGCTACCTCTCTCCTCCCTAGGAGACTGCTCTCCCTTGAGCAAAGGAACTTCCCCCCTCTCCCCAGGAGACTGCCCTCCCTCTCCCCCTTCCCTCTTGCGCCCTCCCACGCACACCCAAAACCTCCAATTGGTCATGCTGGTCCCCCCTCCTCCCTCCAAGTCTGCACATGTCTTGGGCCCAGGAGCTCTGCCCCTCCCTGTGAGACTGCCCCCCCTCCCCCTCCCTTCCCTCCTGCAAGCCCCCACTCTGAACCAGCCCTTCCTAGTCTTTGATACCGAATAAGCCCCGAAGTGTGAACTCATTATCCAGCGAAATGCCCTGCCACCCATTCCAAGCTATGGCTTGATTATCATGGCCTTTGTCAACGATTGTTTGTTTGGGCGATTCGGGTCGGAGTTGCTGTCTTGCATGAGCGCAGTTGCTGTCTTGCATGGGCGCAGTTCATGCTCCACCTACAAGGCCGCGTGATTCCGCAGCTCTTCGGCATCGGGAAGCTATGGACGGGGACGAAGTTTGTCGCAACGAGCAGAGTCCAGGGGTGCAGCCTTTCGAGCCTTCCCCACATCTCGACTGAGGTGGCGCGAGCAGCTCTGTCCGCGCTTGCCCAAGTGCACCGGGCCGGCGTCCTGCACGGCGATGTAACCCTTGACAACTTTCTGCTGGCCGAGCCTGATTGCCTGGA
Organism: Limnomonas spitsbergensis; assembly: GCA_037349105.1. Classification (NCBI taxonomy): domain Eukaryota; kingdom Viridiplantae; phylum Chlorophyta; class Chlorophyceae; order Chlamydomonadales; genus Limnomonas; species Limnomonas spitsbergensis. Next base: position 1,226,479 of record JAYJMM010000121.1, read on the forward strand.
AGGCGGCTGTGCTGGAAAGTCGCAAGCGCGTGTCATAATCATCGACTTCGCGCGCGCGCACGTGCAGGCTGGATGGGAGCAGCAAGTGCAGGAGGTCACTCGGCTCCGGCGGCTTCTGGGCGTGTGAGCTGCAGGTGCGCTACATTTCTCGTGCCTCAGATTAGCTAGTGTCGTAAGGCTGTGTTGATGTGCATGCATCTTGGGGGGTAGGGAATTGACTGGGGACAGGAGGGGGGACCGGGGGAGGGAGGGGAGAGGAATGGGTTACTGGGGGGAGGGAGGGAGTGATTGTGGGGGAGAGGGTGACTGGGGGGAGGGTGGGGAGAGGAGGGAATGACCGGGGGAGTTAGGGGACGTCAGGGGCAGGGGTGCCAAGTGAGTAGGGGTGCCACACATGGCCACCCCAACGGGGAGGAAGGGGGAGTAGGGAGGGGGGATGTACCAAGTGTGTAGGGCTGCCACACATGGCCTGGGGTGGGGGGGTCAAGCGAGGTGTTTGTGTTGCACAGGGGGGAAGGGGTGCCCGTCCTGCACAGGCAGAGTCATCCTCAGGGTTGGGAGGTCGGGAGCGGGGGCAGAACGGGGGGCAGCTCCTAGCCGCATATATCCGCTATCCGCATGGTATGTGATGCCCCAATGCTGTTCCCCCCGTGGCGTCCCCCGTCTGCCCCCCACCTTCCTATCCCCTTTCGTGTGTACGTGGCCACTATGTGGGGGGGGGGGAGCACTGTGTGCTCACGATCGTGTGCATGGATTTTCTGCTGCTGATGTCCTGAACCCCAGTTCAAGGTATGCCCACACATACCCAGATAGATTAAGATACTGACTAAACCCTAAACCCTAAACCCCCCTACCTGTCTGTGTACTGTTGTGAAGCTGTCTGGAACCTAGTAACTTGCCAGGGACCCTGCTTGACACCTTTCAGGGGTCGGGAAAGTAAGGGAAGGGGGGTGGGGAGGGGAGTCACCATATCAAGCCAGCCCTCCTTGATCAGGGTCCACTATGCCCCCACCCTTCCTCCTCCACCACCTGAAGATAAGCACCACACCATCTTATTGTTTTCAGCCAGCATCCACACTAGCCCCCCCCCCATATCTGCCCCTCCCCTCTGTCCTAGCTGGCAGGGGGGCATCCCTTCCATGGCTGGTACGGGAGGGGTGGGTGGGGGGAGGCAAGGGAGGGATGGGGATATAGGGTTAAGCAGCCTGATCACTGCACACACACATCACTGACCCCTCCTCTCATCACTGCACCTGGGGGGGAAATGAGGCATATAGATGGCAATTGGGGTTAGCATGGGGTCTGTGCACTAGTTGTGGGGTTAGCATGGGGCATGTGCACCAGGTTGTGGGGGAAGCAGGGGTTTCTGCACAAGTTGGTGAGGGGAGGACGGGCATGTGCACCAGGTTGTGGGGGAAGCAGGGGTCTGTGCACTAGTTGGTGAGGGGAGGAGGGGCATGTGCACCAGGTTGTGGGGGAAGCAGGGGTCTGTGCACTAGTTGGTGAGGGGAGGAGGGGCATGTGCACCGGATAAGTTCCTAAACGTCACGGGGGCTGCCAGCAAGCATCTGTGGGGGGTGCTAATGGAGTCTGACCGAGGGCAGCAGCACTGGAGTCAGCAGGGGAAGTGAAGAGATGCTGCAGGCATGAGGGGGTCTGTTGTGTAGGTGTTGGAGGAGTGGGGGGGATTGCCAGCAAGCAGGGGTGAGGGGGCGCTTGTGGGGTCAGACCGAGGACAGCAACAGTGGAGTCAGCAGGGGAAGCGAGGAGCTGCTGATCAGTCTGACCCCTTCCCCTGCTGCTCCCCTCGCGGTTTACCCCTCTCCCCGCCCCACTTTCCTCCTCCTAGGTCTGACCCCTCTCACCCCTTACTCCCCCTCCCCCCCCCCCCCTGTCATCCGTAGCCCGTCTGCTCCTCAGGTGGTGGAGGCCTTCAAGATCCTAAACGCAGACCCCCAGGCCAAGGCCATCCTCTTCAACATAAACTCTACCCCTTAACCCCGAACCCTAAACGCTAAATTCTGAGCATGTGGCGGCATTGAGGAGATGTACCCATGTCCAAAAGGAGCGGCATGGTTGTTTGTTTTTATTTCTTATCATTTAATATCTTCTCCTTCAGTGCATTCTGAAGCAGCCTCACGCCTCGCCCCACCCTCAACTGCCTCACACCCCCTCACACTGCCCCACACTGTCTCACACTGCCTCACACTTCCCCACCTTCCATTCAATACCAGCAACGTCAGCCCTCGACCCACCTTAACTCTGAGGGGTGAGGTTGGTATGGCTCCTGGTACATTATGGAAGGTGGTTCGGGGAGTGAGGCTGTTGGCTAAAGTGACGATTGTTGCTGGATTGAGGCAGTCGGCGGTATTGAATGTGGATCGCATATAAAATACATGGCAGTGGTGTCCATCCGCCTGGTCAGACAGGGCTCATGGGGGATGGCAGGTGGGCTCAGGGCGGCACCATCAGTTGTGGGCCCAGTTGAGCGGCTGGCTTTCATGGATTCCTGGGGCCTTCTTGGATTAAAATTTGAAAGTGCAGCTAGGTGTACGCGAGACGGTGATCCGTATTCTTGACGTCAGGAGTGGGTATGATTCAAATTCGAAATTTTAGAAAGGCGTGGGCAAGACTGTGTGGACCTGATTCTAGAAACCAAGAGCGTGTCGGGTTCAAATTTGGAATCAGATGCAAGCAAGTGCCACTCACTTAAGCAGGCCGCGAGGGACTCAAACACAAAGCCCTCGAGAACCGGAGGAGATTACTGCAGATTGGAGCGCTGTGCTAGGAGAGGCATCAGATTAGAGCGCCTTGCGAGGAGATGCATTTGATTTGATTTCCCCGCACCGCAGGTGGGCATGAAGGTTCCGCTGACTGTGCGCCTCGAGGGCCAACATGGAGGAGGGGCGCAAGATACTGGCCACGAGCGGGCTGACCATCGTGGGCGTGACGACGCTGTTAGGCAGTCAGCTCCCTCATGAAGTGTTACTTTTAGTGAGGTGCAGCTGCACTAATGCCACAATGCGGCCTTCGATGCAGGCCCCAGCCAGGCCTACTGCTTGGTCCTATTTTCCGAGGCCTGTCAAGCCTTGGTTGGGGGGTCTGTGGCCGCCGGGGGAGGGCAGGCGGTCTGGTACTGCCTCCTGAAAGATAAACCCTGGCGGTAGGGAGGTGCTGCTCTGATGGGACTCCTGATCATGAGGGAACCCTTAACACATCAGGGTCTCGCCTTTGAGTCAGGCCTTAGGGTTTAAGGTGTAGGCTTTAGCCATTAGGGTGTATACTCCTTTATTTTAGGAGGTTATGCTGCGAGGAAGGAGTGATACAAGGTGTGATACAAGGAATCAGCGACGGTACCGTGGGTGGGGCACTCCGTGACGGTATCCTCCCTTACCTGGACATTCCTTCATTTGTATAGCAGTATCACATCAATTCGTGTGCTGCTGAGGTCTCTGCGACTCGTATGCTGACGAGACCTGCTGTTTCAACTCGTTTTCATGTTTCTATCCAGGGCTAAACACGCCTTTGTCTATTTGTGCCTAAGCCTGTTTGGGACTGTTCGCTGCATGCCGTGGGCAGATTAGGGCGACATGGGATAATCTTTATTTCCCTGATTAATTGAGTTCACGGTAAGAGCAGGACGCTCTGTATCTAAGCACAACTTTTCGAATTTTAATGGAATTAAAATCTCTGAGGCCCAGAGGTGTAACGTCATTGATGTTGGGCTAGGGGAGACGGCGACCATGTGGAGGACGCGCTACATGCTTGTTTTCAGTTGGGCGCCCACGCGGCCGAGCTTAAAGCGGGCCCAGAGGTGTTACGTTCTTGACATGCTTGCTTTCAATGCCCCAGCGTGCAGGATCGACTTAGAGAGCGGGGATGGGCAGGTCCTCCGAACGGTGCTAGAGACTTTTAGAGTTGTATCGGGGCAAGCTTGGGTGGGATGTCCTGGCCTTTGTGAACGACGTGGTAGATATCGTCGAGGCCTAGACTTTTTCAGAGTTTGGAACATCCATTGTATTTTGTTTTTCTAGTTTTTGTTTTGTCGCTTCGTTTTATTTTCCACTTTTCCCTCCTTTCTTTTTGTCCTGCCCCCTTCTGTATTTCTTTCCATCTCTCCTCCCAACTCTTCAGTTAGACGCCCACGCAGCCGAGCCTTTTTTGAACATGGCTCAGAGGTGTAACGTCATTGACTTGCTCAAGGGACATGGGACGGGTCCGTAATCTGCGGTTACACCAGGGGCTGTGTGTTTTTTCGTTGGCTGATGCCCCCTTTGACAATGAAAATGGTGTAGTAGGTTCGGAGGTTTCTTAATATATTCCAGGCTTGGGGGTAAGCAAGTAAAGATGTAGCGGCAAAATAGGGACTTCGGAGAAATGTGTCAAAGGGCCCTGAATTTCAAACGAGTTTGTTTGCAGCGGTGACACGGTGACAAGGCGGTAGAGGTGGGCAGATGGAGATTGGGGGGCTGAGGGTGGGGGACACTATTTTGCATTGTTTGGGAAAGCAATCGACGATGGGAATAATGAGCTTCCGGAGGTGTGACGCTGGTATGGAACCCGAAGCGATACTTCCCCCCCCCCCATTTCATGGACCTCGGCCTGTCCCAAATACACGATAGACAATTCAGTTGCAGCCCAAGGGACTTTTGCATAATGATACACCAGATTTTGCCCCGAACCCCTACCAGGGGGACTGCCACGGCCGTCATATGGCCATGGCAGAAAGCAGGATAAATTGAGCAAGCAGTTTCAGTCAATAACGTTGCACCTCTGGGCCCGCTCAAAGCTCGGCCGCGTGGGCGCCCAACTGTTCAGAAGGGAGTAAAGAAGGAACTAAAGGGAAGAGAGGGGGAAAGGCAGTTTCAGTGTGGAGGGGAGGGGCAATATGCAGAGAATATGAACTCTGCGAATTTGTGTCCCCCGTTCTAAAAGTGAGTGGCTCAGATTTGGTGCTGTCATATGATGACTGGACAGGAGGAAATATGGCATTCAGATGGATGATAAGAGGCTGGCAGGCCCGATGAGACACAAGGGGGGCGTTAACACCACAAGACGGCGTGGGGGGCGTTACCATGGTAAAACAGCTATTGACTAGGGTGAAAATGTCCGATACTAGGTAAACGCATTTACCATGGTAAAAGTCGTTTACCATGGTAAGGGTAAGAGTACCCTGGTAAAGGCAATGTTACCATGGTGGCACCCTGGTAACAATACCCCGGTATTTGTGTCCGTTACTATGGTAACCATACCATGTTCGTACCATGGTAGGTGTGTCCGTTACTATGGTAACCGTACCCGGGTACAAATGTCCGATACTAGGTAACAGTACCCTGGTATACCCTGGTATGCCGTGTCCGATACTATGGTAACCGTACCCTGTTCGTACCATGGTAGTTGTGTCCGTTACTATGGTCGCCGTACCATGGTACAAATGTCCGATACTAGGCTCGTGTGCGTACCCAAGACTCCTGGTATTGTGCAAGGGTACGAGGGCATTGGGCTTCACCCGGCGCCCTTCAGACTACCTCCTACAGACTATCTCCATTAGCGGCATGTTTTCATGGCCCTTTCCTTGCCTCCGGGCATCTGGATTTGTAGGCAGATGTAATAAATTACAAGGGAATGTACTCTTCGGCGCCCGTCCCGAGGCCCCGCCGCCCATGTCAATAACGTTACACCCAGGGACACAGGGAACGGGTTACGGTATCACGTTACGGTACGATACGTTACGTTACGATACGGGCCTTTGGCCCGATACGGGATTCAATACGACCTTCCCCCCCAAAAATCCCACATTTGACGTGGAGGTGCCATGGCCCAAACCGGCATGCATGGCTGCATGCCAGCCCCCATGCATTCTTGCATGGCCCCCAAGTAACCCCTAAGGGTCACCATGTATGCATGCAGATTGCAGATTGACCATGCAGAATGCTAGTTTAAGCAGACAATCATCCGGGCAATGATGGATATTTAACTCATGATTTCAACCAGTCTGTATAAGCACTAGCACATCCCCTCTCAGTTGAGTCCCGGTACTTGAGTCAGTTCCTCTTACGTCTCACTCTCCCACCTCATGATCAGATGATCTGTTACATCTGACCAGCTGAGCAGCTGAGCTGCAGGCTTGAATTCCGTGAGCTCCTGAAGTACTAGGTCATCGGAAGGTAAACATAAGAGACGAATGAAGGATCCCCAAGCGTTAAACGGGTGCATTATCCACGAAATTTCGAACGGGCTGTCCGAACATGACATGCGTCTGTTCCCTACACTCTGTGCTCACAAACTCTCAATGCCATTGTAAAGTAGAAGCATATTTTTTGCGCGATGCATCGCTGGATGTGCAATGCACGAGTTGCTGGGCTTATCACTAGCGATGGTCGTGTCGCTGTGTGGAATCTCAGCGCGGTCTTTCCACACATACTGAAGAAGTGCGGATTTTCAGTCGGTGCACCGTAGTGGACCGTAACGATACGTTACGTTACGATACGTTACGTTACGGGATTTTTGGCCCATACGGGCCGTATCCTGTGTCCCTGGTTACACCTCTGGGCCCGCTCAAAGCTCGGCCGCGTGGGCGCCCAACTGTTCAGAAGGGAGAAAAGAGGACACTAATAAAAGGAAGAGGGGGGAAACCCGCCGCCCGGGTGTCGCACGCACATCCTAGCCCTCTCTCCCCGCTTCATCTTGTTTCACTAAAAATGAAAAAATACCTTGCCTCCCCCCATCCCACAAGGGCAGAGGTCTTTCCAAATCCGAGTCAATAAGATTACACCTCTGGGCCCGCTCAAAGCTCGGCCGCGTGGGCGCCCAACTGTTCAGAAGGGAGAAAAGAAGAAACTAAAAAGAAGAGGGCCTTTCCTTTTGTTCCTTTCCCCCCCAATCCGAGTCAATAACGTTACACGCACCTCTGGGCCCGCTCGAAGCTCGGCCTCGGCTGCGTGGGCGCCCAACTGTTCAGAAGGGAGAAAAGGAGAAGCTAGGAGGAAGAGAGGGGGAAAGGAACAAAAGGAGAGGCCGGGAAGGCAAAGAAGACCAAGTCCGACACCTGAGTTCCAGTGGAGACTAGCCATGAACAAAGCCTCCCGAAAAGTCCACAAAAGCAAGCGTGTCCCACCCATGCTTGGCCGCGAGGGCGCCCCACTAATCAGAGGGGGGAAGAGAAGAAACTAAATTCGAGAAAACAGGTGAAACATGGGTGGTGAAAAATCTGAAACGGTAGTAACTGCAGAAATTCCCGCGGGTTCCACAATAATTACACTGCACCTTAGTCTTTTGCATAGAACAGGCAAGGGCCAAAAGCAGCCCCAACGCGCCCCCCCGTCGGGCATGGTGAGGCTGCCAAAGCAACTCCGCCTGTCAGCCTAGACCATGAGACATTCACTTTCCGGGCCTGGCCTCAGAGATAAGTGGCTCTAATGTTCCGCAGGGACACCACTGAGGAGAGTGTGACCTCCTTCCCGGATTCAGACAAGTTGCAAATGAGTCCTGACATCTCCCGTGCCAGCATCTCCTCATCGTTGTTGTCCCTGCACTCTATCATGATACGGGATTGGCATCACCCCGTCATAAATGGCATTTGCTGGACCTTCTCCGGCTCTGAATAGCGGAAGCAGGGTGTCCACACCTTTAGCTCGGCCACCCTGTCGGTCATGTAAGCCTGCCTCTCCTTCATCCTTAGGACGCATTCAAGAGTTTCTCGTATCAATGACGTTACACGTCTGGGCCATGCTAAACATGGTAGCACGATACGAATACGATACAATACGATGAATTGAACGTATCGTATCACTTCAGTGAAAAAACATTTTTAGACTGAGCTGATAACCAGAGTCTGTGGGGTAGCTGAGTAGTTTTGACTGAGCTGGATAGCTCAATAGCTTAGGGCCTGAGTAAGTTGTGTAGTGTTAGTTGAGACTGAGTTGAGGGCCGGCAAAGCATTTTTCGTCCATGCCAGCACAGCATGATTCCAACATTTGTCGGCCGGCACAACAATGGCTCGTGTATCATTTTCATTTACACTACAACACAGCAGCAGCAACAACAAAACAGACGTGGGTGCACGGCAATCAAAGCATCAAAGCATAGCAACCAAAGGATGGTTGCATGGCAATCAGGGGCTCAGGGCAGGTCCGTAGGGCAGGCCGGCACTCATCAGGGCAGGCTGGCAGGGAAATTCAGAGCACCCATGCACCACCCGGCCAGTCACCGGATTATCACCGGATAACTCTGCAATTATATTTACTTTTTAAGCTCACCTTGTCGAGCAGTGTAGTACGCAACAGGACAACAGGTTGTAGCCAGGAGGCTTGTAATAATTAAATAACCAGCTCCGACCGCAGCCACCTTGCGCATCATCCTCTTCCAGTAGCGATTGCGGGAGAGGTTGAAGGGGATGCCGTTGGCGTAGAATGCCATTGCGACTGATACCGTAGTTTTAGTCGGATTTGGTTTTTTTTCTGAGTTGGTTTTTATTTAAAAACCCGGAATTTGCTTTTGAACGCGGTTGGTTTTTTATGGTTGGTTTTCTTTTTTTGTACCTGAAACTTTTGGTTTTCACACGTTTGGTTTTATCAAAAAAACATTTTTGGGCTTAAATTTGGTTTATCACTGAAAAATCTCTTTAAAAGGCCTGCAGCTTGGCTATGCTCTATATCTTCTTAAGTACCGGTAAAATGGCTTGCTTTTCATTCGTCGGAAAGAGAGTAGGGAGAAGAGGGAGAAGAGGACGGGGCGGGGCGATGCTACCTGTAATTACTACTAAGCTGTCCTCTGAGTCGGACAGCACCTGCTGAGTGTGGTCTGCAGCCCTCTCTGCAGCTCTTGCCTTCGCTCTGCGGAGTGCCTCACTGAACGTTAATTGCTTCCTCATTATAATCATTGTAAATAGACTTTGATTCGCTGTAAATGGAAATTGGTTCGCGCTGACCGAGAATAGGCGCGAATAGGAGCGAAAAATTGACTGAAAACCCTGGTGTACCCCAAACTTTTGGTTTTTTTGTTGGTTTTCTTGTTTTGTACCTGAAACTATTCGTTTTTATGATTGGTTTAATATAAAAAAACCATCATAAAAACCAAATCCGACTAAAACTACGGTAGGTCGACGTCATCCTTCTGCAGCTTGTTGGCGAAGTAAGGAATCGTCCCCGGCGTAGGTGGAATGGGCTTGTTTACACCAGAGCACACGAATTCATTCTTGCATTTCAGGCACTTCCACTTGCTGTTTGAGGTAAACTTGCTTGGGTCGCCTTTATTTCTGCGGCACTTTTCCGAGGTTCTGACAGTATCTACTGAGGACGTCAACCTCGTCATCATCCGACATTGTGCAGCGCTTTGACACGTCCCGGTTTTACTAGTGTGTGCATCGGCACGGCATGCCTTAAATAACGAGAGGGGGGCACTGAGGCTCTACTGTCCATCCTGTGGACTGGACTGGGCTGGGCAGCATTGTATCGTTTCGAATCAATCGTATCGTTTCGTATCATCGAAACGATACGAATACGAAGGCCAAAACATCGTATCGTGTTACCATGATGCTAAAGAGGAGTTTCTCGTATCAATGACGTTACACGCCTGGGCCATGCTAAAGAGGAGTTTCTCGTATCAATGACGTTACACGTCTGGGCCATGCTAAAGAGGGGTTTCTCGTATCAATGACGTTACACGTCTGGGCCTTGCTAAAGAGGGGTTTCTCGTATCAATGACGTTACACGTCTGGGCCATGCTAAAGAGGAGTTTCTCGTATCAATGACGTTACACGTCTGGGCCATGCTAAAGAGGGGTTTCTCGTATCAATGACGTTACACGTCTGGGCCTTGCTAAAGAGGGGTTTCTCGTATCAATGACGTTACACGTCTGGGCCATGCTAAAGAGGAGTTTCTCGTATCAATGACGTTACACGTCTGGGCGCTTGCTAAAGAAGAGTTTCTCGTATCAATGACGTTACACGTCTGGGCCATGCTAAAGAAGAGTTCCTCATGTGATGGAATGCTCTTTGACAGCTCTCCAATGAAACCTTGGCCAATTTCTGCGAACCCTATGCTAGTTAAATGATCTTCATGTTGCTCCCTACTTCACGGCCTACTGAACAAGATTAACATCTCAATATGAAGTACGAAAACTGGCATCCGCTGTCCCCTAACGCCTCGTTGCAGCTGCCTTCAGTCTCAAGTTCGATGCCCCCCGTCTCCATAATTCAATCAATAACATTACACCTCTGGGCCCGCTCAAATCTCGGCCGCGGGAACTAAAAGGAAGATAATTAAGTGCAGTCATAAAGCACCATCAACCGATCGCCTACCGGTACCTCATCGGATGTCATATACTCATATTCTTGCAAGGATTACCCCAATGTCATCATTCCCCAGCTATTATTGTACCGTAGTTCGTGGGTGCAAGTCTCACTCGGCTTCTTGTCGCACAACGGACATTTAAAAACGGAAGTACATGCAGCTGACCCTGCCACCATTGAACAAGTGCTCCACCACCAGCGTTATCCGGTACGGAAATACAGACGTAAAAAAGGTACCGTATTACATTAGAAAGCACCGTATTAGATGTGGGCCGTATTAGAGGAAGGTGCGCGGTGTGGAAAGTGTGGTCCGGTGGCACACTTGTTCGATGAGGGGCACACCTGTTCGATGTGGGGCACACCTTTTCGCTGTGGGGCACGTTTGATTGATGTGTAAAAGTGTCTATTGTGTCATTGAAATCGCTTGGTGTTGTGACTTTGCCGACGTAGTTCTAGACCCTCGGGTTTTAGGAGTACGGCACAGTGGACGGTCGTGATTGTGTTGTTGCGTTTGTCATTATTTTGGTCGTGCTTTCTGAAATTGAAGTAAACATTAAGGATGTCTTCATTCATTTTGAGGCGTGCTAGGGCTGTGGCTGATGCCGCTGCCTCCAGGAGAGTACAAACAGCTGCAAGGACGAAGGAGGTTCAGGGGATCTACGAGGCCGGCTTTAGCGACAGTCCAAGTGGGACCATATTCCCCTTGGGCTCGTTGTCAGAGGACGCTGCGACCCTTGCGGCGGGGACGTTTCTAATATCCATTCTGGATATCGAGGTAGATTTATGCTGTTTGGGTTTCATTTCGTGGATCTGGTTGTCTGTTTTGTATGATCGTATCGAGTCTCTCAGCAGGTTTTGTCTTTTGCTGATTTGCGAATTTGGGTATGCTTTGTGTGTGCAGGTATCACAAAATCTTACTTTGACGGGGGGTTTTGTACTTGATGTAACTGGGTATCCGGGAAGCGGATACACTAAGGTAGCTTGTGATTGGCTCGTGTTTGAGCTAGACTAAGAAACAACTGCACTACTAAGGCTGGCAAGGGTGCCAGGTTCCGTAATTGGCGACGCCAACTGAATATGGCATTTTGAGCCAGATTCACTTCGCGTCGGCCACTTTCGCCACATTGGCAATTTCCGAAGACCATCTACCTTCGATCCTGTGTGTTTTCCCTTTCTCCGTCCTGTCGCCTCTTTATCCTGTGGCCGAGAGCATCCTTTGTTATGCTTACGCCGATGTAGAAAGGGCTAATAAACGTGACCGAAAGCAGACGGTGAAGGGTGCGGAGAAGGCACTGTCGAATGAGAAACGGAAGGCGAAAAGGAGGCTTGTAGCCGAGGTGTGTCAATGACGTTACACCACTGGGCCGAAGTGTGTGTTGTCAGTTCGGCTTACTCGCCGGGTGCTTAGGCTAGGTGATGATGAACATGCTACCAAATTGAGAGCAAGTGGCTATATGTTGCAGCAAAGGTCAACAAGGCACTGAAGAAGAGAAGTGAGTTGGTTTTGCTATGTCTCCATGCCGCTCTCCATGGAATCTTACATGAGTTATGGCAGCAGGGCATGCCTGTTGCCCCAAGCCACGGCCATAGGCTGGGGTGTATCTGAATTGGACATGTAAAATTATTCCTAGCAGCATGGCATGCAAGCTGCACCAAGCCATAGCCAAAGGCCGTGATGGATCTGTATTGGACATGTAAAATTAGTCATGGCAACATGGCATGCCTGCTGCACCAAGCCTCGGCCATAGGCTGGGATGTATCTGAATTGGACCTGACACATGCTGGAGATAATCGGTCTTATACGGCATATACTGAACATCTGCAGAAGGGGGTTTGGTTTTAGAAAAGTGAAGAAGTCAGACGTCATGTGCAAAGCCCACGCTATCCTGGTGCCTCAGAGATGTCAATCAGTTCAGTCAGGACGGCCCAAGCAATGACGGCGAGCGATCAAAGTGGTACGATGTAGACTCGCGACAGCAACAGGTAGCAATGGAAGGCAATCAATAGAATGTCCCATCTTGGAAGTAAGAGGAATAAAATTTCGCTACTTTGGAGAATATATCTGGTGTGAATCGGTCTCCAGCGGTCGGATTGGGAACGCGAGATAGCGTGGGTTCACTTCGACCAACTGCGACATTCAGTTCGCCGGTGTGAATCGCCTCTTACCAGTTTCGCTTGTTTTCGGTAGACTTTCGTCAGTCTTTTGCAAAGTGTCAGTGTTGTTGTTCGGTAGCGATGTTGTTCGGTAGCCTTTCGGTAGCCTATCGTGATTATGTCGCTGACTTAAGACACTGTTCCGGTAGCCTTACGTTAGTTCGGTAGCGAATTGTTTTTCGGTTGTCTTTCGTGTGTATTTCGTGAGTCTTTCGCTTATTTTTCGCTGTCGGTGTGAATTGTTTCGGTAGCCTTACGTGAGTCTTTTGCAAAGCGTTCGCGATATTGTTTTGATTTTCCGAAGTGCCCGATTTTCCATTTCGAAAGACTTCAATTTTCCGCATGCCGTTTGGGTGATGTGGGAAGCCCTTGGAGGGTGGAAAGCCATGAGGTGAAGTGGAAAGCCATGGGGTGAAGTGGAAAGCCCTAGTGTGAAGTGGAAAGCCTTAGGGTGAAGTGGAAAGCTATGAGCGAGGTGAAGTGGAAAGCCATGGGGTGAAGTGGAACGCCATGAGGTGAAGTGGAAAGCCATGGGCGGGGTGAAGTAGAGGGGTCCGACCCATAGAACCGCTGTGTCCCTAGGCTACTTTCGCGAACTGTTGAAATCGACAGCGCGCTGTCAATTACTGATTTCTACTGTTGAAAATTGCGATCGCTGTCGATAACTGTGCTGTATCATTGAGCGCTGTTTCAACAGCGAAAAACAACAGCCGAGTAGCCGAGTAGCGGAATGCCCACTCTTTCCGTCTTCGCCCCTACAGTCTGCGCGTTCGCTGGCTTTGCCTTGTTTCAAAGTATAACGTCGTGATTTATACATATTTCAGTGCATTTAACAATGGCGTATGTCATATGCCCTCGCTACCAAGCTTTCGCTACCAAGCTACCCTCGCTGCCAAGCTTTCGCGACCACATGGTATGGACCTGCTGCCCAACTTGCGCACCATCCTAGGACTGCAGGCTACCTTGCTTGCGCGCCAGACTAGACCTGTTGTCAAGCTTCCGCGCCCGCATGGACCTGCTGCCCAGCTTGCGCACAGGCCTTGTACTACGTACTGGCAAGATTACTTGCCTCCAGTATGGAGCCTGGACATGCTGCCAAGCTACGACGCCAGCATGGACCAACTGTCCAGCTTGCGCACCAGCCTGGACCTGCTGGCCTGTTTTCACGTTAAGCATTTCTTCAGGTTGTGCGGTATTCCTCCCGGCTGTGAGGCATATTCTCAGGCTGTGCAGAATTTCTTCAGGTTGTGCGGCAGTCCACCCGGTTGTGAGGCATTTTCTCAGATTGTGATGCATTCCTTCAGGTTGTGAGGCATTCCTCCCAGCTGTGAGGCATTTTCTCAGGCTGTGAGGCATTTCTTTAGGTTGTGCGGCATTTCTCCCAGCTGTGCAGCATTTTCTCAGGCTGTGCAGCATTTCTTCAGGTTGTGCGGCATTTTTCCAAACTGTGAGGCATTTTCTCAGGCTGTGCAGCATTCCTTCAGGTTGTGCGGCATTCCTCCCAACTGTGCAGCATTTTCTCTGGCTGTGAGGCATTCCTTCAAGTTGTGCGGCATTCCTCCCGGCTGTGCGGCATTTTCTTCGGCTGTGCGACATTCCTTCAGGTTGTGCGGCATTCCTCCCAAATGTGAGGCATTTTCTCAGGCTGTGCTACATTTCTTCAGGTTGCGCGGCATTCCTCCCGGCTGTGCGGCATTTTCTCAGGCTGTGCAGCATTTCTTCAGGTTGTGCGGCATTCCTCCCGGCTGTGAGGCATATTCTCAGACTGTGCGGCATTCCTTCAGGTTGTGAAGCATTCCAACCTGCTGTGAGGCATTTTTTCAGGCTGTGAGGCATTCCTTCAGGTTGTGCGGCATTCCTTCCGGCTGTGCAGCATTTTCTCAGGCTGTAAGGCATTCCTCCCGGCTGTGAGGCATTTTCTCAGGCTGTGCTACATTTCTTCAGGTTGTGCGGCATTCCTCCCGGCTGTTAGGCATTTTCTCAGGCTGTGCAGCATTTCTTCAGGTTCTGCGGCATTCCTTCCGGCTGTGAGGCATTTTCTCAGGCTGTGTGGCATGCCTTCAGGTTATGCGGCATTCCTCCCGGCTGTGCGGCATTCTCTCAGGCTGTGCGGCATTCCTTCAGGTTGTGTGGCATTCCTCCCCATTGTCAGCAAGTTTCTCAGGCTGTGCAGCATTTCATCAGGTTGTGCGGCATTTCTCACAGCTGTGCAGCATTTTCTCAGGCTGTAAGGCATTCTTCAGGTTGTGCGGCATTCCAGCCGCCTGAGTGGCATTTTCTCAGGCTGTGATGCATTCATTCAGGTTGTGCGGCATTCTTCCCGGCTGTGAGGCATTCTTTCAGGCTGTGAGGCATTACTTCAAGTTGTGTGGCATACCTCCCGGCTGTGAGGCATTTTCTCAGGCTGTGAGGCATGCCTTCAGGTTGTGCGGCATTCCTCCCGGCTGTGAGGCATTTTCTCAGGCTGTGAGGCATTCCTTCAGGTTGTGCGGCATTCCTCCCGGCTGTGCAGCATTTTCTCAGGCTGTGCAACATTCCTTCAGGTTGTGCAACATTCCAACCTGTGTGATGCATTTTCTCTGGGTGTGAGGCATTCCTTCAGGTTGTGCGGCATTCCTCCCAGCTGTGCGGCATTTTCTCAGGCTGTGCGGCATTCCTTCAGGTTGTGCGGCATTCCTCCCGGCTGTGCGACATTTTCTCGGGCTGTGCAACATTCCTTCAGGTTGTGCATCATTCCAACCTGTGTGATGCATTTTCTCTGACTGTCAGGCATTCCTTCAGGTTGTGCGGCATTCCTCCCAGCTGTGAGGCATTTTCTCAGGCTGTGCTACATTTCTTCAGGTTCTGCGGCATTCCTCCCGACTGTGCGGCTTTTTTTCAGGCTGTGCAGCATTTCTTCAGGTTGTGCGGCATTCCTTCCGGCTGTGAGGCATTTTCTCAGGCTGTGAGGCATTCCTTCAAGTTGTGCGGCATTCCTCCCGGCTGTGCGGCATTCTCTCAGGCTGTGCAGCATTTCTTCAGGTTTTGCGGCATTTCCCTAAGCTGTGCAGCATATTCTCAGGCTGTGAGGCATTCCTTCAGGTTGTGCGGCATTCCAACCTGCAGTGAGGCATTTTCTCAGGCTGTGAGGCATTCTTTCAGGTTGTGCGGCATTCCTTCCGGCTGTGAAGCATTTTCTCAGGCTGTAAGGCATTCCTTCAGGTTGTGCGGCATTCCTCCCGGCTGTGAGGCATTTTCTCAGGCTGTGCTACATTTCTTTAGGTTGTGCGGCATTCCACCCGGCTGTGCGGCATTTTCTCAGGCTGTGCAGCATTTCTTCAGGTTGTGCGGCATTCCTTCCGGCTGTGAGGCATTTTCTCAGGCTGTGAGGCATTCCTTAAAGTTGGGCGGCATTCCTCCCGGCTGTGAGGCATTTTCTCAGGCTGTGAGGCATTACTTCAGGATTTGCAGCATTCCAACCGACTGTGAGGCATTTTCTCACGCTGCTACATTCCTTCAGGTTGTGTGGCATTCTTCCCGGCTGTGCGGCATTTTCTCAGGCTGTAAGGCATTTCTTCAGGTTGTGCGGCATTCCTCCCAAATGTGAGGCATTTTCTCAGGCTGTGAGGCATTCCTTCAGGTTGTGCGGCATTCCTCCCGGCTGTGCAGCATTTTCTCAGGCTGTGCTACATTTCTTCAGGTTTTGCGGCATTTCTCCAAGCTGTGCAGCATTTTCTCAGGCTGTGAGGCATTCCTTCAGGTTGTGCGGCATTCCAACCTGCTGTGAGGCATTCTCTCAGGCTGTGAGGCATTCCTTCAGGTTGTGCGGCATTCCTCCCGGCTGTGCGACATTTTCTCAGGCTGTGCAACATTCCTTCAGGTTGTGCGGTATACCAACCTGTGTGATGCATTTTCTCTGGCTGCGAGGCATTCCTTCAAGTTGTGCGGCATTCCTTCTGGCTCTGCAACATTTTCTCCGGCTGTGCAGCATTCCTTCAGGTTGTGCGGCATTCATCCCAGCTGTCCGGCATTTTCTCACGCTGTGCGGCATTCCTTCAGGTTGTGCGGCATTCTTTCCGGCTGTGCGACATTTTCTCAGGCTGTGCAACATTCCTTTAGGTTGTGCAGCATTCCAACCTGTGTGATGCATTGTCTCTGGCTGTGAGGCGTTCCTTCAGGTTGTGCAACATTCCTCCCAGCTGTGCGGCATTTTCTCAGGCTGTGAGGCATTCCTTCAGGTTGTGTAGCATTCCTCCCGGCTGTTAGGCATTTTCTCAGGCTGTGAGGCATTTCTTCAGGTTGTGCGGTATTCCTTGCGGCTGTGAGGCATTTTCTCAGGCTGTGTGGCATGCCATCAGGTTGTGCGGCATTCTTCCCGGCTGTGCGGCATTTTCTCAGGCTGTGCGGCATTCCTTCAGGTTGTGCTGCATTCCTCCCCACTTTCAGCAAGTTTCTCAGGCTGTGCAGCATTTCTTCAGGTTGTGCGGCATTTCTCCCAGATGTGCAGCATTTCCTCAGGCTGTAAGGCATTCTTCAGGTTGTGCGGCATTCCAGCCGGCTGAGCGGCATTTTCTCAGGCTGAGGGCATTCATTCAGGTTGTGCGGCATTCCTCCCGGCTGTGAGGCATTTTCTCAGGCTGTAAGGCATTCCTTCAAGTTGGGTGGCATTCCTCCCGGCTGTGAGGCATTTTCTCAGGCTGTGAGGCATGCCTTCAGGTTGTGCGGCATTCCTCCCGGCTGTGAGGCATTTTCTCTGGCTGTGAGGCATGCCTTCAAGTTGTGCGGCATTCCTCCCGGCTGTGAGGCATTTTCTCAGGGAGTAAGGCATTCCTTCAGGTTGTGCAGCGTTCCTCCCGGCTGTCAGCATGTTTCTCAGGCTGTGCAGCATTTCTTCAGGTTGTGCGGCATTTCTCCCAGCTGTGCAGCATTTTCTCAGGCTGTGAGGCTTTCCTTCAGGTTGTGCGGCATTCCAACCTGTTGTGAGGCAATTTCTCAGGCTTTGAGAAATTTCTTCAGGTTCTGCGGCATTCCACCCGGCTGTGCGACATTTTCTCAGGCTGTGCGGCATTCCTTCAGGTTGTGCGGCATACCTTCCGTCTGTGCGGCATTTTCTCAGGCTGTGAAGCATTCCTTCAGGTTGTATGGCATTCCAACCTGCTATGAGGCATCTTCTCTGGCTGTGCAGCATTTCTTCAGGTTGTGCGGTTTTCCTCCTGGCTGTGAGGTATTTTCTCATCATGTAAAGCAATCCTTCAGGATGTGCGGCAGTCCTCCCCGCTGTGCGGCATTTTCTCAGGCTGTGCGGCATTCCTTCAGGTTGTGAGGCATTTCTCCCCGTTGTGCGGCATTTTCTCAGGCTGTGAGGCATTCCTTCAGGTTGTGTGGCATTCCAACCTGCTGCGAGGCATTTTCTCAGGCTTTGAGGCTATTCCTGCAGGTTGTGCGGCATTCCTCCGGCTGTGAAGCATTTTCTCTGGCTGTAAGGCATTCCTTCAAGTTGTGCGGCATTCCCCCCGGCTGTGAGGCATTTTCTCAGGCTGTGAGGCATGCCTTCAGGTTTTGCGGCATTCCTCCCGGCTGTGCGGCATTTTCTCCGGCTGTGAGGCATTCCTTCAAGTTGTGTGGCATTACTCCCGGCTGTGAGGCACTTTCTCAGGGTGTGATGGATTCCTTCAGGTTGTGCTGCGTTCCTCCCGGTTGTCAGCAAGTTTCTCAGGCTGTGCAGCATTTCTTCAGGTTGTGCGGCATTTCTCCCAGCTGTGCAGCATTTTCTCAGATTGTGATGCTTTCCTTCAGGTTGTGCGGCATTCCAACCTGCTGTGAGGCAATTTCTCAGGCTTTGAGGCATTCCTGCAGGTTGTGCAACATTCCTCCCGGCTGTGCGGCATTTTCTCGATTGTGCGGCATTCTTTCAGGTTGTGAGGCACCCCTCCCGGCTGTGCGGCATTTTCTCAGGCTGTGAGGCATTCCTTCAGGTTGTGTGGCATTCCAACCTGCTGTGAGGCATTTTCTCAGGCTTTGAGGCTATTCCTGCAGGTTGTGCGGCATTCCTTCCGGCTGTGAAGCATTTTCTCTGGCTGTAAGGCATTCCTTCAAGTTGTGCGGCATTCCCCCCGGCTGTGAGGCATTTTCTCAGGCTGTGAGGCATGCCTTCAGGTTTTGCGGCATTCCTCCCGGCTGTGCGGCATTTTCTCAGGCTGTGAGGCATTCCTTCAAGTTGTGTGGCATTACTCCCGGCTGTGAGGCACTTTCTCAGGGTGTGATGGATTCCTTCAGGTTGTGCTGCGTTCCTCCCGGTTGTCAGCAAGTTTCTCAGGCTGTGCAGCATTTCTTCAGGTTGTGCGGCATTTCTCCCAGCTGTGCAGCATTTTCTCAGATTGTGATGCTTTCCTTCAGGTTGTGCGGCATTCCAACCTGCTGTGAGGCAATTTCTCAGGCTTTGAGGCATTCCTGCAGGTTGTGCAACATTCCTCCCGGCTGTGCGGCATTTTCTCGATTGTGCGGCATTCTTTCAGGTTGTGAGGCACCCCTCCCGGCTGTGCGGCATTTTCTCAGGCTGTGAGGCATCCCTTCAGGTTGTGTGGCATTCCAACCTGCTGTGAGGCACTTTCTCAGGCTGTGAGGCATTCCTTTAAGTTGTGCGGCATTCTTTCCGTCTGTGCAGCATTTTCTCAGGCTGTGAGGCATTCCTTCAGGTTGTGTGACATTCCAACCTGCTGTGAGGCACTTTCTTAGGCTGTGAGGCATTCCTTTAAGTTGTGCGGCATTCTTTCCGGCTGTGAGGCATTTTCTCAGGCTGTAAGGCATTCCTTCAGGTTGTGCGGCATTCCTCCCGGCTGTGACGCATATTCTCAGGCTGTGCAGCATTTCTTCAGGTTGTGCGGCATTTCTGCCAGCTGTGCAGCATTTCTTCAGGTTGTGCGGCATTTCTGCCAGCTGTGCAGCATTTTCTCAGGCTGTGAGGCATTCCTTCAGGTTGTGCGGCATTCCAACCTACTGTGAGGCATCTTCTCAGGCTGTGAGGCATTCCTTCAAGTTGGGTGGCTTTCCTCCCGGCTGTGAGGCATTTTCTCAGGCTGTTAGGCGTGCCTTCAAGTTGTGCGGTATTTCTCCCAGCTGTGCAGCATTTTTCTCAGATTGTGGGGCTAGGTTGCTGTCTTTGTTTTACCTCCCCGGGGACTGGCTCTTTCCCTTTGTACCTCTCTCTTGCTTTCAAAGGTGGTATCCGTCATTTTAACCTAAAAGACCACTGCCTGTGTTTCTCAAAAAATTCTGTTCTGGCCTGAATGTACTCGAAGTAACTGCTGAATCAGCTCAAAAAATCACAAAGGTTGGACATAAACCTATGCCAAGATTATTTGAAACAGCAGAAATGATATATGCCAATTGTACACGTTTGTTGTAATGCGTCACCCCGAAAACAAACGGCAACATTCGTGCATAAGCCTATCATAATCATTTATTTCTAGCCTTTGCCCTACTTTCCCTTCCCTCCTTTGCTTGCAACGCGCATGCGTTTCGCATCTCCTCCATTGCCTTGGCTTTGGCTGCCTCTACAACTTGCCGCTCCTTCCTCACGAGAATTCCTCACCCTATGCTCTCTACCTTCCCCCATGGTTGCTGCCGCAGTGGCCGGAGCCGACATCTGCTGTGGCAACACTCGAAGATCACCCACCGCAGCAAACTCCCCTGGGTTAGTGACAGCCATGGCATATTCATGAGCTAGGGTCTCCTCCTTCACATCTAGCCAGTACTGTGCCTTATCTTCTCGCCACACCATCTTAAAGGGGCATAAAACCATCCCGTCTTGGGCCCGGACCTCCCAATGGTAACCATAATGACAAGCTAATGGCATAGTAAGGGCGCGGTAAGCTGCATCTTCTCCGGGTATCGCGTCACCTCAGTCAAGCTTTCAGCGAGGTCATTCAATCAGTTATCAGCATTATCCTTTACTCCACACTTAATACAGCAAATTGTATCGAAATCAATGGGAGATAGGGCCTCCGAGCTTGAGTTCATGCTTCAAAGCTCGCATTGACCGTAGGCGATGTTCGACCCGCCATGCGTCAGAGCCGCGCGTTTGGTTTGAATGAGCGCAGGAAGGACTCGAGCATCACTAGCTTTTCAACGTCCGAGCTGGTACAGAAACCCGCCACTCCATGCTTGCACCTAACAGGCATGGCACTATGGCATCAGTAGTTTGCCCTGCGCCCGCCCGCTGTGCAAGCCAGCGTCTTGACAGTCATCTCAGAAGGGAGGGAGGCGAGGCTGCCACAGGGCCTGGTGGCCAGCAAGTCTTCAGGCAGGTCCATCAGAAACTCCACCATGCCTAATCGCCTACCCCAAAGGCCTGACCATATCCCAGTTGCTACCATCAGCCACGCCACTGCCACGAAATGGGGTCGTGCCAGTGTTGTGACAGCAGTGATGGAGGGTACAGTGCAGGTCTGGTGCAGTAGGTGCAGATGGCATGATGTAAATAGGTGTGGTGTTTATTCTCATCCTTTATTTATTTCATCCTCTTCCCAACTTCTATCCCCTTCTCCCGCTTCCCTCCCTGAGGCAGGCATCCTGATGGTCTCCAGGAAGTATGGTAAGTACGGCTATCCTGCTGTCTGCCTAGTTTGCCTTCAACATACACAAGAAGGCTTGGTCCCTCAAGGTAGGGGGGGGGAGGCGTTACCCAGTACCCAGGGGGTCAATGAGGTTCAACTCATTACTATATTCTGGTGCTTTTATGAAGATGTGAATTATATTAGCTGCATCCCCACCATTGTCTGTTCCCTCAATGCCTTGGTGGACATACCTTGGAGATCCACACTATGGTTGGGTCCCTTAGTGCATGCTGAAATGAGACCATGCTTGAAGCATTTTCATTTCGTCAAGCTGAAGATGCAATAAGATGGAGCTGTTCCGCCTGTTGACGTAGTCCAGCCTTAAGACTTATTTCCAAATCAAATCTCAGCTACATGGATTGGACCTGGACTGCAGTAGTTGTCGGGAGCTTCTTTCTTAAGGCGAATTGAGAGTCTGAATAGTTCAACTGGGTCCATTCCCTTTGCACTTGTGCAGAATGGCAGATATTCCAACCTGCCGGGGGAACAGCCCTTCTTGATTTTATTATTTGTAAAGCAAGGCAAACCTGTTTGTTATCCATTTCATTTGCAGATTAACCACTACCTGCCCGGATCGGAATGCTGCCTTAGCCATACATGCATTCAGACTAAAAAATCTTTAAATACAGGATAACCACTACCTGCCCGACCGGGGCATAGCCTTCAGCCCTTGTGGGCAGTACATGGCCCAACTAGAGGTAAACCCTAGGTCAACCTCCACCTCTCAGTTGTTTAGGGTTGGGCGGCCGGTCTCACACCTTGTAAAGTCCTAGCAAAAGAAAAATCCCTCTCCCATGCTGTCAGCACAGCACATTACAGCACATTAAAGCACATTACAGCACAGCACATTACAGCAAAGCACATTACAGCACAACACAGCACAGCACGCCCGAGCCCAGCCGAGCCCAGCCAAGCCAAGCCAAGCCGAGCCCAGCCAAGCCGATCCCAACCGAGCCCAACCGAGCCCAGCCGGGCCCAGCCCAGCCCAGCCCAGCCCAGCCCAGCCCAGCCCAGCCCAGCCCAGCCCAGCCCAGCCCAGCCCAGCCCAGCCCAGCCCAGCCCAGCCCAGCCCAGCCCAGCCCAGCCCAGCCCAGCCCAGCCCAGCCCAGCCCAGCCCGGCCCAGCCCGGCCCGGCCCGGCCCGGCCCGGCACGGCACGGCCCGGCCCGGCCCGGCCCGGCACGGCCCGGCCCGGCCCGGCCCGGCCCGGCCCGGCCCGGCCCGGCCCGGCCCGGCACGGCCCGGCACGGCACGGCCCGGCACGGCACGGCACGGCACGGCACGGCACGGCACGGCACGGCACGGCACGGCACGGCACGGCACGGCACGGCACGGCACGGCACGGCACGGCACGGCACGGCACGGCACGGCACGGCACGGCACGGCGCACGGCGCACGGCGCACGGCGCACGGCGCACGGCGCACGGCGCACGGCGCACGGCGCACGGCGCACGGCGCACGGCGCACGGCGCACGGCGCACGGCGCACGGCGCACGGCGCACGGCGCACGGCGCACGGCGCACGGCGCACGGCGCACGGCGCACGGCGCACGGCGCACGGCGCACGGCGCACGGCGCACGGCGCACGGCGCACGGCGCACGGCGCACGGCGCACGGCGCACGGCGCACGGCGCACGGCGCACGGCGCACGGCGCACGGCGCACGGCGCACGGCGCACGGCGCACGGCGCACGGCGCACGGCGCACGGCGCACGGCGCACGGCGCACGGCGCACGGCGCACGGCGCACGGCGCACGGCGCACGGCGCACGGCGCACGGCGCACGGCGCACGGCGCACGGCGCACGGCGCACGGCGCACGGCACGGCACACGGCACGGCACACGGCACACGGCATGGCACGGCACAGCACAGCACAGCAAGCACACAGCAAGCACACAGCAAGCACAGCAAGCACAGCGCAACACAGCGCAACACAGCGCAACACAGCGCAGCGCAGCGCAGCGCAGCACAGCGCAGCACAGCGCAGCACAGCACAGCGCAGCACAGCGCAGCACAGCACAGCACAGCACAGCAAGCACACAGCAAGCACACAGCAAGCACACAGCAAGCACACAGCAAGCACACAGCAAGCACACAGCAAGCACACAGCAAGCACACAGCACAGCGCAACACAGCACAGCGCAACACAGCACAGCGCAGCACAGCACAGCACAGCACAGCACAGCACAGCACAGCACAGCACAGCACAGCACAGCACAGCACAGCACAGCACAGCACAGCACAGCACAGCACAGCACAGCACAGCACAGCACAGCACAGCACAGCACAGCACAGCACAGCACAGCACAGCACAGCACAGCACAGCACAGCACAGCACAGCACAGCACAGCACAGCACAGCACAGCACAGCACAGCACAGCACTGTCCTGCCCTGTCTTGCCCTGCCCTGCTCAGCCCAGCCCAGCCCAGCCCAGCCCAGCCCTGCTTTTCCCTACCCAGCGTCCCTGCCCAGTCCACCCCGGCCCAGCCCAACCATGGCCTAACGAACCTAGCCCAGTCGAGCCCTGCCCAGCAGCCCAACTTACCCCATCCTTTAGCCTTAGCCATGCCCACTAGTCTAGCTAGCTTAGCTCTAAGGCCTCTATCTGGCCCATATCATGGCAAGGCATGGGCACTAAGGGGTTACTATGGTTGTCTGGTACCTTTCATTTATCCATGGCTAGTGCACATGAGGGGCTGCAAACATCATTTGCATGCAATGGTAGTGGGCATGTGAGTCTTAACAGTGACACAAAGATATACCATGTATAGGTAGTATAGGTATATGAAAATACGCTTGGTGAGGTAGAGAAGGGATGGTGCGCATACTATATCCTTTGATTGGTCACCCTTTGTTGCTCGTCCGAACTTTGTCATGCGGTCATGTACATGGACGTTAATGCCATGCAATCGTGTGTAGGGATGGTAATGCCGTATTAAGCCGTGTTTTTCGTCGCTGCCTATCCTTATGGAGCCTCACGTATTCTGTACCGCAGCTCTCTGCACTCCACCTTAAGGTAGCCGATCAACAAATACCTTAACGTAAAACCGGGTAGATTTCGCTCAAACATAATTTATGATTCGGGTGCACGGACCTGGATGCCCGTTAATATAAATTCAAAAATCGCCGTTGCGCGGAGTGTCATCCAGGTGCCCAGCCAGGTGCCGTTGCGCGGAGTGTCAGCCAGGTGTATTAATATTATTGTACCTGATGAGCGGCGTTAAATTAAATGATCTGCAAACAAAAATGCGATTTTATTTTTATTTGTTTGGCTTCGCACAACGAAAGTTTAAATTATTGTTTAGAAGGGGGTGCAGACCCTATCTGGTTTTACGACATAAAGGTATATGCATAGGTATAGAAGCTGTCTAAGGCCCTAGGGGGGATAAGGGGCTCGTAATTGACTCACTGGTACGGTTCCAATAGCTGATGAGCTAGTGTTGGTTTGTTGGTCTGTTGGACTCTTGAGATGCTCAGATGGGGCTTGAGGGGAATGCCAATACCGTAGAATGCCTTTGACTTCGCTCAAAAATAATTAATTATATAATCATAATATGACCAGCGATGCGCGGAGATGAACGCGGGTTTCCGTCGTCATCGCTGCGCGGAGAGGCGAATAGTGGTTGAAATGACCCCTACGCGGCGATAAATAAAATAAGTTTAAAAAAGCTGCTGCTGCGCGGCCGTTTTTAAATTCTTTTTAGCTGCGCGACGAAAAAAAAGAAATGTTTTTTGGAGGGTGCGCGGACCCTAAGGCGTTTTACGGTAGGCCAGGACTAGGCTGGAGTTGTATAGTGGGACAGTCAGGTAGCCTGATAATCAGGGAAGTTCCCGGGGTATGCCAAGTGGCCAGTTTTTGCCGAGCAGGGTCTTTTTTTTGACCGGCGTACGCCGGGCGGGGGGTCTGAAAATGCCCGGCGGTGAGGTCTTTTTTTAAAGACCCGGTGCAAACTAAAGCCTCGCTCGACCACAGCGGTTTGGCACGTAATAGTGAAGGCCACATAAATGAGCTGCACCACATCGGGGATTTCAGACTCGTGGGCTCTTATAATCTGGGACAAACACGCTCGCATAGGGATCTTGGCAAAGCGATTGACGGACTCTGCAATCCAGCCCTTCAGCAACTGAAACTCAGCATCGAGCTTTGCCTCCATGGCGACACTCTCGAAAAAGGTTTTGCCACAGAAGTGGGACTTCAATGTGGCAAACTCAGAGTGGAGGTGCGAGACCAAGACGTCATCACCCATGCCCAGATATGAAGTAAAGCGGGTCAAACGCCGCGAAAGCGTCCAATACTTCCAGATTGCCAAAGCGCGACTCAAGGCCCTCCAACAACTCAGAGGCTTTCGCAGGGATCTCTGTCGTTTCTGGCTGAGGCACTGCGATCCGCGTGAGCCAGGACATAATACCGGTATTTCCCTTTGCCTTCTTTGCGGGAGGGGGTTCTTTAGCAGTTTCTGTGCGATCGATCATCTCGACGTCGCAATCTGAGTTGGTGTCCGTCATTTCAAGAAGATATTTTGCCGGGGAGGGTCTGGTCAGAGATGAAATCCCCCCGGCTGACGCCGGAGTTATAGTCAGCTAAACCCCCATTTTCCCCGGCTGACGCCGGAAAGGGGTTCGCAGAATACCCGGCGAAAATGTGCCTTCGGCCCATTTTCCCCGGCGCCGGGCCCGGCGTCACTTCCCTGCTGATAATATAACCTCGACTGAGACTTACCGAATTCTACATGTAAAGCCTTGTGGAAGGGTAGCAGTGCTTAGCTTCTGGACTCGGGTTTATCGTACGTCTACGTCACTCACCCTCCCCCACCCGCATGCATCGGACAGATTCCGCAAATGCTCTGGATACCGTTTGAAACAATACCGGGTGTGGCGCTCGCTGAGACGTGAGCAAGCTCTAACTTTCGATGCAGTTGCTCTATTCAATTTGATTCCGGTAGGAGATACTATTATAAGGGATGAGAAGATTTAAAACTTTTTATTTGTTGTGTGATGAGGGCCTATTCCATGAGACTGGTCAATTTAAGGAAGTACCGGTAGTCAATTTAAAAAAATGATGGTCATGGCTTTAGAAGCTCACCGATTTTGACAAATTGTAACGCTTTCTAAGCTCACAGAGTGGTTACATGACAGAGGTATAAAACAAGTTTGTGAGACAGGTCTCAACGCCCCCCCCTAATTGTGTAGACACTGATTTGCATCGGGCGTATTAGGTCCCTATTCCGTATCCCGGATATATTCCGGAACCGAAGGTATTATTTACTTTACTCGACTACCCCCTTTCCTGGTACCAGTGCTATTAGTGCACATTGACACGCAGTTAACCATATTTACCTTATTACATTTACTGCTAGGACCCCGCGGTCGAACCTTTTTGGGCAGAGCCCAGAAGTGTTACGTCATAAACATTCTACTGTTAGGTCCGAATTTACATATGGTGGAATCGGACTCCTCATGCCGTACTTCATATTTGATGGCATCAGGCTCATATTTCCGAAGTGGTTGTAATTGAGCGCTCCAGAGATGGTGTAATTTCGGCCAACATGGCTCGACAGGTAAGAAAATGGCCGACACGTGTTTTAACACAGTACCGTATTGTTAAACGGTGCGATACAATACGGTAAACAGTACGGGACTTGGACCCAAACGGTCGTTCTGGGTAACCCTGTCTACCACGCCCCAATGGCATGCTTGGTCGGCTCCTTGAACAGCTGGTAGTCCCACTTCATATCCAGGCGGAAGGGCTCGCTGATGGTCACGCCGGCGGCGGTCGACTTGGCGATCTGGAACTTGTTCACGCTCTGCTTGTCGCGATAGTAGCACACCTGTGACAGGTAGCCGGGAGGAAGGGGGTCAAGATCAATCATCCACACCTTATGAGAGGGAAATGGCTATGGCACGATAGTAGCACACCTGTGACAGGTAGCCGGGAGGAAAGGGGGTCAAGATCAATCAATCCCACCTTCTGAGAGGTGTGATCACCGGGTTCTATGTTCCTGCCCCCTTGCTGAGGAGAGTGGCATGGCTACACCATAGTCCTGGCTGTGCACGGTAGCTGGAATTGAGCTCTGTCATTCCCTACCAGCACCGCGTGGCTAAGCTTTCAGGAGGGTCCAGTGGGTAAGCACCATTCTACACCTGATGAGAGGAAATTGTCACGGCGTGGATGGCGGCCCACACGACACTGTCCTCTCAGTGGGGCACAAATGTTTTTTTGGCAAAGCCCACCCGTGTGGTCAAGGGTCGCTGCGGGCGCAGCCCCCGGAGTCACCCCGTGCCTGTCAGTCAGTCAGTCAGCTGCGGGCGCAGCCCCCGGAGTCACCCCGTGCCTGTCAGTCAGTCAGTCAGCTGCGGGTGCAGCCCCCGGAGTCACCCCGTGCCTGTCAGTCAGTCAGTCAGCTGCGGGTGCAGCCCCCGGAGTCACCCCGTGCCTGTCAGTCAGTCAGTCAGCCGCGGGTGCAGCCCCCGGAGTCACCCCGTGCCTGTCAGTCAGTCAGTCAGCCGCGGGCGCAGCCCCCGGAGTCACCCCGTGCCTGTCAGTCAGCCGCAGGCGCAGCCCCCGGAGTCACCCCGTGCCTGTAAGTCAGTCAGTCAGTCAGCCGCGGGCGCAGGCCCCGGAGTCACCCCGTGCCTGTCAGTCAGTCAGTCAGCCGCGGGCGCAGGCCCCGGAGTCACCCCGTGCCTGTCAGTCAGTCAGTCAGCTGCAGGCGCAGGCTCCGGAGTCACCCCGTGCCTGTCAGTCAGTCAGTCAGCCGCGGGCGCAGCCCCCGGAGTCACCCTGTGCCTGTCAGTCAGTCAGTCAGCTGCAGGCGCAGGCCCCGGAGTCATCCCGTGCCTGTCAGTCAGTCAGTCAGCTGCAGGCGCAGGCCCCGGAGTCACCCCGTGCCTGTCAGTCAGTCAGTCAGCCGCGGGCGCAGCCCCCGGAGTCACCCTGTGCCTGTCAGTCAGTCAGTCAGCTGCAGGCGCAGGCCCCGGAGTCACCCCGTGCCTGTCAGTCAGTCAGTCAGCCGCAGGCGCAGCCCCCGGAGTCACCCCGTGCCTGTCAGTCAGTCAGTCAGCTGCGGGCGCAGCCCCCGGAGTCACCCCGTGCCTGTCAGTCAGTCAGTCAGCTGCGGGTGCAGCCCCCGGAGTCACCCCGTGCCTGTCAGTCAGTCAGTCAGCTGCGGGTGCAGCCCCCGGAGTCACCCCGTGCCTGTCAGTCAGTCAGTCAGCCGCGGGTGCAGCCCCCGGAGTCACCCCGTGCCTGTCAGTCAGTCAGTCAGCCGCGGGCGCAGCCCCCGGAGTCACCCCGTGCCTGTCAGTCAGCCGCAGGCGCAGCCCCCGGAGTCACCCCGTGCCTGTAAGTCAGTCAGTCAGTCAGCCGCGGGCGCAGGCCCCGGAGTCACCCCGTGCCTGTCAGTCAGTCAGTCAGCCGCGGGCGCAGGCCCCGGAGTCACCCCGTGCCTGTCAGTCAGTCAGTCAGCTGCAGGCGCAGGCTCCGGAGTCACCCCGTGCCTGTCAGTCAGTCAGTCAGCCGCGGGCGCAGCCCCCGGAGTCACCCTGTGCCTGTCAGTCAGTCAGTCAGCTGCAGGCGCAGGCCCCGGAGTCACCCCGTGCCTGTCAGTCAGTCAGTCAGCTGCAGGCGCAGGCCCCGGAGTCACCCCGTGCCTGTCAGTCAGTCAGTCAGCCGCGGGCGCAGCCCCCGGAGTCACCCTGTGCCTGTCAGTCAGTCAGTCAGCTGCAGGCGCAGGCCCCGGAGTCACCCCGTGCCTGTCAGTCAGTCAGTCAGCCGCAGGCGCAGCCCCCGGAGTCACCCCGTGCCTGTCAGTCAGTCAGTCAGCCGCGGGCGCAGCCCCCGGAGTCACCCCGTGCCTGTCAGTCAGTCAGTCAGCCGCGGGCGCAGCCCCCGGAGTCACACCGTGCCTGTCAGTCAGTCAGTCAGCCGCAGGCGCAGCCCCCGGAGTCACCCCGTGCCTGTCAGCCTGTCAGTCAGCCGCGGGCGCAGCCCCCGGAGTCACCCCGTGCCTGTCAGTCAGTCAGTCAGCCGCGGGCGCAGCCCCCGGAGTCACCCCGTGCCTGTCAGCCTGTCAGTCAGCCGCGGGCGCAGCCCCCGGAGTCTTCCCGTGCCCCCGGAGTCACCCCGTGCCCCCGGAGTCACCCCGTGCCTGTCAGTCAGTCAGTCAGTCAGCCTGTTCATTCTGGAACATACCGGAAACTTTGTGCGCTTCAGCGCAAATCCGCCGACTACATTTACAAAGGTTATTCCTGACGGACCTCAAAGGCTGAGGTGCAGACATGAGAAACTCACCTCCCAAGGCTGGATCTCTCAGCGCATACGCTGTGAGGTGTCACGCGTCGGCTGCAACTTTGCGTCTCTATTTCAATTCAATGCGCATAAATACCAACACGCACTTGCCCAGCGATATAATTGCAGCAAATGTTTTCAAATCCTGCAAAATGGAGACAGGGTTTGCATGGGGTCCAGGTGACTCCGTCCGCACCTGCACCTGCCCTCCGAAAAGTCGCATACCCGACTCCTCTGCCGTTTTTCGTGCTGCGCAGCAGCACCTCTGACTACCGGTACTTGTTCCGTTTGCTTGTATATGACAGGTATGGGATCAACAAAATAGTAATCTAGGTGGATGCAAGCTTGCATTCCTGGGTGACAAATAGCCACGGGAAGGCGGTGAACACGATCATGATCCGGGTGCGTCCAAGCCTGCAAGCGATTGGACCCCCCTCCCATCCTCCTCCACCTCCTCCTCCTCTGCTCCCCAGTCCCCACTCATGCTTCCACCCCACCACATAGAGCCAACATGCTCAGCTACCCCTCAGCTCCTCCCAGTGATATTCTTGTTAGCGATTTATTGCCCTAGGGCGATTAAATATTATTTAAGAAGGGCACAATTGACTCCCTGATCGCCAAGATCACACATTTTCACACTGGTAATTCCACACTTTTTCACACCAGTACGCATTTGAAATGATTCCTAGATATGAAAAGAAATTCCTCCTCTCCCACCTTGAGGGCGTCGTGGATAAGGGCAACAGCCTCCTCCTCGCTCATGTCGTCGCGTTGTCGCTCGCGGAACAGCGGCCGGGCGAGCTGGCTGGCGAAGCCTGCATGGAAGGAGAGGGGGGCGATGAGGTGGCGAGTAACAGGGGAGATCCATCGGAGAGAGGCGGGGCAAATGCAACCGCATGGACCGTGAGGTGGAGATACATACTAGGGCAGGAGAGGGACAATTTAGTAAGGGGCAGTCAACCAACTACCAGGTCTCACACCTTGGGAGGTGTGAATCCCTTCTGACCTCAAACTCGATCAGTACAAGAAATGTTAAGCCTGTGACATGACCTGGAGAGTGGACTACGAGCATACCGGAGGCTCCACAACCACAACCATCCCACCATCACCCAACTCTATCGCCCCGTCCCAATGCCCCATCATCACTCGACAGCCCGTGGATCCCCAACTCGTTCCCACCCACATCAGGCCCCCTCCCATTCACACCCTTGTCTCACTACCCACCTCCCTCCCATTCACACCCTCCTCCCACTATCCCCCCCCCCCCTCCCACCATCAGTCCTCCCTCTTACCCTGCCCCCTACCTCCCCCCCAACTGACACAATGCTCCCCCCCCCTCCCTCCCATTCACACCATCCTCTCACTACCCCCCCCCCCCCTCCCATTCACACCATCCTCCCACTACCCCCCTCCCTCCCATTCACACCATCCTCTCACTACCCCCCCCCTCCCATTCACACCATCCTCCCACTACCCCCCCCCTCCCATTCACACCATCCTCCCACTACCCCCCTCCCTCCCATTCACACCATCCTCCCACTACCCCCCTCCCTCCCATTCACACCATCCTCCCACTACCCCCTCCCTCCCATTCACACCATCCTCCCACTCCCCCCCTCCCCCCATTCACACCATCCTCCCACTATCCCCCCCCTCCCATTCACACCATCCTCCCACCACCCCCTCCCTCCCATTCACACCATCCTCCCACTACCCCCCTCCCTCCCATTCACACCATCCTCCCACTACCCCCCTCCCTCCCATTCACACCATCCTCCCACGACCCCTCCCCCCCATTCACACCATCCTCCCACTATCCCCCCTCTCCCATTCACACCATCCTCCCACTACCCCCCCCCCCCTCCCATTCACACCATCCTCCCCCCCCCCCCCCCCCCCCCCCCCCATCCCCATCCCCTCCCATTCATACCATCCCCCCCCTCCCCCTCCCATTCACACCATCCTCCCACTACCCCCCCCCCCTCCCACCATCAGTCCTCCCTCTTACCCTGCCCCCTACCTCCCCCCCAACTGACACAATGCTCCCACCCTCTCCCACCCAAACCGCACCCCGCCCATCCTCCTCCCCACCCTCCTCCTCCCCCTCACCTGTTGTGACGTGCGAGTCAACGTAGTGCGTGCCCTGCATGGTCACCATGCCGAGGAAGGGCACTCCACCCACCACCAGGGAGTTCCACAAAGGGTTCATCTTGTTGCGCCGGTTGTACATCACACGGTTCAGGTACGAGTACACCTGGAAGCAAAAAAGTGGGGACGTACATCATACGGCTGAGGTGCACATGCATATGAAAGTTTGAAAATTGTATGGTTGTACATCACCGGACAGAGACACAAGTACACCATGACATATCATGCTGTACAACATGTCCACGAGGTACGAGCATACCAGGATGTACACATTACAGAGAAAAAGCTGCCAACAGCTTGAGTCGCTTCGTTTTTCATGATTATGAATCAATCATTTACATCCAATTAAAATGAAGCATCAGCATGGTTGCATACCGGTATGGCAATGCTGGGGTACGAGGACACTTGGAAATAAGTTTCAGTGCTGCACATCAAGGGCTGTGGTAGAGAGACATCACAACATGTGAAATAAACCTGCTCAACACCCCACACTTCATTCAGGGGGTGTCAACTGAATCCTATCATTCAAGACAGGGCCTATTCAGGGGGTATCAACTGAATCCTATAATTGAAGACAGGGCATTGAGGACCTATTCATTTTGCAAGCCCGTTCACACCTGAGGGGGAGTCAGCTGGATCCCGTCATCGGTGCAGTAGTCATCCGTAGTGAGCTCGTAAACAGGGTATCCATGGCATCATAACTGTATACCGTAGCTTTGATTTGCGTTCCCTCGGGTAAGAAACAACAATTTCTTTTAATGCTGTCGTCAGGACAAAGTATCGACCAAACTCTAAATTCCTGAATGACAAAGGCGATCGGTGATGAGCATTTTCATGGATCCCTCACCCCCTAACAAATTAAAATATAAATGAAGGCAAATTTAAATTATAAAACAGACAGGTCCCGGTCCCATAATGCACCTTCGGTTCGCTAAACAAAAGCTGAGGTAAGGAACTGCCATAATCTGCTGGTACTGCTGGTGTTGCGTGTACTGCGCATAGTATTCTGCCTCCAGGCGGCGCCGCTGCTCCTCCCCCTCCTCCTCCTCCTCCTCCTCTTCGCTGCCCTCCTCGCCCTCCCCCTCCTCCGGACCTGAGGAGGAGCCGTCAGAGGAGGTTCCGGAGGATGACGAAGCGCCAGCCTGGACATTCCCCAGGAGGGCAGGGGGGACTGATGCGGCGTACTGCCAAGGACCATACTGCTGCTGCGGTACACATTTTCCTGGCATGCCCGGCTGGCACTGCACGAGCTGCTGGCCAGCATGAGGAGCGTACAGCTGGCCTACCGCTGAGGGCACGCCCGGGAATGGATAACCGTACTGCCCACCGGATGGCGGCATGGGAAAGCCCGGTGGTGGAAAGCCATACTGCCCACTGGTTGGCATTACAGCAGGCAGCAGGCCCGGCTGCCTCTGCTGTTGCCCCTGCTGTTGGTGTTGCTGCTGCTGCTGCTGCTGCTGCAACAGCTGTTGCATGTACTGCTGCTGCTGCAAGTACTGCGACTGGACCGGCAGCTGGCCAGGCTGCTGAACCTGCTGCTGCAGTGTGTGCTGCTGGGGAGGCGGTATGTACTGCTGAACGTACAGCCCATGAAATTCGACCCCAATCTAAAACCATATTTACCATACTACGAGCATATAATTGATCAAAACCCCAACGAGTAGCAGAAAAACGTAAAATATATAATTGTTTACTGCTACCCGGGGATAAAGCCGTAGCGGATAAAGCACCTGCAATAACTAAACCAAAGGGTAATGTTTTGACTCCCCAAGGTATAAATAAAAAAATACCTGATAAAAGAGCCGATGATTCTCTAAAGCGCACTGCGGCCCTTCACCTAAGGTGGAGGAGCCGCGGCGTAACTCCTCGAGCTCCAAGCAGCCGCCCGGGCAATAAGCTACGCTGCTTGCCCGGGCGGCAGCTTGGACCTCTTGGAGCCGCTTCTTTAAATGTTGCCGAAAAACTATTCGTAAACAACTTAATACCTCACCGAAGCCCTTTAAGAATCTTTATTTCCTTAAATACAAATTAGAGAACACTTAAACTAGCCTTTATTCAGAATTTAGTTGAATGTTTAATCCATAGTAATCCATAGCTGCCGGTCATACACCTGGCCACTGAGAGGCCTCGGTAATGACGGGCATGCCAGAAGTGCCTGTGGAGGGGGTACAGAGCCACATGTCAGAGTGGCGGAATTTCAACTGAGTTTATCATCAGGAGATTTCGAAAACCATGGATTTTGGGAATCTGGATTTTAACACAACAGTGTTGAAACCAGCCGTTTTGAACGCCGTGGATTTGCAACACCATGGATTTGCAACACCATGGATTTGCAACACCATGGATTTGCAACACCATGGATTTGCAACACCATGGATTTGCAACACCATGGATTTGCAACACCATGGATTTGCAACACCATGGATTTGCAACACCATGATTTTAAACACCGTTCTTTCTACACCATCGATTTCCAAAAACATGGATGAACAGCGCCGGATGAATTTCAACACCGTGGTACCAAACCGAGAAAGACCAAGCGTGCCTTGGCAGATTAATCATAAACGGCGTATGTCTCCGCTTAGAGAGGCAGACCGAACCGACCCGATCCGTAAGGGAAAACTGATCCCCAACCCTTCGGTAGACAGGCCCCCAATTGTATAAAGTATACATGCCCCCATACCTGAAAAGCTGCAGCATCCGCCATACTGCTGGAAGGTCCCTTGCTTCTGTCGCAATGGTGGCCTCCTCTGCGAAGGCTGCTGCTGGTACAAGTGCTGCAGCTGAGGCTACAGCTGCGGCTGCTTCCGTAAAGGCTGCTGCTAGGCTACCACGCCCTAACAGCCCCAACGGACCGGCAGTCTCCCGCTTTATTTAAATGTGAGCGGTTGCAGAGTGGTAAGGAGCGGTGACAGAGTAATTAGGAGCGGTGGCAGAGTGGTTGGGAACGGTGATTTTTAGGTGCGATGCATGGGAGGCAGCTGCGTGGGGCTGCAGTCTCGCTGGGAAGGAGACTACCGCATGGCTGGCCATGCAACTGCAGGTGCTACTGCGGTGCACCTGCATGGACGCAGGCGCAGTTATCTTGGATGAAGTAGCAGCCTGGGTCGAAATAGTCGGAAGGCTGCGATGGTGCTGAGGGCAACAGATGTGCTCAGATGCGGGAGTGTGGGATAACGCGTGGGCTGTCGCTCGGGAGGGCTCGTCGGTCCAAGCAAAGGGAGGCGGACGTGATGATGATTCCGAGAGGGAGTTTGAAGATTGAACAATCCTGCTGCACCTTCAGTAAGTGGTATGAACGGTGTGTAATATTTGATTCCACGATTGTTGTAAAAGGGAGAGTCAACACGAGTCTTTATGCCCCTACTTTACACGAGGGGCACCCCCGAGTTATTTGGTACATTAGCTTGCAGGTGTTGGGGAAAGCGTCACGTTGCGTGGCGATGCGGAATGTGGATAAAGAACACTGCCGTACACATGGCCGTGGATACGCCATTTGATATTGGTGCAGGTGAGTGTGGGCCTCTTTCCAGTCCTTGGTATCCCGCCCCTCCACGTCCCCCCACTCCTTAAACAACTAGCAGTTCACACTGTTTATACTGCCTTTTCCATCCATCGTCTCCGACGTTTCCTTGAAAACAGTCCACCCGACTGCCGGCCTGCGCCCGATGTTTCTGGAACGTCCCGGATACTTTAAGCGCTACAGTTCAAATCAACCGGATGTATTTGTTAAGGTTGTTCATGTCAAACCTCAAAGGCCGAGGTGCAGAAATGAGAAACTCGACTACCAAGGCTGGATCCCACAGCGGATGACGTAAGGTGTCGTCACGCTGTCCCCTGGTGTCACGCGACAGGCCGACAGCTGTGGCTTTGCTTCTCTATGCGCAATTCGATACGCATCATTAAAAACACGCACTTAGCCAGCGATAGAGTTGTGACAAATATTTTGAAATCCTGCAACATGGCGAGGGGGTTTGCATGGGGTCCAGGTGACCCCGTCCGCACCTGGCTGCGCCTGCCCTAGTCACATACCCGGCTGCTCTGCCGTTCCTTTTGCTGCGCAGCAGCACCTCTGATTACTTGTATTTTCTGTTCTTTGCACTCCTCGACTTAGATGCATTATCGTCTCCCTCTCTTATGCACCACACGACGGTGTTTTGTTGTAAATGACGGCGTAAACTTCAGTGTGGACGACATATGCAATTTTGTGCCGACACTTGCCCTATGTAGTATTGTACCGGTTGTTGCTATTTTGAATCATCTCGATGAGACTGGCAGGTCTGCTGCATTACTCCACTTTCACCTCACCTTGCTTGCATGGCTGCGCACAGCTGGCAGTACATGCAGCCATCATTATGTTTGCCGACGTGGCCGAGCTTCATTTCAGCATGGCCCAAATGTGTAACGTCATAAACATGCAGCCATCTCGAGGACCTGGATGGCAGTTCCTCCACCACTGATGAACAGCCTCTTTATTATCATCTTCAGAGGTTTCAGCAGATGCGGGTTGCGAGAATGGGGCATAGCCAGCAGCACTCTTTACTTGTCTTTCGTCAAGTAATGTCAATAAGGCAGAGATCATAGAGTTTGGCAGCCGCTTAGCAATTCTAGTTCTTGGGCATCATTCAGCTCGTAAGCGGCGGCATGAAGAGGGCCATGGAGGGTAGAG
Source organism: Limnomonas spitsbergensis (assembly GCA_037349105.1). Lineage (NCBI taxonomy): Eukaryota > Viridiplantae > Chlorophyta > Chlorophyceae > Chlamydomonadales > Limnomonas > Limnomonas spitsbergensis. The sequence continues at coordinate 1,262,620 of JAYJMM010000121.1, forward strand.
AGGCGCCTTTGGCTGCCGCACCGTACCGCATTCGCCACAAGGCAGCCAAGGTGGGCCTAGGGCGCCATCTTCCAACCCGCATCAGGTTGGCAACTGTGTACGCAGCGCCTGCGGCCAACTGCGGCGATGTGGTGTGGGCCACCAACCACCTTCTGCCGCGGCAATGTCTCTCCAGCAAAATGCAGTCCAGCTTGCTTCAGCACCTACGCCAGGCTGCGGGGCTGCCTGCATCAGCCGCAAGTTGGGAGTCCTGAGAGAGCTGCAGCTCCAGCCACTACAGCGAGACTGGTGGACCCATATCCTCTGCTTCTACAATGCAGCGGTGGCACCAGCAGCGAAGCAGTACAGCCCTCTCATGGCTCTAGCCTTGGCAGCAGAAATGCAGCTTGCAGTCAGCCAGGGCACTGGCGGCCGCACCTAGTGCTCTGATCTGCTGGGTGCACTGGAGGAGCTGGAGCGAGGGGCAGCCACCCCCACCTTGCACAAGGCAGCAGCTGCCCTACAGCGCCTACCCGTCACATAGGTGTTGACACTCGTTGACGCAGCCTACGAGCAGGCACAACTGGACGCAAGCGGCGGTGGGGACCCCAGGGACCCTACCACCGAGCACATATCTGCGGCGACCTACCGCGCATGGTTCCAGCCCACGGCGGGTGCCGTGCTGGCGGAAGCCAGGAGCCGCACTAGCCAGAGGGAGTGTGCTTGTGTGCGCATAAATTTGCGAATGCGGCTCAGCGCGATCAGCACGGCTGAAACCAGAGGACGGCGCAACGGTCAGCGGCGCGAGGCACGTTGCTGCCAGCGGTGTTGCGCACGGTGGGATAGCGAGCAGGAGTGGAGGATACGCTACATGCTTGCTTCCAGTGCCCTAGTGTTAGGGAGCAGTTACAGGAGTGGGCAGGTCCTCCTTGCTCTTGTGGACTGTCATGTGAGCATTGTTGAGGGTAAGTCTCTAGAATTCTGAGGCGCCGGTCACGTTTGCCTTTCCGGCCTTCCCTTTTTTTTTGCCCCCTTTTTAGTTTCTTCTCTTCTCCCTTCTGATCAGTGGGGCGCCCTCGCAGTCAAGCAGGGGTGGGATTTGCTTGCTTTTGTGGGTTTTGTTGAGGGCTTTGTTGAGGGCTAGCTTCTAGTGGAACTCAGGTGTCGGACTTGGTCTTCTTTGCCTTCCCGGCCTTTCCTTTTCTTCCTGCACCCCCCTCTTCCTTTTACTTTCCTCTCTTTTCTCCATTCTGAACAGTGGGGCGCCCATGCGGCCGAGCTCTGAGCGGGCCCAGAGGTGTAACGTGATTGACTTGCTTGCCTTTCGCCGCTGCTTAACTGCCTCTGACGCCACTGAAACAGCATCAGGCCAGCAAAAACAGCGCATGGCAGAGCCTGACGCTGAGCGGAACATCGGAGAACTCGGTTACCTCCCCCGCTTCGCCCCAGCCTCCGCTGCCCTGCCGCCACCCTGTCCAAGTTTCAGCTTGCCACCCGAGTTGGGTCTGCCTACCAGGTAACCAGATCCAGTTACCTTACAGCCAGTACCTTCAGTCTTCAGACGAGTCGAATCATTGGATTTAAACAGAGGGAACATATCATAGAAGAATTATACCTAAGCAGAGCACGTCCCAACGAGAGATCAGAATCATCTGTCTCGCCGAGACGCAACAGTTTGAACTGAGATGTCTCCGACATCTTCGGAAGGCACATCCGAAGATCAGGGCAAGTGAGACCATATCAGAACATATTCAAAGCCCAGGAGGCATTAGGCCAACCTTGCACACCCGTGGCCAGTGCTGTCGAGCGCTGAGTCCACCTCTGTGGCTGTGGAGACAAGTCCCTCAGCAATGGCATGCAGCCCTTCTTTCATGCTCATAGCTTAAAACGAGTGAAGAGTAGGGGGCGTTACCCTCTTAGTGAAAAGCCTAGTCTAGCCAGCCAGTAGGGTCCGGCCCGATCAGCCGCTGTCTCGCCAACTGTGCGGTACGTAGTTACTTGACAGCTTGCTTGCTTTACATCAGCTGTACTTTGTACCGCAGTGTACCTTAATTATGAGTATCAGATACCTGTATAAGGACTCCTTTTGTGAGTGCACCATATTGGCGCATTTACGGGTTTATGGTGCGACACATACCTTACCTTGGGAGGGACCCCGCTCTAGCCTAGCTAGGTGAAGCTCTCTCTGGGTGCTTAGAGTGTGAAGATGATGTTTGGGGAGGACCCACCACCACTCGCACACTTTATTCTTCCATATTACCGGCGGTGCTTGGCCAGGGTAGGCAAAACCCTCAAGGGCGGTAATATGTTAAGCCCCCTCAATCATTGAATGGAATAAGGGTTTACAGCCCGATTCTGATAGGTGGGGGAACTTGTTTCCTCCGTGGAGGAAATTTTCCTCCACCCAATCTCGTGGAACAGGTGTGGAGGAACGGGTGGAGGAACTTTCGAAAGAAAAAAACATGTACAAAACCATCAGTTTCAGGCGAAGGGGGGGGGGCAAAAACCAAAAAATGGACCCCATGCCCCTATTTTGTAGAGCTTAACGAGAGCGTTCCATAGCTGTTTTTTAAATGTTTTTTTGCCCAGGGGGGTGGGAGATATGGGGGGGGGGGCAAAGTTGGGGGGGGGGGGGGGGCGTCTCCCAAAAATTCCAACATTTTGCTTTCAAACTTCGTATCTTATTTTCTTTAGGTCTGTTGAGGCTGACAGCGGCACCTCTGTGTTCTTCTTGCCAACATGAGTCCATTTACAGAGTGTGCATGGCACGGATGGCAGCTTCTGCGATACCACGCGATTCGAAGACTGTTGGCATGTCATCACCTAACGAATTGAAATATAACAGTAGAAGCGCCTTGACGAGCTGATAAAAAAACACCCCTTACATGCCCTGTAATTTTGAATTTCGACTAAGATATTCGAATTTCAATGGGTTCCGGAGGCGGGGGTGGGGAGGGGTGGGGGGGTGGTAGGCTCGTTGGGTGCTCGTTTTGGGGGGGGGGGCATGGGGTTTCTGGCTTTTCCTTTTGCCCTCCCATCGGTTTCAGGTGGTCAAAAAGAAAACCAACCATAAAAAACCAACCGCTTGCAAACGCAATTTCCGGGTTTCAAATAAAAACCAACTCAGAATAAAACCAAATCCGACTAAACATACGGTACTTCCTCTGGCTTCTTCCCTAGTCGGTCTCCTAGGGAGAGTAACAGAACGATATGCAGAAATAAAATACACTGTAAGGAAGAATGCACGAAAGAAATTAAACAGGTAGCAGGAAGGAGCGTTGCGAAGATCTCCTATACATAACTCCAACCTTCGCCATTCTTCCTCCATCTCACGCCTCGTGGAACAGGGGTGGAGGAACTTAAAAAAACGTTCGTGTTTTCCTCCACCAATCAGAATCGGGCTTTTACACCTTCAAATACGTTCATATCTTCAGCCTCCTCAATCATTTAATGGCTGAACGTACGGCATATACCGGATTAAAATGCTGTCTCTGATGAAGGGTGTTCCTCGTGGTATCTATCACAGGCATGGGTTGGTCCCAACTCCCGAGTCTGTTCATTCGGTGGTTCCAAGTGAAAGGTTTGTCAACTAGGTTAATAATCATTGTATGGGCTCCTCACTCAAAATTCGAATTCGGATTAAAAGTCCAGAAAGTACACTGTCTATACTTGTCCTGACAAGTCTTCAACGTGTATATACCTGAATGAAGCCACAAATAAGTTCCAGCTCCAGCTCCATGTACTCCAGGTCAGCCTAACTGACTGATTAATGACAATTTCTGGACAGAGAGCCTGAAGGCTCTTCTTGCCCTCCCCCAGAAAGTTGTAAACCCTTGCGGCCCATCAGCATCCCAATTGGGGAGTAGGGTCACATATGCAAGCCCCAGGCACATCCCATCAAGCGTTTACGCGCCGACATAACACTACGGGAAACAACACAGTTGCCGACAACGCCGCTACCTCAGGACTTTTTCAATCTTCTCCATCGACAGGCAAACCAGCAAAGTCGTTGAGGCCACGATCGCATACATCATCGCTATTCTCATCCTCCTCCTGGTCGCTGTCGTTGTCGCCGCCCTCTGCCAAACTGGCACTCGGGCTGGGGGTATCCAGCCACCTCTCCACTGACGCTCTCATAGTGCCCGTGCCCTCAGACTAAGAGCATTCAGGGTTATTCAACATTCAGAAATGCGGACGTCAAAGTCGTTTTTGATATTTGGTGCCAAAAAGTTGTCCGCGCATCCCCTCAAATACCCGTGTGAAGCGGGGGGGAAATGAGTAGGTAGGTGGGTGGGTATGTAGGTGACTGAGCAAAAAAATACCTCAGGTTGAAAGAAATTGGTGCAATGGATTATATGCACAATCTGTGTGATGTATTCACCGTGCCAAAAGTGTGAATTCTGACTTCCCCCCCGAATATCCGTTCCGTCAGCTACAACTCACGTATGACAGCAACTAGACAGCGTCAGGGCAACCACAGCACAACCCGCACCTGCATTACTCCCGTCCAGACATCCGCACTGAACAAAGCTCCCGTCAGGGAACACGCCCACTCCTTCCTGGTTCCTAACCACTTCCAAATAATAACACCAATGACCACTTTAAGTGATTAGCGCACCACTTGCCACCCGGCCACGCAAGCACTTTGCGTCACCACTTTTTTCGACCCAGTTTATTTCGCAGTCGCCCCACTCTTTCCTTCTGCGGGCTCGCCTAAGTATTTTCTTCTACATGCCGCCCCTCAACGCGCAACCACTTTGATTCCCCTCTACGCACATACTACAGTCCTGTAGACTTATTTTGCCTCAGCAAACGAGGTAGAAAAATAGCTTTCAGCTAAAGCGTGCTACACTGGAGAATTTTTTGAACTGGAAAAAAATCTTGCGGAGGCAAAGAGCGTCTACGGTAAGCAAGAGAGCACCAGAACAGATCAACCCACCCCTGGCCAAAACACACACAGAGCACAGACAAACTCAAAAAGCAAAGGCCAGAAGAAAAGAAAGGAGGAAGCTAGCTAGGTGAAAGAATACAATAAACAAGAAATAATGCTCAGATGCCCTAGAATCATGGTCAGATGCCCTAAAATCATGGTCAGATGCCCTAGAATCATGGTCAGATACCCTTGAGTCATGGTCAGATGCCCTAGAATCATGGTCAGATGCCCTAGAATCATGGTCAGATGCCCTAGAATCATAGTCAGATGCCCTAGAATCATGTTCAAGTGCCCTAGAATCATGGTCAGATGCCCTAGAATCATGGTCAGATGCCCTTGAGTCATGGTCAGATGCCCTTGAGTCATGGTCAAGTGCCCTATCATCATGGTCAGATGCCCTAGAATCATGGTCAGATGCCCTAGAATCATGGTCAGATGCCCTTGAGTCATGGTCAGATGCCCTAGAATCATGGTCAGATGCCCTAGAATCATGGTCAGATGCCCTAGAATCATGGTCAGATGCCCTTGAGTCATGGTCAGATGCCCTTGAGTCATGGTCAAGTGCCCTATCATCATGGTCAGATGCCCTAGAATCATGGTCAGATGCCCTATCATCATGGTCAGATGCCCTAGAATCATGGTCAGATGCCCTAGAATCATGGTCAGATGCCCTTGAGTCATGGTCAGATGCCCTTGAGTCATGGTCAAGTGCCCTAGAATCATGGTCAGATGCCCTAGAATCATGGTCAGATGCCCTAAAATCATGGTCAGATGCCATGGAATCATGGTCAGATGCCCTAAATTCATGGTCAGATGCCCTTATCTTCTTTCTGTCATGTTATTAATGCTGAACCTAATAACTTTGCAAGAAGGCTGGTACTAAGTGCGCCATTCTAGCAACTCTT